>MBPM02000032.1:0-600000 GCA_001695595.3 Plasmopara viticola
CCTAAACCCTAAACCCTAAACCCTAAACCCTAAACCCTAAACCCTAAACCCTAAACCCTAAACCCTAAACCCTAAAACCCTAAACCCTAAACCCTAAACCCTAAACCCTAAACCTAAACCCTAAACCCTAAACCCTAAACCCTAAACCCTAAACCCTAAACCCTAAACCCTAAACCCTAAACCCTAAACCCTAAACCCTAAACCCTAAACCCTAAACCCTAAACCCTAAACCCTAAACCCTAAAACCCTAACCCTAAACCCTAAACCCTAAACCCTAAACCCTAAACCCTAAACCCTAAACCCTAAACCCTAAACCCTAAACCCTAAACCCTAAACCCTAAACCCTTAAACTCTGCCTTTTTGTTCGACTCCAACTTAACTAAGTTTCAAGCTTGATTTTCAGGTTTGTTTTTTTAGTATGGATTTCAAGTTTTTTTTGCAAGTACGAATTTCAACTATGCTTTTCAACTATGAATTGTAAGTATGAATTTCAATAAAAATGATTTTCAAGTTTCAATTTCAGCTATGAAATTTAACTTCGACTTCCAATTATGATTTTTAACTATGATTTTCGAGTGTGATTTTCAGTATAGTTTTCAAGTATGATTTTCAAGTCTTAAATTTCAGCTTAAATCTCTCATTTTTCAGCTTTCAAATCCAATTTCGATTCTGGAATAATCTCGATCATTCTAGAACATCATGTGCGACAATCAAATGATTAGACGACAATGACTTCAATTGCGTGCCTGCCGCAATTGGTCTACATAAGTTTACTTAGCTTTAATTAGCAAACTTCTCTTTTTTATTCTATCAGGGAAGAAGCTGCTGCCAAACGCACAGCCGCGGAGATCATCGGGTTGGAAATTTCGAACGATATTCTCGTTGCAAGCCTCGTCAAGAATAGTATCGCAAAAGAAACGGCAGCTCTGCGAAACGAGGTCAAATAATTGCGAGCGGCTTTAAACTCCCGCGCCAGTCAACATGGAGCATCGACTGTTGCAAGACAGCTCCCTAAACGTAACGCCAAGAAGCCGAACGTTGAAGGAAAAGCGCGCGTCCGTCAAAGCCTCGCAATTCAAATGAAACGGTTAGAGAGCCAAGAGACAAGAACTTGGCGCGAACCTAGACTCATCAGCTAGTTGCGGTGAGATCACGTCCGTGAAGTCGACGCTGAAATTGGCAGCTTGGCCTTTCACGATTTGACTCCAGATGACGTCACGCTACCCCCGCCGTTGAAGTGCCTGCTCGGACTCAACCTGAACTACTGTCCGACTCCTCGAAGGCTCACAAAGGACGATATCTTGCGACAACTCCCAAATTTTGCCAGATCGCTCCGTTTGCGAACGCTCATTCAAAAGGCCGATCAGTGGGCCACCCAGCCGCCGCAAGCCGCGGCAATTTACGGACCCAATTAGGCATATGATCTACCGCCAAGCACACCTGCTATTGATGAAGCGCTGACTCGCATTCAAGTCGAGTATTAGTCACTTCAAGGCAACCATCAAGATCAAGAAACCTTACTGCTGGACAGCAAGCATTGGTCAAGACTTTACAGTTCCGACCAGACATACAAGTCGTGCTTACCAGGAAGAATATCGGACCATCATTCATGACAAGAACGCAATACATCGATCTGTGCCGTGACCATCTTCTCGATATGGAATTGTACAAGCAATGAGAGGCACCCCAAGATACTATCATGCGATTGCTACGGTCTCGGGCTCAGAATTTCTTCTCAAAGATAGCCAAGCACTATTCCACTTAGCCCGACTGGTCGGAAACGAAGACCATCTTGGCTGGACTTGACGACAAAGGCATAAATCGCTTCTATGGTTTGGCCAAGATACACAAACCTTTACTTTAGGCTTTCGACCTATCGTCTCGAATGCTGCATCGATAATGCAAGGTATCTCCAAATGGCTTCACTTTAAGATGCGACCATACCTACAACGGACTTCCACGCACCTAAGAGACTCGGATCAGCTTCTACAAGAAAAGAGGGTGTTGCAACTATTTAATCAAAGCTTAGGACTCTGATGAACACCATATTCTAGGATTTAGGGTTTCATACGTGACAAGAACCAGTTCATGACAAAGACTCACGAAACTTAGTGAGATTGCACTTTATTTTGCCGGCGGCTAGTGCTCATCCACCTGGTGTACTCAAGGGACTGATCTTTGATTTGATCAAGAAGTACAAGAAGCAGCACACAAACGAATCCGACTGCAACAATGTGTGCAAGCTTTTCTATCGTCGACTTCGAGAACGAGGTTACACGAATACTTTTCTGGTACCACTTTTCGACACTGCTTTACGTCAAGCTTCGACATCCCGATCCTCGATTTCACAAGTCTTCTTGAAGATTCCGTATGACCCCAATGGCCCATCGCGTACTCGCCTAAAAATTATGTTGGACTTTTCAAGCTTGACACGTCTTTGCAGTACAATACATGTTGACAAATTGTCGATCTGATACACGAAGCCACCGTCCCTGAAAAGAAAACTGTGCCCGACTTCACAGCGTTTAGACTGCTCCCCGGCTTCTGCTACACGTCTTTATAAAAGACTTAAGTAAGTATGAATTTCAAGTATCATATTCAAGTATGTATTCAAGTATTAATTTCAAGTATGAATCCTAAATATGATTTTCAAGTATGATTTTCAAGTCTGATTTTCAGGTTTGATTTTCAAGTATGATTTTCAGGTTTAATTTACAAATTTGATTTTTAAGTTTCAAGTTTGACATACAACTTACAACTAGCAACTTGCAACTAGAACAATCTCGAACATTCTAGAACATCATGTGCGACAATCAAATGATTGGACGACAACAATGATTGGACGACTTCACTTGCGTGCCTGCCACAATCAATCTACATAAGTTTACTTAGCTTACATCAGCATACTTCTCTTTTTTTAGTCTGCTGAATAAGCAACTGCGAAACGGTCACTGCAGTTAAATAATAACGCACCCATTTAGACACTATAACTTTTTTTCGTTTGGGACTTCCGCTTTGAACTTTCAACTGAACCTTAAGGCCTCAATCCTAGACAAGCCAAGTGGCTCAACTGTGACACGCTTCTGGTTAAGCCTTTTGATTTATAGGACTCTACTATTTCCTTGAAAACATGAAATCCGAGCTTGACCGCTCTTATTTGGTCTCAGTATGCAACAAGATCAGAGTATTTGAACCTCGCTTCGTCTAAGCATATATAACTACGGCATACCCGATGCACCTCGTGCCTCGATAGACAACACGCCAATTTGCTTTAACAAATTGTTTATTCTTCGCGTGCCGCGAGCTCTACAACATTTTAGCACTAGGCTTGCCAATACCAGCCCTTTCACAAATTGTAAAGATGTCAAAGACTTTGCGTCTTAGGTGCTAAAGACCTCGAGACACGAATTGAGACAAAACAATTAAGAGGTAAGTTATTCAAGAGAACAATCGCTTTGTAAGGGAGCGATAACAAGAAGAAGAAAAATGGGTTGACCAACCCCGTTTATCAGGTCTTCGACCTTCTTAAATCAAAAGACTCTTTAATGTCTTCGAAATTATATTCCGTTCATCCGACATCATTTTCTATCTATGCAGCGTGTTACCTGTTGAGGTATGAAGTGCAGCGAAGCTGCTTAAAGGCATGAGCTTGCGTACTTGAATATGTCATGTACTTACAACCAATAAAAGCTGCGGATTGCTATCCACCTGACTTTTAAAAAACAGAATTAGGTATATTACACTAATCTTAGAGTTTTCAATTGTGTGCTGTAGTTTACTTAGTGCACAACCATGATCCCAAATTCTCTGTGAAACAAATACCCTGCAATTACTTGTTATTCCAAAAATATAACCCGATGACAAAAACCATTTTAATTTTCGGATTGTTTTTTTTAGATTTTTTAAGCAATATACATCTTACTATGCACACTTCATGCTTAGGCTCTTCGCCGCAGGGTACTTCTTTCGCGAAACTACTTTTACATCATATGGTAATACCGCCAATTATTGCGACTCACACTGGTTTTGTATAAACTCGTAAGCCCATCAAGACTTTATCCTTCTTGCGTAAAATTTTCCCTTTGCCTACCTGATTCATTTTCCATATAAGTCGCAGCTTATAAATCCTCATTGTGATATGTGTCACTTCTAATAGGCCTGCACTGCAAAATAAATGAGCTTTAAACTTCAATGTAGAATACAGACCTTAGGTCAGCCGACAATACTCTATCTGTATCATCGGGGCTTATCACACAACGTTACATTATAAATTGGTCAAGCTGTCAAGTGATGACTCAGATGCTCATTGATCATAATCGCGCCACGTACATCGATCGTTCACAGAGTAAAGTAAGAACGACCCTAGGCTTATGGTCAGGAGAGTGGGTGCTTTCTTGCTCGATGATCATAAGTTCACAAGTGTAATCCTTGGTGAAGTAGAAGAGGACCAGGTGAAGTCAGACGAAGCGAAGTCCCACTTGCTTCTTACTTTGCGGGCAGACCACAAAATTGGGCTCAACATGTCGACTGTGGTCTCTTTACTAGGAATCTATCGTTGGCTTTCAGGAGCGGTAAGTGATTTATGCATATAAATAGAAGTTTTTGTGATCAGTAGTAAGTGTAGGGTATTTGTTTCATAGGGCGGATAATATTAATTTTAGATAAGTTGAGCGTTTGATCGGAAATCCAAGGATGTAAATATCTTGGTAACATGACTAGTACTGTCTCTAGAAATCTAAAGGATAGCGATCAGACGCATTTGTTTACTTTAAGTACTATCGAGTAGCTTTAGCATCCCCGCCGCACTTTGTGCCATTGAACGAGTGTCTTACTCGCAAAGCGATGCTACTACACGCTCAAGTTTCAAGAGCCCAGTCAGACAAGACTAGGATCTCGAAATTGTATCTCTCAGTTGCAAAGAAGGCCCGAGTTTTCGGCGCTATGCCTTTGGCTGCGTCCGCCGGCTCTTGAATTGCGTCTACGAAACGTCAGTCGCGAGTGATATCATAGCAAAGAGCCTGCGGTGTATTGCACAATCTAAGGACATTGTGTTTCTTTCTATAGGGGGGCACGTGAAGTGCATTCTCGCGCAACGCCGTTGCACGTCAAGTAGTTTGTAAAATGGAGAAGATATTCTCTCTAAGAGCTGATCAGAGTTTGGGACCCCGCTTCGGCAAGATTGTTCTGGCGTTGAAAATGATTTTGATCGTAGCGATCAGCGTCTTCGACAAAAATGCACTTCTTGCCACCAGGGTCGGCTGGTGGACGCAGGACCACTAACAGAGCTTGTCTCGATGTCCCTTGTGACCACTGCAAAGCGAGTATAATGAGAGCATGGCTTTGTGGACCAAAGGGAGTTAAATGACAGTCTGACGATACGCCTTCTTTTTAGAAAGCTATACTGAAGTTACTGCTATACACACATCAACTTCGTTGAGGTTTTTGCTAATACGAGCAGAGAGTTTGGCTTATTGCTCGTTTAAACCCAGCACATAAAAAATGGATCATTACAACACACAAAGCATTCGAACAATAGGTAAGTGGAGTGTGCAGTCAGAGCGCTGGTCGATTGCGGGAATGCTGTGCGCAACGCACGGTTTTGCGATTATGCTGGTCAGGATAGCGCATTGTACCCTCTGCACTATTTGGCTTGGTTACACAAGCCTCACCTCTCACGAGCAGGTCTCAAGCTTCGTCAAAGGGATCACTCAGGATCACTCACTCTCTTTATTCTTCCAGGCCTCTTGAGCAAATCGTGGTTTCCATGGTGCATGGTACTTAGAGCAGACGGCGTTGTGTGAGTTTACTCACGAGTAACGAAATTGTTTTTTAATACTTAGATTGGGATGCTGTGTAATATTCGAATACTGCAAGCTTGGCTCGTATCCTAGAAAGCTGCCTAGACCTCGACGAGAAAGTAAGGGCATAGTCAGTTAGCTTAACTTCTGTGTTTTAAAGTGAAGTTCAAGACTCATTTAGGTTGTTGTAGGAGACGGCACAAGTCGCGAAAAGGACGGACAAATAGAAAAATGTTTCCTTGTTGACAAGAAGTAAATTTGGATCGACAACGAAGAGCATTTTAACTCCAAGAGGTCAAATTAATGACAAAGCTGCGTTTAATGTGGTTATACAAATCCAGTGTGTTTTATACTGGTTAGTGGCATAATCATATAAAGTAAAACTAGCCACGTGCTTCTCTCAGCACATATATGAAGGCTGGTAGAAATTTTGTGCTCCAATTGAAGTCCAGGCGCTTCTCGATCTTCCTGGCTGGTGGCTCTTTTATGCGATGCATGTCGCGAAATTGAGATAGTCTCACGGGCACTAAGACTTTTAACGAGGTCACGCTTCACAGAAGTGATAAAAGTCGTTGGAAACTTCACTATAATCTAGAAGGGCACCTCGTATGTAAACCGCAGCTTTTCGGTCGTGTGTTGGGGTTAGGAAAGACTTTACACCCACGCAATCAAAACTTACACTCTCAGCGTCTGGCATCATTGTGTTGAATCCACGACACCTTAAAAGCAAGTTGTTCTTGTTATTTCAAATGCAATTTTTTTTCTGAGCTCATGTACGTTAAGAATTTCGTTTAAGATTGTCAATTTTGGGTTTTGTACCCTAAGAGCTTGTCCAATTTTACTATTGACTTTTTGAGTGAGCTGTGGAGGTGGTGGCTATACCCAAGGGTATCTTTAAATCAGGTACAAATCGAAGGTTTCTATCGAGATGAATGTAAATCCTCTTTAACATTTGATGTACGATGAAAAGACGTGCACAGTCGCCTTGAGGTTGCGCTTGAGTGATCGCCTTTTCTAATCAGGTGTCATTGATAAATGCCATGGTAGGTGTGAACACAAGAAAGCAATTATTGTGCATTGAGCAGATGAGCGGACTGTCTGACACCACGGACTGTATTGGCATAGCTGTGCCCACCCAGGAGCTTCTGTTCATACTCGTCAAACACATTGCTCAAAGAGTGACCCAGCTGGACGACTTGCGTCGGTAGTTGGCTGTGGGTGAGTCACATAGCCACTCAACCACTGCGATAGTGACTTGTGCAGCCAAAGGATATACCGAGAGATATCGTCTTTAACTTCATCATCTAGCCCTTTGCTTCAAGGTCCGATGACCTCTCCAGAAAAGGCGAGTTAAATCGCTGCCCCAGAAAATTTGTGAGACTTTTCGCGAAGTCGGTGAGTCTAAATTGAGTCGAGTACTACCCCCTCGTGAGCCGGTGACAACGTTATTTTGATCTCAGAATTCGGAGAGAGTTTAGCTGAGGCGAGTCGTTGCCGTATTCATCGCCCAAAGCTGGACGTTCTGAGGACGGCTTTGAGCGATGAAAACGGTGAATACTCACCTAGTTCTTGGCCGAAAAAGGTTTCCACGGTAAACGATAGGCAAGCGTTCTCACCGCAATGGAGTGAGAAAGTATACCAGACCCTTCTTTGGCTGTATTCATGCTTATAAGGCTCATAGCGCGCAGCACAGGTGCAGTCTTACTTGTAGGCTTCGCAGGTACAGCCTTCGCAGATGCAGCCTTACTTGAAGACCTCGCTTTTGCAGACGCGGCCTTAATTGCCCACGCGGACGTAGCATGCACAGTCTTTTTGACGAGACGAAGAGGCTGACTCAAGAGTAGTTGACACTTCAGGAAGTCCGGACCAATCCTATTGAAATTACTTTATATTGAACCGACCAACCGGCAGTAAAGCTTGCTGCCTCTTTGGTCGTCGTCATGACTAAAATGTCTTTCGTAAGAAAAGTTTAAGGGAATGGATAGCTTTCACCGCTCTCTCAATTAAAACAATCCAATTTTAGCGGGTTGAGATGTAGCGAGTTGCTACACAAAGCCGAGCTCTGGTGGTAAAAGCTGGCTTTTCGTGCAGAAAAGACAAGCCATCACATTTTTAGCAAAATTAAGAAAAAAAAAAAATGTGAAGGTCTACAAATAAAAAAACGGTTTGGTTCCTTTATATTGAAACTTACAAGTATTTTTAAATGGAAAGAAAATTACATCGTATACTTCGTATTGTATCTGATCAAAATATATTAAAGGTTTTCAAGCAAAAGCATACTTCAATTGATGCACAATATTTTACGTCATTGTTTTGTCAACAATATACATTTTTTTGACATCGTTAGTCATTGAAGTCCTAATGTATTAATGATTAGAAGTGAAAGTTTGGAGGATTTTTTTTACAAGTCTATCCAGTAAATATGGAATACTGAAAACCAAGGTCTCGCTCGGAAAGCACTTTTCTATCTTGAAGACAAGGCTGTTCAACAAGAAGATGATTTCATACACTCTTCTCTCGCACGACGAAAGTGTAGCTCGAAAGAAGACATTATCTTAGCCGTCATCGCGTAGCACGCTCGTGTCGGTAAAACCTACCGCGATGTGTACGACAACAAGCGGTAGCACAAGACTGTGTCTTTACAACAATTGTGTGTTCTTTTATTTTAAAGGAGTTCTAAGAGTCCACGAGTGATGATATTACACATGATGTAGTAGAAATGCTTCTTCAATCATGCAATCATCAGTGAACTGCAAAGCAGCTTGTGCATCATAAAGCTATTCAAAAATTTGCATAAAGCACTCGAGCACAGCGACGCCCTTTCTTATTTGACAGAGGGTGGATATCATGTTTCGTGCATAAATTATGAATGTGCTCACAAACGGTCGGCACATGACTTTATAAAGTGCGCCTATCTACAGTCGGACACTTAACTCTTGTCATGTAATGGTCATAATACTCAATTTGAAGTCAAGAATGATTTTCTTTGTCCGCCTTTGCATTGTGTTTCGTGAGGGTCTTCTGCCAAATACATCATGCGCTGCGAGGGGCTCAGCTTAGGAAGACATCGATCGGTGGGACAAGTCTTATCGCGTGTATTTGAAAGAAGAATGAGGACCTCTTAATCCTTAGTGTTGCTTTAGTATCTATCGAAGACAAAGACCTTTGGAATTTCTTCTTGTTTTTATCCCGCTCACCAACTCGCCCAAGATTTATCACGTTGGATCGAGACAAAGCCTTGTCTCTGCTCTTATGAAGGCTCGCAGTAGTATTGCAAACTTTTGTTGCTTATGTCATTTGAAAAAAATGATATGGGAAACTGCTAAGCTTCATTTTGGTAAATGGGTACAAACCGGGTGATTAAGTCGAAAGATCTGAAAGTGCTAGAGTGGGGTGTTGCCAGAGTGTGTACAGACACTGCCTTTCACGATTATGCGGCGCAGGAAAAGTCGAAGAATATCCGAGTACCTGAAGGACTACTCATTATTGGCAATGAATGTGGTCATTGCGATTTAGTCTCTGATCTCGCTTCAAATACTAACATCAAACAATGTTGAGTACAAAACCAGTGTCCTTTAATAAATCAGGAAGTTACTCATTCTCGAGAGTCCAATGGCATTAACATTGATTAAATGGACTAAAAATAGCGGCAAACTCAAATAGTGATATGCTTTTACCAAGAAGGCAATCAGACGTTTTGACATGGTCTGAATGCAGTAAGTGATTGTTAGATAAATAAGTCATCGCCAACATTCTATCATGAAAGTACTTAATGCTCGCTGCTACGGGGAAGACGCTCACGAGCCATGTGATTATGCTTCTTTACTTCAATTCGACAACTAGCTACGACGTGCTGCAAGCTTCTATCACTACACATGGAAGACGGAGTCATTCATGCAAGTATATGCAGAAGTAGACAATATCTTTCTGAGTCCTTCAATTTCGAAGAGCCCACTGACAAACGCGTTTGAATAGGCTCTTACAATCACCAATCCATTAGGACGGCCAGAAAAGAAACAACGTCATAGGTTGCAGTATGCTACTGCAGCCATTAATAATTCTCTTTTTAATTTACACGAGTTCGGTACATGTAGCAACAACGAACACAACACGCGCAGATGCCCCGATAGTGCGAGTGAATAGTTACTGAGTAGATCGGGCTAGAGGCAGTCAACACGGATGAATTAGAATCCGTTTCATGTAGAAAAAAACTATTTCCTTCTATGGACTTTACCAATTTCATGCTTCCGAACTTTCAGCCAAGAAATTAATCTTGCCGCAGAGTACGACTAAAGGCAATATTCTTTTTAACCCTTAACCACGAAATACTACAAAGGTACCATCGAATTAATGGTATCATAAATAAATTTGGTATAAATGTGTGAGTTTGGTCGGCAGTGCAAAAATCGCAATATACACACATGAAAGTTTTCGAAATATTTAGTGTTAGATACGATGGGGGAAATATGCGATGTGAATACTCCTTTCACCGAACATTGCTCGTATGTATCAATATAATTGGAGCCGTACCCAAACATGTTGTTAAGTAGCACGTCTCGTTTGGACTACGATGTTGTTAAGTAGCTCGTCTTGTTTGGACTAGGAGAAACAAGGTGTTGATGATGACAAAAACATGGATTATTTGATTTTGCAAACCTTTAATAAAAAATCCCCTAGAGGTTATTTGGCTCATTTTTTTAAATTAAACTCTACTATAAGGTTTTCAAGAAAAACGATCAACCGTGTAGTAAGGATGATTGAGTCTTTATGCTGCTATCTTTTGTACACATCATTCTCTCAAGACTAGAAATGGTAATCGGTTGTTTGCTGGAAATTCTATGTCTTAGTGCACGCCTCCTCTGTGCAAGGTGCTGATTGACCCCGTCACACCATAAATCACAAGCGTCGCACAGATGCACTGTGGCACACCAATAAATGCTGATTTGTGGGTTCAACGAGTGCCGACGTATGCGGTATAAATAATTTTCCGTTCTTGCTTTCGGGCACATTCAAACTTGGGAACACCTTTACGATGTGTCATACTCAGAAAAAATTGGGCCGTCAATTGGTGTTGGGTACAAGCAGTTGGTCTTTTTTTAACCACACTTGCCATCCACACATTGCCGATCTTACATTTAGTAACAAAACTCATTATTATTGATTTTTTACGTCAGGTTTGCTGGCGTAATTGGCATCACCATGCCTGAGTACCTTGTGTTCTTCGTGCACCGGCACTTCAGCTTTCGCTACCCAGAATTGGAAGCTCTGCTGGCAATGCAGAAGCTCCGTGGTGTCAATGAGACAGTATTAAAAGACCCGACAACTGGAATGCTTCCAGACCCTGAGAGCTCTCCACTCGTGCGCGTGGAGTTGCCGTCAATAGAGCACGCCAAATTTCTCTCTGAGCGCGGTATTCTCGTAAAGGCGTGTACGAGGTATGGGGTCACGCGGCCACTCCCGGTAACTACAACGAGCTTGTAACATCAGTAAAAGCCTTTCGAGGCCCACAAAAATTGCAAATTCTTCAAGATGCTAAGTGTTCTTGGCGTATCAACGTGGCTGTATTTGGAAAAAAATTAAGCATGGATGAGCAGCACACACGTCGCGAAAGGTTTCGGGAGGTTTTGCCGTTTGCGGGCCCAGTGCAGATGAATGATCCCGACGAGACCTTTCTAGTACTTGAAGAGCTAGGTCTGGACCAGGACCTGTACCCGGGTCTGGAACCCAAGCAGATATTTTTTTTGCGCGAACTAGCTGGTAGCGAAAAAAATCGAGGACGTGGCGGTGGACGAGACCTGATAGATAAGCAGACGTTGAAGCGCAGGGCGTACATTGGTCCTACGTCGATGGAGTCGGAATGGGGCTACTGATGAGCAACATGGCGCTGGTGCAGCCTGGAGACGTGGTGATAGACCCATTCGTTGGAACTGGCGGCGTTTTGATTCCGTGTGGGACGCACGGAGCCATGTGTTACGGTGCGGACATTGACATTCGAGTACTTCTTGGTACTGGCGTTGGTGTTATGGGGGCTGGTGTCGCTTTGATGGAAAAGAGATCGATAGCTTGGAGCGCATTAATGTGATTACCAACTTTAAGCAGTACGGCCTTCCACTTCCAGAGCTCGTGCGCGCTGACAACTCCATGTCCCCTCTTGTGACTCAGTGCAAAGGATTTTTCGATGCGGTCGTGTGTGATCCACCGTATGGTATACGTGCTGGGGCTCGGAAAGCGGACGAAAACGCCAGAGCAGGAATGATGTGAAGACGGCGATCAAGCCGGAGAGTTATATTGCCCCCACCCAACCGTACGCTGCTGAAGATGTGATGGAGGACCTGCTTGAGTTTGCAGCTCAAACGTTGCGTGAAGGGGGGCGACTAGTGTATCTATTACCTACGACTTACGACTATTCGGATTTAGATCTACCGCGACATCCTGATTTAAAGGTGATTGCGAACTCTGAACAAAAGCTTTCGAAAAAGTACGCGAGACGTCTTATCACAATGGTCAAGCGTACGTCGAGTGTAAAAGATATTGATATGGGTAGAAGTGTAGCTAGAAGCAATATGCGTGATGTAAGCTTTGCAAACCTGCGAGAGAAAATCAGGAAGCGCAACCATGAAAGATAGAATAGATCTGGCAGAAGTTTAGAAATGTGACGTTACAATATCTTCACCACAAAGCATACAGCTTTAAAGCTATTT
The DNA here is from genome assembly GCA_001695595.3 of Plasmopara viticola. Taxonomy (NCBI): domain Eukaryota; phylum Oomycota; class Peronosporomycetes; order Peronosporales; family Peronosporaceae; genus Plasmopara; species Plasmopara viticola. Next base: position 12,500 of record MBPM02000032.1, read on the forward strand.
AATGCATCCGAATGTAAATATATCTCGGTGATTCTATCAATGCTTGAAAGCAGTGTAAAATTTTGTGCCTTGAAAAATCTCGGCAAGCGCAACAACAATTCCACATCTTGCGTATTGACACCGTAGCGTGATTACTCATGTCAGAGCTGAACACAACATTTTATCATAATTTACAGCAGCAAATTTTGCACTGGCATGCTTTGCAGTATCAGACAGACGATCTGAAGATTCTTTATCAGCGTCCTCGACTCCAACAGCTTCGAAATAGTGTGTAAAGACGACCGCATACGTCGCCATTAATTCCAAAGGCTGATGCAAGACTAGGAAAATTTGGAAAACAGCCAAGAATGCGCTCTAAGCAACCAGAAGGGCAGTGCAAAACAGACAATAAATGTTGACTCGACGAAGAAAACAATTATGGCAACGATTAATGGTGTAATGAACTGAGCTGGAGAAAAGAACCAGAGAGAAGGGCTATGCGCAAGAAAATTTGCTTATACTAGTGACATGACGCGGAGGTTGGGAAACTAACAGATGCGTACATAAGCAATATGCGATGGCTGGTGAGGTCGCTAAAAGAGTTGCTGAGAGAGTCGCATAGATAGGACGATGGCTTTTCGGCACAGAGATTAGCGCTTGAATCGTCGCTCCATTCATGGTGTACAGAATGGGAGACAGTTCTTAGAACTCGTAGACTGTGCATTTCATAGAGGACATCGGTGTTGAAGCCTTTAGCACGACTATGAGAAAGAAATGTTTTAGTTTCTCGAGATGGTGTTGCATGTACAAAAAGCTGGATGCATTTTTATCTCATTAAAGTAAGGCTTCATGTCGTGGGACCAATAAGTTATTAATTTTGTATGGTTTAAAACGAAGTCATATTGCACATCAATGTTTGTGGACATTTGATGCACAGCAATTTGGAAGCTTTAAAAGCAGGTTTAAAGAAAAAAATTACTGATAACATTGCCAGTTTAACAGAGTGAAGACCATGAAAATTTGGCACGCCAGACTTGGGCCTTCGTTTATTGTTGATTCGGTTTTTGTCTATCGTAGGACGGCCAAAATATCATGCCCAAGAAGCGACGCAAGATGGATTGTGCGTATTGCCATTTTGGTAAATAAGAGATGCGAAAAATCAAGAAGGTAAACAAATGGTACTTGCAAACTAAACGGCACTTTGTTGATACAATAGACACCCTACAGCGCAGTACAAGCTGCAATGGACGGCTCTTCTGTGATTTTGACACTATTTTGAAGTAAAAAATCGAGGAGCAAGAGGACGGAGAAATAAATCAGCATAGGCTGATAGACAGCATAGGCGCCATATTAATACAAGCATCACGCGACGGTAGAGTGGTGAACCATCGACAATGATGGCGAGAAGGATTTTGCGAGCGAATATTCATTGAAGATGGATGAAAGTTGTACGACAGTCAGATCTTGGCACCTTATGGCTGCTAAGGCTGTCCAAGAAGAACAGCCACTTCCGATTCAGGGTGCTTCTCTGAACTTCGAGAATCACATGATAATCTCCAAGTATGCGGCGCATGTGAGGATCTGGGTGTTGATAGGCGGTGTTGGACTGTAGGTTGTAGGTTGACTTGTAGGTTGACTTGTAGGTTCAGTAGTAGATTTGTGGCGAACTAAGAAGTGAGATTATTTCTTAGACTGATTTCTACTTATATGTAACCTATCCTATTTCTTCCTACTGTTTTCCTCGTGTAAGTCATTCCTCCTAGTACGTCGCCTTTCCTATTGACTAATATGAATATATGTGTCATCTCTCCTTGAATGTGGGTTAAGTTTGTTTACGAAAACATATAGAATGTTTGTAACCTACACTCACTGACATTCTAGTATGGTTCTAGAACATGTGAGTGTAATTCCTTACATCCTCCCCGATTTGATCTCTCGTTGTCGCTGTTCAAAGTCGGCAACGAGATTATGCCAATGAGCTACGTGTCGAATATCTTTTTCTTTTTCCCAGCTAGCTTCTTCTTCTGTTTCTCCATGCCACTGGACAAGCCATTCGGGTTGGCGATTGATTAGTCTCTTCTTTAAAACACGTTGAATGATTTGAAGCTGATCAGCTGAGTCATTGTCCACAAACTTCGACGCTTTGGGGATAGGATGACTAAGGAACTTGTCTGGTGTCGGCTCGTACTTCGACAATACATCGACATTGAAGGTCCGATTAATTCTCTTCATGCTTGGTGGCAACTTGAGTTTTGCCACATTGGGATTTATCATCTTGATGATTTCATATGGCCCAACTTTTCTTGCTGCAAATTTCGCCCGTTTATTTTCCATATCTTTGGCAGCATGTCTTAGAGAGATTCTTCGAGTATCTAGCATAACTGAATCTCAAACCTGAAATTCAACTTGATGTACTCTACGTTTCTGATCATAATATTGCTTTTGAGTGGCTTGAGCTTTTAGTAGATTTCTCGTGCTTGTTCAATTATCTTTTGTCTCTTTTCCACGAACTCTTTAGCCTGAACATCAATTTTCACTTTCGAATCATTACCACTTATTCCTTTTTGCCAAGGAGAACGTTCTTTTCTCCCGGTGTCAATCTCAAATGGAGAATATCCAGTAGATGCACTGACAAGTGTTGAATGAGCATATTCGATGGTGCCTAAGTAATCTGTCCAATCTGTTCGTGATAGGACACCATACATCTAAGTGCATCTTCAACGACTAAGTTTTGTCGTTCCGTTTGTCCATCGGCTTGCGCACGATGTGATGTTGTCATACTAAGTCGAACACTTATGATTGTCATCAGAGACTTCCAAAATGATGAAGTGAATTCGCTACCTCTGTTACTGATGATAACTTCAGGTAATCCATGGTGCCGAACTACAGCTTCAAAGAACGCTCTGGCTGTTGCAGATGCATCATCATTCGCATGCACTGCAGCGTACTTGGTACGGTTTGACGATTTGTCGACAACAGTTATAATGGCATCAAAACCATTTGAAACAGGTATTCCAGTTATAAAATTCATTGACACAACATGCCAGCATTGCTCAGGTATTGGGATTGGCATAAGTAGTCCACTTTTTCGTTGATTGTCATGTTTCCAGCGTGTACAAGTTTCACACGTCTTGACATATTCCTTGATACCATTTTGTAATGTCTTCCAATAATACCACTGTGCAACTCGCAAGAAAGTTCTGCGATTGCCAAGATGAGCAGCTATAGCAGTGTCATGACTTGAGTTCGCAAACGATCGTTGTTCGGCACACAAAGTCTTGCAACTTTGTTGGAAGTACGTAGAAACAATAATATGTCATTTTTAATGAACAATGTGACACTATTAGACTTCGTCCATGAGTCTTGAAAATCAAAATCATTGGCATAGCCTTGATGGAACATTTTGCGGACATCTGGCGACAACTCGATATAAGATGCAATCATTACTGCACCAACTTGAAGTGACTCAGGCCTCTCCCGGAGCAGAGTTGGCTCAGATAGTAAAACACGCAAACGAGGACCTCGAGCTTGACATTTAGCATCACATTCATAAAAATCGATAGTTGAAGGAGCACATTCGTCTGGTCGACGCGAAAAAGCATCAGCGACGACATTGAGAGCACCGTTGATGTGATGAATCGTAAAAGTATACTGGGAAAATGTTGTCAAATATCTTGCCAATTTAGGGGACACTTTAGGATGATGAAGCAGCCATGAGCATGCACTATTATCCGTGCATATTTCAAATTGATGACCGTAAAGATAATGACGCCATTGGTCGAGACCAGCTTTTATTGCAAATAATTCCTTTTCATGTGCCGGCCAATTAACTTCATGTCATAAACACCAAGCTATTTAGAACAGAAAGCAACAGGATGATCATGACCATTTACAAATTGCGAATGTGCACCACCAATGCACAATCCTGACGCATCTGTAGCGAGTACAAAAGGGCGTGAGAAATTTGGTAAATTGAGTACTGGTGCAGACTGCAAAGCAGACTTTAGACTAGCAAAAGCACGATCTTGGTCTTTTCCCCAAGTCCACTGTATATCCTTCTTCACAAGCTTGCTTAATGGCAAAACAATTTGAGCAATTTGATGAATAAAGCGGCGATAATTACCAGCTAAGCCGAGAAACCTTTAAAGTTCTTTAACTGAAGGTGGCACTGGCCATTTAGCAATTGCTTCTGATTTGAAATTATCAATAGACAATCCTTTCCGTGATACGGTATGACCCAAAAAGCTGTTTTCTTCGAGTGCAAATTTACACTTGCCGAAATGAGCATAAAGCTTTTTTTTCGCAAAATTTGAAACACACTTTTCAAAGGAACTAAGTGTTCAGCATAAGTGTGTGAAACCACACAAATATCATCCAAGTATTTGACAACAAATGAAAATTTTCCAAATAGAAGTCGCATGAGTCGTGACCAAACTCCTGGCATTCCTGCAAGACCCATTGGTGCAACAAACCATTGATAGGTTTCATTACTTGCACGAAATGCGGTATACTTCTTGCTGTTTGGATGGATGCGCATTTGATGATAAACTTGCGCCAAATCAATCACAGTAAAATAACAGTTTCCTTGCATCTTATCAAATAGTTCGTCAATGCGTGGCAAGGGAATCTTTGGAACAATCGTTTAACAGTTGACATACCGAAAATTAATAACCCATCGCAACAATATTTTTTGCGTTACCGGAAGGAATCCATTCGGAAAGTGAAACACTTGTTCCTGTCTTCGAATCCTTCTTTGGTATACCAATTATATTGGATACCCAATGCGAGTCAGATAATTCAATCCAACCGCGTGATAGGTTTTCGTCAACAAATTTCTGTAATGCATCTTGTTCCACTTGTGATAGACGAAAAGGTGTTCAATTACTTGGCTGAGCTCCTGGTTCATGGTCATTTCAAACTCTACCGAACGATGTGGCGGTGAAGCATCTGGCAATTTCTTTGGAAAGACGTCTTGGAATGAATCCAGCAAAGATTGAAGTTTTGGCTCTTTTTGCTCTTCATCCACAGAGGCTTGACAAATTTCAATACGATAAATTTCTTCATATTCTGCCTTCTTTAATTTCTTTAAAAACTCTGACGCGGAAATAATTTTATGTTCAAATTGGAGGGTCAGGTTGTTTATCGCTTGTGTTGAATGAGACTTGATGCGTTCGCCAGTGTATGATTGGTTCATGACCTATAAACCACGGTTTTTACCCAAAATAACATCGTGAAAACCACTATTCATTGGCCATTCCATGACCGGAACGTCTGAAAAATGATTTCCTTTAAAAGATATATCTGCAAACCCTTGTTTAACTTTCTTCGTAATAGTGTTGCTGCCGTCGAAACGAGTCACTTAAATTACTTCTTCGGAATGGACATTTTCTAAAAGTCCTGGCTTGACCACATTACACGTGGCGCCTGAATCAAGCATAATATTGACAGCATGTTCATCAAGATTTCCTTACTTGATGATTAAATCTTTTCCACTATAGGTTGCAATAGCTTCACTGAGTGTTGTGATAGCTTCATGAGGCGTTGTAGCAATCGCTTCTTCATAAACAGATTCATTTTCGAAGTAGTTGATATTTGCGCGATTATGATTTCGATTATCTTGATTATAGTTGCCTTGGTGTCTGTTCTTGCGCTTATAACATTGTTGAATAGTATGACCAGGTTTCTTGCAGAATGAACATTTGGGCTTATTTGGACGACGATTATTTTGATAACGATTTTGATATTGGGATGACCTTGAAAAGGACGAGCATGGTCAATTTCCATAGGCTCAGGTCCATTAGACGGCTGTGTCACTGGTAGTGGACCAGGACGCGGAATACGTGGTGCTTGACTTGCATAGCCACTTAAGATATTTGAATGAGCGCGTTCGAAATTGAGAGCGACTGTGACCGCCGCTGATAAAGTTTCGCAACGTTGATACTGAATTTCTTCTTTAGTTCTTTACCGTAATCCTCTTTGAAAATATGTTATTTGGTCAATCTCCGTTATGTTAGATATTTGCGAAATATGTAAAAATCTCGCAACGTAATCAGGTAAATCTTTACAACTCTTTTGTCTCGATCGATGCAATTCGTCACGTAGACGATATTGCAAATCCGGCGGTACAAATGACTGCGGGGCTTTCGACTTTCGTATTGCGCCAATCTTCGACTTTCCAGACGAAGAAGATATCAATGGGCTTACGATGCTTTATCGCAGCGGCCAGTGTCTCGCGACACGCACTACGTGTCTAAAACGAGCTAGGTCTCGTGTTCAGCCTTGGAAATCTAGCTGAAGTCTCTAAACACCACATCTGAGCATTACAAAAGTAAACGTTATACCGTATTTTTTATTCTTATGATTCTTTAGCTCAGGTGCGCCGCAAATGGTGTACAAGGATGATTTGACACATCAGTGTTGAGAAAGGAAGGTGTAAGTACAATAGTATAATAAAAACCTTCCTTTAAAAGCGCTAAATTTCCGGCGTTTGAATTTAAAAAGACTCTGTGTTCTTCGAATATGTTTTTTGATTTCTCTGAAATTGCTATCGAGTGCGGCGCACATGCCGCGACACGACCACCAGTTGAAGTGTCAAGGAATATGCAGTTGGAAAAAAGTTTGCTACTCACCCTAAAATGTGGTACACTTTGAAGAATTTGGCTGACCCCAGTTGGTGGCGTCATATCTCCGGCCTATGTAAGTATGTTATTTAACTTTAGAAGGCTGTGATTATCGGCTTTAGTAGCTGATTCTGCCAGCGGACATTGATCACCCGTTATATCGAGCGTATGCTTTCTTTTAGATAGACGACAAGCACAAGAGATGTTGAAACATGGCTTCTCATGCGTTTAAAAGGGCGGCTAACAATGCCCCACCAACTGATCCAGGGATTTGCTGTCCTAGCCACGTCACACCTGGGATTAAGTCCTACTTATCGAAGTTTGGGACTGAGAATGACCTTTGCTGTTTAATTACCCGAATTGTACATTTGGGTCCCTTTTAGTTTTAAGGATGTATCAATGTCCCATAAGCAATTTATGCAGAGATTCAAATAATATATCGCTCTCTCTTAGCACATCGGTCAGTCCATTAGCGCTACCCGCAAGCATTTACTGACGCGCGCAATTAATTGATGCGCCAAGGTCAATCGAAACGTGTCGAGCTTTCAAAGCCGTAATTCGCATGGTGTGTAACATACTCACACACAAATCGTGAGAATTTACTTTCTTCGCAACGGGGTTTCGCGCTTCTACTGAAAGTGGGCGCGGTTTTTATCAGCAACCCTTAACAGTCCTTGGGCAAACACAGGTTAGATTCGTCGACCCCTTCTGGATAGGCACGGGCCATGTCTTATTGTATACCGCTACCAAAGCAGAAGACTTTACTTTGCTCAGCAAAGCTTCGATTAATCAGGACGAGACTCAAGATATCAGCTACACGTAAGCCGCCACACTGGGTCTTCTAAGTTGAACTACTACCCATTAATTGCACTTCAGATAAGCAGGCTGTCCGTGACTTCCTTCCTACTCGCTGTTTGCACTTTGAAGTGTTGAGTTCTTCCCTTACTTTGTTCACAAACTCTGTCACGTGCTTACGTTCAGAGACTGGCACTCCCGTAATTGAGGTCGTCATTTCCTAATTCATGTCTTCCCGTATTGCAGGCAAGTAAACAAGGTAACGTGAAGATTTCCCGAAGAATTTTGGTCTCAGGTGAATTTACCGAATGCAAATCGAGCTTTAGGCCCGGCTTCTGTAAACACCAGATCACTGTGATCGTGGTCATTTTATTGGTCATCTTTAGTTCAAAACAAAGGTTTTGGCTAACCTATAAGTCGAAAGTTGAAGAGCTTGAGCCTCACCAGCTAAGGCCCCGCAGTTGGCGCTGCTACATGGGCTGCCTAAGCTGTGTTATCTGCACCCTAGAACATCAAATTTCTTGTAGAGCTTGGGCGTTGCGCTGCTTTGCATATACTTGGCAGAATGGATTGCAAAAGCAACCGCCTTCTCAGGCCCATAGAAGTCAGCAAGTGAGCGCAGAAACGTTTTTTTCCTTTCTCGAATGATACGGTTAACAATTCACCCGCGCGGGCGTAAAATGGACGCGGGTAGATTGTCAACTGTAGCTAGGTCACACGGCACTTTACGCAGAGGAGGCGTGCAGTAAGATTTACGACCACCCAGTGAACGACCGCTCACTACCTTTGGTCTTGTGGAGATAAATGTGCTCATTAGATTGCATTTTTAAAGATTTATTAAGGGAAATGATACCGGGCAGGCACTTTTCGCTAATGGGCAGGCACTTTTCGCTAATGGGCAGGCACTAATTGTATTGTATTGTATTACGTTATCGCGTTGCCAAGTTATGCACGTGCTAGGCTCAGTCTGGTTAGTCCACGGCATAGAGTGGTGTCCGCATACGTTGGGTCTCGTTCGGCGGGCAGTGCAGCCAGCACCGAGGCCGTGAGGGTCTTCCATTATTTTGTGTAGTTCTGACTTGGTAAGAGCCCAGGTGGCGCCCTAGTGCTGGAGACCGTCGCGTCGAGGGTGAGACTCGTTAGAGACCTGCAGATGCCCGAGAGCACCTGCCCGAAGCGCGCGAGCATTTAGCCCCCGCGCAGGCACTAATGTTTATATAAATTAAATTGATTGGCATTTCTTCTCTGTGATTGGCTGGAGGGTCGTGATATCAATTCTCATATGCTACACCAATGAGCATACAAGAACAATGTTCTTGACGTCGTCTGTTGTCGGATCGTTGTTGTAGTAGTACGTGTGTTTGACTGACACAATAAACCCCTCATCTCCGAGCTCCGTGTTTATAGCTTTGCGTGCGTCCTCGTGAGAGCTGAAGACACGCTGGCCAAGAGTTTGCAGGGTGTTCATGGTGATGTTACTGCGAAAGAATACGTCAAAGTTGCGTGGAAAGTCGCGGTTTTAACGTCAAAAGTAGTTTTGGGATAAGTTGCATTTGAGATTGGTGTAGCATATGAGAATTGATATCACGACTGAGAATCAACCCTCCAGCCGATCACAGAGAAGAAATGCCAATCAAGTTAATTCATATAAACATCAGTGCCTGCCCGTTAGCGAAAAGTGCCTGCCCGGTATCATTCCCTTTTATTTACTGAATACAATTTATGTTCTTGGACAATTTTATTTCAATTTTTCAAATTACGCTTTAATTCTCCGGACTCAGCATGCGAGGACCGAAGGAGCAAATTCTTTTAGAGGTTTCTTCGATGGAAAGCCAGCTTTTATCACAAGATCTTAATGTTGTGCACCATTTAATTACCTCAGCAATGATGGTTCCTAAATTCCTTATATTTCGACGCGGGAATCGTGCTTGCCTTACTTGCAGGCAAAATAGCACTAGCAATGGCGGGACGCTAACTTTCTAAGAAGAAATGTTGGTTTCGATTGCTCTTTGACGCGACGGTCTCCAGCACTAGGGCGCCACCTGGGCTCTAACCAAGTCAGAACTACACAGAATAATGGAAGACCCTCACGGCCTCGGTGTTGGCTGCACTGCCCGCCGAACGAGACCCGACGTATGCGGACACCACTCTATGCCGTGGACTAGCCATAGAGCCTAGCACGTGCATAACTTGGCAACGCGATAACGTAATACAATACAACAATACGAGAACTGGGTCATTATCAATGAGGGTTTTTGAGTTCTCTTTACATTTTTATCTCTTGGATGTGCACTGAGTCCTGTGCCATCGGTCCTAAGCTTAAGCGCTGATTACAGAGGCTACGCACAGTGACATATAAACAGCGAGGAGGTTTGCAAATGCAGTCGCCTTCTCAAGAGCGCTCACCCCAACCACATTTATTTTTATCATCTCTAATAAAAAGATAAATCAGCAAAAATCACGATGAAATGATATTTGTCGATTCGGCACTCACATTTTTACACCATACAGATAGTTACTCCTTCCAACCTAAAGAGTCCAAGGCCTCGCCACAAAGATATAACGATCCTGTTACTAAAACGCTCCACTTCTCATCCGATTGTTCATCGCTCACCGACTCTTCTTCGTCGCTTAAAGGATTTTTTACTTCCTTGGGCAGCGCACGGAGCTCATTTATACAGTCCACGACCGAGTCTTTTACCGCAACGCACTCGTTCCGATCCGGCGTATAGAGAGTCTTCAATTCAGACCATATCCGTGAAAGCGTCGTTTGCCACGGATGAGCTTCATTTTTTACATCATTGAGCGCTGCCAATATCTCCGGAGAGTATTCAGCCATCACGTGCTGATAACCAGCAATCTCTAGAGCCTCTGAAAATGTGTGCACTTTCGCCAAAGTAGGGCGCGAAGACCTTGTCGGGCAAAAGTAGACACGGTCAAAGTGCAACTTCAATAGTGGTTCTAGAAGCTGTGCCACATTGCGTTCGTGATGGATCGTAAAGATAAGCACATGCTTCTGTGTCAGTTTTGCACCTTGGCGAAACCAGTTTGCACAGCACTCAAGACTGCGCAATGTGTGTGCGCCATCAATAAAAAAAGATATTTTGTACGCTTTATCTTCGTACACGTGCGCTCGGGCCGGCCAGAAGGCTCGTTTAAGTCCTTCTTTTACAACTGGTTCAAGCGCAGTCGTAAAATCTAGCTGGGTAGTAGCGCCTTTGCTACGCTTGGTGCGCAGCCACGTAGACGCTAGCGCTACGGCAAGACCTGCATTAGTACGTTGAAACTCACCATGAAGACCCAAATTACAATTCACTCCGTCCGGTCCAAAACCATCAAGTGTTGGCACACAAGTCAGTGGTGTGGCAGTTTCCACAGCGCATTGTTCCAACATTTTCATCGCAAGCGGCTCCTGTGCTGTAGTAAAAGCCGGTACACCAGGCTTAAATATGCCAGCTTTAGCGTACGCGATTTGGTCAAGGGACCCGCCTAGCACGCGCGTGTGATCCAGATCAAGCACTGAAATCCCACACACTACAGGCTTGCAAAACACGTTCGTCGCATCCAGACGTCCCCCGAGTCCGACTTCCAGCACGACGACGTCGACTTGCTCATGTGTAAAGAGATGTAACGCCATAAGCGTAAGAAAACGAAAAAACCAAGCCATTGGTGGGTACGGTCCACTCTGGTCCTGCGTACCCTCGAGACCGTCCCACACGGCATTAAAATGCTTCAAGAAGACGTCGTCCGCGATTGGTTTACCATTTATACGGAAGCGCTCACAAGGTGTTATAAGATGGGGAGACGTAAAGAGTCCGGTCTTATAGCCAGCTTGGCGCAAAATACGCTCCACCATGGCGCATGTGGATCCCTTGCCCTTGGTGCCCGCCACGTGCACCACCGAGAGCGCTCTTGAAGAGCTGCTATCCACAATGTCGTCTAACCGTAGACGTTTTAAGTAGTGCTGCATCATAGCAATGGTTTCTTCACGCGTAGAAACCTGCATATCCTTTCCTGGCTGCAGGTCCTTAAATGCGGAGCTCACGCCAAGTAGACGATCAAGAGCTGTTTGCACCTGCTGACTCGAATCTGGGAGGCTGCTTGCATTACTCATGGGGGTGCCAACTACTGATGTTGTGCTGCAGGAATCTGTGGGCGTGGTGTTCGCAGCAGCCATCGACGTTTAGGTGCCAAATTAAAAAAAAAACTATTGCTCATGATTGGGTTATATCGGCTGGCCTTCATTAATTCACTGCCAAAGAAGAGCAATCATTAGCTTATGGTGCGACTCGGCGTGAAGAAAATCAAGAAGCGTGGCAAGGTTCCGCAGCGCCGTAAGCAAAAGCCACTGCGCAAGTATAAGACCAAGTTCGTGCACGATCCCAAGGTGCAGAAAGCGTGGAACCATAATCTCACTACGCACCAGAATTACGCCAACTTGGGTCTGCAAGCCAATTCGAATGCGCACGCGGCTTTGCGTGCAAGTATAGAGAACGCGGAAGGAACGCTTGAGGCCACAGACGAGGCACGCCTCTTTGAGGTGCCTGACAGCGACTTTTTGGGCAACGAACGCAATCCCAAGCGTGTAGCTAATTACGTGTCCGAGGACGAGATGAAGTATTTGCGCAAGCTCATCGCCAAGCACGGCCAAGACTACAGTAAGATGACACGTGATATCAAGACAAACAGCATGCAGTGGACAGAGCAAAAATTGCGACGTCGTTGCGCACGTATGGCGCTGTACGATGCCAACATCCACAGCCACCCTATGGATGGGAAAACGCAAGGCTGATAGGCAGATACAGATACATTATGCAACCAATCAAGTCGAGAGCATTCTGGGCAACTCTATTGTATGCTCATTTTACACAAAATTGTGACTTTCCTATCTCAAAAGAAAAAAAATCATGAAGGAATTAGTTTTCTCCAGTTAGCTCACTCGTTTTCGATACAGGGAAACAAAAAAAACATCATTAAACTCGATCAACTCACCGACACTTAGCGCGCAACTTCGCAAGCGATGCTACAACTAAATCAGACACTTTTATCAGAATGATTTGAAAATCTTTGATGCCGAAACGATTAAGGAACATCCACATACTCATCACTCGAGCTAGCTTCTTTTTATATGTCGTGTCACGATCCTCGTGCTGCTTCGAGCGTACTCTCACATCATTGAAGTTGATCCAATATAGATAGATATCTTTTGACGTGTACAAATAATCTTAAACACTTTTCCAATCACTAATGATACGTTTCGTGTTATATTGGTTTGCAATTAATTGTTGTATCTTTGCTCGAATTGTGTGTTTTTAAGGCTTTTAGAAATCATTCACTTACCCGTGTTGTAAACAATATAAAACAGACCGCGCACTCGACACAGGGTTTTGGATATCTACCTCACGGTAGGAGATAGTGTTTGAGATTTTCTAGGTCGTGGAAGACCGAGGCTATCAAAACAGAGTTCGTCTTCGTTTAAATTAGCGCACCAGTGTGCCCTGAAGATCTAAGGCATACCTAGCTAATTAAACAATAATTTTCGCCTCTATCGCGTGCTGCTTGAAGTCAATTTGATCTACTTTCACTTCAAGTGAATAGGCGAGTTTTATGAGTTGATCATCCGTCGTTCTATACAGTACAAAATTATTTTTGCTCATGGCGCTTTATTTTTTAAATCAGTGTAATGCAATGATCATCAATATAGTCGCATACACTATGTCGTCTGCTTCTGATAGTTTCGGTTTCGAACACTCTGTCAAAGCAGCTACAAGGCTACCAATACCCAGAAGATCAGCTGGAGTTGAAGCATATTTGTTTTAATATTAGTCCTGAATTCAAGTTCTATTACCGACATCACCAAAAACTCATGCATCTTCTCCATTAGCATTGATTATTCGAATTCAACGCTCACTAACATACTATAGTTTGTAACCATAAAAGCTTTTATGTATCAATTATCGAAAAAGTCCGTATTTGCGCATATAGTTAATCTAGCTTGAGGCGTGCAGTTTGTACTATTTGACCTATAGCTGTAAGTATGAGAGCATGTCTCACTTCAAAAGCCTACATTGGGCATAAACGCATTTATATCACTTTCACTCTGCATGCGGGTGCGAATAGAATTTTGATGTACGATTGATATTGCTGCAATTTCGAGGATTAAAGGAAGTCGTATTTGAATATGTTAGTAGATTCTTATTTGCAGCATATAAAGACGTATTCGAATATGTAAGTAGATACTAACTTGCAGCATATATCCCCGACACCATCGAATGCATCTATTAAAAAATTCGGGCATTTGATAGTTGATCAAATTCGTATCATATCACTAATCCGACAGATAATTCGTAAGTGTGTTGTCGTTTTTCGGTTGATCATTACCATCCGGATTGATGATAAATTTCTGTCAGTTGTTGGTGATCTTTCTGACTAGATGATTTTCCACACCCTTAAATATCGGTTAATCTTTGTTGATATCCATAGCAACGGTAATTGGCGTTGCTAATGGACTGATATGTATGATATGTAGCAGTCATTTTCGCAGTAAATACATCGCAACTGATAGCATAACAACCTCCATAAACTATTTATCAGTAGTTGGTTTACAATAAGGGGGTCGTTAAAAATCCCTCAGTTTTTGGTTAAAAAAAAACTGACTTTGGGCTTGAGGGGGTCTCCACTGCTAGAGCTCTAGCTATTAACCCCAACCCAACCGTCCTGAATGCGCTGCCCATTGACTTTGCACCCATGATTTACAAGACTCTATTCGAAATTGGCGTTCTACATATACGCGCGCTATGTCTTACACCATGGCATAGCCTACTTGGGGTAATTGTAGGAATGCCGGCCTGCGAGCATTGCAGTGTCCGACCTTTGACTGCCCCGTCTTTTCGGTTTCCAACTTTCATAGTACGCAGAACGCGAACAGCATAACCTTGCGCACATGCATGGATATCGATGGCAGTCTTGGCTTCTTCCAAGGTGCTGTAAGAAAGCTGGTAAGGAGGTGCGAGAGACATACTGAGGATCAGTGATGAGTAGAGTGCGTGTAAAGTAAATGGGCGGTGTAGCGGGAAAGGTTGTATTGCGAACTGCAATCTTATTGGCTTGATGCTCTGTATGTGTTTCGACGAGCGACAGGATGTCGGCGCGCAGTTTTGCAACGCTGAAAACTATATAACGTGTAAATCCATGTGGTGATTCGATAACGGTTTTCCGTATTTTGTAGCGAGAGCCAATGAGAGCCTCGCGTTAGCAGTGGAGACCCTCTCCAGCCCAAAGTGAGGAATTTTTACCAAAAACTGAGGGATTTTTAACGATTTTCTAACAATTAATAGACGATGTAAGTGATGTGATTGTCGAGAAAAAACCAATTCAATCCAACGACAACACTCTATTAAACCAAGTATTATCTCTGAAATAAGAGATAAATAAGAAAATGATCCACAAAGAAATGACGAGCCAACGTCACGATTGCCAGCCACATTAATAGCAGATAGCGTTTAAACACCACCAAGCATCAAGTGTTTTGGTCGCTTGTAGCTATGGTTAGGTAGCCATTCGATGCTTTAAGAAAATAGCTGTTGAATAAAGAAAAATTGATTATTAGAGGCAAAGACATTTTTGGTCACTATACTATGGAATGCAAAATTTCTACCATCCATCCCAAAGTCAAAGCTGGAGAATTTTCCAAAGAACGATCACTTTGAGCTGCCATTTTGCATGGGCGTGATCTGTTCCAGTGGATCAGGGAAATTAATTATTGTTTCCTTAAGAATTGTCCTTCATGTAAATGCTTTACCAAGGTTCTCATGAGCACAATAACAGATGAGACTTTCTACGATTATCTAAACGATACTATCGACAATGTTAAAGTGATTCAATAGGAATGGCCTCAGCAATGAGTCAATACGACTCTGAGACGAGCAAAAAATAATAATTGATGATCTAGTCACTCAACCATATTGAACCCAAGTTTAATTATCCTGGTGCTTCATCCGAGGACGCAAGTAAGGCTGGAGTATGATTTATACTTCGCAAAGCTATTTTGACTTTTCAAAACAATTTGAATTCTTTCCTTTTACGTGGCACTAAAAAGGAATTTAGAGCAGAGTCTCATCTGTCGCGACTTCCCAATTGACACCCCGATTAAAATACTTTTATTAAAAAGTCGTTTAGATGTTAATCTTTTTTAGGTTAAAACTAGTAAAAACAATTTTCAAATCGAAACAATTGATGTTTACAAACGAACGACGTCCAAGAAAAAGAGCACGGTGATGAAAATCATCAATCGCAAAATTTACAAAAATATTATCGATTATATATGCGACTTGTAATCTGCTTATTTACTACTTTTTTGGTCGCATCGTCGGACGGTTACATACATTGTTGTCAACAATACCAAGCGAGTCACATATTAAATTCCAATTAAATACCCTTCATCGGGCAATAGGCTAACCACTGACCTTGTGACTAGCCGCCAAAATCTACCCCAAAGCACTAACGGATATTGTTGTAAAGCCACTGGCATCACTGTAGCCCATGTTTTTTTTTAGTGGCTGCTTTGTTAAAAGTTGCTTTGCTCCAAACGCGAGTCTAATAAATCGTCGTCACAAGGTTGCTTTGCTTCAAACGCGAGTCTAGTAAATCTTCGTCATAAGGTCACCTCAGAAATCGCTTATTTAACCAATCTGGTGCAAATGCAGGGTAGTCAATTTTGTGCCGAGTGCAATGTTTTGCTCGTCGATCACGATCATTGTGATCAAGATGCTGATATGCCCTTGGTCCTTTTATTGGGCATATCCGGAATCCACAAAGTCAATCTTTTGACTGTTATTGAGTTCCACTTGATATTTTTTATTCATTTCAGGTGAGAGCATCCATGACTTTATCTAAAGCATCGTATATTACTTCAAGATTTTTCTTGTGTCCGACAGAATTAAATGTTTAATAGACGCTTAAATTGATTGTAGTATGGATCGGAAATACAGCTTGTAAATTACTGACTTCATTACAGTATTAAATGATGCATTATTATCTCTCTGCCTCGAATGATGTGTCCGGCTCTAAGCCACATATTCAATTAACGATTTAGCTGTAGCTCTATGGCATGTAGACAATTTTTCTTGCGATTACTAAGCTTAGTATACGCTGGAGATTGGGTTCAACGAGACTCAGCAATGTTTCGAATTGTAGTTCATAAAAATGGTATTGATTTGACTTGGCTGAAGCTATCGCTCGCATTTGCATAATCTATCTACCTAGCTGTAGCTTGAAAAAGCACGAGAGCAGCTGCTTCCTAGCTTGTTTTCCCAAGCGTATTAGTCAAATATTCAAGGTATGACTTTATCAAGCTCATCGTCGTGCAGATATTGATCATTACGTTTCGTCGAATACCGTGTTGCTTTATCAGGGACGGACTTAAACTCTTCATAGCTTCTGTATTTCTTCTTCTTCTCGGGAATGAAATCGTTATCCTGCTTTGTAGCCTTGTTTTGCTAGCTCAATTCTTTTGAGATCGAAGTGTAATAAGCAAGTGTGTTCTTCTTGACCATTTTTCCCATGGCATGTGATTAGACTCTCATTGCTCATGAATATGCTCATCAGAAGCGCAGCAATACCCGAGTTTTCAACTTGGAACATTACGTCGTCGTATACTGAATGTTGTCGATGAGCTTGATACCGACCATTGCTCTTTCGCCACGCCGGCCTTGTAAAACTTGATCCACTGCCTGGTGTATAAATTTACCGTAATGTCTGATCTATTGTCATGCTCGCTTAAAACCTTAATGTCACGAGCAAATGTATCTTAATTTCGACCAGACTGAGTGCTTTAGATTTCTTTACCTTCGACATCCTTGAAAGATTTGAGCTACACCCAGGCTATCGAAGTCCTACACAGCAAGCCCGTTCGTTTGTCACACTTGCAGTCGAACAAGGTTTATAAATACTATTTTCGCTCTAAAAACAGAAAGAAGCTTGTGAAGGCCTACAAATCGAAAATAAGTATGTCTGATGGAGAAGTAGGTAGTGCTCATCAGCCAAAACTAAGTGGCTCTTGTTTCTGGTGGTGTTTAATGAAGTCGAGTCTGCTGCAAAATGGATCGGCAGTTCTCTACGTTACTGGAAAGTCGATCACGCCTGGACTTATACTACTACAGCCGAACCCTACTCCATTGCGTAATCTAGTCAAATGAGTCAGTAGTGTGGAGATGGCTCCCCCCATGACTCGTCGTCGTATCAAACGTGGGTCGTTCGATTATATAGCTGTGGATGCGTTTGATCTTGATAGGTAAGTGCTACAGATATACACAACTCTTGTCTTGTTCGATTCAGTAGATAAAACCGTTTGAAGTCTAAGGGACATGTGCGATGTTGGTAACACGTTTAATTTACTCAAAGCTGTATGAACGGGCATCGGTCTGACACCTGCGGTGTAATGAAGGTTACCAATAAGTGAGGTCACAATCTATTCATATTTATACAAATTTGGTTCTCACAAGTTTAAAATCATATAGGTTTTAACGGTATAAGGTTGCCGACATATCTCGGCTTCTTGCATACAAAATTGTGTGAATTAACAAACTTGTGAGAATAAAAAAATTCCATTGGGCTACTGAAAAAGGCAAAGGCAAATAGAGAACACAAAAAAATACTGGAAAATCAATCAAAAGGAACTCTGAAACGTATCACTTTAAATCCAAGAAGTAAATTAAATGGGTGAAAGCCCAGTAGATACGTATACTATTTCATTTCAAGCGTAGAAACTTACTGATATACAGACGCACAAAAAGTGACAATTACCGAAACACAGAAATGAGCTCAAAAGCGTTTGTGGAAGAAGAATTGTGAGAAGTTGTCGACAGGAAAACAACACAAATGGTACTGCGACAATAGATCCAGGCAATTCGAATCTAATGAACTCGATTAAAAGTCTGTCTAAACAGAAACTTTTTTCGTACAAGTGATCTCATGAAATTACTCATCATCATCAATCAGATCAGCTCGTCGGGTGTTCTTGATATCACTTTTTGAAACTATTGACCGATAGGTCATAGCCTCTTAGACGGACTTCACGACATTGTTTCTTGTAGTTAGACCCCAAGATTTACACTTAGCGTTCTCGAGAAGCGATCTCGTGTATACGATGATGCATCTCACGATTCCTCAGTCATCCATCAAGAAATTTAGAGAACATAACATCAATTGGTACAAATTTTAATGCTTTTGGCGTATCCTCAATCTGGAATGCCTGAAAATAGTCTCATTGGCTACACACTCGATAATTTGTTGAACAGGCTTTTCAATAGTGAATTTTGCTTATCAGACTTTTCTTTGGTCATTGTCGCGTTGTGCAATAAAGATACAAAAGAATCTAATTACTAGTACTACTAAACTCGTCGCGTCGCTATGAAGTATGTCCTATCGCCAAAACATTAATTTGACACAGCAAATATAGGAATCGACGCACTTGTTTTGACGCTTTCACACTAGACAAATTGTTGGATGCAATAAAGGCATAATTATACTATTTAACGCGATATGTGGGTCAATTTCTTTCGGCTTGGTATCACACTCTTTGAGTTCGACTTGATCTTCTTGTAAGATTTGTTGACATAAGCCGCTTCGTTAAGCTCGGACAATAATTTGTACTCGCGTGTCGAGTTGAAGCGACCAGTCAAAATTTTCTACTTTGGCGTCTCGAGACAGAAGCGTGTTCCTATGATATAGATTTTTGAATTCTAGCGCAAAATTAACGCAAGCCTCTGAGAACAAACCGCGCAAATAGCTTTTATAATGTGATTGGTCGAATTATCGCTACCATCACGCCAAATGCTTCTGGTATGATCGTTAAAGTTTGAACTTCGAAATAAAGATAGACTTGTAGGTATGAAAAAAATGTTAAAATCATCAAATATTTCATCTGGTTTCCGCGTTCAAACGACTGTCACAGGCTCTTATTTTTGCGATGTACGGTTTAAATTCAACCTTCCTAGATGTAACTTTGTCTTGATAATGGTAAATTATGCCAGACAACTGCAAAATAATAATGCTACCTGTATTAGGAAGCCATAATCATTTAGCTGAATTGCATTGTCAATATCGGACATTGTAGTGGAGTGCTTGACACGAGGCCATCTTGACAGAAAATATATAAGAATAGTAGGATCGTAGAAATACAGGGACAAATTGCAACTCTATCAGAAGCAACGGGGAACAGTGTAAGTTGGCTCGTAGCAAAGAACGATGCGGCAAGCACCCGATTATTATTAAGAGAAACTATTGTCGAGGAAGCTAATATAATAGAAAAAAATGCCACCTTATCCTAGTACCTCAGCTATTGCCGGGGTGGTTCACAAACCAAAAGTATCGGCGAAAGCCCGTCGAATCTTCGATTTTCAAAGTAAGCGAAGCTCCAAACACGAAAGAGTCGATTATCGCGTTGGTTATCGCGTACAGCTTGGCATATGAAGAGAATCAAACCCTAAATCCAAAATTACAAAAATGATTGTTGAGGATGCAATTATCCAACTAAGAGTGATTTATTCTCTATTGATCTACAAATAACACCGCGCGATGACTGAACGTGGATGCATATTTAGAGTGATGAGGATGATTTCTTCTTTGAAAGTTTATCGAAGCGGGCACATTGTTACAGTATGATGTAAAAGAGAATTCGCGTGAGACCACGGCGGTCATTGGTCACTTATTTTTAAAGTCAAACTGCTATATTAGTTCAACCGTCACATTAGCAAGTTTAAAAACTTCATAGAAGAGAGTTTTTTTGCATTGTCTGGTTATGCTGGGATGTCGAGCATTTAATTGGCGCCCGCCACTTTTGGTGTCCATCTTTCTTCAGACGTGACTACATCAGTTCTGGATCTATTAATGTTTTTATATTTCTCTAAAAAAAATAGAGCAAAGTAGTGAATATGTAAAATGTGTAAAAGATAAAAAGGGCTTTTTTCGACCTAAATAATTAGCATCGGAAGTGTTTCATAACTGATTATGATAACTGAAATTGGTCATCGTTCTCTGTCAGTACAATTCCGATTCTACTCCTCATGCATTTTTAGCCAATCAAATTATTCATATATGGAAGTTTTACAAATTGTAGCAGCAGAATCGCTCTGATTTTGGCCCGCACAAGAAGCATAGTTTAAACTCTTGCATTCATCCATTGAGTAACATTCCAGATTTCGCTATCGTCATGCACAGAGTGCCTCCCCATAACCGTCGCGCAGCAACTGCACTTACCACAGCTTCTGCTTGTCAATCTATGACTGCCACCTCAACCAAACCATTGTGGGATGGCGTATTCAGGAAGATTGGGCAACCCGCTGAGCCGAAGTCGCATAAGTTTGTAGCGATTGCAACATCACTGCCACGGACGGTGTGGTCTCATTACTTAGCTACAAATAAAAAAACTCGAATATTTCTGCATCATCTCGACGAAAAGCGATCCTGTTGATGACGACTGCAAATGCCAGCGGTTCTGTGCATCAGTGACCGCATCTGGCGAGGATGCAAATGCTCCACGGTAGGCCAACTTGTTTGCCCGCTTGCATCGTCCGATATCTTGAGAATGATCCAAGTACAAGATCCATCTGTGGCATCCTTCTCCGGCATCGCGACGTGCGTTTTTCCTCATTCCAAATGTTGCTATCGTGTCACAAACTGTTGCGACAGCAACCTGACCTTTCCAATCAGGATTGAAGCGAAAAGCTAGAAGAAGTCTCTAGTCACTTTGATCGAGCTCACCTGGCGCTGCTCGTCGCTCAATTCGATCAACGACTGGGTCAGTTGGCAGGAAGGAAGTGTGGGTTTGATACGTTGCTTCCATTCATTAGCGCGAGTGCATCAAGCCCGCTCGAACCTTCCTTTGAATGCACATAACCCGATTGCATGAGTCCATCTTCGTGCTCGTTGCCTTCTTGCCTGCCTCCTTCTTGTTTGCCTCTATTACGCCATCTTAAGTATGGGAAAGGGACCATACACAATCGTCCGCCCAAGCACTGCATAAATTGATATTTGGAGTACTCTTAAACACGCTTAGAGCCAGCCATGCAGTAGTACACATGATTTTTCTACTAAGAATTACGACAATGTGGACTTTCACGCACGACAGTAATTCTCTATTTTTTGTAATTTTCCGCCATTTTCTGTCGCGATTCTCCAATTTTGTGCTATACAACTACCTGATAACACTCAAGGAACACAAGTCACGCGTGGCGTATGAGAGCTCTGATACACTAATAAATACGCCGTGAATGTGCGCTGCTGCACCTGTCAACTGCTTGAACTCTTGCCACTTTTTGTGACACCCTATCCAGATGTGACCGTCACGTGCTGCAAGTGAGAGTCAGGTGATGACGAATTGGGCGCCGAATTTGGCGAATTTGATGCGGACGGCGGCGACACGAATGGCAAAGCAGCCGAGGAAGTTTTGCCACATAAGACTCGAAACCGCGACTGTTTAGATATAGCAGACAACGATGGCGGCGGTGATGCACCACCACAAGACGACGATGATGACGACGATCCGCTAGTCGACCCCACAGTGGCAGAGGTTGCACCAGATGACGGCGAGCAAAACGAGGTCGAAGGCGATGACAAGGACGATGCGGCAGGTTGCTGAATCTGTGTCAGCATTCCAGCCAACATAGCTTGACTTGAAGTTGCACCCGTCAAAGAAAGTGTGCTCCCCGATCTCGCGTCGCCACTGGCAGTAGTAGCCTTCATCGCTGCTGTGACACTTCCAGCGAGTTCCAGCGTCGCAGCAGCAGCAGCCTGTGCATTTGCAGCCTCTTGAGCTTCATCATTCACCGTGTTAACCACCACATGCGGTAACTTTTTGTGTGCTACGGCACGTTTGTGATACGCACGCTTTGCTGCGCGTAACTGGTTTTGCACCTGGCAACGCGGACACGGTCCGCCCTTACGGTGACGGTGTTTCGTGCCTTCCACCTTGTGCTCAGTAGCTTCAATCTTGCGTTTAAGCTCGCGCAGGTCTTGCGGTAGGTTCGTCAGGTCTGGCAGCGGTAAGTTCTCGAGCTTCGAGAGCGCCATCTTGGAGAGTGACGCACCTGGGCCAACGATACCCTTCACATCCAGGTCTTGCTCCGTAAATGTCCCTTCTAAGTCGGCAAATGTTTCCTGCATCTTAAGTGTCATGAGCCTTTTGCGTTCCTCACGTTTTTTCGGCGTCTTCTTCTCCTCTTTTCTTGGAGATCTGGTCGTCAGAACGTTCTCGTGGCCAGAGACTAACAAAGGCACGAAGCTGCAGAGTGCCGAGCCGTCCGAGCCACCGCCGCTGTTTTGCTGACCACCAAAAGCAAGACTCGTTGCCAAAGACCCGCCAAGCTGGTGCGGATGCGGTCTAGCGACATGTCCAGCACTCAAGTCGCCATTGCTTGGCATGCTAAAGTTTACCAGCTGTACTTGGTTTTTATAGGGATGATGCAGCTTTCGCTTATGCAGACAGGAGCTTAGTATGTGGCTCACAGTGCGATTTTGAAACGTGCCAAAGTCTAGACTGTTCCAATCCTCGACAATATCGACGTTTGATGGACTTTTGCTGCTGATAGGACTCAAGGCCATGACTTTTTCGTTGGATTGTTGCTGCGAACGTTGAGTTTGCATCATATCGAGATCAGTAAGAGCGGTGCTTGTAGCAATAGTCATGCCACTCAATTTGCGATCGGGCGTTGCATGTGGCTGCAGTCTCTGTTGTTCTTGCTGATGATTTGCTTCTAAATCCCACTGAAGAAACCGGTTTTCCCGATCGCACAGCACAGCGTGATCGATAGACGAGAGTAAATCATGCTCATAATCATCACTTTCCATTCCCCACACGTTGCCGTCCTCATCTTCGTCCGCTTTGCTCTCGTCATCTAAATTAGCTTTGTTTTTCATGTCTAGTGACACAGATACTCGCAACGTCGGTGTGTTAGCTGGCCGCACGAGCTTGGCACGTTTATGCGGGGAACCAGATGCGCTGCCCAGCACGAAGTCGAAGTCTTCACCATCCTGTTCACAAAGAGTGGGTGTACCAGACCTGATACTTATTGGTGAATTTGTATCGGGTGCATCCAGTGGAGGTCTTTGTAAAACAATTGCAGCTTTTTTCTCGCGCGGGCATTTCACCGCAGGCTTTGCTGCTTCGATAGTCTTTCGTGGCAATACTTCATTCGGACCACGCTTCATTAATGGCGTAACGATAGGCGAAGTCGCACAAGCATTACAATTGGTGTCTGCAACAGTAGCGATATCGTTGAGCGCCAGTGGCTGCGTGTTTTGAAAATCAAACACATCCGTGTGGTGGTCAAGGTCGCCGAGGTCGAGGTCCATCCAGCGCTGAAGCTCGTCCTGCGCGTCCATCTCTTTTTCACCACCATCTCTTGCTGCTAACCTCGTAATCGCCTCGTCGTCTTCATCTTCTAGTGCTCGTCGCAATCTTCGCGCGGCGTCGTCCTCTTCCTGCGTACGTGACAATGGGAACAGTCGGAGCAGCTGTTCGTCTTGGCTCACCAACGAGTCCACCCGCTGCACAGTCTCACTGGCATCGCATGAACTCTCGGAAAACTCTTTCATAATGTGCAAGAACTCGACACATGTTTGGCTACGCATATCAGCCGGCTCCGATCCTTTGACCACGTCCTTCGTGGCGGTGGTAGTACTAACAGGGAATGCGCGTGCGTGCGAGGCCGCATAGCCACTAGTCGCAGAAGAATGCTGGCGCACTGGTGTTTCCAAACGCATCGGAGCCGTGGTGACCGCTTTTCGGGGCAACGTCATCATGTACGTAGTCGGTCGATGCTCTGCTTGCAAGCTCAAGCAATTATTATCTTTGCCTGCCCCAGCCATTGCACCAAAAGACGGCGCTACAACAACAAAAATGAGTCAGCGCACGTGATTGGCTGGATTTATTTTAGCCAATCATGTGTCACCTTTCTTTATCACAATGTTATAATTTTTGTAGCAGCACCTATATATGCAGATTGCAACTCCGCGCCGAAGAATATTAGCATTGATGAACACAAGATTCTTCACATCGTTCCATGCACGCTGAGCAAATTTTTAGGAAGGAATGATATAACTTGTATATTGCTAGTACATAATTGAAACAACGCGTGGCAGTACACGTAGCAGATGTTTGGAGGGTTCAGGGTTGACACTTAAATATGGCTACATTTGCTCTACTGGCTATTTTTAAATCGCTAATAAATGAAACAGTCTATCAATAACATGTAAGCACGTATCATTAATGATGTAAAGACAAGACCTGAGTTATGCGGTCTAAATGTTGTGGCATGCGCACGTCGACGTCACATTTTATAATTTTGTTGTAGACACTATTATAAGCCTGTCGAATACTGGTACTGACATTATGTTCAAAATTTGCAACAGATAAAAAGTAACTGTCGTTGAAGCACCGTCGTAGAATAGAGTTGTGCATTTATACTGTATAATTGAGATTGTGATTGGCAAGAAAAGGATAGGTATGTTTAAAGTCATTATCAGGGTATCGTGAAGATTCTAGTCAGCTAGCGTCTTGATCTGTTGCGCCACGAACTGGGTACTGGGTGCCAGGACAAAGACCAATCAATCAATTTTGAATTTTTGTTAAAGGTGAAGTTTATTGTTTGTCGTCGTCGCCAGGAAATGTACTCGGAAATGTCTTGGGATGTTGTTGCAGTAGTGATTTGCCAATATTCTTGTAATAAGCCATGTCGCTGCCTCTCATAAAGAACATTAGCTCAAAAGCAATATCGATTCGCATGATAGGCGCGATGGAAGAAAGGATTTAATGCTTATTCTTAATTTTTCGCAAGATACCGTCACGTGAAAAAATAAACCGCCTCCTTACGTTTCTTTGCGATTGTAGTGTATGTCTACGGGCATTTTCTATACTTTACTTCAAGTACAATACTACAACGAAATGTTGGTGATAGCTGGGGGGACACTAAGCTTGCACAAGCAATTATTATCCCGAATACATGGTCCATAAAAATGAAAAAGAGACTCTTAACGTACCGTTAAGCGTACCACATCAGTTTGATTCCCCCACTTTCGTGAATAAGGCGAGAATCAACGACATTTCAATGAACTACCGACGCGCAATTGCCGCTAATGAAATTATATTCTGCAGCAACAAAATTACATAAACGAAGTGCTTAAACAGAAATTTAGTTCAGCAGCGAAATTTTGGTCTTATCCTTTGGGCACATTGCATCATAAGTTACAGTCTTGTGGAGAAAGGCTGGTAGCCTTTCTGATGGAGTCAAGCTAAATTGCCGCACCAGACGTTGAAGTGCCATACACAGCTACAGCTGATGTTGATCAGGTTGGGCGCGTCAAAGCTTCTCAGGCACGCGGTCCATGACGTTGGGTGCCTAGGCGATTACAACAACATGTATTATCATTTTTGTTCCTTAGGGCAGACACAAATAGGGCACATCTACTTTTCTCATATGCCTTTTCGCAATGTCGTAGTTAGTATACTCGTGATTGATCACGATTGAAGTGAAGATAATTGTTTTTCGGAAAAGGCAGCACATTTTATTCTATCGTGAGAGCACGACTAGCAACAAATGGCCTCGATGTCGTTGTCGTTCATCTTGTGCAATTTGAAGGAAGATGCGGCAACTCGCACTGATAAAGAGTGTGGAAAGGAAAAAGCCCCACTCAGTGCCGTGTTCCAGGCCGATTGGAACGGTAGCTTAGAAAATGCAGCGAGCAAACGGATTTTAAAAGCCCGAAATCACAGCAAATGCGACAACAAACATACTCTTCCGTTCGACAGGTATAGGTAAATAGCGATTTCATAAAAGTGCTCCCCTATTATGCGTTTTTATTTTCCACAGGCAACATCACGTTCGTAAACTGCAAAATATGCGCCAGCGTCGCTACCGTGATCGAAAAAAAATAACTGCTTCAGCACTACAGGCCAGCGCTGAACAATTACATCAAGAGAATGCAGCTCTGGAAACAGCGATTTTGAAATTCCTCAGGTCCTAAATGCATCGCGCGGACTTCTTCGCGATCCAATGCTGATCTATTACACCAATGCAGTGCCCTCCCTGAAATGAGAAATTGGACCAAACTTTCTTGCAAAACACGACAATATAAATAATACAAGAAAGACGTGATGTACGTATATATAGTAGCAATAAACTTCAATTTTGGTCACCTGTTTCATTATTGGTCTCAATTCGAAATAAGCAATATAGTAAGATGTACCAATATTCTCAGCAACAGAGCTATTAAAAGTGGTAAAAGAAGTAAAAAACAAACGCGCTATGAATATTAGACTAGAATGTTCATAGCATAGCTCTAGAATTCGAACGACTCTCTCCGGCCTTGCAAGGCAGGCGTGATGCCACCCACAGGGGGGTGCTGTACAGGTGTGGGCTGTGCTTGCGTCATGCCACTGACACTTGAAGCGGCCATTCCACTAACAACGCTGACGCCTGGCGTGCCAGCATTCTGGCTACTGCCATAAGTACGAGCATTGCTAGTGCTCTGGTTCAATCCTACGGGTTGCGATGGAAAGGCACGTCCCGCCACGCGCGGCGATGGCGCCGACGAGTTTTGTAGTGGTTGCTGGTTGTAGTAGCTCATGGCGTTTGCAGAAACGCCGGTATCAGCACCGGTATTCACTCCGGCCGAACTATTACCGTTATTGTAGCTCGCATACATGGCCCCCGTTGTATTTTGTGGATCCAGCCCCTTATTGAATGCCACAGGAGTATTCAGAATCTCGTCTTCGTCTTCATCGTGCGCGGCTTTGGAGCGACGTACAAGCGTCAGAAAAATAATTGCGACAGCGATCACGCCGATCGCTGCGCCGATGATGGCAAAAACGACGCTCATGTCAGAGCCACCACTTGCTGAGTCCTCTTTGGCACCATTATTGCTACCGCCAGAAGAATTAGATGTTGTAGAGTTGGGCGACAGGTCAGTCGAGTTGTTGGTAGTCGAGTGGCTGTCAGATGTGGTCGATGGATCTGTTCCGCTGGATGTCGTTGTGGTGGTAGAGTCTGTGGTATCAGATATTGGAGTAGACGTGCTACTATCAGCACTATTAGCCGTAGAGCTTGCCCACGCAGATGTACAGTCTACACCAAATGGGCATGCGTCATTTACTTTCACATAACATCCATCGTCTGCGAACGTAACACAGGGTGGACAGCCTTCACTTGATATGGAGCAGGGAGTGGAGGACGCTCCACCTTTATAGCATGTACTGATGGACGAACATTGCGATGTCGACGCATGAGCAGCGCGAGCTGTAGGTTAGTTACGATCAAGAAGTTAGCACATACAGTCAAGAAATTAGCATAGCTGTCTGTCATCTTTGAGCAATAAGAAACGCACTGGCGAGCGTTGCGATGGCGCCGAGTAGCCATAATGAGGTCTGCATTGTTCAGTCGCCTCGAACTTGTCGTCTCTTTGCCGACCTGTATCCCTTCCTCACCACTGAGGGCCTTAGATTACTATTTCTCTTTCCTTCTCTTTGCTTGATGCCACAACGCCGCGAACGGACTCGCACCGAGCGTTGTATTCTAGTGTTATACACTGACCCTCGTGCTATTCACTGACCCTCGACGTCGCGCAAGCCAGTTTTTGCAGCGTTTATGTAGGGTCTCTCCCGTAGTCGCGTTGATGATTGAATAAAAAAAGTCAAGGGTAGGGCTATAGCACTGGTATAAAAAAAAATGTAAAAAATCATCAATGGAGTAACTGAGCGATCGCTACACCGCTACTATGATTCCACTTTTTGTGTAGCGCATGCCTGCATGTCCTCGTTGGCATACCGGCATTGAGCGCACCAACCGTTTCCGACAATTAGAAGTCTAAAAAGTCTTCTGGTGCTCAAAATTCAAAGGCAACAACATGCATCAATTAACCTTTTTTTTAATCCGGGACCAATACTAGTCCATGACAAAATGTTTATGGACTCAAAGTAGTACCAATTTTTTGTAAACTTTACCGAATTTTGCGTCATGAAGGCAAGTCTGGTTTTACCAAAAATGAGCAAGGGTACAAAAGTGTATGAGTAGAAGAGAAGTTTCTTTTTTATGACAACAATGTCAACTATGCAAGCTCAAGCTGTATGCTTGGACAACCTATTACAACATTTAACGAGCGCTGTGAGATGTTTGCCTGAGTTTGCACCGTCTTATGATGCGTGATGTTTGTGACGGAAACTATTAGTCCTCTCCGTAGCACTTTAAATTTCTCCCAGCAAAGAAGTAGAGTCAAACAATTAAATAAATAGATAGAAATTTGTGGTAAATAGCATTCCTATACCTCTCGGAAGGCGAGTAGAATCTTTTCCACGGCCTTGCTGTGGTAAATCAAGAAGCTGCTGCCGCATTTCTTCGAGACCGATATCGCGTAAACAATAGCACCTTGTAAATCGAGCGTTGATTAAGCCCGATTAACTTGTCGAGTCATCTCTCCCTCGCGTTTATCCAAGAAGGATTGTATAAAGATGAAGACATCTCCTCGCTCACACGTCGTTGTTAATCGCGCTTGTCACTCAATCAATGGCTTGCTTCCGCCATCGCCTCGCGATTTGTCAAGGCGCCGTCAGGAAATGTAAAGTTTGTATCAGTTGTTCGAGAAGGTCAAGGAAGGGACCGTTGGTGAGCTTTTTGCTTATGCACTAGACATTAAATAGAAACAGCATAATGTATTACACGCTTTCGAGAAGGTAGTGCTCGCGCGCTAATTTCTTGGGCTAAAATATTGGTCGATGAGCGACTAGTCAAAAGACGCATCATCTGACTGTGCTTATGATCTCAAAGACTATAAGCATGACATACTAGTCCATGTTTACGTCTAAAGTATGCGCATACGCATAAATTAATGTTCTCGCAAATTGAACGCTTTTTTGCTAATAACCATTTTCAAGATCCAAGGGGACGAACGCGTAGTGTCTAAACGAGCAAAAAAATTGACGCTTTACGCTTCTATGCCAGAGTGAGCAAAGATTGGCGCAGTCACTACATCTAGTACTTGGTACAGGAATTTCTACTGCGGTGGACGCAATGGTCGCGTGGGTCTGTTGCTTGAAGTAATTCTACCAGTAGGACAAGCCCGGTCATCGCTCAGTCGTGAGCCGCTTAGCAATGCTCCTAATGACTCCATTCGGGTCAAATGATCCTTCTGATCCCCTTTCCGTAAAGAAGATGTAAATCATGACTGTAATAAAGGCCCAAAGCCTCAGTAACAGCGTGACGAGAGCCTCCCATCTTGACTGTACCAAGGGATAAGCGACCATTCTAGTCACTTAGTTTCGAACCGATGCTAGACTTGATTCTATAGCAAGTCTATGACTGACTGATACCATGCAAGCCACGTTATATTTAGAATACGCAATCGATTGCATAATAAATCTTGGTGACGATTAATCTATTATTGCTGTGGAAATAATCAACCCTGTACGAAGCTACAACTCTCGCCGTAGAACGCAATGAGTCGTACAGTCAGCTACTCTAAGCCATAAATCGCAAGCCTGTTAATCGCAAGACTCGATGCGCGAAAAATACGTCCTATTACTCAAGTCTAGAAGCGTGCAGAGTAGGCAAACAAGCAATGTCGATAATCATTTATGAATAGTGGTAAGAAGAAAATGTGTCTCGATGACACGCAGTGTGCACAGAGAGAGATGGCCTCCTTCAATGGCATGCGTCGTTGCTCGAGCCACTCAGCGACCATCCAGCCTTCTCATCCGCGTCAAAATTGACGATTTTCAGTAGCGATATTCACGATGAGATGACGATCGATTAGGGTCTCCCGCGTAGCAAAGTATTGAGCTTCTCGCATACAGTGTTTTTGAGCAGAGGCTGTCAAAATGCGAGCTGGTGATTGAGCAAAAAATCTTGCATTCCGAAACTGTGATCGATTTGGTCCCACCACGGTCGAGCAAGCACACCTGAAGACGGCCATGCAAAAATTGTGCACACTAATGAAATGGTAGACAGAACCTTTTTTGTCTAGAAGAGATAGCAAGTCATTATGCTCAGGTCAATGCTAGCCGGAAGGAAAAGATCGGGACAACCGCCGCCGCATACAGAGGCTTCACAAGCAATAATTCAGCTGCAATAAAGGCAGATCGCGTGTACGATCGCCAAAGCAATCCACGCAATTCGGCACGAGTAGTCACCTTCACCACCAAAGAGTGCCAAGCCCTATTCGACGCAAAAAGGAAGGATAAGCATTCGCTTCCGATCCTTTGTATAAAGATAGCAGAGTCGAATTGCGAATCATCTGCATTTTGAAGAATCTGAACGATAGCACAACTTGAATCTCTCGTGAGAACAAGAAATTTGTTCTATAATTGGTGGCACCTGCAATTTGACTGGTGTGCTTCTTCAATAATGGTGAAGCATAGCGGTGTGCCGCTACGTACTCCCAGCCAAATACTTTAAGATTATTGTGGGAGCACGATTGCATGGCGAGATCTGTTCAACATCCCTGCCAGCTTTTTATGTTCAATCATTTTGATCTATGAGCTAGATTAGCAGAGTCTAAGTATTTGTTTATGCCGTTTAAAAGCGTGACGATTAGTTGCTGCCCTTTATATGTTACCTCCGTGAAGTATTTAATTTGTATTTGTGTCAAAGAGCGACCAGCATCTTTACCGAAATGATAGGACTTGCAGATGTCAGAGCGGAAGGTTAGCTTAAGGTCTTTGAAGACGAATCTTTTTTGGAACGCAGCGGTAAGTATCTGGGCTCATACAGGTACCGCATATAGCGCACTAGAGAATCATATTTTTCTAGTCAGTGAACACGTTTGATGTGTGTATTTGGTCACATGTACAAGATCGCAATCGACAGAAACACGAACTTTCTACACCCGTGCAATGTGTTCAATGAATATCAATAGAAAGCACCAGTTTGATAGTATTACGCTAATACGAGATTCGTTATACATTAGAAAATGGGAGTGACATAAAAATTCTCGATCGGCCGAAATGACCGCTGTCTTTATTCGGTTACTTCTACGATCAAGTCAAGGCGATCGAAGCTACCTTCTATTGCTGCATTCCAGCAAAGTGTATTCAATGACCATTTTGACTTTTTTTGTGTTAGAGATGACAACAATTAGATATTTCTTTTCAAGATCTCAACGCTCAGTGTGAGAATTTTATTCTGGCGAGCAAGTAGCCAAAATTTCTCGACTGGCGACTTCGTAAACTTGCCCCAAAACATCAATTTTGTTGCTATAGACCTCCTTCAGACGCGTATTGATTGCGTTGAGATCTTAGTTAGCAACAATTATGCGCTCTGGATTAATAAAAAAAATTATCTTATTAGGCTACTTTATCCTGATGCACGTCGCTCCTTTCTCACAGAACTCAGTCGTTGTAAAAATTGACTATAAGTGCTGCGTTCACCCACGCTCTCTTCTTGAAGCAGTACGATTTCTACTATCTGCTCGACTCATGTGGTCACTGTTCTTACCACATATATAGTTTCAAGCGCTTGCTACACTTTATTTCTGTTTAGCGGTGGACTGTAACCTCAAACGTAAAGTTTGTAACTTCCAATGTTAGCACTCGAAGTAGTTTTCGACAAGCCCTATAATAATTTGAGCTTACGAGTCCGAACGCATAAAAGTTATGTCTTCGAGTTGCGACGTCTATTGGCTGTAAGCAATATTGTTGATGCATAATCGTTGGTACATAATGCTAGATAGTAATAATATGATAGCACCGGGAAGCACGTCGATACTAATTCATAGAGCTAAAGCTATCAAGAATTTGTTTTTCGGCTTTAGTCTTTCTTACCGCACACTACGTTTTCACGATGCATTTTATTTGCTCTTGCTTTGTATAAATGTAGAAGAATTGCGTACTTCATGGCAAATCAAATCAAATCAGGAAATTGTGGTATTCCGAACGAGAATTAATAGAACTCTGTATCGATCTCATACAAGTGGGTGGCCTCTTTTGCCCACCGCAGATTAAAACTACAATGATAAGTAAGAAAACCGGGTGGAAATGCACCCATCACACCGTCGCTCACGGGAAATGCCGCGCGAGAAAGCTTCATAAGAGCCAATAAATTTTCCTTAGAAACCACATGCTCCCGGATTCAACGTAGCCGCCAGATCTGAAGCTGGTCATGCTAATCAGATACCGAGATACACACATACTGTCGCCCACGGCTACAGATACTCTTTTTGTTGTACAGTCCGACAGCCGCTCAAGCAGCTACAGTCCGCGTCGATATCACACTTTACAATATACGTTTGCCTTGCCTCTTGGGGCTGACCGCCACAAAGGACTACTTCGGCCATAGCACTAGCAGACACAACGAACCCACCAATCGCAACAGTTTGTACACCACTCGCCGTATTGTCACAAACCAAACTGTACATCCGTTTGTATCAAAATGCTGAAGACCGATGAGATATACACATCCAAATTCGGCTTAAGGAGATTATCAAGGTTGTGAGCAGTCTAAGTATTGCAGTGCCAGAACATCTCTACTTTGCCACGCAAAAGAGCGCTGTTTGGACTGGTATATCTTTAAGAGATTTAAGCTACCGGAACCCACGCGCTAGGACTAAGCTGTCTCTATCGCAGGATGCTTGTAGCAATCCGACCCATGCTGGGACCGGGTTCCGTACCCCTCATTGCACTATGGGGCTTTTTCGGTCAGTGGGGCGTCCCCCACCCAAATTGTCCAATCGGGCGCGTTTTGGTAAGGCAGTCACACACTCGGGTGTGACGGCTCGTCCGATTTAGTGACCTATCTCCGGATGCCTTAATTCGAATCCTGTGGGTATCGAACCAGGTACCTCCCGGTCCTGGGTCGAACGGCTAACCGCTCGAGCCACAGGGTCGGTTACCGGTATATCTTTTAGATAAATAAATTTCATTACACTTTATGGTATATCTTTTAGAGATGATGGAGTACGTTACCCCTAATTAGGGGCCGTGTAAGCCATGTCAAGCAAGTGCTATAGGGTTGTTCATTACACTTAACCCGAGTCTATCCGGCTCCGGGGATCGAACCCGGGACCTCCCGGTCCTGAAGTGAGTAGTAAACCACTGCACCACAGGATCGGTTGGTATATCTTTTAGACAAGACACTCTAAGGTGCATTGTCAGAGCTCTAACGCCAGTAAAATCTCTCGTTACCAGCCAGCACTTTTGGGATTGGCTCGAGGACAAACATTAGAAGAATACCTTTATAGCATAAACAGTCATCTAAAGAGGTATGCACAACAACAT
The DNA here is from genome assembly GCA_001695595.3 of Plasmopara viticola. NCBI lineage: Eukaryota > Oomycota > Peronosporomycetes > Peronosporales > Peronosporaceae > Plasmopara > Plasmopara viticola. The sequence goes on from MBPM02000032.1 coordinate 46,151, forward strand.
TTACTAAAAAAGGCCGCAAAAAGTTAGGCTCATCCTTCCAATTTTTTAGCTGCCAGCAACATAATGATTAGCACTTCGAGATAGATACCTTTATCGTGATTTAGCTAAGCGCTGACGCTACAAACAGCAAAAAATCTGGTGAGGTTGGGGACACGCCAATGCGTCCTCAGTCTCGATATCGATACAATGACTGAAGAGATTGCTTTACTCTCAGCTAAAATACGCAAAGTGTGCAGTATCGTAGCTTTGCCCAATAGTCTACATCTGTATCCAGAAAAGGGTACCAGTCACTACTATGAAGCTTACGTCCACATGGCTACATGTAATCGGCCGTTTCTGCAGATCGAAAGTCCCAAGTCCAAAATATATTAGCATTCCCGTGATATATACTATAATATACGATGATGACTACTTCTGTACACGAGTCAGGTGAATGGCAGCTCTTACGAGCATTTTAAAGGGCTTCCACCGTTGTTGAAACGAATGTTGTCGATTTTGGTCTTTGTGCGCTCGATTTGGTAGCCAAAGAGGCTCCAACGACCGGACTTTGTATCTTAGAAAGCTTCTGCAAACTAATATTATCTACCAAAGTGGTCTGTCTATGTCTCGGCGTACGTTTTGTCACACACCAGCTGACGCATTTTTATAGTGTTACGTGACAAAACAAGTTTGCGTCACGTAATTCGAGGTTCGTTTGTCTACTTGAGAACGTAGCTTCGACTCCGAATTCGGCAATTTACGTATCACTGCTAGCTCCTAGAATTTTGGATGTTCGTGCTCCGTTGGTGAATACTCTACGTCACACCAGCACCAAGTACAATATCTCCACAAGCTATCAAGAGTAAAATACATTATATCCGACTTTTAAAAAATAGGGAAGCTAAACCTTGTACATAGGAGCTTTATAATCGAGTTTTTACAAAAGGCCACGATCAGTGATCGTCTGGTAAAAAAGAAGTATGCCAGGCACATCACCTTTCAAAGCGCTTAGTCGGAAGAAATAGCAATATTCGGGCTGCAATACTAGTGTTGGGAAATCGGAGTCGCAATGTGTAAGATAGCTTATTAATTAATGGCATGCAGATGGGTATGCAATTAGAAATTTGTACTTTAAAGACCCCCTATCAGTTCTGTAGAATGGAGTCTGATATATCTAATACAGCTGTTCTTATCGTAAAATATTGACTTGTCTTAGGATCGAAAGTATTGTGATGGTAAACGAATCAGGCCACATCCCGTCGTGTATTGATTTGGCTGTTGGGAAGCCCGTCGACAAGAATTATACTCGTTCGAGGTGTTGCCCCATATGTAGGGTACTATCACTTTTATATAGTAAAAAATATCCTTCGACTCAAAAATCTAGCGGGATAGCCTGTAAAACAGCGAAGAATTTATTCTGGGTCGTCAAGCAGGCCGCCCTTCGCAACCTCAGTCAGGTCAATTTGTATTCCTTGCGCGCAGGAGAAGCGAAAAACATGTAGTATTCTGACAGAGGCGCACTCAAATCTAGTTAAATGCGTCGCTGAGAACCAGATGCTTGCAAGTCCTACAGTATACTTTGTTGGGAGTTTGTCATTGTGACTATGAATAAATTGGTGAAGTTTTCACGAAAAAATTCAACGCTGCATTCTGGGGAGCTAATGTCTGACTATGGTAGGGAGCAGCATTCTCCTTGCTCCTTTACGGATGGTCGTTGCATAAGCTCTCGCTATTGTTTGCGCCCATCCACAAAAAGAAAGGGAGTCGTGCGCCACGCAAACTTTGTTATACCCACCCAGTAGCCGAAAATTTCTCATTTCCTATCCACTGTTAATGGTCAATCCATAAACATCCTCGTAGTATGTGTTATTTTGACCCCCTTGTTGTGATCAGAGTAGAGCAGCATATTCTGTTCTTTACATAAAGGTTCTCCTGCGGCCTAGGTGTAGCCTTAAAGTTAATTTCTAATCGAGCCTCGCATCGCACAAGCTTTTATCAATGCATGTGCTCGTTCGATTGGAAAACCAACGCTTTGAAAATATAGTTCTGCTGCGAATTAATTAATTATCATGCATGCATCATTGGTACCTGTGTGTGCGCAGGATGCACGGGCTTGGAGATTGCACTGTTCTTACACAGCGAGTTCACGGTGTCGACTCTGGCATTTCCTCGGGCCATACAAAAAACACGCAATCTCGCTCTGTCTATTATCAGTAGATAAAAGAGGGTTCTGCCGAGCTTTTCTGCACGAATCAGACAACCGCTTGTCCACAATAGATGGGCCATAAACCTCTTCTGTTGCTCGGTCGTGTCGTCGTCGTTCGTGACTTTACAACTTGCGACTGCACAATGGCCTGGAGCCCAGCTGGTCAGTCCATTAATCTCTCCATACAATCGCCTTGATTCTACCATATGGAATTGACCGGGAAAATACGAGCTCTGCCTATCTCTGCCTAAGAACTCCTATAGCCGCAACGATCGGACGCACCTGAACAAGTCTACTACGCACACTTTTAAATATTTGCGCTCTGTCATGGCCGCGTCTCGTTCTTCCATAACGACGTTGCTGCTGCTAATCGTAGCCGTTGCCTTAAGCTATGGCATCCTCCCTATCTCGGCTAAAACGTCGGTCGCGCGGCAGTTGCGAGAGCAGGTGGACTTCGTCAATGCTGCAGCACTGTCTGAAAGTGCAACCAGCTCAAGCTCTTCGAGCGCTCTCGACCATAAAAGCTCTGCACCAGGGGAAGCGACCAACGCTTCGGAGACCGAGCACTCTGCTGCTTCAACAGCAAGCGAGCCCAAACACGAGGGACCGACTATGATGTCGTTTGTAGGTCCAGCAGCCGCTGGTGTGCTGGCAATTCTACTCATTGGCGCCGTCATCGCATTCAAGAAACGCATGAACAAGTAACCACACCTCTGGCTTAAAACTAACTTAGCGTTGTTGATCGTCGCTTTTTGCTTATCAATTAAGAAATATATCGATTTAACTTTGGTGCATTGTGTCAAAATGGATTAACCTTCCGGGCCGCGCGTACGAGCAGCTTGGGGTACTTCCTCGTCTCCGGCGGCCGCACGCCCAGTCTACAGCGCGGCTTCCCGGTAACGGGGTCAATGGGCGCTAGCACCTTCAATGCGGCCATGACAACGTCCAACAAAAAATTGTCACCAACAATTGGGTCTTCAATAATTGGGTCAGTGTGGGTCTTGTTTTCAAAAAAGCGCGTCGATACAGGAATGTTGCATGACTGTAAGGCTGCGGTAAGCTGTTCCGACGACCGGTAGCTTACCGTCTTGTCTGCAGTTCCATGAAATAAATAACACGGAGGGAAATCGTCAAGTAACGCTCGACGAGTCTGCAACGGCAACTCACTGAGCGCCAACAATCGCAAGGACGGCGAGTAGTACACCAGGCGATGCGCCATAATGCGCTCCACCACCGCGCGGTCAAAGCCGTGACGGTGGAAAGTAGCAATGCTAGCTTCCATGTTGTACGGCCCCGAAATACCCATAAAACTGCGGACCTGCCGCAACTTCCACGCGATCGGCTGAGCCAGCGGTGACAAGCTTTCGACACTCTCGCAGTCTGACATATTGCTAACGCCACCAAAGCTGCTCCTCGGCGAAGCCGCATGACTCGTGCCAACGTTGCGCGTTTTCTCAACCTGTTCCAACAGCGTACACATGGCAAGATGTGCACCCGCAGATTGGCCAATGAGATGCACATTATCGCGGTCGCCTCCAAAAAGATGAATGTTGTCAAAGACCCACTCCATGGCGCGTGTCACATCTTCGACCATGTCAGGCACGACACCCTGCGGAAAGTTACGATAGTCGGGCATGACCACCACTACGCCTAAAGACGCCAATGCGCGACCCATTAGTGCTCCCCAAGCTTTGTAGCCAATAATCCACGCTCCGCCGGATACAAACACAACGACGGGATACCTCGCTTCCATAAAATTCGAACTGGCTGAGCTAGCGACGCTATTAGTGGGAGAAGGCACATCCGAATCGTGATTTACCTGCGGTACCGTGTAGACGTCGAGAAGGTTGCGTCGATTAAGTCCATAGATAATGTTTTTGTGCACATTTTTGTCCACAAACCAGTAAATAGCGACTTTAACAATCGCAGGCAAGAGCAAAATCACAAACGTAATCAATCGAATTGCGCTTAGAATCCAGCGCTTGGACATGCGTAGCGCCCAGATGAGCTGCAGCGCGAGCTTGGTGATAAGCCAGCTCTGTTCCGCCATGACCTCCACGACCTCCGCACTCGACGAAACCGCAGCTTGAAGAACAGATCCATTGGACTCGGGATCGAGCACGAGATTTTTGCTGTGTGGTGGGAGGGACACTGTTGACCCACATGAGCTTGGCAGAGACGCACGCAGCGAAGTTCCACTGCCTGCGGACTTAAGTGGCGGGTGTTGCGCTTCCTCTTCCTCCAAGTATTTGCTTAATTGAAAAGTCCATTCCGCGTTAAGCATGGAAAAGGTACGGATCTTTAAAAGTAGAGGCATCTTGACTATCGCACTCGTTGTTTTGTTTTCACCATGGTCCGCTGCCTGGTCCCCTTGAAGTGCTTGGTGCATTCGAATCAACAGCTCTTGTGGTTCTGCTGTGGAAGTATCAGGGACATTATCGACCTGTTGTTTCGCATGCTTCAATCGCACGTATTGGGCCTTGCTCGTCGTTGCTGAGCCCTTGCCATTCGCCATGTCAGACTATCAACAATGAAAGTCGCAATTTTGGAATGCGAACGTTTCCAGAAATAGTTTTGGTAACGGCGTCGGGGGCAAATATAATAGTTGATGCTCGCACGTACAGGTCGGGCACGGCCCGGCTGGGACGAAAATCGTCTTGATGGTGAGGGATCTAGAAAAAGCTGAGCATTTCTGGTACCGATACCTCGATCGGTATTGAAACGAAAGACTGTTTGATTGTGATACCCTAGCACCGTTGCTACATCGACCAATATACTGCACACATCAATCAAATTTTACGGATAGTTATCGAAAAAATCGGCCTCAAATCATTGTCGAATAGTAATAAATACAGAAATAACCCTGAATTAGTCTTGAAATTTAGACTAGATTAGCAACATCCAACATCCAATCCATGCAGCACGAGCGAGCTCTTACTGCCTGCTCAAGTGGCTTTACCTATCGACATACTACCAAATGCAGACGCCACTAGTAAAGCAACTTTACAGAGTAGATGTAACAGATCGTCGCATAAAGCCGAGCTTTTGTGGCAGAAGCTGGCTTCCCGATCTAGGGAGATAATGGCTTCCGGGCATGGTGCCTCAATCGATTCGCATACTGGAGTATCTCGAAGGACGCCGGAAAAAGTGTAGTCCTTGCCTAATATATAGGATTATATTTGATGCAAATAAGTTATAAGGATAAATCTCGGAGCCGGACTCGTAGAAGTTGACTCGCTTTTTGGCATGAACAGTGTGGTTGGCTTTGAGCCAAGGCGTTATGTGTTAGTCCTTGTGTATTTACATTGACCGCACAATAAATCTGAGCAAAACTCTTTGTAGGCAGCATTCGCTGCATACCAGGAAGATACACTGATGATTGGTCTTCAAGAGCTCCGTAGCTTTGAAATCTTTTGTGTTCAGTATCTATAATACCTTTGATAGTGCCTCCAATTCGAACGCCGTCGTGACATGTCAAATTTTTTGCCAGATGTGCCTGCAACTGATTTTCGGCGGTCACGGAGTAGATTCTTACAATTAAGTTTTTCACCTCCATTAACATCTTGTGTAGCTGTGTTGCCCGTTTTGTAGGGTATTTTGATTTCCACATGTGAATCACTAACCCTTGTGATTTAGGCTACCCTCTCGCGAAGCTTTGTTGCCCAAAGATGCTGGTAATTTGTAGAAGTATGTTGCTCACATTCAAAGTGCTATTGTCAGCGTATTAAGCAGCTGCAGAATTCTATTGAAAAGATCTCCAAAAAGTTTCTTGTGTACTTCAAAGAGATATCATTATCGTTGATACCAGTCATATTGTAGGCGTAACCATTCCCAAAAACGAAATGTACGCACAACAAGAAAAAAGAACATGACTCACTTAAGCCACGATACACGGAATTGGATGACTGCCTGTACTTGTCAATCGAATCAAAATCGTGCTTTTCTAACCACGGCATTCACAAAATCAAGTCGTACTCTTCCATATCAAGGAAGAAAAATGCCTCCGTGTTGTCGAAAGCCTCGAGGTCTATTTCGATAGTAGTAGCGTCTAGCGCTATCGTTGCTCTCTCTATAAGCACCAAGTAACGTGTCTTGGCGAAGCACACCCGTTTGCTGGCGCGCAAAATTCCTCAGGGCTTTATGGCCGACAAAGATTTGGAATAGTATATATACTCTCGTACACTTGCGTGTACAACCCCCCATTTTACCGCTGTCAATGTTTTCTTCGTGAAGTGTCAAGTTCTCAGCAATTAAGCTATTTTGTGTGCCTTTACCGCACACGCACGCATCACAAAAATGTATTTTTTTCTAGTAGCGTATTGAGGAGTTAAGCTCTGTCCGTGTCATTTCAAAGTCCTTGCGCGAGACAAAGGTCTATTTCGCCGGTCCCTTTGGGATAGGCTAAAATCTTGTGCAGCAGCTTACTACAGCTAGACCAGCGGTTGTTGCTTTGATCGGAGTGCTTCGGCTTGTTAGGATTGGACTGGCCCACAATCATCGTTTTGTGAAAGACCTGTATGCGATTAAACCCATCTCGATGTGCAATCTGTACAGCCATTCTCATCGTTGCTGCCTAGACGTGAAGACCACAATCACCTTGACTTGTTCAGGGAGTGGTATTCAGTAACTAAGGGAGTACGCTTTTTTTGAAATAGAATTCCCTGAAGCTCACGCTTTCATTACTTGCAGGCACGAAGGCATGAGCGCCAGCGGAATTACGAGCTCGCGGGAAGGAACGTTGCTCATAATTACTCCTTTGTGTGTTTCTCAGAACACAAGTTACTAACATGAAAAGATTTTTTGAAATTCTCAGCCCGACCTCTTCGGTAAAAGAGGGCAAACGATACAAGCACCTGATCGTTCGTGATCAAGGCCACTTTCTTGGCTTCTCTACATTTTTGATATAGAGAAAAAGTTATGCTGTTCCTTACTTTGAAGAGGAAAGTACTTCATCGGACAGTAGTGCTACCGCTAAGGGCTACCAAAGCACGTGCTGCTGCTTAGGCTGTGCTTGCAGGACCTTAATGGCATGAAGTGTTTCAGATGCCTGACAGAAGGAAGATTTGCAAGGGGTTCGCCTTTTCGGGACCATAGAAGCATACAAGTCTTCCAAACAGTGCACACTGCGCGTCCGGCTAGTGCGAAAGGTTGTTTATCCACCCCAGAACCTTTGCGAGGCTTCATGTTAGCTACTTACCCGCGTGGAATTGACTACAATTTGCTACTATATTTGACAAAGTCATACAGCACCTTGCAAAGATAAGGCATGCAGGACAAAAGTACGCATTTACGGTGAATGATCTTCCACTAGGCCTTGTCGTAAGGGGATCTTAATGTGCAACATTATGAAGCTTAATGATGTTTTTTGCTGTATTTTTTGCTCTAAGTTCAACTACAAATATTTTACCAGCACTAAATTCGATGCTCCACTATAAACAAAACTATATCGAATATGTTACATTCAATATGTGAACCAGTTAAATAGTGATCAGTTAGTCATGACTTATGCCCACCATCTTTTAAAGCTCCTAACAGCGAAAAGCCAGCTTTCAGCACAGAACAATGGCTATATGAATGGCGGACTACTAAAAAAGGTATACTACGTCATGTATGACCGTACCATCTTCAAGGTCCTGGGTTATGTCTTTAGTCATGCCGATTTAGCCTCATTTTTTTTTAAAGGTCGTTAGACGCTACTGACAGAGCGTCACTGCGTTTCGCACATTCATTGTGCGTAAAGCGCTTTTTGGGGTAGTGCATGCAAGCGATCAAAGTGCAGATAGCTGACAAATAGTATTAATGACCTCTATTAGATGTAACTACTACGCTCAAGCATACAACTCCACAATGGTTGATTGAAGGGAAGGACAGTTCACATGCTAAGTATTAAAGTAAGGCTGACCCCCCCTCTTTTTAATATATACTTGTTACAAATTGGTAAGCCAGGCAGATAGAAATCTACGAATCGTACTATATTATAAATAACGATGTAAATCGAAGACCACAACTTAATATAAAAGCAAAAGCTATGGAAGTCACTGCAAAAAAAACTCTTTACAGACTGCCTTAAAAATGTTGTTTACGGTGCTTAACTTTATTGCGATTTTTTTCGCGAGGATCAACATGTTTTGGCCAATAAAATGTGAGTATTCGGTAGCATCAATCAATGGATTCTAAGCAATAAGGGCACACTGTTTTAGTGTCTTGGCGTCTCCTTGTAGCTCACCTTCAATGACGCATTTACTGGCTCTGTCCTACCATCAATTAGCTAAAGATCCAGACCAACTTGGCGATGAATTAGGTTAGACGTGAAGAGAAGAAAGCAGAACATGGGAGACTTGAAATCAAAAGACTTAATCTGAAATGTCATAGGGGATGGCACAGCTTGAATCAGTGTAGTCGAATGCTAGGTTATGAAGAAAAAGGCCGGGAAATTTAGGTTGCGTAAACACCCCACTAGTTATGTTCGATTTGCAATAAATAGTGGCTAGCGGAAGTACGGAGTTTGATTCGATATCGTGTATGAAAGGCCTTCAAACATGTTGAGCATACCTTTTTGGCAGGTCTGGAGTGTTTTCAAAAGGTTACTTGGACTAGTAATCGCTATTAAGCCTTAACTTGCCAAGTGCCTTACAAGTACCAAAAGGTGGTCAAATTTAGATCATTGTTGGGTTTGCCGTTTTGGGTTGTTGTACGTATACATTATGACAGTGACCGTGCGTGAGGAGAGTTTATTGTCGTTAAAGAGTTTCAAGTGTGCACGATTCGATTCCGTTGAATTATTTTCGGCTTTATCCCTCCTCGGTATGACAAGCTTGAACCCTTTAGAAGAGTCAGCTGAGGCTGGTGTCGGCGCGTGCCTAAAGAAGAGTCCCTGACGACGAAACGCACAGTGTGTACGCGATCCAATTCCGTTAAATCGGATCCGGCAAAGGCATGAGGAGCGTGGAACCTTGCACAAAGTTGACTGGGGTGTGTGGTGCATTTGAAGGAGAATTTTCGCTGATGGGGGTACGATGTATGCTCGATCCGATTTTGTTGAGGTGGTTCCGGCTTTATCACTTCAGCGCAAAGGCGACGCAGTACCATAGATCGAAACCTCTGCTGAGGTTTCTTGTCAATTAGTGCGAGGCCAGCTGAAGAAGCAGTGAAGAGTGCCAACGAAGAAGGCAATCTTGGCGTGCAATCAGCGCTTGCGCCTGGCATTGAAAGCAATTTGGAGAAGCTGGACAGCGAGGAGGCGGCGTCTAAGGAAAGTGAGTATGGCATTACGGATGCCAAAACGATGTGATGACAGGTGATGCGAAACTGTCCTCGAGAAGAAGAAGGTGACCTATCATCAGCGGGGGATGATGAGGACAAATGTGAGTCGCCCCCCCCCTGAAACCTGAGACGAAGACGGCAAAGGGCGAAATCTGCCGGCATGCGATGCCGTATAAAAAGGCACCGCTCAGTTGCTAAGGCTGCGTAGCGCTCTCTATATCAAGGGTTCAGAATAAAGTTGTCGGCGACCTAAGATCGCTCCAAGCTGGCAACCTTACGTGATCGTCGGACGGTAAGCGGTGTTGTCGAGTACAAGGCCGAATACATCGACGGCAACCGTCGGTGAAGCAGGCACAACCACTTACGGTTGAATGACCTGACAGAGCTAGTCCAGAACGTGAGCGTTTGGGATCTGGTCACATAGGGAGAAAGTATTTGTTTGTGCGCTATTGGCGAGGGACCGAGGACGAAACCAAATTCTTAAAGGCAAGTTCTAGATAGCAGTGGTCATGATCCGCGAGGTCTATAAAGCGGCCCAGTGGACATCGTGATTTTAAGTCTCGGCAATAAATTTAGCAATTTGCTACTACTAGTCCTCTTATGATGCTTAAAAAGTCAAACTTTGTATCTTAAGATACGTGCACGTCAAACTGTCTGAATCCAAACCTTTAAAAAGAACAATGCAATTCTTCGCATTCTTACGTTCTTACTTGAAATATTCCTATGATTGAGTCTATCGAACGCTTAAATTTCTACCCAACAGGCTACATTCGGTAACAACAATACGATTGATCATCTTTTATAAAAACTTCGACTTCTGAAAAGGCATGGACAAGCGTTTTTCCTGAAATGATGTTGATATGCCCAAAAGTCTTAAAGGTAATCCTGAAGAGGACTTGGAGCAATTCTTAATATGTATCAGACTTGGGATGCACCCAGCAACTCTTCAAAGCTTTGTCTTCGTGCTCAACCTTGATAATAAGGAGTTATTGCGTGGGCAAAATGCGGTAAGTAGAGCTTATAGTTACCGCCATATTGATTATAAGGCTAAAGAACAAGGCTAAACACTCTGACCAGCTGCTCAAATCTGACCTTTCCAAAGCAGCTGGAATATCTAATGCTGAAACACGCGGCGGTTAATTGGACGGTGAAGCCCACGAGGCACATCGTTGAAGAAGTCTATCTGCTTCTCGAGCGTCTGATAAAAACCAAAAATGCCGCAGCTTCGTATCGAAACAGACCTTTTAAACATGTACACTTATTCGTGCAGGAGCTGGCGCTTTAAATGGAAAAATTGTAGAGCTGAGACGGAAGCAGCTTTTCTTTGCCTGACTTGTACACCAGAGTGAGCTTTGCTTTTACGTTGAGCGCGTCGTGAAGCAAAGGTACCCTTAACGGCACCGTAAGCTTTTAATTAAGTGGCCTGGTCCACTTCACAGCAACCATCAAACGATCGGGTCCAGCATAGTTGCTAAAAGGCTGTTGCTAATAGGTTTTAGAAGCATGAAAATGAGCAATTCCGCCGTCTTTTGCCCACACGCTGAGGTGTGGTATTTCTACCTCAAAAGCTATAGCTCCAAGATCTTGGCTTGGAGTTTTGATAAAGCGGAGACATCTTTGAGGCATATTACCTCGTCTAGTGAATTGTATATCTCATATATGATAGTAAGAAATTTATTGGTGGTGATGACGGTAATCTTACTAACATAGACGGTGGCGCGGAGAGCCATACAGTCGTGAGTGGAGCAAGGCTTGGCATCGTCGTGTAGAACACGCGTTGTTTTGTGTTTTGAGCTGAAAGATTAGCAAAAAAACGGAGCCAGCAACGTTGTGCAAGCTTTATGGGATGACCAAGTTGATGCACAAAATTTTTGAGATGAGGAAAATCAATCTGAAAGCAAGAGAGAGAGAGAGAGCGTTCTGACAACGACGTAGACTCGGATGTCATTAAGCTTGTAACTGTCGCATCTAGGTTCGGCTGCAAGTACGTCGTGAGCTCCATCATAATGCAAATGTACTACGAAACTGTACATTTGCTGCGCAAGAGGAGTGACATCCCAAACGCGTTCGATATAGTGTATGTGGAGGCTCAGAACGCACAAAAAAACCGTCAAGTTACTTAGGATCGATAAAGCCGGCGAGTACAAAAAGCGCGGCAAAGAAAGCCTCGGTTGGTCAAACAAAATTTTACGATGTAAGTCGGAGCCGATGAACCGGACGCTGATCGAGATGACGCATTGGACACTAAAGAGAGCAGCCATGGTAGAATGCTTTGGCGCGAAGCGATAATGAAAACGGTAGACATTCGCTATGTGTTGACAAGCTCGCCTAGCCAGCGCTCCAGTCCGTTCGAGATGGTCGTGAAGAGAAGGAGCACATGCGAGTATTCAAAATCGAGTTTTACGTCCATATTGCGAAGGAGAAGCTCAAGAGGCCAAATGACTGCGGGTTTTAGTCCTTGCTTTTTGGCTACACAAAGCAACGCAAGGCGAGTCGACTCTTGGACGCGTAAAACGGATCGATTGCCATTTCAAGAAAGGCAACTTTGACGCACGAAAGGAGTAATCGGAACTGTCAAGAGTGCACACGTGATTTAATTATTTCCTCTTTTGATTCAAAACTTCACTTACGAATCGCAACAAGTAATGCTTTTGTCATTGGTCTTTACAAACTGTTTTACTTCTGACTGAATTCGCATTCAGCGCTGTGCATCGCTGCTATTGGAAGAACATCTAGAACTAGTATACGTACCATTTTTTTAAGTCTTGGTAAGAAATATTGCTTTATCAATTACTTGGCTAAAATTTAAGCTCCAGCTTACATAGCGTATTGGCTTGTGCTTCAATTTCATTAAAAGATTTGGCGCTACTTTTCCTCTACTAATTTTCATGCTTCATTTCCGCAGTAAATTCTCCTTTTGCGTTGAAGGACCAGCACTTTTATCAAGTTTCTACAATGAAAAAACACTTTACTGTTAGCTTGTGCAGCCGTCCACCAGCCTAATTTTGACCTAATCAAATATTTGCTCAACACCGTAACCAAGTCTGGGTCGCTTTCATGGCGTGATCTTTCTTTGTTAATAACTAATTTCTAAATTGTGTTACAAGACAAGCGAGTCATACTTTTAACTAGACTTCTTTCTTTATGAGTTATACCGACAAAGCTATTCCAGATATGATAACGCTGATGTCGACGTTGACGCAAGCACTTTTTTCTTGATGGCGAAGGCCAACTGCAAATTTGTCATTGGGTAGCGATGTTATTCTTACTGTTTCAATACTCCTGCAACTTTTAGCTAACAAATACGCTGATCAAACAGACAGGTTAGCTTTTTGATTCTAGTAGTGGTAAAGATCATTGTCGCTCTTGCTTTTGATCGCATTTTCTCAAATTGCCGTTCGGGGAGCTGACTTTTGTTCGCTATTGAGCTATGAGCACCACATATAATTTAAATACGCCATGATAGCAGCATTTTGCACCACATGACGTCATATGTGTCTCTCAAAGCCCAACAGCTTCGTAATCTTATCATGATACATGCTGCAAGGGAGTGCTACATCGTCGTTTTCGTCTTGTGGTATTAGGAACTACGTGGTCCTGAAGGTTACACAATCTACACAAGCTGTATAGTAAGAGATTTCTACTTGGAGCAAGTGCTCTACGCGGTGGCGAAAGGAAAAGGACAAAGTCGTGTGAGCTAAACTAAAAATTTACTTGACGCAACAAAAGGCTTCATCGGTGAGACGCCAGCGAGTAGTCCAGTTGATGCGCTGATTGGAATCTGAGAAAGTGCGCATTTTGGAATCACGGGATTATGACATGCGAAGAATTTGCTAAGGTGCTTAAATGCAAATTGCGCCTTGTGAAACCGAGAAATGCCAAATTTGCGACTCGGTCTTGCTCTCTGGTTTTTGGTCTTGCTTCGTAGAAAATGACCAAATGCTTACAATATGCAGTCGGAACCATGTTTTTATCTCTCTTTTTTGCTGTTAGACCTCTTTCAAATTATTAATATTTTTTCTAGCCACTATGTTTCACTAGTCTCAGCAATACCAAAAGTTCAATTATATTAGTAAACGCGAGTTGAATGTTGCTTACAACTTTTAGCCTACAAAAGCAGAGCGCATACTCGGCGACGCGCACACGAAGGCACAATAATTACACTAGTATAGATAGCATACATCCAGACAAGTGGAGGTATCTAGCTCATCCATGTAGCAATAAAATAGTCTGAGCGTCAAATTAGACCGGCATCGCAAGATAGAGCTGCTTTTAGCGGTTCTTTCTATCTTGTCCTCTATAGGGCACTAGATCTGTGTGATTTACTGCAGTGCTAGAAGACGAAAGGCGTATATTGTCTGCGCTTGAGAGCTATACTTTGACAATTTTAAAGTGCATATAATGAATTTATGATGGCACCCAAGAGGAGGTATTTCAATTGGTAGAAAGTATGTCTAGCAAAAGATCTTAATCCTTTAGAAATATAGAACTTAATAATTGTGTGTTGTAATTAGATATAAAGTCAGCTATATACCCAATATTTTAATTTAGGTTTAATGAGATGTGAACCCATATTGCAGCTAAGGCTTTCCTCCATATCATAACTGGAGCCGCTAACCCTCCAAAAGTTTTCGTTAATTTTCCCACACCCTGTTAAGACACAAAAATGTACAAAAAGTCGAAAGGCAGTAAAGCATGCGGAAGTAAGACGAGGAGCTGAAGCCAAATTTGTGGTCGGCGAGTACAACGCAGAGGAGGACGAATTTGTGTCGGTGCTGCAGAATGTAGAGGACGGGCAGCGATTTCACCGACAGTTGGGCCGTAAGAAGTTTTTGTGGAGAGCTTTGACTAGGCAAGAAATTCTTCTTTACATGGCAGATTGCGTATCAGATCAAAAGTCGAAACACAACTTGCAAAGGTCAATGGGAAGCTCGTCGTCTATTGGCCGAGAGTCGGTACGCAGTGGCTGGCTATACAAGCAGGCGAATGTCATGTACGTATATGAATAAGAGTCGAGTTTGCGAAAAAATGAATTAAGTTGAGATTTTTTAGAAAAAGGCGGAAACGACAATGTCTTTCGTACTGATTAAGGAAACAAACGTAGCAGCAGGAGAGTACTGCGTCGCTGCGGAACTATAAAGGCAGCAACTTTGGCAAGCTGCGTGGAGAGATGCATTTGCAGGATGGCATGCTATCTGCACGCTTTTTAGAGCCCGATGATACCAAGCGACCGTTCTGTTTTGAGGTAGCTGGTGAAGATTTTTCGTTTGTCTGCTCTGGATTGAATGACGAAGATACGAGCGTCTAGGTCTGTTTACTACGGACTTTGTCAGGCGGTGAAAACGGTACTATCACGCCTTCTGCTGCTCTACTCAGCTCGCTATCCAGTACCAAGCAATTAGAATCGGTGGATGGGTTGAACGGTGTATGTATATGCACCAGCACGATCAAAGCACGGAGCATTGGCATTTTGGGAATTATTAATTTTTCTAGCTATTTCCTCACGTCGTAGAGCTGCGTCGAGTGCCTCACACAAGCAAGTCACCGGAGGAAATTTTTATCAGGCGCAATGTATATAAAAGTTTTATAATCTGACAAAAAACCCTGGTTGCTGCAGCTAATTAACGTATAAAATTAAAGTAAAAGAGGGTTTAAACCCTGTCTTTGGTAATTGAGGAGTGCTATAAAAAGGCAAGGTGTGGGGGCGGTTAGCAGCTCTCTTAATCATTAAATTTAATAATTTAAAAATCATTAAAGGTGATGTGGATAACGAAATATATGAAAAATGTATTTGAAGGTTTTTGAGTTAAAACGATGATTACGAGCTATCGTAGTATTACCTAACTTATTTATAAAAATTTCCACGGAAAGTCTCATTAAGACGTATATTAGTTAATCCAAAAAAATGAACAGTTATCAGAAATAATGTAGAGAAAAGAAAAAACGATCAATACTACGCTTCACATTCCTGGAATTGTAATTTCTTTGAATATAAACGTCTCCGAAACGTTTTACGCAATGTTTGAAGATATTTTAAAAGGATCTAAAGGAGTATTCTTGATGTCATATAGTTTCTATCGAGATTTTCTTTTTTTCTGGATTGAAGTAACGTTTTACAACAAATAGCCTCACCTTTTCGATATTTTATGTAGATGTCTAATAGGTTTTGTATTACTATAACCCTTAGTTTTTTCCTCATTATTCTGACAAAATCGTTCTTTTTTCATCAAGTGTTGGTATCTCATACTCTATACAATACCTCGTTTTTACTGAATTTACTACATGGATAACATATATGTTTAATTTGATATCGATTGAACCCTACACGCAAGTATACTTCTTAAGCTTTTGTTCGATCTTGTATGCTCGCTCTTCAAGCTTGTACGCTCACACGTCAAATATTTGCTTTCAAAGTCTATATATAAAGGCTTTAACGAAGTAATATAAGTTTTCCAAGCATATACGTTGGGGAGGGTCTATCGGGAATGCAGGAATGATAGAAAGCCCGCATACCGACTATCGCTAGGGTTGCCTTCTCCGAAGACACTGAGTTTGTACATACTGTATTAGTATCCCTGTCCGATATCAGATTGCTCGATCAGCGACGAATCTTAATAAAGTCTCTCTCTAGTCCAATTACCGGATGTAGCGTGTCAATCGGAGCTCTGAATTTTTGTCCAGTTAAGACGTGTTTTTCTCAGAGCGCGAGGGTACCATGTGTTTAGTAAACCCTTAGCGCGGGTAGGGCTGTTTGATACAGAATTGTAGAGGTTTAAATTTGGGCCACGAACGTGGAAAGGTCGCTAAGCGCGCGAGAGGGAGGGAGAAACTGGAAACATTCCTCGTTTGTCTGGGTGGAGAGCAAGCGAGCGAGAAGACAGGGCGAAGTTTGGGCCGCGGAATTAGCTTGGCGAACCGTAGACGTCCCTTCCCTTCCTTACTTATTTTCATTCAGACATTATGCAGCAAGAGCGAGAGAGTGCCGAGCTGTGCCTCAACGGCTGCGGGTTTTTTGGCGCGCCAGGCAGCGGCGGAATGTGCAGCGTGTGCTGGAAGAAAACCATGTCGGACCGACAGGCTGCCGTGGCGTCGCCACGCACCGCAGATGTGAAGGTGGACGTAGCGGCTGTGCTTGAAACGACTGCGCCCGCGTCGGCCGATCTCGTGGATAATAATAGTGCGACGCTCAAGGAAGAGGCAGCCGAGACGCTGGTGGCGGAGAAACTCGTGCAGAAAAACAAAAAGCGGTGCTGGGAATGCAAGAAAAAGGTGGGCCTGACGGCCATCGAGTGTCGATGTGGCTACGTCTTTTGCAGCAGCCACCGGTTTGAGGACCAACATTCGTGTACGTTTGACTTTAAGACGGCGGATCGCGCTGAGCTGGCACGCCGTAACCCTGGCGGTGGTAAATTCAGCAAGCTAGAGAAGCTATAATCTAGATCTTGTGTTTTGGCTCAAAGTCTGATCCGCCGAGCAGTAGACTGGACGACGGCGCCTCGCGATCAGTCAAGTGCTGACTTTGCGAGGATGGCCGTCGATCAGCATGCTGCTGGAGACGAAGAATATGCAAACGCGCTGGATGGTTATGATTGGTCGACGACGCGTTTGTGTGGTATTAGGACGGGCCTGAAGAATTAGTCAGTTAGCACAGTGCCGTGGTCACTCGGACACTCGTTTATCTTTTCGCCATCCATTTCGCTCTATTTTAGCTGCCTTGTCTTTAAGAAATTGGTCTTTTTGTCATTTATTATGGTCTGGATTGCACCCTCCTACGCGTTGTACCATCGCACTGCTATTTCTATAGAAAAAGCCATCTACTAATTCTTATATTTTGCTTTCTATCTCATGATAAGTATGCATCATCAAAGGACGTATCCATGTGGTGGGAGTCTAATCCACCAGTCAATTTTTGCAGATACTCGATGCCTTTTGTCGGGTCAAATTGATGTTGGCTTTGATTTGACTTAGTCGGGCTCCGCAAAGATGTGTTTCAATGTTCCTTGTCACAGTAGTATGGTAATTACCGTGGCAGACTAATCTAAGGTCAACTCATTAGCTCGTTGCGAGCACACATCTGAAAAAAAGGCAATATTAAACACTTGAATTAAACGAGGGAGCAGAATGAGACTTTTCTGATGAGATGCATGCAATGAAAATCATCTACGTGAGAGTATTAGTCCATACCATAAGTTTTAAGCTGCTTGTGGTCCGTATTGTGGCAACATCTTTTCTAGTTTCCCAGTCCCCGCAAGGTGTACGACTGTACGACTGATCGTGACAAATATTTGAGGGGTGGGTTTAGTCTTCCGGACGCAATTTCCGAGCCGTAGACTTTTATAGAGCGTGTTTGTCGTATCTTGGAAATCGTTCAAACTTGAAATCTTGTCTTGAAAGCAATTACACCGGTGATTATGGCTGTTATTTCTTTTTGTTGCATGAAGTACCAACGCTCTTCGGCAGTCGGCTTTAATTCCCTTTATTGACTATGTCAGCGTAAAGTTTATTTGTTATGAAGTAATAGAGTACTCGAAAAGTTGTGGTCTCAGCGTCATATGCCGGCGAGAACATCGCTGGTATTTTACCTGCCATAATTGTAAAACAGGACATCAGGAATTTAGGCGTAATTCAATATTTAGCCGTAGTCATAATCGTAATTCAAATCGTCTTTATAAGCAAAATAAAATACAATGGACGTAGGTGATTTCTTTCCACCACGTGTCACTTAACCATTCAAAAGATTTCTGTCGCATATAGCCAATGTGCGTTTGACATCGTGCCGTCAAAACGATCTTTTTTTTATGTGCTGATGTGTCGGCGAGCTTGTGGAAGAGCAGTCTTGTATAGGCTTGAGCATGGTTGCTATTTATGACCGCAGCAGTAGGCACATCGGCGTCGTACTACTTCTTACGGTGACGCCAAAAGCACAGCAATTTTTTTTAAAAAAAACTTAAAACAACAATCGCATTGATAACGATCCACACATAACCCTCACAACAATTGTTTGGCTTTTTGATGACTCTGCATCCCTGTATACATGCTTATGACATTCGACTTGGGTTCTTCGTGTAAAATTATTTTACCTTCGTGCGCTTGTAGCAGGTAAAAGTTGATATTCAAACATATAAGGAAAGCTTAAACAGCTCATAAACAGTCCACAGTCTGTATGCGCATAGGCGCCATGAGGCAGTAAATTGAAAAGAAAATTAAATGGAGAAAGTTGGAGAGCTAGATCACATTATATACCATTCCACCGAAATTCTACTCATGGCAAGCGGTCTCATATTGGTCTACTCATGGCAAGCGGCCTCAATTTGGTCTGGTCTGCAATGCTCTTAACAAGGACCTTTGCGTAAAGATCTTAAATTGAGGCGGTGGATAGTGCCATTAAACTGTCCAGTCATAAAATAGCTGCGCAAGTCTTGGTGCATCCAGTGGTTTCATCAATTGTATTATCCAATCTGCTAAAGTTCACTTTTTAAGAGAAAAAGGTGCTATGACCTCAGATTACCGGCAGCGCGTCGCGTACGTACTCTCTTACTTGTGTGGTTAGGCGATCGGTTGAGTCTTCAGCCTTTAACCAGGCTCAATGATGGCCTTTTTCACGGAGGCACATGGCATACCAGTCGAGAGCAACATATTTAAGACCCACCAGCTCTGTCATGCGACTTGAAAAAAAGGCAAACATGATGGGTACGCTCAAATATTGTGAACAACTGGCGGCCACCATTAGCAGATGTCTGATTTTTGAATAATTAATTCTCAAACGAGACATAAGAATTATGTTCACTAGTGAGGTCAACCTCAATCGCAATCTTTTTAGTGCAAGAAATGACATTTGTAAAAATAAATCCGTAGCAATTTTTTAAAAATATTCTGTGATGTAGGGTGAGCATTCTGTGTCTCGCAGGATCCTGAGCAGCTCAATAACTTAACGCATGGACCTAAAAGACCCAGGCGCTTCTAAGCAAAGCAAAAGTTGCTGCTATTTCGGCAGCAAGGAAAGGTGCATGATTCATGTCTTTTCCGAAGCGGTTTGACGTAGTGCAACTCCCTTTCGGCGAAAGGCTTTTTAAATATCGCTGGCAATAGCCGCGAATTTTGTACGGAGAACAAAAGGTTCTAGGACACCCTAGAGAGTAATAAATTGTTTTAACGTGTGCAGTTCATACATGTGATGACAGCTAAACTTACGAGCTTGACAGCTCTCGAAGGAGGCAGCAAAAAGCGGTAAGCTGCTGGCTATACAGAGTTCCGTGCTGTTTGCTAAAAAAAACAATCTATTATATAGGTACAACTAGCGCATCAAAAAAGATTGTGCACCATAAATTTTGTTGCCATCCAAATGCTCGACAAGCAAACAAAGACAGCAGATTACATCCATTGGTCAGTCCTGATACGTCGTGGCCTGGAAAGAACTAACCCTCTTTTGATCGCCGGGAAAGATTCATAGGCGCCAAGCGCTTGAACATACGCGAAAAATTTCTTCAAGACATGCCTCCACCTCTGCTGTGCGTATGACTTTGGTTGACCAAAAAAAGCCTGGACAGAATTGATCAAATTGGAGGTATCAAAGGTACTCAATTTTTACAAATGTACGCCCTTAAAGCCTTTTTTATCGAGTGGCCAAAAGCCGTTAGCAAAACAACCTACCGAAGACAATATCCAGAAGGTGAAATGGAAGTTACAAATGCTTACGGGTGGGTAACACAATTTCGCAAGCATTCAATAGCTTTGCAAGAAAAGAGCCGGGACGATGGGAAATATTTATCTCACAAACATCACTGATGTAATATTTTTTGTTTAATCAGTTAACATTCAACTTATTGTTTCGTCACAGCAGGTGCTGTCCGAATAAAGCGCCGCCAAATATATCATAAAGAGCATACCTTTACTAATTTCTTGACTGACCTGTAAAAACATATCATAGAGGTGGTGTTTTTTAACAAATAAACTTCTCTCGAAGACATATTAGGGTCTTCACTTATCAGCCTTATACACGGCGTATGTTGCGATCAGAGACCAAAATATTGGGTGTGTCTTCCATTCAGATGCAGTGTCCAATTATTTATCCCCTCAACTTTTACCACATAGGGGCGTCTAGCACAAGGATAAAGTTGCTTTTGGCCTGTCAGGCTGTGGTGATTCCTACGAGAGCATTGTGGTCCCATTAATATTCTCTTCATTAGAACGGCAAAGGCCAATGCTATGCGAAAGCTAAAGCCTTCGCACTCAGCAGAAACTTTATGTGCTCGGAAATCAAAGAGAAAGTAGCAACCAGCTTGTGCGTACAATAAGCTGAACACCGCCACACACAAGAAAGGCTTGTTGCTTAACATATGCGGATGATCTACGCATAAAGCGCAAAATCTGGTAAATACTTGGCATTGAATTCAAATGAGGGATAGAATGCGGTTAGTGCGACTATCGGCGTGCTGTGGTAGTGAATAATAATACCACAAGGGCTAGTAAGTGCTTGACAGTGCTGAGCCGTGTGGTCACGCAAGTGTTTTGACCATTGCTTGCTTTTGTGCAAACATAAACTGACGATACGAACGTCCGTAGCCGTTTCGATAACGATTGGCTGTAAATGCCCATCTACACCACATTAAGATAGTGAGCACCGAGAGGTAGTTAGATTTACGACGACGTGAATTTGCAGTAGAAAAATAGAATTTGAACCACGGTGATTACGAATTATGTAAGCAAACAGAATTTTAAATATACATTACTTGACAATTAGCTAATAAATGATTTAATATATTGGATTACATTGTCGAAAAGGTGAAGCTGAGGTTGAACCTGAAAAAGGAAAAAAAATTGGTGCGTTTAAAGTCGTGCCGCATTATATACGCCATCGTTAAAGTACAAAGCGCTATGTGCAGTGTCTATACACCTAACAAACTCATTTTATCCGGCTACATCCGACAATTTATTTCGCGAATTTAGCTTCAATTGATTGAAACTGATTGTGGACGATTTAGCGCGCACACACCTTGGCGAGCCTTCCACACAAATATTACATCCTATTCATTGATTGACATCTCGTGACTTGGCTCACGAAATTCAGTCAGGCCTTTCTGGTACATTAATTTGCCCGATCAATGTGCCTATTTGCTTTTGACCTTTCAAACCAGCACGCTAGTACCGCCGGGTTGGATTTATAGATCTGAACGATGCATTCAGGTGGATAGCTAGCCGTGTAATGATCATAAGAACTTCCGGATTTTGATGCTACTTTGCTCCAACATCGCACGGCCCGTAGGCCCTAATAGAAAGGCATAAAAATCCCGTCAAAATTTTGTACAAAAATCTGAGTTATATTCATTTGCCATCGATTCTTTGAGCGAACCGCATGTTTACTTGCAGGCCCATACAGTGTCTCATACTTCCGCGCGCAGCTCGAGGAGAAAAAGCTCTTCGGGATACGTGAATTGCCTATTTACGTCTAATACCAAGGCCAATTATATGACAGGATGCCAGAGCTCTTCATATGACGCACTATCTAATGCCTCATTGCGGAGCCTTAAAAACCGTTGAAAGCAATTCTGCTTTGCATTATATAGTATCTGAGGTGTTTGCCCTCTTTATGTTTTAAAGCGCCTAAAACTTAGATGTTGTGGTTTATGAGGTAATTCTGACAGCTCACTATACCCGAGCACACGTCTTCTCTCCATTCATGGCTCGCTGTCGTTAGCAATGAAATCGCTGCTCTAACGCTGCTTTTACGCTACGATCATCATCGGTGCCGATGATGTCGATGTTACTAACCTCGTGGGCGACATTGCGGCTGGAATGTTTTTGATTGGCTTCGTTCGAGCGCTCAAGTCAGCCAATAGCACACTTCTTAATCTTTTCTGCTCAACGAAGTCCGGGCTTTTTACATCTTCTGCCGTCACACTTTTGACGGTAGGTAAATGCGATTTTAAGATAAGGTTAATTTGCGAACCCTTTTGCATACAAGAGCATCTACATAAAAGAGACATGAATGGGAAAAATAGCTTGTTATGGTTGGCGTTGAAGTGATCAAAGTAACGACTGCATATCACATCCTAGACCAGCCGAAAGCTTGCGAAAGTCTATCGTCTTGTCTGCACTCGTAGATCGCAAGCCAAACTCAGTTACTACACGACATCTCAGGTGTAAGTGCAACATGTCGTTAGATTTCAATTTGGTCAATTACAGGGCATGACCGCGCCGCATGCACTGGCCACTGTCTACACAAAGAAGCAAACTCCTACACTTCTGGTCAATTGCCCACCAGCATTGGCGTTGGGTCATCAAAGACGCGGAATGTGAAAATTTTCTAGCCATGATAGTAAGCATGGGGCTCGGACCACCAAGCCAAGTAGTTAAAATCGACTACTGGATAGTGCTACACTCACCTGAGCCAAAACTTACGCAATACCGTGCTTCACACACCAAGCGATTGATTTCTTCACTTACCCCAGCCCACGCTTTCCTCAAATGCTTGTGTAGGACGCGCCCAGGTTTTTCAACATTTCTTTATGTGGCACTAATCTAGAGGTGCGATCACAGCTACATTAGTATCTCTAGATCCTGCCCGACGAGTGGTAAGTGAGACTGCGCGTAACTCGATAGTATCGGGCTGTGCCCTTATGGATATTTAGCGCGTGACACATGCAGGGCAAGCATTTGAATCGTCATTCTGCTACATTACCCTAGGTAGACTATTTAGCTTATGCCTTTGAGGAGCAAAGCTTAGATACTAAGTATGCGGACCGCTTGTCGTTTAAACGCTTCATGGTGCGCGTAAGACCGATGAGAAAACTTCCAGACTTCGGGTGCAATGTACAAGGAAAATATTTTAGTTACTTGTACTTCAAGAGAGCTTCAGCGAAATCGACGTGTGAGCAGTTCGGTACATACGGTACAAAATTTGCATGGCTAATGACCTGCTATTTCTACCCGTGAACTGATGGCCTGCGGCTCTTTAGAGGTCATTTTTTTCGGCCGGCTAGAAGCCTTCTTCGCTACATAAATAGGCATCGTTATGACCGAACAGATTATTTGTATAGAGTGATGGATAACACTTGGACGTACTTTCATGCAGTGGAGAGGATGTTACAAGGCGCTATAAAAGCAGAGCGTTTGTGGTAAATTCTGACTTCCCGAATTACAGTGATGGCTGACCCTATGGCTGTGTATATTAGGATACTTTGAAAAGTTTCACAATTTACTAACTAGCAATTATGGAGGTGGGATGAAACACTACATTCTACAGCACATTTCGATTCCTTGAGGCTGAACAGTTGTATGTCCTAAATGCGTATGAAACCGTTACATCTAAACGATGCACCGCATTTCTTGCTCGCTGAAATCAAGCTTTCATGCAAGCTCGCACAATAAAGGCGCTACGTAATTCGTTCAGCTGTAATTGCATTCTGCACACTGTTTAGTAAAGCGAGGCTGCCTTTCTATTCTGATAACTGCCGCTTAGATATTTTCTTATTATTACAATATTAAATGTGACATTTTTACAGAAGATACTACCTGAAATTTATTGCGTAAATCTTATGTATTCGAAATCTCAACAACTTCCCTTATAATTATTCCGTGTAAAATAGTAAAAAGCGTGAAGATCTACGAGATCGTCCGATAACCTGACGTCCCGCGAAGCTTGCGTGAGTAGCGCCTCAGCTCAAAGAAGCACCAGCGCTTGATCGGCTTTGGAATAGAGCGGTAGACTGCCGGCGGCAGCATAATTAGTGGACTGGTGGATCGTTTGTATTCGATGTAGTCTGGGTTTTGTCCGTAGCGCTCGTCGTACCGGTCTTCAGCAAGTGGCACACCCGAGAGGAACATGAGCACCACGAAAGTAAAGACGGGACTAATGCAGGCTACATAGTAAAACCACGTCTCACCCCCGAGACCGCCAAAATTGGCGCTGGCTATGATTGTCATACCCACCCAACACAAAATTTCACCAAAATAATTCGGATGCCGCGAGTATTTCCATACTCCCGAGCACAACAATTTGTCCTTGTTCCTAGGATTGTCGCGAAAGGCAGACTTGGAGAAATCGGCAGCTGACTCAATAAATACTCCGAGCGCCCAAAGTACAATACCAACAATGTCTCGTGGTTCGCCAAAATCACCGTCGACCTGGTCTCCTCCCGAGTTGGCTAATATTACTGGTAGCGAGACAAAAAATACCCACATGATCTGAAAAATCCAAAAGCCGAAAAACGCTAAACAATTTGCACGCATTTCGTCAAAACGTTCGTCCTTGCCGCGTTTAAGCACGCGAATCAGTAAGAACGAGCCCAAGCGCAAGGCCCAAGCCACTTGCATGCAGGTCACCACGATGGCGCGCGTGTCATATACGTCTTGCAACAAAAGCGATAAAAGCGCCAGCGTCATGAAGTTCAGTGCGCCGGCCAGGTCCGTTACCTTGTCGAATTGGCATAAATAAGCCACGGTGAAGAAGCTGCATTGCATGAGGACAGTGACGCCAAAGCAGATGAGCAGCATGTAGCCACCCGAGACCAACGGCTCGTCCATTGTTAAATGAGTTTTAACAGAACCAGTCGGCGACTTCAACGCGGAACACAATCGAAGCTTTCTAAAAAAAGATAACAAACACTCTTACGAACTAATGGGAGAGTCTTTCTCTTTCGCAGAAATGATCAACTGTATGGCAGTCAGTATTGGGACAAACTTCTACACAATTTTTGATACAAAATGAGAATATGCGACTAACTAAATCGTTGAAACTCGTATTGAAAGTAAACATAGTTATGATGACAGCCTCCGAGCGGGAGTTAGCTGCTAACCGCGTAAACCTATGCCTGGGTGCGGAGCGGCAACTACTAGCCCGCAATGCGCAGAAACGTCGTCTTCCGGTGACCATCGTAACTGGTTTTTTAGGTGCAGGGAAGACGTCGCTGCTGCGGCACATTTTGCAGCATAAATTGAATCTGCGCGTTGCGTGCGCTGTGAGCGACTTGGCAGCTATCAACGTGGATGCTTTGTTAGTGGCTAATCAGCTAGCAGGAAAGGGCAATAAGCTCTTTAAACTCAAAGCCGATCCGAATAGCAGCTTGGATGAGTTTAAAAATGCCGTGTGGCAGGTTTTGAGTGAGGACGACGAAAGTGCGGCGCTTGACCTTGTGGATTACCTTGTGATGGAGACCAGCGGAACCACTGATCCAACGAGATTAGTTGCAGCGGTTCAGGAGAAATTTGGTAAGATGATGCGTGCTCGACTGGACTCAGTAGTGACTGTCGTAGATGGGGAAGCATTAGCACAAGATGCGATGCAAGGGGTAGAAATGTGTGGTGTGTCGATTCGACAGCTTCAGTGTGCAGATGTGGTGTTACTGAATAAAGTCGATCTGCTCCACGAAAGTAGATTAAAAGTCGCTCGAGCAATGGTGAAGAAATATGCGCCAAATGCCCGACTGTACGAGACGGATCATAGCCGCGTGTATTTGCCTCATGTGCTGGATATTGCACCACCAGAGAATGCTTTTGATAGCGGACTTAGTCATGAAAAGGTGCAGGTGCAATGGATTACAGGACTGAGTGCATTAAGCGGTACAATGACGCCTGCCCCAAGTCGTTTACGAGTAGATATAAGTTCAAAAGTGGTTGAGAACGATACTGTGCCGTTGCAGGCATTTGCTTCTGTGGCTTTTGAGCGAATGGAACCGACGCCCCTTGCAGCCGTTCACGACTGGATTCGACGTCACTTGCCAAAAGGCACGCTACGAGCCAAAGGAGTGGTGTATATTGCTGAGCTGCCAAGGTATCGCTTTGTGGTCCAACTGAGTGGAAAGCGGCGAGTGGAAGTTGACAATACTGGCATTTGGCACACGACTCCAAAGACTCAATTTGTTGTAATTGGTTTCAACGGCACCCGTGGCAACTATGACGAGCAATTTGATGAATGTCAAGCTTTAGAAAGTCTGACGACATGTATGTCAAGAATGCCAGATCAGATGGGAGAAGAAGACCCGTCAAGCCGTGAAGCAAGCTTACAGTTGCTGCAAGCCGACAAGCGGTTCCAGACTCTTATTCTGGGTGATCAAGCCACAACAGTTGCCTTTCGTCTCGTTTGTCCGATATCAGCCCTCGACGACATGATGCTTCGCCACCACCATCATGTGGACATGAATGAATCTACTATGCGACTGGTGCGAGAGGTGAATGCTTCGGGTGGCGGCTCTTTACTGCTTTATGCCTCGGATCTGAGCCCGGACGCTATCGAAAGTGACCACATCTTTGCTGTTGCCTCCATCATTGGCTCGGCGTCTGTCTTGAGCATGTGGAATGAGCTTGACGCGCGTGCTGCAACAATTATCGATGAAGTCAAGAGGAAACTTGCTGGTTGCTTGTGTGGCTTTTAACACATTTGCGACAAAATGTTTGATTTAGAGAAAGCAACTTAAAACGTTCAAGTACGAAACATCAAAGTCTAAATGTGCCGCGTTGCCACTAACTCACGCAAATAATGTACACAGCGTGGATAATTCCAGGTATGTATCTAACAAAGCATCACGGATTAGCCTCATAAAGTGTGGAATCTTCAATCTGAGCGCATTCGGTACCCAAAAAGCGTGAGCAACCCATTGATGGCCAGATCCTTGCTGCAACCAGTTTGCAAGAACACTCCGAGTGGTGGCAAGAGTACAGCGCAAATCAATCGGGCAGTCTTGTCCCAGTCAAACGTCGAGGCCCCAGAAGACGAGCGACGCTCGTCGCCTTCAAACCAGGTGTCGGCATCATCCGCGGCGTGACCCATTGCTGCCACAGTGTCTACAGGAACTTTAGGAATAAGAGCTTTACAAATACGATTGCGAAGGCAACTGCCGCACAAGAAAAGGAGAAGAAATTTAAGACCTAGATCTGTATATTAACTGTGGACCGCAAACCTTTTCCAATAAAAAACTAAGAAATCATGATATGATTGAGAGCGCCCTCCTCTCCGATGTACGTATGCGACTTGCACCTGCGACTGCACAGTAAGCCAATGCAATAAACCCTAGCGCATTCGCACCCTTCCACCCCACGCTCGGAAACGACCTCGATCGTTCAATGAGACGCAAACTGCCGACAATATTTCTTCTCATAACGACACGAAAAGCCTTGCCACCCCAACTTAGCACCACATTTAATAGCTAATGTGGCGCTTCCTATTCCTTAATTAAAATATAAACAGCGTGGATGACGCCGGGGATGTATCTGACGGCAAATATCGCAAATTAGGTAAAGGCTACGCCACCCAACGCGAAAAAGATACATACCCTAGAATCGTCAGCAGACAGTTGATGGCGAGATCCTTCGTACAGCCGACTTGGAAAAACACGCCGACGGGGGGAATAATGACCGAGCAGATCAAACGGGGAATGTCTCCGCAGGTGATTGCCATGATTTATCCGACTGGTAACTTTAAAAGGACTTCTTCGATAGCGGCAAAATTGCTAATGATATATACGAAATCCGGCCGCTGGCGTAGAGGTCACAACCGGCCTATCTTTTCGATTTGGCTTGGTTTCAGTATAGCAATCCTTACGGGCGAGTCGAATACTGCATGAAGTTGATTGGTGGATTTTTTCACACCAACTTGGTTTCAAAACTGAGCTCACCAATCGGCGCGCGCTATGAAAGGCGCCTCAATTTTTGAGTCAAATGTCGCAAACTGTAACTGCACCATGCAACATCCCTCTGATAATCCAGTGGCTGACTTTGAGTCACAAAGCTAATGTCGCGGAGTGTACAAATCCATGGCTTTGTGACATGCAAGTAGCTAGAATTTGTATTGTGTCAAAACATGTCTTAAGCTAATTGTTATATCCATCTAATCCCAAACTGTCCAAATGACGCCTTTCACCGTTGTTTCCGGGTTTCGTGTAAGCCATATTAAAGGTCAAACCTAGGTTATAAGCTCGTATAAGAAGCCGAGATGTGAGGTGTCTCAAAAATGTCGTGGAGTGTAGGACACTTTAAGTGTAGTGAGCCGATACGTAACGCCGATCTTTCGTAAAGAAAATGCTGGCTCCGCCATAAAAATGTGGGTTTTGAAGTATTCAAGGATCACAAACATCAGATATCCTCAATTCAATGATTACTCAATATTAAAGTCTAAAGACCCATCATCGATACTAACTTTATCCAGTTAGAGGAGTGAGGTGGCGAATAAATCTCATTCCAATACTGGCCTCCAGGCAATGACCATTGCAACGAGAGCAATGTGAGTTTATTGATGTCGTCTTGGCCTGAGAGAAAAAGGTTGGCGTGGTGCGGGAGTCGAAAGTCACAACACTCATCATCGCATTCTGTGATCGAAAATGAAACGAATGTGGCGACTAATTCTTGCTTACTATTACGATGGTACCTGCATAAAGATTTTTAAAGGAAGGCCGCGTTGCTTAACATATGCAAGATGCTTATGCTTTGATATTAGTTCTCGACTATTACTTAATTTTAAAAAGGGTCTCTTAATACGTCTAGCGACATGGACCAATAGTAGTAGTGATACCGCGATGGCTGGTGATGTTCCACCACCTATTTGTCTGTTCATTTTTTTAGCTCTTTCGTTTGACTAGTCACACAATCGTTACGACCATCCCCAACTAGCACTCAGGCGTATTTTGACAACATATCTGGCATTTTAATAGAGATCAGGTGGCACAGGAGGTCCATACAGACTGCCTGAGTCAAGGTTTAAGGGGATGAAACCCAACAAGCTCTACGTCAACACCGACAGACATGGTTTTGAGACAGAAGATTAAAGACTGTGGCTGCATTCTATATAATAATTATTCTTCTACAATAAAAGCATTGTGTGTTGCTGATAAAGACAGCATCATGGATCTTTGATAGCAATAAGAAAAGTCATCCCCTGACTTTGCCGGTAGACATAGATTTGTCAAGTAAAATTGGCTTCGCTTTGAAGTATGATATTGGTTGCGCGTAGGTGCAACTCGATAAAATAGTCGCTCGTTCCAAGCCAAGCTACCGGAAGGTACGACCACGCTCATAATATCTGCCATTCAACATTTGGTGGTAAGGTATTATGTGTATCTTCTCGGCTCTAAGCACTTTGTAGTCTTTTCAAAATGGTCATCTTTAAAAGTGACAATAGCAAACCCGTTTCTCCCAACAATTTGCAAGACTACTGTCGTTCTTTGCGAAATATAATCTTGCGTTGAATACAAACTGCAAAAGGGCTGTCGTGTCAATTTGCTGGAAAACGCGTGAATTTACGTGCCTGATCTCTGTTCTACACTCTTGTCAACACGGATAGAAGGCTTCTATCTGTCTAAGACCAATTTGTCTTGATACGAAGTGTGATGAGAATGATGAATTTAGTGTTTGGCACACTGGTCGATGTTTTAGCTATACTGTGTGACATAAGTCATGTGTGATGTTTTAGGACGGAAGTGCTTCGTACTAAAAAATAGTTCATGCTTATTGACCACTACTTGTATCACACTAAAAGATACTACTGTGATAGATTACTGTGAAAACACTGCAGTCCGCATGTGATATCGTCAGAATTAATTCTAGTCTTGATGTCACGACTAAAATATATCTTAAAGTCAGACAGGAAGCGAAATCCGGCTCGTATTGCTTTCAAGCACAAAACGAAGGTAAAAAAACCGACTCAGACTTTATCTAAACAAACGGCTACGGCAGCTTTAGTGCACCTGGTCGAAGCCGTGATCATTCTACAACAACATCTTTTGAGCTGATAGTTTGTAAGGATGAAGTAGTATGCTTAAAACATGCGGGGCGGGCAAATAGGCTTTATTCCTGCTTGGGCTCATAATCGCACAATATTTAGATACACAAGAATGCGACGCAGACAGTATCCTTCCATATTCTCCAGAAATAAAATACTCTCTTGACGCAATTTTCCGTGCTCTCTTGTCGTAATTTTCCATTGTGGATTGTCACTGATACAGACGTCTGCGTCAATAGCGCTGACAGATCACACAAATGCCCTGCTCATAGTGAAGCCGCTTACGATAAGCGTAAAAAAACTTCGAACGAAATGAATAGATGATTCCACTGCTCTGGATCAAAAGGGGGAAATGGCTCTGATATCTGCTCTAATGCGAATGGACCAGCAAAAAGTAACATTGATCATCTCAAAGATCGGTCGAGGGACACGAGTTAGTAGCCGCATTTAGTTTACTGATAGCGTGTACGATTTGCCACATCCCATTTGTTTTTTTTGACACAAAATGTCGGCGTGATGTGGACATGATTCTCCGAATAATTCTCGCCTCGTACTTCAAGCAAAAGAATGTATCAGAGACATGGAAGATGCTGCCGTGTCATACAATATTTGGTTTGCGACATCAAGTTATTTCAGTGGCGTAAATATCCATCAGGCGCTAATGACGAAGGAGGATCTCGCGAATCCACTTTTTGGTCATTTTAACCAAAGAAGGATGCAAAGCCGATAGATCGTTCAGGATCAAACATCGATTCGTGGACTACGTGCCTCTTTAAAAAACGCTATATGCACCTGTGATCAGAGGCTGACATTTTCTTCAGGTCCAATCACCATTGCCTCAACAATGCTGTCAGATTTACAATATTCTTCAACCTCTGCTATCGACATTAAGCTCACTCAAGCCGAGCAATTGCTGGCGAGATAATTGCAGGTTTGTCTAGCTTTTGATCGTACCCGTGACTCTTTCATAACGATATAACCAAGTGGTATCTTCACATTACCGACACGTCTACCCCGCACCCTCTCTTGTCCAAGAGGGGACTCTCTGTGCTGCTTAATAAGCGCTTAGCGTTTCTGTCCTCTCTCTGACACGACTGATAGTCTTGAATAGAAGTCTTGTGTCGTATTCGCATCGACACGAGGGAGCATTAAGGCACCGAAGTCATTTGGCGCCCAGCAAAGAGCTGTGCACGTTTGACTTCATTCTCAGCAAAGTGAGCGTCTTTTACATGCAGTAGAAAGGCAGCGCCGCAAATTACTCTACTTCTGGCCAGCTATTATATGCAGGATGTACATATGGTGCTTTACGAATACGCATTACTTACTTGCCGCTCTACGTGCACATTCACGGCCAGCATTGGTTTATTGCCGGCCATATATCATACATTATACAGCAAAATGCTGTTCACGGCGGGTAAGTCTTAGAAGGCTACGTGCTACGCCGATGCATCGTCACGGCCGCAATGTGCAGCCAGTCTTACCTTGCATAGTATTTAGCGAGCGCTTTTCGATGCTCAGTGGATGACGTTTCATTTTAAGTGATTGAGAAGGGCTTCGGTTTAGATGCCCAAGATAAAAGCTGACTACGCGGCTAATGGCGTGCAGCAACTGAAGCACCACTCAGTAATTTACGTGTTATTTCACTCTCCCATCTGTTATCTTGGATGGACGCCAGATATATCTTCACCGGCATTCAGCGAATGTTCCTTCCTACGAGCACCGCTCAGTAAAGTAAGCGCCAATCTACTTTCCAGACTTCTGTGTCTTATATGCACAGTGTCTGCTTTTATCATTTCAGTATGCGGACTGACTCGGTCCAATGTCCACGCCGATAGCGCTTCTGCGTTCCAACAGAGGTAAGCTTATAAATAATTAAGCTCCACTAGGGTGGCATTCAAGATCTTTGACCTTCAGCCTTTGAGACTCGTGGCGCTCAAGCCACGTCATGTCCGCGATGGGGTAATTAGATTTAAGACCAAACCGCGTTTTACACAATCCAAGTTAAGAAAATCTCTACTATGCAATGACTTTTGTCCTTTTTACTAAGCAAATAATGTTAATGTCACGCTAATGTGACCATACAGATGCAGGATTTGGCCAACTCTCTTCTACAATGGAACATTGGACAGCTGAAATTGACGAAAGCACTCTGCTTGATCATCGCTCCTCACACTTTCATTGACAATCAGCAAGCCAGAGTTGCAAGTACGATCCGTCTTATAGAGCACGAAGCAATTTGAGCCAAAACCTTGTCGACCTTTCAAACCTCCCTAAGGCTCAACAAAACTTATTCTTATGAAATTGGGTACCCCACGGCTACTAACTGTTATCATTACATCACGGCATACCAGAAGACTGGCTGCCCATGTGATGTCAGCTCTTTAAACCTTGACTTATGATGAATCCCTGCTGCAAACGGCTGGTATCACCACTTACGATGCATCAACGGATTCCAATTTGCCGGTAATTTCTTACGTTATCGTCAACATAGCTGTGCAGGGAAGGACACTCATTAAAGAAGAAAGGCACTTAATAACTAAGCCTTGCAATTGCAATCTTTTGCACACGTCGATATTCAATAGACGCTTAACAGAATAGCTTAGTTCTTCCTGCCCGCCGTCTCTAAGTAAGGTGCTTACGTGACCCCTTCACAACAGCCGTAAGCGCAATTACAACCATCTAGAGCAGATGTAATTTTACGTCCCGTACACCGTAATTGTCATATAGGCTATTTTATATCTCACAATCGAATATTGTCATAAATTTTATTAAGAGCAAATTACTCGACAGCTGTAATTTTTAGTACATCTTTACATCGAAACATGATAATACGATATAGCCCCGTATTGTATGAGTAAAGGTGCAACAATCAGTTTTCCAAGCAAAATTATTAATACTACCATTGCAACAAGGTGTATCGACGTGTCGGCCAAGACATTTAAGTGTCAACTGTCCGACCCTTAAGTAAACTTGCCAAGCACAGCAAACGTCTTTCGCTACCTCGTTCCACTCGCGCACCATCATGTCTACCTACGTCGTACAGGGTCTACTTTACTTCGCGACGCACCCGCGTCTGTGGCTCTTGACGCTCTGTCCACTGCTCCTGACGCTTACGGTGGCAATTGCCTCTGTCATTGTGCTCTTTTCCGTCGCTTTAAGGCCCCAAGCAGAAGGACTTGAAGGAGGAGGTTTTGCTGCGTGGATTGCATGGTTGCTGGCTGTTATACTCGTGCTCATTGAGACATTTCTTGTCACGCTTATTTGCAACCTCGTGATTATGGGGTCTTACCAGGATAAAGTCTTTGAACAGGTTATGATAGCACGTGGTTTCAAAGACTTTATAGAAGATGATAGATACCACGCAACTTGCACTCGTGCGTGCCGTTCCTGTTGTCGCGTGAGTCTCTGGCTGCGTCTCGTGCTCCTGATCGTAACGTTGCCGCTCCACCTGCTGCCTCTAGTCGGTTCTATCATATATGCGTGGCTTAACGGCACGATCTTGGCATGGGAGTATCATTTACTATACTTTGAATTTAAAAATTTTACCTACGCGCAACAAAAGGCATTTGTCAACAATCACCACGTCGAATATGCGTCGTTTGGCATGCAAGCCCTCCTCATGGAGATGATTCCGGGCTTCGGTTCACTCTTTGTATTCACAAACACCGTGGGGGCGGCCCTGCTGGCTGCTCACTTGGAAGAAGACGAACAAGACAATGAAGTGCATCTTCACAAGGACACGCACGGCTATAAACCGTCT
Source organism: Plasmopara viticola (assembly GCA_001695595.3). Classification (NCBI taxonomy): domain Eukaryota; phylum Oomycota; class Peronosporomycetes; order Peronosporales; family Peronosporaceae; genus Plasmopara; species Plasmopara viticola. The sequence goes on from MBPM02000032.1 coordinate 80,066, forward strand.
TGAGAGAATGTATGTAATGTGTTGTTAAAGATTAAATAGGTGGGACACTGTAAAATGTGTGTTGTTCTTTTAAAGGGAGGATAGTTCTCGCGAGTAGTCCATTGCAGTTTGCCGCAGCATGTCGGCGTTTGTAGCACAGGGCTTGGCCTACTTCTTGACGCATCCACCGCTGTGGAAGATGTCCCTTTGTCCCGTTCTATTGACCATCATTGTGGGTATGACGACGGTGATCGTGCTACTAGCGGTAGCCATGTACCCGCAGGAACAAGCGCTATACGACGCTGGGGTGGCGAAAGGCTTGGCGTGGGTCCTGGCCATCATGTTGTGCCTTGTTGAAAGCTTTGTGATCGTGATGATCTATAGCTTCATCTGCCTTGCTTGCTACCAAGACAAGGTGTTTGAGTACGTCATGCGTCAACAAGGACATGTGGACCTCGTCACGAACAAGCGCAAGCACGCGTCGTGCATGCGCATGTGTACGAGTTGCTGTCGCGTCAGTGTATTGCTACGTCTTGGCTTCCTTGCGGTCTCAATCCCATTGAATCTCGTGCCTGTGGTTGGCAATGTCACGTACGCGTGGTTGAATGGTCAACTTGTGGCGTGGGAGTACCATTTGTACTACTTTGAGCTGAAGAATTACACGTTTCAGCAGCAGCAAGCGCTTATTAACGAACGCAGCATGCAGTATACACTCTTTGGGATGCAAGCGTTGATGCTGGAGATGATTCCTGGCATTGGCGCTGTGTTTATGTTCAGCAACACCGTCGGTGCTGCTCTCTTTGCTTCCAGCATTGAGAGAGACGAGACTGCCAAGCTTGAGACCGATCAATATCACCCACTTCAGTAGACTTAGGTATTTTATATAAAGATTAGAAGGCACTTGCCTTTGATACCTTTTTTTATGACGACGACTGTACCATTTGGCGTAGCAATTCTGCAGACAGAAGAAGCTGCCACACTCTTTCCGCTTTTCGCGTGGCTCACCTTTGCAATTATTGAAATGTTTATCCTCTTGATGGACTTTGCTCTTGCAACATTGAAGTGGCTCGAGGACAGATGTTTTGCCTTCGTCACGAATATCGTGAGACGAGGAGCCCACTTGCCATCTGTCGTGCAAGTGTTCTACTACGCCATGTGTTAGGAGGTGCACGTTTACTTCTTTAAGATATAAACCTTTGATTAGCAAATACATTGCGGAGCAAACGTTTCAATACTTGCCGTTTGAAATACAAGCAATGCTCTTGGAGTTGAGTATTCATTGCCGGCTGCTTAAGAGATCCTGTGGGTGCCGCAGTAAAAAGTTTAGTTCTGTCCATCCCATTACTGACATCGCATCTCCTTTAGCATAAGGACAGTGTGTCGTTTAAATATAAACGATATGCGTTACTATGATGGCATCAGACCAATGTGTCATATAGATGGCAACACTCAACGAATACGTGACAGAAATAGATGTCAGTGACACTTCAGTAATCTTCAATAATTGAGTAGCTTTAGTCTTAGTTCATCTACGATGCTCAAGTAAACTAAACCAGCCAAAAGCTTCCGACTCTTACCTTATTCTTTGCGCATGATTCCTTGTAGGATTCATAAGCGCACTTTCTAGCAAACATAATATAATCTACGAAAAAGTATAGATCACATTCAACCTAGAGTTTGCGATTTCCGTCGTGTGTGCTTTGGTTGTCTCCTAAAAAGCTTCAGCAATGTCGGCTAAAGCTTCAGTAGCCAAAGTTGAATTTGAACCCCCACATTTATGATACATGTAGCAATGTTATCAACAAAAGACAATTTTCCTGGTCGCGAGCAAGTTGACGGCCTTCGGCCGACGATCTCCGAGACGGTTAGCGTATTTTTCCTGTGTAGAAGAACGACTCCCGTGCTCAATCTGATACTCATGTCAGTAGATTGATTGTTTTTTGCTTCAGTCAATATATCGTTTAATCTTATATACATCGATCAGCGAAATATTACACTGATTAATAGCCATTGCCATTAGAGCTGTTGATCGTATGTAATAATCATCAATCGTCCGATTAATTATTATGATATACTCGTTTACTTAACCCTCTTTAAGCGTCGTGAATACCGAGTTGTTCCTCTCAAGCAGAACATTATTTTTAATAGGATTCGGACAAGCAATCTCTTCCAATCGAAAAAGGCTTTTTAACACTAGCTGAATTAGTTTAGGTCGATTTCTTTGGTAATCGATTTCTAGATCCTTGCAAATCACCCCCTCTGACGATACACTTTGTTTTGGTTTTCCTGAGAGGGAACCGCTAACTAGCCCCCAACCTTTTCGCTAACCAGCCTCGTCTTGGACAAGTCTCTATTCTCGCCATTATGGTACTCCATGCGCTTTCGTGCTTCGCTCTTCCGGTCTTGTGCGACCTAAACGTTTCTTGACGTAGTGTAAACTCTTGTACTGATTTTTTTTCTTATGAAACTCTAGATCTGATGTCATATATCCGGCATATAAGGAACAATTTCTGGATCCGCTTTAAACAATAATTTTCCAACTGAAGAGTGTACGCATCGATTATAGGCTATCGCAGCCAAATGCAATAAGTCATTCAAATCCCTTCTGTGCTGGGTTAACAACAACTCGGAAGCAATCTTCAATAATTAGTAAGTTCTTTCCGTTTGTCCATCCGTTTGCAGTTTAAAAGCCGAAGCCAAATTGTGTTGCATTTCCACAGCAGACACGATAGCTTGCCGTACATTTGATGTGAACCTGATGTCTCGGTCGGACACAATGGTCTGAAATATGTCATGGTCCTTCATATATTTCTTCACGAAGCCTTTTGCAATTTCTGCAGTATCGCCCGTTGTCTGTGTAGCTAAGAAAACGGCTCTTTTTGTTTAAACGATAAACAATTACCATGCCGGCATTAGAACCACTTTAGGTTTCCGGTAAAGACACGATGGAGTCCATTGAAATGTCGACCCATGTGTCTGTTGAAAATTTCCAAGAACTGGTATAGTCCTGGTGATTTGGTCTGCCTAGCCTTGTTGCACTGACACATTCTGCATGAGTTGACATAGCGCTTATCATTTTTGACCGGTAGTGCTTTTGACGCACGGTTCGATACGTCTGGTAAAATCCTGAGTGGTCTGCCGATACAGAATCATGGTTTAAACAGATGACACATTTTTCTAGATCTTCGTCGTCTAGAACATACAGTCGTGGCGTCTCATCTTCGCCAGTTTGGTAATTTAAGATACCATCCTGCATTAAGTAGATTGACGCATCGTCTCCTTTTTCAGCTTATTGATGATGAACGGTTGGTCTCTATTCCACGCATACATTGTCGTTGCGGATCGAGCAACTGTAACCTTGTTCGTCCTGACTGGCGTCATGATCTCGCAGTTCTTAGCTGCTTCCAAAAGCTTTTGCAAGCTGACTTGGGCAGTTCTTATCTCGAATACCGTATTGTGTGACAGTGCATCATCCACAGTGTCAGTTGTACCGATATCTCACTCAAACAAAGGCTAGAATTCAGCGAGCTTATTATACCATCGAGCTATTATGCGATTTGTAGCCTTCTGCGCCGGGATCGTCTTAATACTTTTGTGATCCGTTTCGACCGCGAATAGTCAATCGAGATGAATCACACGCCAAACGTTTAGCGCATGCATAATTCCAACTAGCTCTTGCTCACTAACAGGGTACTATAACTCGACTGGCTTCACCTCCCGACCAGTAAAAGCAATTGGAAGCTCTTGCTCTTCCTCGATTTGGCGGCGTCTATTCGAGTACCAAATGGATTCAAAACGTTTTAAGACTTAAAATGGGTGAAAGGGTCAAGAGACGCTTGTGTAAGCATACTCCAACTCCCGCTCAGTCCCATAGGAGTGACTAGATTTTCTGATAGACCATCTGTGGTGAAAACACGGTAAATGGAATATCCGATTCACGCAATTTAATTTGATAGTTATCCCAAAGAAAGGATATCAATGAATTTAGGACATGGCGTCAAATGTGTCTTCCTCTAGCGACATTAGTTTCGTCTGCAAGGTCATCCTCAAATTCAGCTGACGATAATCGTGCACAATGCGCATACTTTTCAGTATCATGATGGGTTGACGACAAAGACGGTTTTGATGTCTTTGTCGAGACGCAACATTCTTAAAATCTGGTGAGAAAAAAGTGAGTGCGACATAACTTGACGGCATAGGAATCAGAAAAATCGCGGCTCTGATTGCTTCAAGCCTCGCGTTGCCAAGCAGTTCATCCAGACGGGCGTTAATAATGCGATTTAAGTCTAATTGCCGCGTGGTGCTCTGTGTTGATGCGATGAGACATGCCCTATGTGGTCCAATTGATATCTGGGTTCTGCTCATGAAGCCACATCATGCCGATGATGACATATAAAATTTATGACTTGAAATGATCTCGATGTGATAGAGAAAAAACAGGTATCTGCAAGTTCATATGCACCGTTTGTCGAAGGCGGTGAACAAAATGGTCGTAACCAAGGTAGAGTTGCATCATCTCATCTCTTCGAGTCGCCTCATCAAGTCTTCGGATACGCCATTAAAAATACATTTGTTTTCGATGAAGACGGTCACGGGTATCTCTTGACCAACGCCTTTGAAACTTGAGATTTAGCTTCGAGAATAGCATATACACCGCAATTATAACAATTTGCTTCTCTACGCTTAGAAGCGGTACATTGCAGCGATATGCGGTCGACAACGCCGCAATTGTCATACGTCGCCGATTAAGTCCAGTTGTCGTTCTTGTTTTTCCTGTTTTTAGAATGCTTTTGTTTCTGAGATCTCGACTTATAAGCACGATAACCTGATTCTGTTGGGACCGTATTGAACGACTTGGTCGATATGCAAGTTGGCCTGCCTGAGTAATGGGCAAACTCGTAATTGGAGGCAACTTTAATGGCCTCCTAGAGAATACTCGGACTCTCTTCCTTGATCTTCTTTGTGGTTTCTTCCCGTTCTCCAATTTGAAAAAAGAACCGCTTTTGAAAACCACTGCTTTTTAATTTAGTTTGTGACATCAATACCTGGAATTTAAAGACGTATCCATGGATAATTACCCTTTGTTTCAGGTGAAACATCCCCTTTTTTAGAAATTATACCCGAAACCCTTAGGCCTGAATCGTGTGCGCAATTGCGTTTTGAACAGAGCCCATGCCTTGTGCAAGTTCATGCGCGCGCAGTCGGCGATGAAGGCACGGTATCAATGCAGTACGGATTTGCCTAAACTACTTGAGATAAGCGTCACAAAGTCTGACGACTCTTTTGTCATCAAGTGACGCTTGCTTGCATAGTACTGTTCCGTAGCGAAGATCCATAATCCAGTATTTTCGCCAGACCTCCCTTGATATACATGATGATCTTTTTACTTTCGCTTGCCTGTTGATGCAACGAGGGACTCGCAGCGCTCATGAGCTTTTTGCATTTGGGCTTGCATTCAAGCTTGCACCTGAGCTTGATATTGCTGAGTGAGATACAACAGTAGTTGCTGCATGGACAGAGTGTCTTGTCTTGTTGCTGCAGAGGGAGCTACATGAGCCTGAGCGGTGAATCTGCTTGGCCATTGGCCCTTGCCGCATCTTGCGGAGTCAGCGCTCATGATCTTAAGCGCGACGTTGTCGGTGCAAACCCGGTATCGTCGAGAGCCCTATTTTGGCTCTGCTGACGAGGTCTTGGGTTTAGAGATGGGCGCTCAGCCGTACGGCCTCTTTTAAAGGCTAAACTTGCTCGACTTTTCAGCGCTTTTTGTGTAATCTACCAGAACTGATTGAAACCTCAAGAATAAAAACGAAATGATTACATTTTGTTTTACGGTCTATGTATAACTTGATTGAGTAGATTTTTCAAAAGATCTTGAGTTTGCTAAATACGGCGCTTTAGGTTTTTAATGATATCGTGCACTAAATTTCTGGCACCTGAATTTTTATAGCCAGGGATCTCGTTTTGGACACGTTGGATTAGCTTCATCCGCTTCACCATTGATAATAACAATTCTTTTCGTAGCTTGTCGACCTCTGTGTAACGGCTTGTTACGAGCTCAGTGGTATTGAGTGAACGATTTTGTGGGTTAACGAATCTTTTGTTTTCTAATACAACCGAACTATACGAAACAGCTCAGCTATATATATATATAGATCAAGCAAAGCCAAGTGAGTAACTTATCTGGAATATATTCTCGGTTATTCAGGAGCGGGACAGAAACTGACAAAAAAAAATGCATGAGCACAAAGCCACAGACCAACTGAAGGGCTTCCAGATATATGTATCACACTAGCGTAAAACCACAGTAACCAACCCTTAACGTTGACTTCATGCTGTGAGACAATCCTTTGTAATCTAGTACTTCCCACTATGTGGTTGGTACCAAAATTTCAAGGATGACTCGCTTTTTTGCGCTGCGCTCGCACATAATTTCACTATGTGACCACGATCCCCCTTCTTTTGATTTCTTGAACTCGACACGACGAGTGCTACTGTGTAACACAGTCGCGGAGAAAGCTGATTAATGTCGGCCGTTGGACGAGGCTGAGGCGTGGGTGAGGCGAAGTCGTAGAAAGAGGAAGAGTGCTTGCTGCTTGAAGCAGATTGAGAAGTGATATCAATCAAAGAGCTCCTACGACTTAAGCTTTGCTACAGCCTAAGTGGTGACTCTCAGCCATGTACTGCTAATATCTTAGTTTCTATCGTTCTTCTAATTCCATCTGGCTTTTTACGCCAATAAGTTCTCTTGGCTTTCAATGATTATGAGACATTTGGAACTGCCTTATAATCGGAAACTGTATAATCATGGACAGTATCAATGCATATGTATATTGGGAAAAATTTGGTAAGCATCAATCGGATCGTAAAGAGCTTAGAGCACCGAATAAAAAAACGCAATGTTTAATAGGGGCACGAGAACACGGGTGGAAGTCTTGTAAGTATTTATCACGGACGATTATACCGCGGTTCGACCATCTAATGCAATCAAAATGACCGCTCGCAATTTGGTCGAGTTCTATATGAGAACGAACGAAGAAAATAGGTTAAAAAAGGCAAGTATGTTGTTCCCCTCCATGTTCATTGGTGGGGTCTCACCCATTTTGTCTTTGTTAAAGAAAGCCACGCCGTTTTTGACATGCAGGTCAACGAATACGAGCAATGATAAGACTATGCCTATATTGCCTTTCTTGAATCTGACTCGTTGCATATGGTATTTAGCAAGTCTTGTGTCCCTACTTCAAGTGCCATTTGGTCATCTATTTGGTCAAATCGATTAGATTTCCTCGCTTGATTTTGTAAGAAATCCTTACGTCTATACTGAGCGGATGCAATTGCATTTTTTGCCCTGTTGATCACATTAGGTCTGCTCTAGCTAAACTAAATAGCTGTTTCTTGATCGCTCGAGTCTTTCCTCACATACTTCAGAGCCAATTGGTTGTCTGGGTGCGAATAAATCTTTTCGAAGTCTTAGCCTAATCATATAGAAGGATAGAAGCTCGATTGCTACTTGTGGTGGCCCATGAATGTGGTACTCCCAGCAATATATTCGGACAGCCTCTGGAGAGAGACTCCGCAGATTTAACTCATTGGCAGAATTTCAGGTCCCCGTATGCTTTGCCACCCGTTTGTTGTCGGTTGGAGCATCATGTGTAGCACATTGAGCTTGCCTGGCTTAAATTCAGCTCCCATATAATTTCTGCGATGGACTATCTGATATCATGCCTGTTGAAAGTACTAAAGAACCTGTACAGCCTGTTCCCTTCATATCTGCTCTAACATTGAGCATAAAAATAAGATATTCGCTGTATTTGACACCGTCCACATGGAAGCGTGATTTAAGTTGAACAAAGAAGGCTTCCAGTCCGGAGGATGCACTGGAATGCATTTTTCATGGTAAATAGTTTTTTGCGTGCTCCGCTCGGCATCCTAGAGCCTTATAAAATAACGAGTTGTGTCTACTAGCGAACAAAGCGTTTAACAACGCACTCAATACTCAAAAACTTTGTCTCACCCAGACAGAACTAGGATCCCGCGGTAAGCTTTCCTAGAAGCTATTAAAATTGTACTGGTGGTCGCCTTCATAGTATGATTCCCTTTCTCTTTTTACCAGAGATTTGCAAGGAGGGCACAGCCACCGTTGCTTGTGTAAAATCTGGTGATTCTTTATAAATCCCTTTGGAATCACGGGATAGGCCAAGCCGCGACAACTTTTCTATTATCACTAACAGTGGCTACTTGCAATGCTTAAATCTTTCTTACCGCGAGGGCATACTTTTCAGTGTTGTCGTATTGATGATTATCTCAATTATCTCCTTCTCTAGCTTCAAAACGGCCTTTTGAAGCCGAAAGGTCCATTTTAGAGTGGCTACGGACGTACAGACTGGCAAAGTTTGCTTGGGCGAAAGCCCGGACAATTAAAATTGCTGTTCTCACAGCATACAAATAGTAGTACAGACCGCCGTAAGTACTATTGTTAGTTTCATAAATGATTCATTGTAGCATTTCTGGGAAGGGTGGCAAAATGCATGATTTGCTAGCAAAAGCGTTGCTTATTATTGTTTAATTGTAAAATGGAACACTTCGTTGTGTCTTAGCGCCTAAGTAACACCCAGGCAGGCGAACTTGATCATTGCCGCTTGCGTTACCATATTGACCTTCTTGAGACTTTAATTCTTATTATGTTCTTCACAGCAACTGATGTGCTTCTCGAGACTAAAAGTCTACTATGGGCCCGTTAAACCTAACTCGGCAAAAAATTGTGCGTGTGAGATTAATATTGCAACGGCTTTCAGAAAATTCAAGTTGACATTGGCGACACGTGCGACGTGGTAAGAACGCCACTTTGCACAGCAAATGTGCCCAATCCCGGGATAGCGTATGCAATCGACTCAACTTTGCCTTGTCTACGTTGTTTTAGCCCTCGTCTTTACCTTACTAAATACTAGATAGATTCATTAGTAACTTGCAATGGAAAATCCCACACACTTTGCTCCTTTAGAGGATGTTGCCTCCCAGAAACGTCTCTTTTCACAACTGGACGCTCTTGCCACAATCTATTTTTTTCGTGTCTCCAGCCACTCTCTTTAACACATTGTAGTAAAGCTTCAGCTTTTGTCATTTAAAACTGGCACGATTGACCATCAGGTGTCCCAGCTTTTTTTTCACCTGACGATAGCAACTACGCCATTCGAAAAGTGGCGCGCCTTCTGGCTCTCCTTGCCATTCCGAGCAGTGAACCATGGCAATTATGTTTGCAACTTTTAAATTTACTAACGCCATTTCCAGCAACAGTGTCGTGGTGGGTAAACAAACATCCAGCCGGTCATTGCGTGCGACTATTTTGCACTCTACATTGGAGGGATCGGGTAACTGGTCCTCTCTCTGCCTCCACGTTTTGCTATGACTACCGTACCCGTGCACTTGCCAATTTCTTCAGGCCGCAACAGGTGCGTTTTCAAAGTGGCAATGCGTGCAACATTTTGTGGCCCATGCAATTGACCACTCTATGCAACTGGGCAATTGCCACTGCTAACCACAATTTTGTTTACTGTTCGTAGGTTTGCAATTGTGCATGTTAAGTCTTCAATCCGGCAATAATGGAAGAGCGCACAAGTTCCTTCGTGGAGCTCAAGAGCAATACGCCCAAGAGTCGAGGAAGTTGTCGTCCATCGGATAGTTCCATTGCTCGCAGTCGACAGAGCATCAGTACGAGCCAGAGCCAACGATACGTTCACTACCGTGTGCACTCGCACAGTAATAAACCGTATTCGGACGTCGATGCAAATGAAACTATTTTGCGTGCAAATGCGCCACCTAACTACACTGGCGGCTTTAATGGTAAAGTTGCCAGTGCTTGCTAATGTCACATATTTCCCTTTTTATCTAATCGCCTACGTATTGTAGACATTATGAAGGAAATCAAGGCGAAAAAGTATTATACGCAACAATTTCAGCGTATTCAGCAACAGACGAAAATGGGACGGTCCCTTTATTTTTCCAACGTGGCCCCGACGTTCTATGAAGACAACTACCTTGCGATTGTCCAGGAGACGTCCGTGAACCGAGTGCGTCTATGTTTCCTGATCGGTTTCGTGGGTCTCGCGTTGCTCTACGTGAATGAGTGGCAATCGAACAAATGGGTACCATCGGACGCAATTGGGCGCTCGAAACAAGATGAAAGGACCATTATGGCCTTAACATTTGGGATCATGTTGCCCACGGTTTTGCTGGGGTTGCTGGCCACATTCACAACGATTGGTAGAAAATACTTGGAAAACGTCACGGTCGCAGTGTTTGTCGTTGTCGCAGCCATGATGATTGCCAAGAAACCTGTGGAAAAAGTTCGTGGCCCTGTCATTCCGCTGCTTATTCTCCTCATCCCAATCTTTGGCATCACGCGCATGCGATACGTGAAATCGTGTTGCATTGGGTGGGGCATTTTCTTTAGCTATCTCATCGTGATGATGAGTGTCCGCATGTTGTTGCCCCACCCGTCGCTTTTTGACTCCTTTACCGACATCTCGTACCAAGCCATCAATTATGGGATCACAGCGATTGGGGGTATGGTGTCGCAATATCGCCAAGAGTTGTTGCGTCGACGCAACTTTTGTTTGCAATTGCCCTTTTCGGGGACCATGACTGCCGACGCGGTCGAAGAGCTCAAGACGGAGAAATTCAGTAAAAAGTCCCTCATGCATCGATTGTCGCTCAAGTTTCGGCATCCAGAGGTGGAAGAGTGTTTCTATCGCTATTGGTACCTCATTGACCCGTTTCCGTACGAAAATCCGAATTCAGGGTCATTGCATCAAGGGGTCTTTCGTACCATTCGGTTTGCCATCTGGACACTTTTGCTCAACCAATTGGTGCTCTTGCTCCAAGACATTAAATTCCTCCAAGTCAACAAAGATGCCCTTGTCGATGACCAAGACTTGACGTATGCCCTCGTGTCACGTTTCGGCATTACGGTGCCTCTGTACGTTTCAGCGGCTTTGTTCATGTATTTCTTGGGCAAAGCCTTTTACGCGCGATGGGTGAAAGCGGCAGAAGACGCCAAAAATGCGGCACTGACGAGGGACTCGATGGTTACGATTAGTGTAAACCACAAGGGCCGCGGCTCGCATGAAGTCGACCACTCGACGTTGCACATGAAACAAGTTGTCGAAGCAGCTGAGATTGAGTATACCACGAGAGATCGCGTCTTGGACGTGCTCATTAACAAAGGAGGGTACGTGCGGTCCACGCAAATCTTTTCGTCCATTGTCATTGCGTGTCATGTCTGTTGCATGGGCATTTTACTCTTGGCCGTGTCCACTGGTCCAAAAGTTGCAGCGTACGAAAAAGCCCACAATTCGTTGCCTGGACAACCTAAACCCGTGTACTTTATGGGATTTCTCAACGCCGTCTTGTTTGCCCATCGTTCCGGGTTTCGCGTACGCTTCATCTACGCCACGTCCACCACGTTCATTGTGGCAGCGGGCATTGTCATTGCGGCCAGTATCCTCTCACCGCCGTATTATCTACAGTATGCTGGTTGCGTCTCGGTGATCTTTCTACTCGGCATGATGATTTCGTACGAAGAAGAGAGTCTCCGTCGGACATTTTTCGTCCTCAAGTCGATCCGTAGTTTGGAATTCGAAGAGTGGTTTGGGGTTGTGTTGCGAATCCAGGGGTGGGTCAAAGAATGTTTCTGCAAAAAGTTGCAAGACGTGCGGTCCAAGGGAAGCACTGACAACGCACCCACACGTGAGCCCGTCGTCCCGCTTATGAACACGTCGTTGCAAATGGCTTATGCCTCGAAGCTCGGGATGTACTCGCAACTATTTAACCTTCTCATTGCCGTGGCTGACGTGATCACTAGCAGTCTGTAGAGTGGGAGGGAGGGATGGGTTGAGGATAGGTGCAGTTTAAAAACGCAAAAAATGTCAAGTGTGTGTGGGGGTGTGTGTGTCTAGTATTGTAATAACTGGGTCTCGCCTTGCACGGTCAATCGAGTTCATCGACATTAAAAAAGGTCTGCGAGTACCGCGAGTAATCGTCGGACGCGTACTCTCGCGCGACGTCCCGACCCACGTAATCGCTTTTCGGGGGCGGACACGAATGGCCGGGTTGAAACCCGGGCTGGGTCGAGTCACTCGTGCTCGTGGTCCCCGTCCGCTCGTGTGGGTTCAAGTGGCCCGACTGGTGCAAAATGTCGGCAAAGTACTCGAGTTCGTCCCGATTCCATTGGCATTCCCGTGTACTGGCCAAGCTCGCTCGTTCGACAAACGTCGCCAAACCGTCCAATTTCTGCGACCCCTCCATGGACACGGAGCGCCACGCGTCCGTCCGGTCCGAGAGCGACGAATTGTGCAACTCGTGCGACCGTGGCGTCGAGACCGAGTCCGACTGCTGCAAGTCCGAGTTACTGCTCATAGACTCGTTGAGACTGCAAATGTAAAACGTCGACGTCGTGGGCCGCGTCACGTCCGACACGCACTGGGAACAGAAAATCTCCTTGATGGGTTTTTGCGTCCGCAACTCGAGCCGAAACACGGTACACCACTCGCGGCACTTGCGACACGTGTTGCGGCGACAGCCCATGCAGAGTTTAAACGACTTGGTCAAGAGACTCGTGGGTTTCATACACACGTCGCACGACGACGTGGTGGACGGGATCCGGTTGGCACTGCTGGCAATGCGCGCCGAGTACGCTTTGGCCCGCGCGACGACGAGAAAGTTGCCGACCGCCAACATGCGCTCGGCCGTAATGAATTCACTAAGACTGCGGGGCAACGTCCCGCCCATGGAGGAACTTCCGATAATAAAGCACCCGACCCACTCGTCTTGCACTTGTCGAAAGAGGTAGCACATGGAAATGAAACTGCGTTCGAGGTGCTGGTGGCAATTTGCCGGCACTTCTTCCACCTCGATCGAATTCATGACGCAGTAGACAAAATACCGTCCCCGCCGGTCGACAATGCGCCCAATGCGATTGTAAAAGAGCAAGTCGCGGTCGTAAATCAACGAGGCCGAGATCGGCGTCTTGAGCGCCAACCACTTGACGCCCGAGAAGATGACGCTACTGTTGAACGCGTGCTTTTCAAACACGTGCAAGACTTGAGCGTCGAGGAATTTATCCATCAAGACCTTGAGGCCAATGCGCATGTTTTCCGTATCGTCGAAATACGAGCCACTAATCATGTCTTCGACCGTGCCCGGCATGACGCCACTGCAGAGGTAATTGCGACTCTCCTGACTCTTGGCTTTCCCGCGCTCGCGGTACACATTCAAAGACTTTTTGCGCTTGACGAGGCGCCACTGTTGCGCCGTCTTGTTGTGTCTCTTGTGCGCGTGGAACTGGTCGTACACGTCGAGCGCGCGGTCCACGAGGTCGTTGCTCGCCGCCTCGAGCCGCCGTCTGCGGTCCGTGTCAAAGTGCAACGGCGGGACCCCCCCCCGGGAGTGCAGGAGGTCCGTCATGGCGACACGAAGGCAAAGTGGCAGCGTGGGGCGCAAGGAGCGCAAGCCCTCCTGTCTCTTTCTCGGGCGACGTGACGATGTGATAGGCGCAGCGTGCCGTGAGCAGTCACGGCGTCGAAAGGACCGGGCCAATCGGCGACGACGGGACAATTGACCCGGACACGACCTACGGTACGACGTCATTGGATCAAGGCTCATGTACCAGTCGTGTGGTAGGCAGTCAATGGGTGGATGGCCGGAAGCAGGGAAAAGGACGGACTAGCACTACTCAGAGGGATGGCAACGCAATGGTGGTCGTGGCAACACGTAGTTGCGTTGGTCGAGCGCAAGGTACGCTTGACGACTGCCGCGGCGCCTTTTTGTGTCCATTCCGGCTTGTATATCTCCATGTTATGGTCGATGACGACTCCAGTTTACGGTAGAAATGCTGATTGTTAAGGCGGAGCCCGTAGTGAGATTTTGATAGGTCCGCAGTGATGCGAGAAAAAAGGTCAGTCCTTGGGTGCGTTACGTGAGCATGTTTCTTTTTCTACGTGTTCAGAGGAAAGTGATATGAGTAAACACACGCGGGCTTATTCAATTGATCGCTTGCGTGCATTGCATTGCCTAATAACATTGAGCTACGGATAGAGAGAAGCATATAGTGCACCTTTGACTTATTTCACACGTGTTTGGCAAATCGGACTTGTTATTCACGCAAAGAAGCCATTTACTTCTTGAGAATTAGAGGCGGCACGACAGGAACGTCAGGTACTCTTTTCAACCTCTGACGAACTGCTGTGTCTATACCTTTGGAAAGAGGCAGATGGTGTACGCAGTTTGAATTGCATCCTGACTGCAACAAAAGTCACTCTTGCCACAAATGCTCATCACGCTCGTTACGAGTGTTGGGCACACCATCACAATGAGCTTATAATTTCGAGCTTCGGGTTTTTGATGTTCAGTTAATCGAACTCCTTTGATAGTGCGCTTTCAATTGAAATACATCCACCTTGAGTTGAGCATTCACTGATCCTGACTTTGTCAATCACAAGTCTGTGCGTGACATCCAGATATTGCTTTTGATCGCGTCCCCGTTCTCTTCCGACAAATCTATGTTGGATACTTTTGGTGACTCTTTAAGAAGACCTATGTAATCTGTTTTTGCCCACTGTCGTTTGCGGATCTGTGCTACAAGCTTTTAAAACTTTGCTACCCACAGAAAGTGGCCATGTGCTACACAGGCGCGAAGCACTGTTCCTTACACTTCATGCACTGTCATAAACGTTGACACTATCGGAACTCAGCTGTCCGCTAACGATGTCTCAGCGACGATATTGCCGTTGACTTCAAAGATGTTGGTACTTTCGATACCTTCCTTATTAATCTTAGACGTATCCTTGTCCAGGAGTCTCGCGCACAACAAGGGTGATTCAAGGATCGTACTTTTTAGCCAAAGCATATCCAGGGTCAATCATACTTGTCCATGTCAAAATCGAGGGATGATCTTGCTTCATTGGTCAAAGGGTGGAGCTTAACGCTTACCGCAAACAGCGTTGCTCTCACGAATTCTTCATGTGCTACAGTGATAAAAAAAATCAGGTTAAGTGGTGGTTTTATGGGTGACTTTCAAATTTACAATGGCCTTTCATTTACATTTACGGACACCAAATTGGTAAGTTCTGATTCTATCTTCCAAAAGTGGTAAACGAACAGAAGCCTCTGCTGTTGGGGCTATAAATTCTGCGTTGCCTGAGCCTCAAGCGTAATCTTCGTTCGTTGAGCTTAATGCAAAAAGGTAGATCCATCATTCTTCAAATCTCTGTAGAAATCTAGGTCGATAACCTAGGTAAGATTGACTACAAAGGTTGCTGGGTCACTCAGACCCGGTAAAGAGAAGGCTTGCAGGAATATATAGAATCTGGTGAATGACTGTTGACTATCCTCAGTCTTAAAATTTTTTTTACTTGTACAACAGATCGAAGTTCAAGGCCGATGCAAATTGTGTAGTGTAGGTTAAAACTGTGTCCATTTCAAAGCGTGCAAGCCGTATATACCGATAGAATGCCTGTCGAGGAGCCACAAATTTCAAAATTTTTTTTAGCAGAGCCGATATTCTCATTTTTTTTTGACGGGCCTTCACATCAAATATGCGTCATAAAATAAGCTAAGTATGCAAGAAAATTTTTAAATATAACCTTATTAATTACAAAAAAAACAGAGGAACACGAGAGAGTGGCTAGATAGAGTCAGTAGAGTCGGACGATGTAATTAATTGAAACTGATGCCTTTCTCATTTTAAGATAGAAACGCTCGCGGCAAAGCGCGAATGTGCTTTTTTGCTCGCTGATACTTTCAATATCATCGCAGTAGACAAAATTTGCAACCGCAAGAGGGGCTGTTTCCCGCCCCCCACTCCTATTTGGTGTATGGCCTATACATACAAATAAATACGATCAACAGCGTTAGAATAGTGCAGATGCGAAATGATTCTAATTTTATAGTGGCTACCCTACTTTTAGGAGTAGTGGCTCACTGACTAATCTCATTTGAAAAGGCGCTTTTGCAATCAAATTGGGCGGTGAAAAGATGTATTAGACGCACGACGCGTGGGCGAGGCTATCGCGTTACGCTTCTGATTGGGTCAGTGGTCAAGAGAAAAAAATGAGTAACTAACAACAAACACTAGTTGATACCCGATGCCATATAGTAGCTGAAGAACTTTTTTAATTTGGTAATATAGGCACTCATAGACTCGATGAAATTCGTGAGCCTTGCGCCATGGCTTGCAGTGCATAACACGTAGCAGCAGATCGAGCGAAAATTTTAAATTGTATAAACATTAAAGGCATTAGCACAAGGCTGAAAAAAAATAGTGGTCTATTTTGCTTGCAAGGGAGGAATGGGTTGATTTATCAACGGTGCTATTTGGTACCCAAACAGTCGTCTTGACCGACAGGCCAAGAGGACCGAAAATTTTATATAGTTGACGACGCTCACGAAGGTAAAAAAAAAGAATATGAGTGCAAGATTAACTGCTTAATTATTACTAAGGTCAAGCTGGCAATGGAAATGAAGAAGACGATGCAGATGAAGAGATTGTTATATCATCATAAATCGTACTACAAAGCACAAAATATAGTGAGGACAAATGCATGGTATGAGAGGTTTACTTATGGCGAGGAGTTTCGAGCCGTCACCAAGACACTTGCGAAAGTTTGTGGCTTTTCTCTCAACAATTAAAACAAAAAAAAGTGCATGAGCAACATTTGAGAGAGGCCTTTGAGTTTATATCATTGCGGCGTGACAAATGTCGCCCAGCAAAGTCTGATGTACAAGAGAAAAAGTCAGTCCGGATACCACTCGGTATAATAGTTGCTGCCGAGCGCACGTTGCTTACCCTCTACCACGCTAACTGTCCAAGATAGTTTTTAACGCATACTAAGTGCAAAGATTTCTTCACTCGAGTTTGGTGTTAATATCACTGATGTAAGCGCAGACGGGGACATTTAGTAATCATGAGTACATTTGTGAAGTCTTAAGGACCAGTTGACGATGACAAAATCTCAGGGCTGCGAAATTGCAAGGCATGACGTGATACATGCCTTGCAATTTCGCAGCCCTAAGATTTTGTCATTTCTCGAAGGAGAGACCAGTGGCAATAGATTACCGGCTGACTCGTTTATGACTATGGAAATTAACTTAAAGGCATTCGACTTTACATCACTTTTAAATATGCGGTTTGAAAAGAATGGAGGAATTCTTAAACCTAGAGATTCCATTGAATTTTTTTCTTTCGTAAATAGTTAATTGCCAAATGTGGTATCACGAGACTCGCTTATGGCGTTGCAACCTGATAGAGGTAGGCGTCGCAATTCTAACGTGGTATTAGAAGCTAATTCTTGCGTGACACGGCAGCCGCTTTAACTAAAGAAACAGTGTCGCGTCATCATCTATTATTTGTGCAATCCACAAGGTGAGAATGGTTCAGATTGTATATCATTCACTTCACGCCGACAATTTGTGTCAAAAAGCCAATGACGAGTGGCGCATCATACACGCTGTATAAATTTAATGCGGTCTTCATCGCTTCACGGTCATCATCGCTTCACGGATACCAGTATATGTTGCAAAAAGACGTGGCGAGATGTGACCGTATAGCAAACTCAACATAATTGATGGGCACTATCACCTCCTCATGCGAGAGAATGATGTGCGGTCACCACTCCGAGCACTATGCTATAGGAATGCTCAACCAGCACTTGAGCGCACCTGTAACATTTAATGGTCGTGTGATGAGTTGTTTGGCCACGTCAAGTCGTATGCATTAGCACACTTCAATTTCATAACATATTTAGAGCATTGACTGCATTGCAAAACAACTTTGAGTTATCCGAGAAATGGCCTGATAATGTCTTAGCAGGCAATATTTGACGACAATCATCCTGTGAGCTTTAAAACAATTACGGCATTTAAACAGAAATCGCACTTGGATTTTGTAAGCTTAAGTGGCTCGGCCTTAACCATTTCTACCACAAGTATAGTTCGAATGACGCAGGAGTAGCTAGACCTTTGAATTATCACCTTCTTGGAAGAGAAGATGGACGACGAGTTCAACGTCAATTGCTTGCAGAAAGAAAGGTGGGCTAGCGACAAGAAAGCCGTCATCGCCATCAAGTAAATTGCATTCCGTCAGTCAACATGCGTTCGCGTTAGCACAAGTTGGGGCACATTTCGGATTTTGATGTGCAAATGTGCAGAAACAGGGTGTGCGTTGTGTAACAATTTAAAAACGAAAGCTCTGTCTGAGAGTTTTCATTTTAGGAACGAAGGCTCTGTCTGACAGGCCCACACGTTAGATATGAAGGCTTTGTCTGACCGATTCACAAACCATGATTCGCAAGTGATGGTTGGAAATACGCTGTACGTCAGACCATATGACTACTTGCGAAAAATGACCCGACAAAGAATAGTTCACCAAATGCCTAGATTTGTATGAGAACTTAAGACATTTTGCATCACATTGTGGTAAAATTTTCAAATTGAGTCAACTTTTGCGACATCCCCATATTGTTGAGTGCATATTCAACCATAAAGATCTTGTCATTTCACAAATGTGGCAGCTCAGCACACTAACTGCAAAGTGTGTTATTAAGCCTGCAACAGGTTCTTTCCATCTGATGATCTGTCTGAGGATGGGCTGGTGTTAAATATTCGCAAGGACATTTCCAATACTTAGATAGCATCTGCTAAATTGGGCTAGGTAACCTGCTATTCTTTACCGAAACCATCGCGTCCAGATGGTAAAGAAATCTATTTATTCCAGCCTCGCTGTTTCTTACTCCGTAATTCTGGCTAAAGTAGATTTATATGCATCTTCGCGGTCAGGTTACAAACTCAAACACCTCTCTATTCGCGTTGTATCTAAAATCCGACGAGCCGAACATAATGTAGTGCCTTGAAATCAACTTTTAGCTGTCCACCAATACTGGAATGTTTTGTAAAGCAGCCAGTGTACATATCACGGGTTCGACGCTCAAGTAAGTCACAGGCTCTCATGAAGTTCACCATGCGCTTTTACACGTAAAAAAGGTGAAACTGTAAAACAAATTGTCTCAGTCTCAATATCCGCTAATTGAAAACCATGTGCCTCCAAAAATATGTTGTCTTTGATATCTCTATCATTTGAAGCAATGAAGTGGGTTGGAATTGCCGGATCCATTCCATAGTGTAACAAACCGTTTGCCCGCTAATAGGTATTTAGCCTCAATTGCTGCTGAGAGGTTGGCTAGTCAGCTTCGACATCTTTGCTTGCTATAAGAATCGCAAAAAAATTGCTGTTGACACTAGTTTTTTGTCAAAGTATCTTCTAGCTCTGCGGATACGAAACAACTCAAAGTTCGGCTTCCAAAAGTACTCCGGCATCAAGTTTGCAAGAATTCAATCGTGCGAATGGTGTAATCAACAATATTGATAGCGTTCTTGCCCTTTCTCGAAAAAGGTTGCGAAATAACCTGTTTTTTTGAAATTCAAGTTATACTAGACATAATAAGCCTAATAAAGTCCCTCTAGCATGTATTTCATGACAAAAAAAGTTCTTATAAAAAACAGTTTGTCAGCCCAAGCTACTTGTTCTGGAACAAGAAAACTTACTCTTGTTTGTCCTTGATGAGTATTGACTTTGTCTTCTCTGGGAATACTAGACCAAGTATCTGATGAAGGTTTTTCCTGTTGCTGTCAAAAGCATTTTTTCTTGAGCGACAATTTTGAAAATAGGCGCTGTGAGACCCGCACATAATTGTGCAAAAATTGAATTAGGCTCAATCACTTTCTCAAATCAGTTTGAAAACGTGATGTAAGTCAATCCAAGACGGCTTTCACTTGCTCAAATATTTAGAAACCCAATAATGATACACCCTCTGCTGCAAAGACACATGTGTCAGTGCTGCCATATAGTTTGCCGATCCTGGTGACCTCGAAAACTTTCCTAAGCAAACCTTTGGAATAACGGACGTACATGATGTCATGGTACCACCTTTTTGTGTGACATAAGTCACGTGATGTTCTTTGCACTTAAGCCATTATTTGAATGCAAAGAAGCATAAGGTGGCCTAACGATCACATTTTTCGTGCCTATAGGTAAATAGTTAGATGCCGTAGCTTAAATGCTCCCATTTGTTAGAGATTATATTGTGAATTGTATTTTTAGGTGTAGTAGATCATTTTTGCTCGTAGAAGGACTGATTCTAGATCTTAGAGTCACAAAGGTAGCAAAGTGCGATCTGTGTTGGTTTCAAGTTCATATTTAATATCATAAACCCGAACCCAAACTTCTTAGATATAGCATCCTTACTGCTCTGGCATCAATCTTAGCCTGAGCCATCGAGAGCAATTCTCTGTAAGGTAAAGCAGTAAACTTTTTGCACCAGGGTACACATGACTTGGTTGCGCAAGAATCCGATGCGATCAGTGCACATTGAGAGGGGCTCTCTAAAGATAAGAACGCTATGTTAAAGCATCGAGTTTGCGTCGATAGCACCGGTTCATTAGGTGAATGTTCCACTCAAATCGCAGTAGCTTTCTGTAAGCCTAAAGACCATTACAAGGCTGCTCTTGTCAAGAAATTTTATAAGGACAATGAATCTACTTTCTTGCGAGCGGAACATCAAGACGTGGCTCTAGTCATCTCGGCTCTGTCAGAAGAGCACGAATAACAATGAGTATCATGTGTTTATGCTTCTTTGATCCGACCGGTGTAAATAGTATCTGGCGGACCTTGTTCATAGATTACGAATATTGTTGGCTTGGATGACCAACAACTCTATTTAATAGTCCCCGCACATACGAATAGACTACGCACGGGCGCAAACCGAGCGATGGCGCTCTATACACAATCGATTTGCCTCAAAGGGGCATCGGAAGCCAAATCTCACTCACAGCTGGTACAGGTAGGGAATTGGGCCATCAAGTTAATACTCATGAAGAGCACCTTAACTTCCAAGCTGCAATCCAGCATATGTTGTATCGTCTATAGTTTATCTGTAACGATATATGTTTTGTCTCGAAGAGATATGTAAGAATGGTGCTTGTAATTCTAGCTGAACAAGACCTATTAAGGCAAGTCCTCGTTGACTTTGGCTGATAAGGCAATTACATTTTAATCTTCACAGTCGAAAAAAAGTTGGTAATAAACCAGGATCTACGAGCGCATCTGTTACTGTTTGCTTCGCGACAAAAGCGAGAAAGGTTGTACTAAGACTCTAGGTCTGTAATCTCCCGACCTCAACACGGTTTTTTTAGTGCGGATGCGAAGTATGATCTCATCCTGGGTATGGGGAATATGGTGCACTACAAACTATGAATATGAATTCATTTGATGTCTAAAATTGCAGCAAAACTTGGGTGTGTCAATAATCTCCTCTGCTTAAAAAGCAGAAGCTTTAGGCGCGGATTGGACTGAGTGAGCCAACGTCTTAGACATCGAAATGACAATAATGGGCGCTAAATGTGTAAAAGACGCGAGTGTACAAGATGAAGTGGCAATCCAACTTTTGGACGGTGCTCGTATAGAGCAACGTCCGGTGACAGCACGTCTAACAGTAAGCCAATGCAGTATGCTTGGGCCCCACCACTACGTGTCAAAAGAATTGCTAATGCTCAGAGCCTACCAAAGCTCGATGATTGTGAACAATCCAAAGCATCATTGCATTAATACGGTCTGGAAGAGGCATGGGTAGACGTTCTCTTCGAAACGATGAAGATATACATAACACTTTCGTGAGGGACTTTGGAGGTATTTTCTTTCGGCTTTGAGTCTTTGAGAGATTTTCTTTCGGCTTTGAGTCTTGACAGTACCGCGGCCATAAGCCCAATAGCCACCATCACCTAAGCCAATGAGATGCCTTCAGCACTTATTTAATGCGTTACTTCCGCGCTCGATCTTGCCACCATCAGCTTAGTCAGTGCCTCGTACTCAGGATACAATACGCATTGTAAGTCGGCCAAGCGAGGAGCTTACTAGATAGAAAAACAACTTCGCGATGCAGTTATGACTTTCGAGCTGATACGCTTAGCGTTTGATCCGTGAAGATAAGACCTGAGGGATCTATGGACTTTGCAAAGATGCTTAGGACCTATTGTAAGGGCCATCTCCAGCACAAATCTTGATCAAATTATTTACACACGAGCTTATACTTCCTGTACTAAAACTCGCGAGTTAGTGTCGGTAGAGGCCGTTTTCTGCACTTATTGGTAAGTCCGCTGTAGAATAGCGATATATAAGAAGAGACACATTCAAGGGCGCCGTGTGCTTTCTGTAAAGTGGTGCAGTAATCCAGGTTCACAGGACCTTTTGACTGAATTCAGCTAAAGCTCCCCATGGCTGTTGCGATATAGTAAGCGATTTGTAGATCTTACACAGAATCTAAGCCCCTTGTTGAGATTTAACAGATGTGACTTTGTAGTTTAAGCTTCAACACTAAGTTTGGCTTTAGGCTAAAGCCAAGACGTTCAGGTGTTCTATCTTTGAGCTCATATCGAGCAAATTTAAACTCTAACTCATGCACGCAAAATTATTTGTCAAATGTATTTGGGCCATATTTTTTTGAAATTTCTGGCAGTTTAATTACCTTAGCGATTTACTTATACAAGTGTTTGCGATTTTGGGTGTCCTTCCTATCCAATCTTATCTAATAGCTTTTTAAACGCCGGGCAGATTTCCAAAGCGAGAGTATATGCGTGGCTAAACTACGCGCATACCACCATGAGATTGCAGCTGTTTCTAAATCAAGTTCCTTTTGAAAAGTTTGAGTAAGGAATAGCCGAACGAATTGGGTTCGATAAGTGCTTGTGTCAGCTTTAGTTTTACGATGCACTTTTCGAATAATTCTTTTCTGGTATATATTCAGAAAATTTGGTGAGACATCGCTATAAGCAAAATTCTTCGAGATAGCCCTCGCAATCTGAGGGAATCAAAGCTCTTTTCATTGCTAAGGTTTTGATATATCGGTTGGAATGGCCATTGTCAGTTTTGCTGCTCGCTGCTCAAAGGTTGGCCTCTCGTGAATTGGGGCCTTCGTCTTTTCTCGGCGGTGGGCAACTCGAAAAGCCCATCGTGTACTGCGTGGGCTTATATACCAAAATGGTCACCCTTGAATGCACTTTTGCTTTCTTACTTCATTTGCTTTTACATCGCTAACACTTGAGACATCATCAACGGCATCATCGCAAGTCAAAAATCACCCCATTAAATTTCCACGAACATTTCGTCCTTTTCGCAAATGAGTCTTGCAACAAGTTTAACACCTTAGAAAAATTACCGACCGATTGAGCTGTTTTGACAACACAGCAGATATTTTGTTTGGCTCTTTTTAGTCCCAGGAAAGCAAACAATCGGTAGTGTACTAGCCGAACCGCTTGTGGCAATCCTTATTGTCTCAATCACTTAAAGATAAATGTGTCTTTGGGATAGCAAGTGAAGGCGTCTATTGCGTGTTACCCGCCGTGTTGGAAAAGGCGACTCCACAAGCGAGGCGCTTGGTGAAGGTGCAGCCGTCAATAATCCTTATGGTTTTATTATGACAAACGGAACTGATAACTCTTTTAAAAACAAAGTCGTAAATAATACTCACCCCTCTACTAATGGATGTAGCCCAAGTCTTAGCAAAGATGCTGTAACGAGCCATTATAAAAATCAAGCTTTAATGCAAGGAAGAGTTGATCTATTAAGATAGGGTAAAAAAAATAGCGACTGCTAGTGCTCTCGAAACGCCCAACCGGACCTCACACAGATTTGCGTACTGAACTTTATTAAACAATACCGTAAGGAATCATTCTCTATCGCAATAGAAATAGAAAACTAGTACTTGTTAACACTCAATAAAAGAAGAAGAACAGTTTTTTCAATTATAAATTATCCTTTAGCCTCTTAGTCATGATATGAGTCACATTTGATTTCTTACGAAATAAAAGGATCTGTATTAGTCTTAACACCTCAATATGACAATTAGGCGGGAATTGTGCTGCGGTGACAGCGAGGCTGGTCTTCAGCCAAGAAATCGGATCCTACGATAACCATCTAATATCGAGCTTTTTACTCATAGGGCATCAAGCTGTTGTCATATGATAAAGTACTGTTTTTATATCTGCGGTACCAATAACGTTCGAAGCACGGAATGACTTTAGATATATAATATGGCGATATCATCAACTAGCGTGGCGCTCACTGAATCACTTTGGCTCCATTACAATTTTACTCTCCAAAACTTCAGTCCATGCAATCTCATTTTTTTTCAAAAATTATTGTGTATCAGAAGTCACTTTTGGTTTGTTCGACACCGCTTTACGTCTATCAAATACACTTATGCCACTTATTGGAAGTCCGCACAACAAAGTTCATACGTCTCGAAGCTTCTACAGAAGCATACGCCCTTGGTCCACTGACTACCCCATCGGTACACAGATGAAGTCGGGTACAGATAGGGCTCTTTAGATACGAGTCAAGCTCACAGTTACCGACTATTTTGGCGTAAGTATACTACGATTGAGTTGCTTGCGAAGCACCCTCACGTCGCATTCGTCAATCATCCGTAGTATAGGCCGATACGAGCCATGTGCCGAGAAATATGCTCATCTGCTTTACGCGCCTCGAATGCTCTTCGGAGGCCACTTCTTGCATGGCATATATGAGCGAGCATACTTAAGTCGGGAGCCTAATACAGGGACAATGGTGATGTTTTTTTGAATCGTGTCAGATATCGATACTAAACGTAGCAATCTAGATGGCCTTGACAAAACCACATTGACGACACTTACAATGAAACATTGTCTTGATGGTGTCACAAAAGAGTTTTGTTCGGCTTCCTTTAAAGCGTCCAGCACAACTAGCAATCAACGTTGGTCTGTCACTAAGTCCAACGCATCTAGCTACCCTTTAAAGCCCTCGTGCAAGACAAAAGAATGCTTTGTCGGCCCTCAAGAGGGAAATAAATTCTACCTTCTTGTTTGTTACAGCCAAAGCGGTAGATAAGACAGCGCTCAAGTTCAATACGACTAATTCAAATCATCAGGGTCACGAAGACCACGACGCTGAACCTTTCAGGAAGGAGAAATATTTCCACGGCAATATGGGGGAGCAACTCTGTCTGTGGCTGCATTCCTCGTAACAAGCAACTAAGATGACCAATTTCATCGTCGCTTCTTGCTCTTTAAAGAAAGTGAGTGCGATGATAGCTGGCAAATATAAAAGTTCACAGAAAGAAGCTTTGGTCTCGACTACCTCTTGATATGTTTCGGACACACAAACACTTGGGCGGAGTGGTTTTGAATGTGAGTGCTCAGGTTAAGGCTACAAACGTTGTGCTTCTTATTATTTTTGATCATTGGCCATCTCTACCTTATTGTCTTCAACTACAGTTTTCACACATGTGTTTACTTTGAAGGTAATTTTTTTTAATCATAACGGCTTGAACCCCACTTAGTCGCGCCGGCATGTGCTGAGCGCTACAGCATAAAGCAACCTTGTATACTTTGAGGACCATGGCGGGTTCCAGCAGGGAGAACGCTGTAAAAAAATGCAGCCGCCACATCAGGTCCATACAAACCAATATATTCCGGGCAGTGCGAACCGCTCGTCCAACAGATGCAAGAAGCTTTTTTTATCTATATCAAAATCTTTGGCGAGAGTTCGCGAAGGTATTTTACCCGTTTGGACTTAGGATTGGCAGCAAAGTGATAACGGGGTAGTGCAATCGTACATCACAGTCACCGAGGAACCAAAATCAATTGATTTTTTTTTAATTTGTTACATTTCAGCTCGATTCATAGTCGACAGAAGCACAGATAGACGGCACGAGCTCGCTGAATCGTGTCGGCACCAAAGCTTTCGCGCGCCTCAATCTTTTCGTTTTCTTAACGAAATCACGCGGACCAGCTTTTTTGATTGCTATTAAGCCGCCACGTCCAAGCTAAACATACCAAAAGAGATTGAGAATTCGATTCATTTCGACATAATTATAGTAAGGGTGAGGATAGTGACTCATTTAAGTCACCACTTAATTCTCGCGCGATGCATCGCATCTGACCTAAGCCGCAATAGTATTGAATTATTCAATGCACGCTGTGTTGACCCCTTTCAAAACAATCGTTTGCGGCCAGTGTCATATCAAATTAGCTCTTTCAGACCTTTTCAATTTGCTTCGAATTCCACTCAAGACACTCGCAAAACAATTTTGGATCTATTACGAACACAGATGTTTTCTTGTCCACCCGATCAGCCGATACCATCGAGTGTTCCTTTATATGGCTCGAAATACGCCGACCATAATCAGGATCCAACGCGCACGATCAACTTGACATCCATCGGTCGTCTATCACTGGAGCTAAATACGTGGATACGGAAAGAAAAGAAAGGTCATTACCGGCACATCCACATACAAATCATCGTACAAGCCGTGCATTTTCCGTGAAAGTGCGAGTCGAATCTTAAGGTCACAATTATACACTTTCTCGTACTTGCAGCAATGCGCGACTGACGTTTGATAGCAATCTTTCGATTCAATTCGTTGGTATCTGAACTCGTCCGTCATCACGTCAATAATCGACCTTGTCGTGGAAAGGAACGACATCGTTCGCCGCAAGGAGTTTAAATTCATGGGCGACATAATGCGTGAAGAAAACTCAGCGCAATCTACTTAATCCGTGCGAGGCTCAAGACACACGTGCCGCCGTCGCTAGTCTGTTAAGAGAAGAATTAACAGTCAAAGGCTCATTGAGTAGTCGGCCTTGAAATAACGAAGATGCGAACTTCGCAATCCTACATTTCAAACTGGAATAAAGCAGACGCACAAACCAGATTTTTTACTAATGTTAATATGCAGCGTCGTGTCCTCATATGAAGTTGCTCTGTCTTTCCCGTCCGAGCCAAGGCTTGGGTCGTAGTAACTAAGGTGTGTGTCGGCCAATCGATACAGACAGCAGCAGAGTCCTTTTCTTAGACGAAAATTGCCAACCCCTTGTTTCTGCTCCTTCTTGAGCACTTGCCCTTTCTTCATCTTTCACTGCATCTTGCAAAGTATCTACATTTTCAGCATTAACGCCAGCAAAAGTCACCGACGTCACCGCGTTGCCAGTTTTGCCCACGAGCTAGAAACCTATCAACAATACTTGCAAATTACGCGGCAAATTCGAGACTTGCGAAGCTGGGTATAGTATATATTGGTGATAGCATCTAACTGGATAGCAATAAATTTGATGGTTGTTTAAAGACTCATTCATGACTCATTCGAGGAGTGTGCTATCTTGAATTTGCCGCGTGGATCAAGAATGGCGCGGAAATGGTTTCAGCTCGTGAACGGGGATGAAAAAGCCATGACGTCGGCAGATGCGGTTGTCGTGGATGTTGAGGATGTGGATACATTGCGGGATGCGGTAAAGCTCAAGTATGCGGATAGTCATCTCGTTGGGATTGCTGCATCCGATCTCACCGTCTTCGCGAAGGGTGCAGCGTTGAAAGAGGCCTCGTCGATTGAATCATTTGGGAGCTCAAAGAAAGATGCGCTTATCGTGCAACTGCCAAAGAAGGAGCAGAAAAGCAGTCTATGGTTGGTGAATGGTGCTGTCAGTACTGCTCGTTTAACAAAGGGAGTTCGCTGCCGTCTATATCGATTGGCCGATACATACCTAGGCAACTACGACCCAAGCCTTGACTCGAATGGTAAAGACAAAGCAATTTGGTATGACGACACGACGCTGCGTATCCACATTCTTTTTGAAACAAGTGAGTATGTACATCTGCTTTTATTAATGTCGGTCATTGCGACTAACCAATATCTATTGCAGAGGAGAGTGCTTTATACTTTCAGAGCCAACTTTTTGATGAGCCATTGACTGTCGGTTCTCCTCTTCACGGACAAGCTACGGCGGCAAATGTTTCCCAAGTCTCACGCGAACTTACTGAGTTGCTTCGAATCTTTTTCGGGCATTCTATCGCCCAAGAAACATATTCTCCGCCGCAGTCAATATCGTCCCTTTCCACGGCGACTACGATCATTGACATGAAGACGGACGAGTTCAGGTTTCAACGAATTGAATCGGAAGATTGCTTTGGAGCGATCGGTAAGGCCGAGAGCTGTCATTTGATGTCAGCCGCGCATTGCCGCGAGAACAAGACGTATAAAAAGTATAATTGTGACCCAAACAAGCGACTCGCGTTTTCACGGGAAATGTGCGGCTTTTACGATGGTTTGAATGTGGATGTGCCAGTGATGAACATTTTTATTGAGTCCACGTCATCAGCTCCAGTGATAGACGACCGATATGAAGTCAAGTTGATCGTGCGCGCGTTGGATCCAGATTATGGTCGGCGTATTGCAAGACGTTAAAAGAAAGACTCAATAATATCGGCTGACCGAATGGAGATGAGGACATTTGTGTTTGTGAAAGATTCACAAGTTTTTTGCGAGTGGCTCGAGTGGAAAGCAAAGCAAACTGAGAAGGCCTGGAAGAGCTATTATGATATAACACCGGCCGCGAATTAAGAAATTCTAAAACGGTCGAAAACGAATGTGACACAGCGTGCATTTGAACAAAATACAACACTACGGAGGGTGGGATCAGATTGGATGCATCGCGCGAAAAATAAGTGGTGACTTACATGTATCACAATCCCCACCCTCAATATAGTTTTTTCTTTACCCTTTGATCTCATTTATTATGTGTAGCTTAAACATATAGCAATCAAATAGATTATATTTTAAAGGAAAAATTCCGGATCCATCTTTTGTCATAATTTTTATTTTTCCATCCGGATGCCACCATATTGATGACGTGATATCAGATGCTACTAATAGCGAGATGGATATAATTTAAATCTACGCAAATGATGCTTTGTTCTATTCCTTATATATGCATCTTCGCGAGTCACGATGTTGCTGCGTAATTCGAAGTTAGGGCTGAAAGGGTCTCAGCTCGTGGGCGAAAATGGCAACGCAGTGACCTCCGTGACTTGTGCAGGTGTGAGCGCTAAAAAATGTAGATTCTTTGCGGGATGCGGTGAAAGGGGCATTTGCCGTGCAAGTGCGAAAGAAGCAAAAGAAAAATAGCAATAATCGTATATAAACTGTTTAATTAAAACATTTTTTATTGTTATAAGCTCGAATAACTCACAATTTTAAAAAGATAAATCGAATAATATGAGCACTGTTGTCAAGGGCTTGCTGCCGTCTTTATCGATGAATTAACACACACCTAAATTACTATGACCCAAGCCTTCGCTCGAACAAAGAAGAGAGTGCTACTAGGTATGAGGACTCGACGCTGCATATGTCTGTTTTGTATAGCCAAAGTCAACTACTTTATGAACTTTTATTTGCTGGCTCCTCTCCTAACAGATAAGCTACTGCGGCACGTGTTTATTATGTCTCGCACGGAATAACTTAATTGCGTTGAGTTTTCTTCATGCATTATGTCGCCCAAGAATTAGATTTTCTGCGGTAAATAATGTCGTTTCTTTCAACAACGAGGTTGATTGTTGACGTGATGACGGACAAGAACAGACTTCAACGATTTAAACCGAAAGAGTGTTTTGGCGCGACAAACAAGGCCGAGTGCTCTCATTAGATGTCCGCCGCGCATTGCCGCGAGTGCAAAATACGTGTAAAGTATATTTGTGACCCAAACAATCGACTCGGAAATGCACAATTTCTACAATGATTGAGATGTTGATGTGTCAGTGATGAATTGTTTTTTAATGTCACCAGATCGAGTGGTTGACGTCCGATACGAAGTCAAGCTGATCGTGCGCGCATTGGTTCTGATCATTGTCGGCGCATTTGGAGTCGTTTATAGAAAGCCGTCAAGATATCGGCTGATCGAGTAGACATCGTATATGTGAAGGACCTCAAAGTGTTTTGCAAGTGTCTTGAGTTAAAGTCAAAAGCAAATCAGAAGGACCTGGAAGGGCTATTGTAAAATCTCACCGGCAGCGAACATGGAAACTTAAGAAACAACAGGAGTCAAGAGCAATGTGACACAACGTGCATTGCACAATACAACACTACTGCTGTTGTAATCCATCGCGTGGAAACCGCGTGACTTTATGTCAGATGTCACATCCTATTATTCAACCTTTCTACCGTTTCTTCTCTCTACAAAACTACTCCTCATTCTTTATTGTAAATTCACAGCTATAGTACATAAGCGTCATTGTGTCATCAGTATGAAGTTATGTTATATCCCACAACTCTTCTGTGACAGCATCGGAACAATTTGTCATTGCAAGTGTCGTCAATGTTGTATCGTTAAATTGCTACATGAAATATTAGTAGTTAAGCAAATGCGTCAGTGACACTTTGATGCGACAGAAGAATGCATAGAACGAGGTATCGTTGTGTCATCCGTATAAATGTAAATTTAACACTCATCCAACTATTGATATCGAAGGACAGCGTTAGAATAACGTGTCATTAAAAGTATTATCAACATGCCATCGATAGTGCCTTTGGACGGTCAGAAATTACAGTGGATTGGAGCTTTATATTCCGGCAATTTTCTTATCTGTAAAATCTTAGCTTAGAAAATTGTCAACAGTAGCACACACGCAGACACACAGACGGCACAAGCTCGCCGACTTGCGTCAACACCATGGCTTTCGCGCGCTTCATAGGCGTTCAAAATACAAATCTTTTTGTTTTGTAAGGCCGCCTCGTTCAAGCAACTCGAATTGATAGAGGTTAAAGGGTCGATGCACCAAGAAGAAACTGGGGCTTGTGAAATACTTTAGTCTTTACTTAAATTTTG
Organism: Plasmopara viticola; assembly: GCA_001695595.3. NCBI lineage: Eukaryota > Oomycota > Peronosporomycetes > Peronosporales > Peronosporaceae > Plasmopara > Plasmopara viticola. The sequence continues at coordinate 110,777 of MBPM02000032.1, forward strand.
CGCGATGCATCGCACCTGATCTCACCCTCTGTAGTTGTATTTTTTTAATGCACACTGTGTCACATTCGGTGTGACTCCTTTTAGAATTGTTCAATTTGCGGCCGGTGTCATATCAAAATAGCTCTTCCAGGCCTTCTCAACTAGCTTTGATTTCCACTCAAGACACTCGTAGAACACTTTTGAAGCTTTCACAAATGTCTTCATTCAGCTCATATAATTGACTCTTCCTTCAAAAGACTTGGTATGCGCCGACCAAAATCAGGATCCATCGCGCGCACGACCAACTTGACTTCGTATCCATCGTTTAACATTGGAGCTGATGACAAGAATTTAAAAAAAACGTTCTTTTTCGTCACATCAACATGCAATCCATCGTAGAAGGCGTGCGATTTCCGTGAAAGCGCGAGTCGATTGTTTTGGTCACAGTTATACTTTCATATGTCTCGTACTCGCGGCAATGCGCGACTGACATTTGATAGCAATCTTCCGATTCAATTCGTTGGTATCTAAATTCATCATTCATCACGGTAATTATCGAAGTTGTCGTGATAAGGAACGATATCGTTGGCCGCGAAGAATTACTTCTGGGGCGGCATATCTGTGCAGAAGACGCAACGCAATTTAGTTATCCGTGCGAGACTTACAAAACACGTGTCGCCGTCGCTAGTCTGTTGAGAAGAACCCACAGTTTAAGGTTTTGGTGAAATTACACCGCTGAAGGCATGTTGAACACGCAGATGACGTCACAGTATTCACGAGTGCGTCACAGTAAGCAATTACATAATGGTAGCCCTTCATTGGTGTATTAAATATCTTCACTTCGATTTTTCGACAGCCGCAACAAGTCTTTTGTCACAAGCAACGTCCTTGCCCGATTGACAGCGGAGCAACTTTCCACATGGCCCCACACAGGAAGGTTTCGAGGGCCTAGAAGCAAGCTTCGAAGAGAAGATTGCAGACGAGAAGAAGGTGCTCGTTCGAGCCGGCACGGAAAAACGGACTTGTTTGGACGGAACGGGCATTCGCATGGAGTTCTGCACATTCCCGGATCCGACAGAAGGTTGCTGTCAACTAGCAAGCTGCAGAGCTTGGTATGAGTGTGGAGTTCGTCATGCGTTTTCTGGAACAATAATCAAGCAATTGTGTGGATACAAAGTTTGTGAAATCGTATTTGCTTGACTGTGAGTAGGAATAAGCATGTCTTGTTGGATATTCTGGGTTGACAATCAGTGGAAGCTTTGGCATGCCCGCATGGGGCACCTCAGCAAGGAAGCGCTGGTCAGGTAATAGCGATTACCTAATGGTATTCCAGTCATCAATTAAAGTGTATAAACGTTGTGTGTCGGGTGTTTGAAGGGCAAGCAGACGGTCACGGTGTTTTTGTCTCCTTCGATGACAAAGACGACACGTGTGTTGGAGCGTACTCGCACAAATATCAAGGCGCCACTAAGAATATCCACGAAAGGTGGTGCCAAGAATGTCCTCACGTTTGTGAATGATCTTTTTTAAATTTGTTGCGCTTTTTCTGAGCAAGAGCAAGAGTGAAGTGGCTGACAATGTACGAAAACCAGTGGGGTGCACAACTAAAGAGTTTGTGATCCGACAACAGAACCAAGTTTGCGAACAAGACAATGGCTGAAAAATGTCAACAGAACGGCATTGTACACCAGCGTTCGTTCCATACAGCCCTCAGCGGAACAAAGTGGCAGAGCGTATGAACAGAACTAATATGGAAAAGGCCCGCAACATGATGCACTACAAAAGCGTTTCGACGAGTCGGTGGTCGAAAGCGGTAAATTTAGCGGTTTATTGAGGTAATCGCTCCATCGATACGGCCCATCCTCACATCACGCCGCACGAACTAGCTTTCAAGATAAAGCCTCAAATGAATCACCTGCGCGTATTAGGTTCGAAAGGCTACGCTCATGCTTACGATGTGAAACGTACCAAACTCGAACCCAGGAGTTTCAAATGTATGTTTCTCGGGTACGCAAAGAATGACAAGGGCTATCGCGTGTTTGACGTGGAGAATGCCAAGATCAAAATGAACCGCTCCTTAAAGTTGGATGAGCGTGAGGTGGACGGCATTTACGACACGCAAGAGCTTAAGCTGGTACCATTTCAAGAAATGAAGGCTGGGGATGAAGTTAAGGCTTAGCGTCAAGTGAATCGAAAGCCAGTTCCAGACAATATCATGGGAGCTGTCGAAGAGCCAGTCGCGGATATCTAAATGGATGGTATGGAACGTATGCCAAGCGTCGTTATACAGCGGCTAGTGCCTTCCGAGAGCCCTGTATGGAACAGACTTGAGACAACGGAGTATTATCCACTGCTCTAAGTGCAACAAGAAGATCGTTTAGTGTTTCGACCTGAAGTGGAGCGAACAAGAGTACGACGTGAACCGGGGCTAATGCTAAGAAACGACTCAGATGATAAAGAGACTGAATGCGGAAGCCACGCCGTGAGTATTGACGATGATACGGACCGACCGACTACGTATGTTCAAGAATGGCAAGCGACGGTGCATAAAAAGGGCTTGAAGCAATGGATGCTGAGTTCCGCTCTTATGAAAAGAATCAATTGTGGACATTTTGTCCGCAAGGAAAGATAAGACGCACAATTGGATCCCGATGGGTATTTGCCAAGAAGCGTGATCAGAATGGCGCTATCGTGCGATACAAGGCACGGCTGGTCGCAAAATGTTCAAGCAAAGTATAGCGTTGACATTTTCAAAAGAATTTCCCCGGTTGCCAACATGAATTTGATCCAAACAATTCTCGCAGTATACGCTAGATTCGACTAACAAATGGAACAGCTGGACGCCGACACAGCTTTTTCACTAACGTGTTGACGAACAACGTTTTTTCTGGAAGTTCCGCTTGGTGTCGACAATGCTGAACGATACATTTGTCAATCAAACAAGGGTATATCGCAGCAAGTGCGTGGAACAAGACAATAGATCATGTCTTCGTCAGAAATGGCCTCACGAGTTGCGGGGCAGATTAATGTCTTTATGCCAAGAGTACATAAGAAGGTTTTGTCAACGTTGGACTATATGTGGACGGCATGATTATCGCAGAAATAATCAGCTAGGAAATAAATCAAGTAAAGGAAGTGCTCAAGAATGCTTTCAAGATTAAGGAGCTTGGTAAGGCGGAATTTGGTTTGGGTACGAAAATCGATCACGACAACGGTGATGATCAAACAGGCTCGCTGCATCGACGACGTGGTCAAGCGATTCGGTCAACAAATTACCAAGAGCGTTGATAACTCATGCGTATCAGGATAAAAGTTGTCATCAAAAGAGTCGCCAACTACGGAGGAGGGACGGTCGACAATGCGATCAAAGACCTATCGCTCCTTGATAGGATTCTTGCTGTACATAACGACATGGAAATTGCTTACGTGATGACACAGCTATCGCGTATTCTAGGGGATTCGGGACAACAACATTGGAGCGCAGCAATTCGAGTAGCGCAGTATGTGAAGACTACGCTTCATATCGGTATCCTCTACCGAGGGAGTGGAAGCGTTGCGTTTAAACCATACTCGGATGCAGATTGGGACAGCAACACGGATGACAGACACTCGGTTTCGAAAATTATGCCCATGATTGCGAGCGCACCAGTGGTATTTTAGTCGAAGTGCCAGCGGACAGTTGCGCTGAGATCAGCGGAAGCTGAGTATATGGGTCTCAGTTTATGCACTCGAGAAGTTCAATGGACGCGGGCACTATAAAGGACATGTGTCACAAGCAAGCTGGAGGAACACAGGTCTGGGAAGACATCCAAGGTGCTATCGCGTTGGCCATTTACGAAGGATACCATGCTAGGACGAAGCATGTGGACATCAAGCAGCAATTTATTCGTGAGAACGTGCATGAAGGACTGACTATATTAACACAAAGAGTCAGCTTGCTGATATTCTGACGAGGGCACTTGAAACCAAGATTCTGAAGTATTTGTGCGAACCCTCCGAAGTCAAGACCAAGTCAGCAACAAAGCACACGCAACATTAGCGGTGATGGGAGTGTTGATATTACACCGCTGAATGCATGGTGTACAGGCGAATGACGTCACAGTATTCATGAGCTCGTCAAAGACAGCAAGTACAAAATGGTAGCCATTTACTGATCTAAATAAATATATTCACTTCAGTCTTAACTTTCTACTCAACAGCCAATTGAGTAGTATATATAAAGCACTCTTCTTGACAAAGATGCGTACTTCGCACTACCAAATTTGAATCGGAATGAAGAAGACGCTTTTAGAAATAATGTGAATAAACACTCATATCAAGTTGCACTGTCTTTTCCGTTCAACAAATGGCTTGGGTCGTAGTTGCCAGGGTACGTATCGGCCAATCGATAAGACGGCAGCGAACCCCTTTTGTTGAACGAGCATTACCGACAGCACCATTCACCAATTATAGACGGCTTTTCTGCGTCTTCTTTGGAATTTGCACGATAAGAGCATCTTTCTTCGAGCTCCCAGATGATCCAATCGACGAGTCCTCTTATAACGCCGCACCCTTCGCGAAGACGGTGAGATCGGATGCAGCAATCCCTGCGAGATGACTATCCGCATACTTGAGCTTTACCGCATCCCGTAATGTATCCACATCCTCAACCTACACGACAGCAAAACTTGCCGACGTCATGGCTTTTTCATCCCCATTCACGAGCTGAGACTATTTCCGCGCCACCCTTGAACCACGCGGCAAATTCGAGATTGCACACTCCTCACTCCAATTATTCCACTTTTCTGCCCACAGTGGAGTTAAATACATCCATAGTGATGACATAATGTCTAGCTGTATATGTGACAGAAGAGTTGAAAGATATCATATTACTTTGTAGTGATGACACGATGACGCCAGCTGTGTGTTTGCAATAGTGTTGATAAAGTATGAGGAGTAGCAGTCGCAGAGAGAAGAAATGACAGAAAGGTTGGGGATTGGGATGTGACATCTGACATGATGTCGCGAGGTTTTCTCGTGATGGTTTACAACAGCAGTGATGTTGAATTATGCAATGCACGTTGTGTCACATTCCTTGCAACTTTTTCTTAAAGGTTCAATGTTCGCTGCCGGTGTTATTTAAATAGCCCTTCCAGGCCATGGATATCAACTCCAACCGCAAGAAGCGAGAAATATATATCACACAGCAAAATTACATCTATGAGACCGCCGAAAAGTTCCGCCACGTACACGCTCGTCGTACGACCAACCCATGTGACATAAGTACCAAGATTTCAGACGATGACAACCCAAAGACAGATGCATAGAGAGAAGCCTTGAGTCAAACCCCTACCGCGAGGCTGATGTTCGTTATTACAACCACAAGACCTGGCACGTCGTTTTTGTTGAGTCAGTTGGGATGTTTCGCTGCAAACCCAGGCACTCAACACTGAAAGGCACTTATCGAAATACTGCGCTACCTCCCCACGGCAAGTAACCTCGGGTTCACTACAGTTGTCAATCCATTCAACAACAGCTCACTGCGTACAGTGACGCTGATTGTGGAAGTAATTTAAAATATCGGCGCTCGGTGTCTGGTGTCCTTTTGATACTCAACAGTGGACCTGTTTCGAATTTAAGTCAAAAATCAGCGTACTGTAGCGTTGAGTACTCTCGAAGCCGAGTATATGGCATTGAGTTAATGCACTTAGGAAGTTCTGTGGGCACGTATGATAATGTCAGACCTTGAGAGCGCACATAATTGCCCCACTCGTCACGACCCATGAATACCACGCACGCACAATACATGTGGATATTCGCCACCACTTTATCCAAGAGAAGGTCACATCGGGTGAGATTAAGGTGGCCTACGAGAGGACGTAGTTTCAGCTGGCTGACATCCTCACCAAGGCACGCGGCACTAAGCGATTTTAGTATCTCCGTACCGGCATGAGCACCACAGCAAGCAAGCCGAGGGAGCAAAATCAGTGACTGGGAGTGTTAAGAGGAGCACTGTTGCTAGTCCGTCACTTTGTGGTCGTCACCGATGATGGGTTGAAGATGACCAAGTGACGAGACATATGATGAGTAATGAAATTGTTGTCAGTGACCACGTGGTATCATGAATATCACAAATATTCTCCGACACCAGGAGAACCTGCAACCGATCCAACGAGAACCTCGCCATTAAGAACTCTGCTATAGCGACCAAGTCGACTCCAACGGGATGGTTTTCGACCTCATGTCACACGTAGGAGTCACCCTGATTCCAACGACGTATTCTTGCTGACGTGGTCAGTGGGAAAGATGGGCCTGTGCAACAAGAGAACGTTTGAAATGCACACAGGATTGAACAACCAAACCCACTCATGATCGAAGCTGGTGTGGTGGACAGATACGAAGGTGATATCGTTGTGTACGATGGGAACAACGACAATATTGAGAGTAAGGACAACGAGTGGACGGGAAGGTCGATAGTCTTAAGGGAGATAACAGTGTGATATATACACTTTTCAATTTACGTTTTATGTCATTATGTCCTTTTATAGACGGCCTCTAATCAAAGAGTCAAGGTGATCGTGCGCGCCTTGGGTTTGATTATGGTCAGCAAATTGAGAGTCGTTGAAAGAAGGCTCAAGGATATCGGCCACCGATTAAGGACCCGAAGTGGCTTATGTGGAAGTCAAAGCCAATTAAAAAAGCCTGAAAGGGCTGCTGTAATACGGAACCGGTAGGTTCTAACGAATGTGACATAACGCGCATTGCGTATTACAACACTACTACTGTTGTGACTTAAATCGGGTGACTTGATGTCAGATCTACTGCTATTCCCCGTTCACATTGTAATTACACTACAATATGAAATGCCATGGACAATTTATATAGTCTTATAGCATTCGAATAAAACTTATATTGAAACCTTTAACAACAATCTTGAAGCCTGGATGGACCTCGAACTCGAGCATGTCGAGCCGAACGTGTCTAGTGGCATAGGTAGGACGCTCATCGACCTAGAACGCACAGGATTCCTTTAGACTCTAACAAGTTTGAGGTTTTCTTGAAATTATTTTGTTACTATCAGACATCATTGAATGATATTAGCAAAGTTGGGCTGCTGAACTCGCCGTGAGTGAATATGTGAATAGGTTTGATCGTAATGGTCGCACGGAAGATATCTGTCATAGCATCATTGATACAATCAAATTTCGGCACCTCGTCGTCCTCACATACTGCATCGTCGAGCTCTGATACAGATACCGATCTTGAAATATGTGCCTAGCTATGTTCCACGCGACATACCAGCTATGCGAGCACTAAGCATCAAAACTTTGTTTACGACATCTGGATTATTCGATCGGCGAAGTATGGACTTATAAGTCAGCCACCCAATTTTGCACTGCTTGGCTTTGTTGAGCCATGATTTAAATTCTGTTGCGCAAATAGCTCCTTTAAAATTCCGGAAACGTGTACGCCTGAGATAGATATTAATATAATAGTATCGCTTCAAAAACTGACGTGACGATGCATTTAACCCATTCCTTAGCGGGTGCAGTACCGGCTGCCAAAAGTACTAAATTCAGGTTTGGTCACATATTGAGGCATAGATCCACGAACATCGGGAATATTCCGCAAACGGGTGACTTAACTCTGCAAGATTGTAGGTACCGTAAGGGTACAAAGCGGAAACATGAGCGGATAAAATATTTTGAGATGCGAAATAATCAAATTTTGAGTGTCACAAACACACCCATGTTTGCAAACGAATTATATTCATTAAAACTATCGATAGTTTGGCAGGTCGTTAAATCGCGGCAGGTGCACTTCGATGAAAGGCGCTACAAAGGTATTAGAGCCCCTTATCCGTAAGGGTCTTGACGCTAGTGAGATTTTGGCATGATTTAAAGTCGAATATATCTGAGAAGGAGTGTTTCTAGGATCAAAAAGCTTTCTTAGAGACCAAAAATACCTTTTTCCGTTCTAGACGAATTTTACCTCAAGTTAATTGTGAAGCTGTCGTATCGCCTTGGCTTGGCGATCCTGACTTAACCCTCAAATCTAGCATTTTTTTAATCTCACATTGGAGCACCCTAATAGTGAAGATTGGATCGAAGGTCTGCGTTACAAGCCAATATTTTCTGCTAGGAGAGAAGTGTTAGCTCAACGATGCCTTTATCGCCGAAAAGGATTAAAATGGCCTTGTCTATGAATTCAAATTGACGCACTCGTAAACCAACTGTCAAAAATTGCTGTTGATGAATGCTGGCAAGAAGGGGATTAATCAGCTGGTAAGGAGGAGAAGACTAGATCGACCCATTCGCGTCAGCGTCTAGTGTAGTGGGAACAACTGCTAGCAAATGATCTCAAGAGCTGCCGGGACGGACTCTTTTGGGGTTTTAGTCTGATCTGTCAAGGAACAGCACAGGCACGTGATGAGGACACGTTTACTGACTAGTTGAGTTCTAGCATTGACCGTGATTGTGGTGGTACTGGTACTGTGGTCGCGGTGGCACTGGCGTCAACAATCACTAGAATTGTGGTGCCGGTGTGTTACTGGCGGCGACGATGGCAGTGGCTGTTTTGGCGTAGAAAATCAATTGTATTGGGCGTACTGGTGATGGCAGAGTCTGACGCTAATGAATAATGGAGACGATAGTATTGGTGGTTGCGGGGGCGTTGGTAAGGGTTATGGCGGTGGTGGCGGACCTTTGCTTGGCGGTTAAAGCGGTAATTATTTGGCGGGGAGACGGTCAACTTTTTGTACAAACATAGCGTAGCAGCAATTAATGAAATGTTTGAAACTAGTAATTGCCTCTTGACTTTAAAGTCTCACCCCACATTTCCTCATTCTACATTCAATCGCCAATCCCCACAGCGATAAGCCAAAAAGTAGTGTGCTAGAAAGATATGTTTTTTCTCAATGCTTAAGGTCTCAAGATCGAGCAGGAAATTGCTTTGGCTCAAGAGAGAGAAAAGGGTGTATCAGAAAGCTAAATAGGCTGAAAGAAGTACGAGATCAGTACTACAAAAAAAGTGGAGGCGCTGGAGAAGGACCAAGAGACGGCCGAATAAAAACTGACCTCAGCTACGATCACATACGAAAAAAGCAATTAAGAAGCACAAGAAGGCAGAAAATGGTGCACAGCTTCGCTCAAGAAGCGCAACAGACTGTTCGCTTTGTTACAACAAAAATATGAGAAAGCCATCAACGCGGTCAAAACGTTGAGCGGAGTATTGCATCTCTACCAAGAGAGCTAAATATGGCGAGAGGAACTGCTTGCGCGAATATATAGTAAAAATTCTTCATCGAAGGCGAACTCTTTCCTTGCCATTATTTTTTTATCGTGATAAGTATAAGATATACATTGTCTTTTCACTTCAGCAGAATCCAAGCCTCTTAAAAGCTATCTAAAGACTAGGAAAACGCGACTAGCTAAACAGCGAATATAATGATGAAACGAATCGAACAAAAATTTCGTGCTCGCGACAAGAGTAAAAAAATTTATCCAAAAGCAAATCTATTTCTTCATATATAGCGTCAGCTCAATATAAAAAGTCGATTTTAGTACAACGTCAACAATATTTAAGTCAACTTACACGATATACTAAAAGATTTAGCAGTCTAATGCTAATGAGTACAAGTTGCTTCTAGGAAAATCACCAATGCTCACGGTCTGACTAGTGCGGAGATTATAATAGATAATCTTGGTCAGACCTATGAGATGGCTGGTGAAAAGCTGTTTGGGAGAAAGAATGACAACTGTTTTTTACTTTCACAGCAGTCTTTGCTATGGTTAGCAAAGGTTTAAGTATGGATACATTAAACAACAGCTTAAACAACCATCAGGATTTGGATCAACAGCGGTTGCTATGATATATGTCTACTAAGAACGATCTTTTTGCAGATATTGGTACAGACAACAACATATTTTTCAATTATCAAAAACCCTAGCTACATAAGCATTGCGACATCGGACATTTATATTCTCTTAACATTAGCACTCATGTACCCGCTGGAAAATGTTATGCCATGCACCTTAGTACGTATCTAGGTAAACGCAAATGTGATGTCAAAATAAGATTTGTCTGTGGAGTTGGCAAGGGTGTTTTTCCTTGCGAGTACATTATGTAATAAATCAGACTACTATCCCGCCGCAGCCAGCTTTTGACAGCAAACTACGTGGAACGAGCAACATCGATGATGGCTTCGTTAGAGTGATGTTCGTGTGTAAGGACCTATTTGTCTGGCACAACCATCTCGACGCAGTTTCCTTTATTTAAACTATTAAGATTCAGCGAGAACTTCTTATGCGTTCTGGCCTGGATATGTTTACGAATGGTGTATCGCTACTAGGCCTTTCGAAAAGGTTAATTTAAAGTTCTGCTTATAAAGCTTAAATATCCATCTTAAAATCTCCTTAAGCGTTTTGATTCCCGAGCAAGCGAATGAGTAGTTACAAGAGCCAGGTTTTTAATGCTAAGCGTGGGTGTGATGTGACGCTAAAACACCTTGTAAGACTGCCAAATCAGTAGAAAAACTTTTGTGGTCTTCAATGATCGAGACAGTAACAAGCTTGGGCACATTAACGGCAGCATTTTGATTAGTTGTATTTTGTGTGACACCGCTCGTGTAAAATGGTCTTTTGAAAAATATTGATACAAGAAGCTGCTTGAGTTATGCTCAGACAGAATGGCGATCTTATTGACAAAAAGGAGAGAGACAATTAAGTAAGATGAAGGCTAACATTGATAGTGGTCCTTCAATTACTTTAAGCCGCTACGCTTACCGCAACGAGTCGAAGTTTCATGGTTGTGAACTCATGAAAAAGATTATCGTATACGATGTCAATGCTATTATCTTTAAGCTCTCGGTAATGACATGCTGTGCGGACGACTTACATTATTAAAATCTTATTCAGACACTATTGACAACATCAGGCCCGATAAGATTTTGGCTTTCTCAAGTGTGATATCCAGATCTAAAACATTCGAAGCAGCATTTCGGAGAGATGACCTAATCTTTAAATATACATTTATTGGCTGTACTGGTGACGTATGACTATAAGAGCAAATAGATCGAAGTCCGCTAGCAAGCCTTATAGTAAGAAAGTCTTTATCTACACATCTTTGTTCAAGTAGTACTTATTATATTGTACGGAGATCACTGAGACATACAGCTTCATCAAAGCAAGTTCACATAAAGCTTTTGCTCCATTTATGGATGCTGTTCGAACCCGCGACGAGAAGGCGAAGCTATACAGTCTAAGGCTTTGTTGAATGAGATGGTGAAACTTAAAGGGAACAGTGCTTTAGGTTGATCTGGTATGGACATAAGCAAGCACAGAGAGGTCCAAGATCGCATTGCGATATTGATAGTCTTGCCAATCAGAAATGTACAAATGCTTTAGGGATTTTAAGGTGAGAGGTGATTAGCGAAGGGGGCGTGGTGGATAGCGACTCCCTATAGATGACCCAAACAATAATGCCGGGTAGGGTCCCGAAATCGATGACGTAAAATTTATTTGCACTTATCAATGAAGTGGAGGCCGAACAAACTCGCATGGATGAAAGAGAGTTGTTAGAACTCTTTGCCTCCGTTCAACAATGTGTCCTTTGCGAGTCACAAGAAGCAGGAATAGATCTAGCTAGCCCATTGCGACGTTGCTTGTTGATTCTTCGATGTCGACTCTTCCTGCCATTGCGAAGTAAAACTCACCAAATGTTGGATTGTTCATTAACCAATTGGCAAGATAAGCTGGATTTATACCGTTGTTAGACAGGTATAGTTTACCCTATTGACGAGCTTGTTGTCTGAACAGTAATCCAATCCAATCGACCTTCATTTAACGTGACTGTCCTGCGACTAATGCGAGCACTAGCGGCGGTATTTTGTCATTGTTGTCGATAGCGATTGGCTCTAGCGTAACAAGTGTGACGAGGGATCTAGCCAAGTGCCTTTTGATACTAGCCCTTTTGCAATGTGTAAACGTGTCGAAAACGATGTGTTAAACCAAATTAAGTGCTAAATTAAGTGCGCCATAAAATATGGGCTAACACCTGCTTCCAATCAAAAGGGAGATATCGACAATCTTATTCTTTGTATTGATATCAAGAATCGACATGCAAATGAGCAAAACTGATATTGCAGACTACTCAAAAGTGCCAAACTTCAACATACAGAATCGTGCCACGACAGTACTGGAGCCCAATCGTTGGCGATGCTTAAATCGTGTGATGTAATTTCGCGTGCTGAACGAAGTTAATGCTCAAGTCAGTTCCGTCCAGTTAAACTTTCGAGGTTGTTGACGGTATCGCCACACTAGCTTTCAGACCGTTTTTCGTTTGCATTCTGTTGCAGCGCATCTTTGGCAAAAGGTTTCAAATTCCTCAATCCTACTAGGAACCGATTTCGAGAGTCACGAGTAGAGGCATCCATCGCCTACTGCTTTGCGAGAGAGAGGGAGACTTTCGTCTCGAGTCGAAGTCTTTCAACTTCGGCGTATTTCACCATTTGTCGCCTAAATTTAACATTGATTCGCGAAATGAGGCGAGAAAAAGGGCCCTTTTTTAATAATTTGAGTCTTTTCAGCTGGGCAAGATCCGTTTTGGGATTGCGGGAGAGAATGAGTGCAACCGACTCGCAGTGTGGAAGAGAGTGAAAGGGCGCCGGAGGGGGTGGTTGCCACATTCCATTTGCCTCTTAGAGCCGGCGGCAACCTTTGGCCATGAATAAGGAGAACGCAAAGTTACGAGGCAACCAGCGCAAATTGACGTTCCAGCGCCGCAAAAAGCCCATTAATTCCTTGCGGGTCGACCCGAATGCGCCCGCGTCGCGCACGAGCACATTCTTCGGGACGGTGGGCTCGCCCATCAAAATGGGCCCAAGTGCTGGCGTGGGACGACGTGTGCCCAAAGTGCCGCCGCAACCGGAACCCGTCGACTCAGAGGCCGCAACTCTGGATATGACGCAAAAAGTTGCCTTTCGTGAAGAGTTGCGTCGGCAACAAAAGGCAAAACAGCGTGCTGAAAAAGCAACAGACAAAGAGATTCAGCCAGAAGAAGAGGTGGCGACGACTGTACGCAACGAGAATGGCCGCAACCACCGGGACCGACGCGAGTCGACCGAGTTCCTGGGGCAGCACATGGAGCCTGTGCAGCAGCTCAAGCTCGACGGCGCCAAGAAGGCCAAGATCCCGCACTTTTTGTCGGCGTGGTTTAATGCGGGACACGACACGAAGGCCACGTCCGACACGGACAATAGTGACGCAGAGTCGACCAAGACGAATTTGACCATCATTAGTGTCGGTGACAGCGATGCCAAGGCAGAAGCAGTTGCCCAGGCTGCAGTGGCCGTCGTCAACCCTCCTCCTGCGCCAGCAAATGCCACACAAGACAAGACAGTGAGACACCGGGCGACGAGTTACAGTCAAAACATTAACTTTAGCGAAATAACTTTGGGTCGGATGATTGGCGAAGGGGCATTTGGCAAAGTGCACGAAGGCAAGTGGCGTGGCAAAAGTGTGGCGGTCAAGTTGCTCATTTGCCAAGAGTTGCGAAGTGACATTTTGAATGAATTCCAGTCGGAAGTGGAAATTATGAGTGTGTTGCGACACCCCAATATTTGCCGCCTTTTGGGAGCATGCATGGAACCGCCCCATCGGGCGCTGGTGGTCGAGCTGTTGCAGCGTGGGTCGTTGTGGGGTGTCTTGCGTATGAACCGCAAGTCGATTGACCAGGAAATGCGCTCGCGGTTCATTTACGACACTGCCAAGGGCATGTCGTATTTGCACCATTTTGAACGACCCATTTTGCACCGGGATTTAAAAAGTCCAACCTATTGGTGGATAAAAACTTTAACATCAAATTATCCGACTTTGGCCTCGCGCGTGTCAAGGCACATGTGCAAACGATGACTGGCAACTGTGGCACCGTGCAATGGATGGCCCCCGAAGTATTGGGGAATCAAAAGTACACGGAAAAAGCCGATGTGTTCTCTTTTGGGATTGTCATTTGGGAAATCGTCACGGGCGAGTGCCCATATGACGGAATGAGTCAAATCCAGGCCGCGTTGGGGGTGCTCAATCGCAACTTGCGACCCAATATTCCCCGCGACTGTCCCCCCTTCTTTTCGCGTCTGATGAAAGCGTGTTGGAACCGTCAACCCGAGTTGCGTCCCAGTTTCCCGCACATTGTCAATGCGTTCCGGACGTACCAGAGCTCGATCTCAGAGTCGCGTGCAACGAGCAGCGCGGCCGCGTCGGCCAAGGCTGCCATGGCGGCCTCAGTTGCGGCGTCGTAGACGGATGGTAGACTTGAGGAAAAAAAAAAAAAACAACGAGCGCGAGGGACAATAATTGACGATACATGTGGCCAAATTGAACTAAAAGAGTGTTTGTTATAAGTGTATGCTTTAAGATGGGTCGACTCGTTGGGCCTTTGCTACAGGTAGATCTACACATTGACCTTGGATACTACGCCAGCGCCGATCGTGCGCCCGCCCTCACGGATGCTGAACTTCATGCCCGCATCCAACGCAATGGGGTTGATGAGCTCAATATCAATGGCCGTATTGTCCCCAGGCATGACCATCTCGGCGCCGTCTTTCAGCAAAATATTCCCAGTCACGTCAGCGGTACGGAAAAAAAACTGGGGGCGGTAGTTGCTGAAAAAGGGCGTGTGGCGTCCGCCCTCCTCCTTCTTAAGTACGTACACCTCCGCCTCGAACTTCGTGTGGGGGTCAATGGTCCCGGGTTTGCACAGCACTTGGCCACGCAAGACTTCGTCCCGCTTCAGACCTCGCAACAACAACCCAACATTATCGCCGGCTTGGCCGCGATCGAGTGCCTTTTTAAACATTTCGACGCCCGTGCAAGTCGTTTTCGAGCTCGGTTTGATCCCCACGAGCTCCACTTCGTCCCCCGTATTAATGACACCCTGTTCCACTCGCCCTGACACAACGGTACCACGCCCCGAGATGGAGAACACGTCTTCAACAGGCATTAAAAAGGGTTTTTCGAAATCACGCACGGGATTGGGAATGTACGCATCGACTTCGTCCATGAGTTTGCGGACAGCGTCGCGCCCAATCGTGTGGTCGCGTCCCTCCACAGCTGCCAATGCCGATCCTTGCACGACTGGAATATCATCGGCTGGGAAATCGTACGCTTCCAACAATTCACGGATTTCCATCTCGACAAGCTCCAGGAGCTCGTCGTCGTCCACTTGGTCCACCTTGTTCATAAAGACGACAAGGGCGGGGACCCCAACTTGACGAGCCAGTAAGATATGTTCACGAGTCTGAGGCATGGGACCGTCCCCGGCTGAGACGACGAGGATGCCGCCGTCCATCTGAGCCGCTCCTGTAATCATATTCTTCACGTAATCCGCGTGACCAGGGCAGTCCACGTGGGCGTAGTGACGCTTCTCCGTTTCGTACTCGACGTGCGCCGTTGAAATCGTGATACCACGCGCACGCTCTTCAGGCGCCTTGTCAATGTCAGCGTAGCTTGTAAACTCGGCTCCACCCGTCTCGGACAGCACCTTGGTAATGGCCGCTGTGAGCGTGGTTTTCCCGTGGTCGACGTGGCCAATCGTCCCTACATTCAAGTGAGGTTTGGTACGGTCAAACGTGGCCATGGACCGCGTGGCAGCACGCGACGACGCCTTGAGCGACGAGGCCAAGAGCTTGCTGAGGAACACCATCAGATTGATTGGACTGTGCGACTGGCTGAGCGGCTAACAAGCACGGGTGGATGGCATTTACTGACATAATATGAAATTGCCAAGGATCGGAAGGGGTGATAGTCTCGCACATCAATAAATGGAAATCTGATAATAGTATTAATGTTATAATTTGTGTTTTTTTACTAAAGCTCCTAGCGACGGCCTGTATGAAATTTCCACAAAATGAGCGCAAAAAGGGCCTGGAAAGCCACAATGTACACGACCAACACGAGCATGTTCCGCCCGACATTGACGTCTTCCATGCCGTATTTTGTCAAAATGCCTCGCGCCGCCTCCGACGGGTTGTGTTCAAACTGTTTAAACACAAAAGACTCGAACGAGTACGAGTGGAACGCGAGGTAGTAGCCCCATTTCCAATAAAGCGGGATCGCATCCCGAGGGACCATAAACCCCTCACACAGCATAAACATCCCAAACACTCCTGCCCCAAGCGCAATCCCAATAATGTAGTGCGGCACAGCCGCCCCAATGACGTGCATCATGGACTCTGCGACGACAAGTGACAAGAAGAGATTGAGTAGGAACGACGCCGCGGCGTTTAAATTTGCCAGGAACACCACCAGTGCCGTCGATACGGCAGCAATTAGAAAAATGCCCGGTAATGTTGCCAAAAAGTTGGCACACACGTAGCTCACGACACTTAGCGAGTTGTTGGCCCGTTCACGCGCAAAGATGGCCCGCTGTTCAATGAAAAAAGGAAGGACAGCCACGGACATGAACACCAGGAACGCCTGCACGTAAAAGAGCATTGGGACCAAATCTTCCGCAGACAACGTGGTGTTGGTACGCAGGTACATTGTACCCACCATGGTACTCAAACAAATGTACATAAAGAGCCGAATCCAGTAAATGCCTGGATTGCGCACATTGTTCAGTGTGTTGCGGTACATGAGCACGTAAAACTGACGCCACGCAGACGGTGCCGCGTGCCCAAAATCTGGCAACGGGTGCCAAGTCTTGGCGTCACTTGCAATGCAAAGACTCAAGTCCTTGCACACGTCGCTCTGCGTGTACCGTTGACCAGTGTGGCCACGTCTGCATGGTCGTCAAAGTCCGTATTGACAAGACGGAGGAAAACTCGGCCGGGTTCATATACAGAGGACATTCGTAGCCAATGGACGCAAAGTGGACGACCATCGCGCGACGAGGACCACCGTACACAGTGCGACCGGCGGATAACACGACGACGTTCGTAAACAAGTCGTACACGAGCGACGACGGCTGGTGGATCGTACACACGACCGTTTTGCCCTCGGCGCACAAGTGCGTCAGGAGCTTCATGACTTGATACGCGGCGCACGAGTCCAACCCACTCGTGGGTTCGTCGAGGATCAAGATGCTCGGGTCGGACAAGAGTTCAAGCGCGATGCTAAGACGCCGTTTCTGGCCACCCGACAGTCCCTTTCGAAACAAATCACCGACGAGCGTCTGCCGACACGAACTCAAGCCCATGGCCTCGATCACGTCGTCGACACGAGTCGCAATCTCCGTCGACGAGACGCTGGGGGGCAGACTGAGCGTGGCGGCCATGCACATGGTTTCCTGTACCGTAAACGAGCCAAGGAGCGAGTCTTCTTGTGCCACGTACCTCGCGACCGCTCGAAACGGCGTGGGTACACGAGCGGTACCATTGACGTCAATGGCCCCCGTGACGTCGCCAGAACGGATGCGATCGGCCAAGAGATCCACCAGCGTGGTTTTGCCGGAACCAGACGGACCCATGATGGCCGTGAGTTCTCCAGGGGCACAGCGGCCACTCACACGGTGGAGGAGGCATTGCGGGCCTTTTGGCGTTTGGACGGCATACGTGAGGTTGCTCCAACTGAGTACACATGGGTTCTTTGCAATTGGTACATTAACGGTACTCGCCACTTCGAGAGGTTGGGATTCCAACGTGGCGAATGCGATCGTATGGGAAGACCGTGGGGAGTCCATGTGCCTCTAATTGTGTCACTTACGAAGCGAATAAGGAAATGGAGAGATGCGGCAGGATCAAGATGATGGTCGCTGCATGAGGGGGGACACGAAGCAACGTGCTGGACACTGAGCAGAGGAAAAAGATCCTGTAGAATGGATGGAGACTCGGCGACGCTGGCGCTGGAGGCGGTCGCGGGTGAATAACGGATTGGCACATGATGTCGACCGTAATTACGCAAGCATCTTGTGAGGAGAGAGCGCCGAAATAGAGCACGGTTGAGGCCTGTAACTGTAACAGCTAAAACGGTTGTGAATTATTTTGGCAGCATCCGAAGTATCGAATGTTTTGACTAAATATGGCCCTTGATTTATTTTTTCTGTGGTTTACAGCACTACAATTATCGCAGAGTAGGCCTTGTAATTCATGGTATAAATGGATACCTTTCTGGCTATTTCTTAATACAATCGGGCCGTTGTTGCGATAGATAGTGTCGTGTACCACCGACACGTACCTTCGGGTTACCTTTAACAACTCAACAAATTCGTGTTTTTGTGTACTTATGTAGACGAAAGTGGGGATGAGTGAAGGAAACTAGATTTGGTGCATCCGAGACAACTGCTTCTTTGCCAAACCTTCACTTGAGCTTACCTGCTCACGTTTACAGCACGAAGTCCGTTTACTTTTATCAAAAGACAGGAAGACGAGCGACGATGCATTTGTTAGCACTCATTGTACTATAGCATAAACTGTGGCCCATGTTTTAGTCAAAACGAACATTGTGGTGTACTTTTCTGTCTTTGTATCAATATGTGCCATTGTCACAAAACATACTCATAGAGGCCAGATATCCGCGACACTACACACTAAG
Organism: Plasmopara viticola; assembly: GCA_001695595.3. Taxonomy (NCBI): domain Eukaryota; phylum Oomycota; class Peronosporomycetes; order Peronosporales; family Peronosporaceae; genus Plasmopara; species Plasmopara viticola. Next base: position 129,262 of record MBPM02000032.1, read on the forward strand.
CTCATAGGAATTTCTCTGCTACTCCATATGGAACTTGTGACCTTAGCGGCTAAGAAGTGCCGGAAGCGGCCTCTCACGCCTCCGCTTTGCGTCTCTATCTACTACGCGACCAAATGAAAGCTTGCACTTGAAACTAAGCCTTAACTATCAGAGTGCTGTAGGTGTCCGGGGTCGCTTGAGGCCTTGAAATGACGTCGAAGTTCTTTCTCTATGTGCGTCGTAAGCTTCATACTCGGATGTACTGCCGCATGTCTGAGCACAAAGTGTTCGAGTTTTACCGGGAAGTTGCTTCCGTTCAAATTAAGCTCCAGGCTCGACTGACCGCTTAAACTGAGCGGCCCCTTCGTTTGGTCAATACGGTGATTGTTATAGGTCCTACGGCCGATGTACAGCTGAGACTGTGTTAGGGGATGGCTCTGCTAAAGCTGTTTAATATTTTGTACGAACTTCGTAGTCCCGGCGATTGAAAGATTTCTCAAGACGTCCACGAAAATGCTGGGTGTGCGGTTGTAAAGTTTGACGATGTAGGCTTTTTAGGGCCGTCAGAGATGCGATGAAACGACTGTTTGATTTTTTCCGTAAATACTGAATTTACCATTATTAGCGGTAGCTTCTTTGTATTGCAATGCTTCAAGCTATTAATTACTATGATACGCGTTATCACGTCAGTTCCCTGCTGCTTATAATTCAGCCGAATTCTTGCAGGCCTGAAAACTCTTCTTGGCAGGAAAGTGTCTCAAATTGAGAATTGGGATTAATGTATTTCTCAAAACTCTCCCTTACTTATTCCAGTAGCATTCATGCTTAGTAAGCTAGCGAAATTTGAGTGCCGTAACCCAATTACATAAATTATTGTGAAGCGTGCATCGCATTGTCTAAAATTAATGTAAAGCTGCACGTCGGCATTTCAGAGCACATACCGCGCAGTGTGTTCGTTTCAGCACACAATTTGTCTATCCGTCTGACCATCTGTCCGTACGCGGTCTCTTATAGATTCAGCAACCGGGTTCCAAATAGCCAGTAAAAGCTTATTAATCAGCTGTGATTAGATGCGTGTACTATGTGACATATTGCCTCCGAAAACTCGTGTCATTTTGAGCCGCATCCATCAACAGCAATACTGTTTGCTCCCTAGTTTCTAGCTGGAGCAGGCCTTAGAACAATCAGCTTGACAAGGCGGCTCACGAACTCGAGCCATCCGAAAGCCAAATGTAAAGTTGAGTCTTACAATCTTTCAGCATTTCCTAGAAATTGGCGGCTTCTGTAAAGAATGAACCGCGAATTTGAATCTTTGAAAGTCCTCACATGTTTGGCTATTTACTTGTGGATGCGGGGTCATAAGTTTGGCATCAAGACCTAGACAAACGTATCCTTTCGATCCAAATAACCACTTTCAGGTTTTGTCGTTTGAATCAACGATTTAAATGGCGCTAAGGTCTACCCTATAGCAGCGAACTTAGAGCTTTTGAAACCCACACACTAGGAGTAAGCTGCCTCTAGCGCGAAATGCTGATAGCCACACGACCAACTTCTGGTACCGAGTTTCGTATCTCTCATTACACCAACGAACTGTCAAACTCCCTGGGTCGGTAGAGCAGCTCCGCTTCCTGTGTGTAATTGAGCGTCTACTTTCGTGATGTATCCCCAGCTTCCTTGATTTGGATGTTGTGGAAATCAAACCAAATACTCTTCGAGTTCGGGTCGAGCGGCAAGTTCTCTAAGCTACCAGGTCAGCTCTATCCCAATTAAGAGCATACAGTCCGATAGCTCGCTGTCGAGGGGCCAGCTACTAAGCATTGGTATCATGCCTACGACAGAGAATCGCATTCGATTCTTTGCGTCAGAATCTAGTTATATGCCCGACATATCGGCAGTCAATCACCTTACAATCCTGCTCATATGAGTTAACGTATAATTTGAACCTCGCAAAAGCACCTCGGCGAGCAGATCAGATTAACAATACTTACTTCAAAACATTCTTATTCTCAGCAGAGAATCGCAGACACTTTGTTTTTTTTCAGATCAGTCGAGCGTAGTTGCCGCCAACCTCAGAAAGGGATGAGGGGCACAAGAGGCGTTGAGTCCGGCTGAAGAAGAATCTACGTCGTTTGACCCATTGATCATACACCTATACGGAAGTTGGAAATGTCTTCACGACTACATTACTTCCCCATAAATAATAAAGGAATCACAAATTTGGGTAACATGTCTCGTATCCCGAATGATAAAGTTGGGTACAATGATATGATAGGAAATATCTCGTCCACGTTGCCCCATAAATTGGAGCTTTACCCGCGCAAAATTGCTGGCTTATTTCATTTTGCAAGGAATAAGTGATTATTTCTGCCATCCCTTATATAGCTAGACTGAACAAGATGACTCGTCCTCAACAATGCGTGGAAAAAGCTGTAATTAAGGGGTTACAAATCATGGAAATTGGCTTTGTTTCCTCTGTCAAATCCTTGCTGAAAACATCCCTTGATGCTATCAACAGCATCACTGCTCAACGTCCAATTTTAGCGATAAAAAATCGGACAACATTGAAAAAGCAGACAATATTCATGCAAATAACTGGATATACCTGACCGCTACCCAAGTCAATTTAGAAACCTGGTGTAGTCCACGCCAAAGTCTCTTGAGGTCGGCTCGAGCCTTATGGCTACTCACAAAGTAGTCGAGGACTTAAATCTTCTCCACCGCGGAGATTAAGCTTTTAGTTATCACAAGCTCTACAATTGTCAAGGGTGGCCGAAATGGGTCGATAGTGCTGCCCACTTTTCTAGAGCCTCTATGGCTGAGTGTATTGATAAGATATGTCTGGGTGTAGGCCCTTGGTGCTAAAATAGCTGTGTAAGTAAACATTCGTACGCCAGGGCATTCGATAGCCTTTGAAATATTCCTTAATAACTCCCGTAGCAGGCTGTTAGGCGTAGTAAATTCCGTGAGGAATATCCGACTCCCTTCTTTGGATTTATAGTGTTGATCGGGAAGTTTTGGTGCAAGTTCACCGTACAATAAGGAATGCTGTTTTGATGCCTTTCCTAAGAATAGATGCATGCGCAGAACCGTCACACCATTCAACTTTTTGTGGACATGACCTAATTGCGACTTTCTGTTTGTTGGTGACGAATGTGTCTTAACTTATGCACCATGACATTTCTATCTTCTTAGCGATGAAGGCATAAATGATCTTGCACTCCTCTTATGGCATAAGGCATTGTCTTGTAACATAGAACTTCGATCGTAATTTCACTAGGGGGTGCGCCAATGTGATGATTTCCTTCAATAAGTAAATACTGGATTTTAGGGTTTTGTCAGTACGCCGAGCCAAGACGCTACGACTGCGTCAAAGCTTATCCGAGATTTCAGAGCGAAGAAGTTTTTTATTTGAAAAAGTTTCCGATTTTGGAATGAGGTAAATCCGGGTTTAAATACAGCCAAAGTCTCATTAGGTCCCCTACACTCAAATACAACGAACATCTTTGTAGCGCCTTTTATTAAAGCGGACTTGTCGCGACTGGATGACCCATTGGACGGTCAATAATCATTATAATTGATACCTTTTTACCAACCATGGATTTGTTTACAACATCTAAAGTCCATTTTTGATAGATTAAGCCAGTCATAGGGCAGTTTTCTTCTCTTCTGATACCTACAGTCCTGCGAAATATGTCATCCGTTTGTGGAGCTTTGCTACCCGCAATCCGTAAATATATGTCTCACATACGAAGATTTATCGTCTTTGGCAGCCGGAACTGCAAGTACCCGCTAAGAAAAAATTATGGGCATCGTCACATCGAATTTAAAGCGAAACTACTATACTACAATCTAATTGGACGTCCACTTTTCTCGAGTTCAGAAGGGGCATTTCACTAAACAGGGGTCAAATCATGACTCTCCAGAACCAAGCTCTGCGGAATTGGGTGGCTGACTTCAATTACCATGTCTCGCCAATTGAACAAGGCTTTGCGCTTTGCTTGCTGCGGCATGCTCAAGATCAAGTCATGTTAAGAGCACGAAATGACTCCGTGCTGTCAAGATCTTTATATCAAGTAGCCAAATTCGCTTCAGGTTAAATAATATCTAAATCTACTTCACTAGCAAGTCAAATTACAGCTTACTTGTTCATATTGCAATATTTTAAAGCATCGATTGGTGTACTCTGGCCGATTAGATTTTGTGTAAATGAACAATATTGTGTGACGCGTCATAGTTTTACAATACTCAAAAATTTCTTTTTTCACACTCGCACGCTTGTGTCACAGCCATCTATTTACCGCTTCTTGTCCCGTGCTAAGAGTTGATTAGCTCTGTATTGCTACTTCTTATGGTGTGCATCAAGCGCACCCATCATGATGACCAGGTCTCTCCTAGTAAGGCACCTCCCCAAGCAACCAGTGTTTTAATGGTTCTGAGAAAGGGGATTTTGCAAGCTTCTCTTTATAACTCTCAAAAAATAGAAAGGTTCACTGAGATGATGGACGGACACATAAACCTTCTTTTTGATCAATCCAAACAGCACAGACGCATTAGATATTATAATGACTCGTTCCCCTCGAAGCAATCACGAAACATGTACCCTAGTTTGCTCCAGCAAATCTGTGCATTCTGCTTTGCTCGAAAACAATTTGCCCAATATTTTGGATATTTGGCTGGCACAAGTCGGCGGATCTATGAGCACCACTTCTATAGGACGAAGAGCTGCCTAGCAAAGGCATTGACGAGAAGAAGCCTGACTGAGGCTGCACTCGTTTTGGAATTGCATTTTCTATCGGTGCGGCCTGCACCTTAAATTTAAAATGCTTGGAGAAACCGGTCCATTCTATGGCCATCCGTAAACACAGTTCTTTTAAATCGTTTGAAAGATGGCGCCTCAACAATGGACCTCGTCAGCTTCCTATTATTCATGAGCGTATTAATGAATTTTAAGTATTTCTTGCTTGCACGTAAAAACCTGCAAGTGCTGCAAGCCCCAGACTTTTCCGAAGAAATTGATGCTTCGACTGTTACCTCATGGGTTCTCAGGTCACAAAACTTTCATGTGTCGCCGTTGCCTGGGTATGTGTGCAGCCATTGGCGGCCTTACAGGTTGCATACCATCATCTATGGTTAAGACCACCGAAGTGGCCACTTTCACCTCTTTTTTTAAGTAGGCTTTTCGTTTCCCTTTCTTCACAACGGTGCACTTATTGGAGGGCTGCCGGCGTGCACGCTACCTAAACCTGTGCTCAAGCTCAAAATCATTGATACAGTACCTGAGAATTACATGTTTAGACTGCTTTGTAACAAGGAGTCCAGTCGTGTTTCCGGAGCAAGCAGGTCATCAGAGCAGCGCAAACAGCTCGCTAAACAGATGAGAAAAGGTGATTTGATACTTTCCGGAAGCTTCGCAAGGAATTAGGTAATCAAGCTGCTGATACGAGAATAGTTTCCACGACAAGGACTACCGGGTATACACATAGCACCTTGCAAATAGTAGTTTAACAGATTTTTTTTCTCAAAAATTTTCAAGAACGACCGTACACTATCTCCAGTCGCAAGAGAGTCGACGTATGCAGATTATGACAGTAGATTAAGTAGAGGTTTAACCCTTTTTAGTAGATATAGGCAGAAGCAGTAGTCATTCCGACAACCCTCAACATATTCTAGTATGAAACTATTTGAAAATTGATATTGTGTTTGTCGTGCATTAGGAGACACCATTATCTTGGTCCTTTCGACAAAAAACTAGGTTTTGCTTCAGAGACTCGGCCTTCTGTAACGCCACAGTATACGTAGGCTCAAATGTCAAAGGCTTTGGTCTCATGGCGGATAAGCGAGAAACAGTTGCCCACATCCACCTTATTCGTCATAGCGCCCATTATCGGTTTTACTTAAACCTTCATCGTTGCGCTTCCACAACGCATGGTGGGTCAATAATACTTGGTCTATAATATGTTAAGCTGACTTTAATCAAAAATGCAACATAGTGTCGTGCCCAATTGTAACAACAACACTCTGTACAGACTTCAATATCTCTCGCTCCTACAGCCAGCGAAGCTGCGCTTTTGTCATCCTATGAAGAATCTGCGCCGATTAATCTGTAGCGGATGCTGCCACAACAGAGTTACTAAATAACATTAAAATTGGTCAGCGTACCAAAGCTCCAGCAGCATAAGCCCCTTTCCTGCCTGTCCTCCCGGCGAAATTTTAGCGATCAAATACATTGCAGGAAAGATTAAGGATGAGAGATGGTTGCACTTTTGACAACTTGTACCTTACAAAGACACAATTCGTGACGAATGTAAGACTTTCTATTTTTTTGGAAAAAGCGACTGCATTCGCTGTACGTAATGACGCAAAAGTTGTACAGAACATATGAGCTTTGTTTACGCCAAAGACGAAAGATTAGGTTAGAACGTTCCTTGTCACTATGCAAGCATCCTGCTTATTTAAATTTAAATTTACAAACCCTGACGCCATTAACAAAACTTTGCTGCTTCGTGCTCATAAAGCTGGTATGCTACGTGCAACCCTGATATTGAGACCTAAGCTCATTTCTTTAGATTGACATCTGTATCAGACGATGCACGAGGTGAGAACGACGAGGTGCCAAAAGTATATTACATCAATGGCGCTATGATAGATGCCCTTCTGATGCGTTCAATATGATCATGCTTATTCAAATCCTCATTCCAGCAGCCGAACTTTGCTTATCTCATTCACTTAATTAGATACACCTTTGAGAAGCAATACAAGTCACAATGGCGATGTCTGGTAGTCAATAACTCGTAAAGAAATCTCAAACTTGTAATAGCTATAAGGAGTCAAAAGCTCTGATTTAAAAGATGCAACGAATTGCGTAGTTTAAATTTGTGTCACACTGTTAGTTGATGGTACGACTATCTTGGGCGATACAAGCATAGTGGTATTTAGATATTGATATACAGGTTAGTATTGAGATTTGCAAAGAAAAGTAGAACATCGTCTAATGACTTGCTGGGTGCATGTAATTATATATCAATATACCAGGTAGTAATTGTTGGGTATCTACTCTGGGTTTTTTTTAATTTAGGTAAAGTTGAACTTGCTGGGGTACGGGCTCGAGTCGCATTGGTTCTTAGCACGGTACTTCAACCAAGCCATAAGCAAAGTGTTAATCAAAGAGTCAGAAGTAATTGATTTGACGACGACCAGATGAGTGTCCGGCACCCTATTGATCGAGCGGTCCAAATCTAGCGGTCTGGGATGCAATTAAGCGAGAGGTGTAACGAAGCAAGACTCGATTCGAGACAAGACGGCCAATTACTCGAGTTTTTGTAAAAATGTTAATTGCTTAGGAGAAGGCGATTGATTGAACTTATACGCTTAATGTAACAATAGAAAACATGAAGTCGAGCTTTTGCGGATGAGCGGTCGATCCGACTGTTAAGCTCATATGTCACAAGACTAGAATTTACATCGCTTTTTTAAAGGCCTTTAGGGTCTATCTCGCTCCGAAAATGCGGCACCTTGACAGCCAGGGCCAGTTTGAGAGTAAGCTCAAGCTCAATTGCGTACATTCGGTCGCGCAGTAGTTGTTGCTACACATCGGGCCGTGCCTTCGACGGTATTATTTCACCATCAAGGACAGAGGCACTTCCGTGTGAAGCACATTTGGAAGAAGAGGTGCTTCTGTTGGCGCTAAAAAATTCGCAACTATCTCGGTTCAACGGGCTCGCGAGAGACGCTGAGCAAGACTCGTAGCTATCTGACACTTTAGGCAACGAGCTCTACGTAAGTAAGACTCGGCGTTTTTGCTGTATAATGGAAGCAAACCTATACGCACTCTCAAATGAAGTATTTAAAACCTCGTTTGACATTACGTTGAAGTTGAGGCACCTTGAAGGTGAGTTGTCCGACCATCAGGCGGATAAATTTAAATTTAAGCTCAAAGACGCCAAGACTTGTGTTCAAACTAGATATTTTTCGGTCGTTACGTCTTGAAGGCTTACCTCGGGTTCTCGAATTAGACTATTGTGGTGTCAGAGCTGGATAATACCAAAGACTGTACCCTTTTCGACTTAACGAGTCTTATCATGTACACATCAATTTCGACTTGTTGAAAAGTGGTGATGCAGCTAACTCCTTGTCGTCATGAGCATATTGATGAAGCTTATGCCTTCTTTGCTAGCAGGCAAAGGAGCGTGTAAGCCGAAAGTAGCGTTGCTTTCAGCAATTCCAATATGTGCACTCAGAGCACATAAAACTCCGGTAAAATTGTTTTACAAAGCGTTCAGCCTGTCGTCTTTGAAAGGGCGTGCGAATGTCATGCGCACGCAATCAAGGCCGTATTAGTGACATCCTCTTTTTTGTAAGCCAATTTCAGTGTGTAAAGCAATCACACTCGTTCTAGGCACCCCTACACAACATTATTCCGGCGACCGGGGTTTGGTGCTAAGCCTCGATGAATGTCCCTCCCCGCTGATTCTCAAGGTCGCAAAAAAAATTGTGTATGTGGTTTGGCTCAGCATAATGTCCAATATCAACACAACTGCAGCTCCCGTCACTGCAACTGATACTCTTAAGGATCTCGTTGACGCTGCTTTTTCAACGATTCGATCTATCTAAGTCAATCGTTTCGCACAGATACGTTGTCGTTTCAGATGAGCTATATGTGCTCCGCAATGCCGAAGTCTTGTTGTAGACCGGCAAATAGAAGGCGTTGAAAAATGCTAGAAGCTATTCTACGCAACAATACTATATCATCTTCTTGCTGGAGCGCGTATTTACCTCTGGTGGAGCTTGCTTTGATAAAGCTAAGCACACGTTGACGGATCTGTCTTGACTTAATCCTTTAACTTCTATTCGCACAGCGTATACTCCAAAGCTAGCTAGTATCTACTATTTAATCTGCTCGGTGCAAGTGTGTTACTTTTGATAATGAGTTCGACGCTTGGATCTAGTAGGGAGATCAGCTTTACAATAATAAACCTGCTTTGATATTTATGACGTTGGCGTGCATGAACTGGCCTCAACCACACATTAATAATCAAGGTAGGACATGCGATGACGATGGAGAACATTGCGTTAAGAGGTCGGACTACAAAGGCGTGTTGAATGTGGAACTTAAAAGATGAACGACGGAGCGCACCTAAACATGGAAACGAGCGCACTCGCCTCGATATATACAAGTGACCCTGTATATCTACCTGAGCTTTTGTGACGCACAAAACGTTATATGAGCGAACGAGACATCAGTGGCAAAAAAGACTATGGTCACGACTCTATCAATCCCTCTAATTATTGCGTATTTCAAAATCCCTAACTATTCTCCTCAGCGGCGGCCAGTATGATATTTCCACAGAATAAACATGAAAATGGCCTGGAACCCAACCACGTAAATCAATAAATACATCATGTTCCGCACCACATCGACCTTCTCCAAGCCATACTTGCTCAAAATCGCCTTCCCCGCTGGTGTCGTCGAGTCTTCAAACTGTTTAAACACAAACGACTCGAACGAGTGCGTATGGAACGCAAGGTAGTAGCCCCATTTCCAATAGCTCGGGATCGAAGCACTGGGGACCATAAACCCCTCACACAGCATAAACATCCCAAAGACCCCGGCCCCGAGAGCAATCCCGACGATATAATGGGAGACGGCGGCCCCGATCACGTGCATCATGGACTCGGCCACGACCAGTGACAAGAAGAGATTCAGTAAAAAGTACTCGAACGCGTTCAAGCCCGCGAGGAACACGACAAGAGTCGCCGACATGACGGCAATCAAAAAGATGCCGGGTAACGTGGCAAGAAAGTTCGCACAGACGTAGCTCACGACACTCAACGAGCTGTTGGCCCGTTCGCGCGTAAAGACGGCCCGCTGTTCGATAAAAAAGGGGAGGACAGCCACGGACATGAAGACAAGGAAGGCCTGGACGTAAAAGAGCATGGGGACCAAATCCTCTTCGGTCAAGTCGTGGTTCGTCTTCAAGTACATGGTCCCGACCATGAAACTAAGGCAAAAGTACATCAAGAGGCGAATCCAATAGATGCCGGGATTGCGGAGGTTGTTGAGGGTATTGCGGTACATGAGGACCCCGAATTGCCGCAAAGCGGACGACGGGCAGTACTCAATGTCGGGCAAATGAATCATCTGGACCCGGTCGTTCGCCAGTTGCTGGACCAACTGTCTCTTGACACCCCCCTGGGTGTACGCAAACACGAGTTTCGCCATGTCGACGTAATCGTCAAAGTCCGTATTGACTAGGTTCACGAAATACTCGGCCGGGTTCATGTACTTGGGGCAATCGTACCCGATCGCAGCAAAGTGCGGGATCATGCTCGTGCGTGCGCCACAGTACACGGTCTGGCCCAAGGACAGGACAATGACATTCGTAAACATGTCGTAGACCAGCGACGACGGCTGGTGGATCGTGCACAAAACGTTCTTGCCTTCGTCGCAGAGCTTGACAATGTACTTCATGACATTGTGCGCCGAGCTCGAGTCGAGCCCACTCGTGGGTTCATCGAGGATCAAAATGCTCGGGTTCGAGAGCAATTCAATCCCGATACTCAAGCGCCGTTTCTGGCCCCCCGACAGCCCTTTGCGAAAAATGTCCCCGACCAACGTGTTCTTGCACACACCGAGGCCCATGGCGTCAATCACTTCCGCGACGCGCGAGTCAATGTCCGTCAGCACGATCGTGTTGGGGAGGCTCAAGCGGGCCGCCATTTTCATGGTCTCGAGCACGGTGAACGACCCCAAGAGCGAATCTTCTTGCGCCACGTAACTCGTGACGGCCCGGAACGTTCGCACGGAGCGAGTCGTCCCGTTCAACTCGATCGTGCCCGTGACGTGGCCCGAGCTAATTCGGTCGGCCAATAAATCCACGAGGGTCGTTTTCCCGGACCCGGACGGCCCGATAATCGCCGTCAGTTCTCCAGGAGCGCTCCGACCGCTCACTTTGTCGAGAATCGTCTTGTTCCCGTGTGGATTCCGCGCCGTTTTCTTGCCCGGGACCACGTAGCTCAGATCGCTCCAACTGAGGACGCACGGGTTGTTAAAGTCGTCGTAATTCAAGGCCACATGCCGACCGTTTGTACTCGTGGCAGTAGACGATTCCGACAATATTTTGGGACTCAAGTGCCCACTCTCACAATTCGAGCGCTCGAGCATGGGCGACGCGTAGTCCGGGAAGTGGGTATACGCTACTGCGGAGGGCGTTGCCATCTTAAATATAAGCAATGGCGACTTGGAGAAAGGGGCGCTTGTCAAGCAGTGAAAAAATAGCAGTCTTGTGTATTTATAAGCCAAAGCCAGTACGCGAGCCGAAGACACAAATCGGTCGCGCGGTGCGTGGCGGCCTCTGCACTTTGAGTGTAAAGACGAGCGAGCGATGCTTTCCCAACCATTGCAAGCTGAAGCTCGTAGTGGAACCTTCTTACTGTTGAAATCTCTATTGCAAGGCCTGGCTTGGCCCTTTTCCACTTTGATTTGCTCGCTCGCCTTTTGCCAAGTACGATCGGAGACTTGGCAGGTACGGAACTAGAGTTTTTGGTCCTTGCGGCTCTTTTGCGCAGGCAGATGCACACTATTCACTTGACTTTGCTGTCAAGGGCCTTTGGCTTCAAAGGTCCGGCTTAAGTGTCGCGGATACATGGACGTAGTTGAAATATTTGCCAATCATGTGATGTGCCAAATCTCGGGCGTAATGGCGACCGCACGCCACCGCGCGTCTCTGCACCTAGATTTTTTTATTTCTCACAAAGGCGTCAAGATGACGTCTTGGACTCGAGACGAGCGGGACTTACTGGCCATGGTTTCTGTGTGTGTTTAAGGAGTATTTGATTCTCGATAGTATCAGAGTTTACGAGTTCGAACGCTCTAGATATTCGTGCGTCCTTGGCAATCAGCGTAAAGAGGCTCCGAGACTTTCAATCAGAATTCTTTGTGTGTCGCAAAGAGTGGGACGACCGAGCTGATCCACGACATTACCGATCGAGTTCGAAGGATTCTCTAGCATTCGACGTGCAGGCAGTCAATGGACTCCTGTACCGCACGCAACACACGGCACAATCTTTCCAAGCCTCATTTCTACTGTTTACAAATTTTGTCTGAGCTTTATAGTGGATACGCACGACTCGACGGAAGACGATCTGTTACCTATGCTCTAGCCTTTCTCGCATTAATATCGGTAGCCGTGCTACCACTTTTCGTTGAAAAGCGCACATTGTAGTTTGTTGAGTGTAATAAGCTACGTGTGTACCAACGTATTAGCAACAGTGCCAGGTGCTTTCTGACTCGCGGTGATGTTGACGTCTCTAGTGGTTGTACTGGCGGGCTTGAATGTGTTCAAATATTTTCTACTGTGTCTTTGCCGTGGCTGAGTCGATGATGCACAGCCGTTCCTCTCTCTACATATATGTTGGATTTGGGGATGTTTATGGGATTATGGCGCCTGGGCATTCGATCTGAACTTAGGCCACTCGCTCTAGTTCCTAGAAAGTGTAACGTATCTTACGTTATATGTGGTGCCATTCTCTCACTTGAGTTGCTAGGAAAGCTCAAGTAAATGCATTGTCTGCATTCGTACCACGGTAAGCTTTGACAGAAATTCAGTGATAATTTGGTTTCACGTTACGATGACCTCGGATAATATACACCACGCTAAACCGACCCATCGGTTGGGCCCAAGGTAGAATCTGGATACAAAATACCACTTCCTCGCCCTCAAGGGGCTCTTATTGAGCGACTTGTTATCAAAGCGATTCGATACGCGCGCGAGACTTGAAAAATGGTCGGACAGGATCTAAAGGTGCACTCAGCTCGTGCACAAAGAGACTTTATTTAATTGTATTTGCAAGATCGGTCTCTATTCTTGAACAATAATATGAGCAAAACAAGACTTGTAGTCTTTCTTTTCGGGTATCAAAGAAGGCGTGCTCTTCCGCCAAGTCCTTTCCAAATATACTCGATGACCCGTAGTCAAACTCAATCGTGTCAAACTTTGAACAATTTAATGATTTTAGTCTGATTTTGTGAAAGCTGTTAGAAAAATTGCTTGTTGACTATTGCGACCGATGTAAGCATAGCTGCGTAGTCTGACACTCTGCGCGAGCAGCTGGCAAGCTATAAAAGGGCGCCGACGGCCTTTTTGCCAGAGTACTTTTCGCCAGAAACTACGTTACTGCCAAGGCTACATCAGCATCCGACTCGTATTCACATACCATAGAAGTCGTTGTACACCGGGGCTGTTGTATGGTTTGTTTAGGAAAAGCATCCATCATATATTCAAAGCCAAGAGGAGTCGCAGACCACTTTCCAAGAGTTGGTCTTAGTTTTTTAATCAGTACGTAATGCTGGATTTGTGCTCTAGGTTGTTGATTTAACATCTAGATTTAAGAAGCTAAAAGCAGCTGTAGACATTGTGAGCGACCTATTTAAGTTGTTACACCACATTGTAGGGCCAGACTCACTGTACTTGAATGGGCATTGGAACACGAGCCTAACTGATTGTCTCGCGTGCTGAATTGTGCTTCGAAAGCGAATAAGACTTTCAAGCGCAAGCCTATTTGATATCTTAAGTGTCGAAACAACGCTTTCAGAGTAGCTAATGTCCACCACTTTCGTTTAGATAGCCTTTGAAGTGCAGACGCTTTACATCAGTGTGTGCTAATCAAATTCTTCGTTTTACTCACTGTGATGCGTCGTCCACAACCACGGTCAAGCGTGTCGTGAAGAGTACTACAGGCTTGAACATAGCTTGTACACAGCAAACTTTTTTTGTCATGATCTGGTAAGCTTCGTTGGTCTTACTTTCATAAATCAAGATTTTAAACCTCCTCGACCAATGCATCTCAATGAAATGTAATGTATTACGTTATCGCGTTGCCAAGTTATGCACGTGCTAGGCTCAGTCTGGCTACTCCACGGCATAGAGTGGTGTCCGCATACGTCGGGTCTCGTTCGGCGGGCAGTGCAGCCAGCACCGAGGTCGTGAGGGTCTTCCATTATTCTGCTTCGCTCTGCCTTGGTAAGAGCCCAGGTGGCGCCCGGTGCTGGAGACCGTCGCGTCGAGGGTGAGACTCGTTAGAGACCTGCAGATGCCCGAGAGCACCTGCCCGAAGCGCGCGAGCATTGAGCCCCCGCGCTTGGAAGGAGGGCGTCACCCCAACCTTTTCCGTGAATGCATCTCAAATTACACGGAATTTTTTATCTTGTTTTCGCAATGCTGCAAATTGTATAATAGAAATAACTTCAAATTTCGCCGATGGATATTGAATGAGGTATTATGCCTTTTGTACCTATCATGGCCACACACCATTAAATACACGCACCCCGACACGTAACAAATTCGACCCACTGATCAGCTCAGTCTTTGTCTATACAAAGACCACAGCACATGATCTCTTAGCAATCCACAGATTGTCTGATGTTCTAAATAGATGCCACGACATTGTTGAGAAAAAAACGTTCCGTCACCTTATATGTGGTTTGTCGTACGCACGGCGCGAATCACAAATCTTTGTCACTGTCGACACTTAGCTGTCCACCCCGTTGACGGAGCTTAAGGAATCGGCACACGTAGAGGTAGTGGGGGTTAGTGTTGCTAGCAGCGAAGAATTAGTCACTGAAGTAAATAGGTTGACAAACACCACTCACTTTTTGGTTTTAAAAGATACGATTTCTTTCAAAAAGATTGAAGGCGCGGCGCTGTATCAATTGATTATTTAGCTTTAAAAAGTCGAAGCACTAACTAATTAAGCTTTTTTGGCATCTTGTTCGAAACGCAAAGGGCATAAGTGGCACCAAACAGTGACTGGTATCTCCAATTGCGCTAGACTGCAATGTGGAGACTTAAAGGTTGCCGCTATTGACCTATCAAGAACCTATCTCTCTATTTACTTTAAACCATATACGTTTGTAAAGATCCAGCTTGACAAATGAAATAAGGTAAGGTTCTTCTTGTCTTAGCGTCTAATGATCCACCACTTGGCCTGCGACGACAGTTGGCTTTGCTTCGTTACTAGTATCCAGAAGCCTAGTCGTCGCAGTGTTGCATGGTAGTCAATACAACAGAAAGTCTGATAAATAAGTATAATTCATTACGAAGCAATGTTCGAAGCGCCGATTACTGTCACACGACTTCTATCGTCGTCTCGCAAAGAGAAATGTCGGAGTACTATTAAATTGTTAAAGTTGGGCATAAGATTACATTCAGATGTTTTTCGAGTGTTTTTTACAACAAAGTGACCGACTTCCGTAAGACGGGGTTCAGTGATTCGCTTCCAAAGGGATCAGACAACAATAAAAATTAGCGTCTCCCCAAACTCGCGCACAAAAAATTCAAACTAGTTTACGCAATGGAGCCGTTTACTGCGACGCTTGTCACCGGCCACACAATTTTTTTTTGGCTACACTCCTCGCGCCTGTTTTGAATTTGGACGCGATCGTCGTTTATCTTGTTGAAGCACGTGTTTAGTTTCCACTCACCCATGTTTGATCCTTTGATTTTTAAATGCGAAACGACGATAATCACTTGAGTTGTCGGTCGTTCATCCAGCTTCAAGCGTACCCGAATTAGCGGTTTTGGTACCGCGATCCACTTGCCTATCAAATTGACTTTCACTGGAAGATAAGTCAACGCATTGATGGTGCCAGCGGGCCAGAGGAATATAGCTGGTACAAGCGTCGACAAAACTAGAACTCTCACTCCCTACCTTGCCGTCTCGTGGTATGAGACGCGGCTCAAGCAATTCGTCAGCGTTTACATTCAACGTAGAAGAATTTGATTTAAGGATATGAAAACGATTGCAACCCCACTGTCTAGCTTTGCCAAGTCCACTTGTCAATTCGATAAGAAGCGATCACTACAACGTTCAAGTCAACATATGAACGTTGCACGCCTTGCAACCAATAAATCCTCGTTTTTGTCGTATTGGGCAACATGCAGAACCAAGAGGCACAGTGAAAAGCGCGATGAAAAGACTTCCTGTCCAAGCTTTGCATCCCGTATGATTCGTTTGGTGTTTAAGCGAAGACTCAGTCAGCGAGCCAAGTCATGGCCTGGGTGCGCGGAGGCAAACCCTGCATCAATCTTGACAGCCAACGACAGCCAATCCAGCGCCGCCATCGCAATGTCGAACGATGAGGCTTCATCGACTCTTTTCGATACACTACCCACATCTCCACACCCAGTGCGATGTCGTAAGCGCCTACTTGGTGACAATTACAGTGAAGCTTCATGGAGACAGCGACAGATCCACTGCGTCAATTGTGAGTGTCTATTTTTCATGTCGCTGTCGACACTGAGCTCCGCTGCTGGTCAATACTGTTCCCTAGACTGCCAAACCAATTTTGAGTACCTGACTAAGTGTAGGGAATCGTTAAATGTAGACGTGTCGGGGATTAGTGTTGCCAGCAATGGACTATTTGATGAAACTACAGTGGATGGCGATGGCTTATGGTTTTAAAGCAAAGCAACGTTCGATATTTTATGCGATAAAATGCAAGCACTTTGTCACGCATTCATTAGGTGCAATGCTTTTAGTTTATAGGCCTTAGTGATGTGACGATGCTCCCCGCCTTTTCTAATCTAAAGAAAGTGTTAATCGTTTCTCAGCATTCTTCTGCTCACGCTGATTGGTAAACAGTTTGAACTTTTGGTTTGCCACCTTATGGTTGTTTGATTAAACGGACATTATGGTCAAAAATGACTAGCAACATGCATGTTTATCCTGCTCGGTAATCAGTATCATGTCGTGCTCGAAGTAGACCTAGTCAAAGATGCAAAGCTTAGTCATTTTAATTAACATGGGATACTTTAAGCGTTCAAGCGTCTACCGTTGCTAGATATGATTCTACAAATGGGGCACAGCTAGACTGGTTCAGTATTGCAACCGCATGAACTTTCAGCAACTTTTGACTTTGGAGTCTATTGTCAGGAATTTTGTGGAACTATTATTAAGTGTCATGCCCTACTTAATTCGAGATTGATATTTGTCGTTAATTGATTTGACTCAAATTTTTTAATCAACACTACATCATAATCTAAACGATTGTTGCTATCGGTTAGTTAGATTTATTTTTTTCCCGACTTGATTAATGACATTAATGGTCAAGTAACTTTTTCACAGCTGCTAAGGAGTTATCCTTTTAATTACATCGATTTACAAGTATGAATGACTGCCCATAGAAGTAAATGAACTTGATTTTGATAGAAAAAAAGAAAATACAGAAATCCTCAGCATAGAACTTATAGTATAGAGCTATTGCTAAACGCGGATTACTTGAGAAATAATGCCTTCGATTTGTTTGAGCAAAAAGAAAGTTTAGTAATGCTTAAAGCTTGCATTACACGAATTTTGTTCTACAACCTGAAGATGTCGATGTGGGTGCGCGACCTGATACTTATTAGGACTAAAACAGACTTATGTTTCCATGACATCGTCTTCACTATTGTATGTGGTTCTAGACCTTGGTATTCGCTTTGGCTACATGCAATCCATCTTAATCCGATAACAGCACACGATTTCGTTTCTTTTTTGCGAATTTGTACAGGGAGAGCATGTTGGATCAACTTGTAATCGGTATGTCAAAGTTTGCTGAAATTAATGCAGTCGCAAAATTGACAAGTGACGACAACCCTTTTGTACCAAGCAATGATACGTGTGCATTGTTGCTTGAGCTTTTTTGTGGTATCGTTTGCTCGGCTATTGTAATTTAAGTGACAAAGCTTTGCGCCTCTGTCTATATTGACCTTTGGAAAAACATTTTATATCCATGCTTCATTTCTTTTTGACAGATCAACTTTTCATTTTTAATTTGTATTAAAAATCAAGTAGTTCGTCAATACATATTTACGCTCGGCTTTAGTGGTGACATTAACCTTACTCAACCATGATGAAAGCATTGTAATTCTTGTTTTAATGTTTGTAATCTCGGGGATAAATGAACGGTTGAATAATGGAGCTTTATGTACTTTAGTAGGAGCAATACGAAACTTGGTATCGTTGTAATGAATTTGAAGTTGATACAAATATAACAGCTTTAAAGCCCCTAAGAGCTTGACAGCTATCAAAGGAGAAGCTAGCGGCGGTAGACTGCTAATTGTTCAAGCAAGGTCGCGAGAATGTTTAACGAAATACAAGTTTTGATGAACTCTGGTGCGTCGAAAGGTTTCGTACGCCGGTCTATTCAGGCAGACTGGTTTTCCGAGGAGATAGAATTGGAGGTGAGTCTCTGTAAATCCCACTGGCTTATAGAAAGGTTCGAGGTGTTGTCAAGGCCTGACTTTGATCTTTTTGAATATCAATGGCACTGTGACATTTTTTCAACAGGGCTTTGGTGAGTCATATCTCCATCCCTGTTGTGCCTACGGTATAGCCAGGGAAATTATAGGCTCGAGATTATTATGGGAGGTATTGAAGGTAGTGACACCTTCCCGAATGTAGACGTGAGTAAAATTTGATCTTGGTGGGTGGGTAACTAATCGCATAGAATGTCAGAGGCATAAAAGATAGCGCCCAAATTGTGGGCAAAGTTGCTCCATTGATGAAAAGATGATGTAATGAAATGATAATAACATTGCTCAGCAAAAGAGACTGGGGCGGCAAGGCAAAAGTTATCTGAGTGCACATGTTATAAAATTTATGCAATACGTAATCGATTCTGAGCGGGCAGATGCTTAAATCAATGTGCTTAAATACAACGGGAGTCAATGCGAGGTAGATATTTTCGAGTGTCTCAAACAACCCCTCGTTATTTCTATAGGGTCTAATTAGTAGTGATGTCACCGCAATTTCACTTCAATGGAAGGCACTGCTAAAGGCGTCAGTAGTACAGAAACTTAAAGAGCTCAAAGAGCTCAAAGCTACTTAGTTTGTGACTGAATCAAACGCCAATAACAACTCGAAAGTAGCGCTTATTTAAACAGAAAAGACTTAGAGAATACATTGCACCTAAGCTCAAAGAGTCCGAGGAAATTAAATTTTTTTTTGAAAGCTCATGGATGCGACGTACAGAAACTTGTCAATGAAATACAACAAATTGAGTAGTGACGCATGACATTAATCTCGTGATAGGTATAAATCGTTCATGTGATAAGGCAGTGGTCACTGCTACGGGATTAGTGGAAATGATTTAAGCCTTTCTCGGTAAAACGGCAAAGGAACTACATAATCTTGGGTTGAACTTTCGCACTCGTCACCGGCTTTGATCGCTTTATCAAATTAGCCGAACGGTGCAACGGTACGTGTACAATCACTAATACCAAAAAAACATGTTGCTATACAACACATTCGTTTATACTGCACTACTTTTAAGTTATAGATCCTTTCTTGGATGAAGATATTTTATGCCCCTTACTGTATGCCACACGAGTGGATAGTGATGCTACAAAAGGTACCACTTTCCCTCTTTTCGGCAAGACTTAAGAGTTTGGTTACATATTCTTCCGTCGAAGGAAAGTGGTCGTGGAGATACTCGTCTATAGCCGCTCTTTAGAAGACTAGTCGACAGGAAAGGACCACTTAAGCCACATGAGGTGAATATCTTTGAATTTGAGAGGAGCAAAGTGCCCCAAGCTTTACGGCGATTCGAAATGACTACGTTTGGGTGCCGCAAACTTCTGAATATATATCGACTGAAAAATAGAGAATTTAAGCTCTGCTCCCGCTGGAGCTCAGAGCCGTCTGTACAAGAAATTTCGTCGGCCACTTTTAGTTAAAAAAATATAATTAAATTGCGCTTTAAGGATTGCTAGAAAAAAGTGGACTGTAAGTGAATAAAGTTTGTTTGATGATCAGCTGGGTCGATAAACTAAATATCAATTACTCAGTATTGGGTCAATGGCGTATTTCTACGTACAGTTTTATGAAGGAGGGAGAACCACTAAAAGCAAGGCTGACCCCGTTGCGATTCGGGTACAACTTTGTTTTCTGGTTAAGCCAGTAATCACGAAGTTTAGAGTTCGCCGTGCTAAAAAATGTGTGACTTTTTTCTGACAGCCGAAGCTAGTGAGCTTGATTTCTTAATACTTAAATAGCGAAAAAGAACATCTCAAAACACGGTAAGGCTTGGTCGAAATCAGACCACTAGCGCTTTGTGAACCGCCTTAATAGCTCAGTCCCTTGCTTAGAATAAAAGCTGAATAATGTTTGAAAAAAAGGGCAGCTCCATATCGGACATCGTTTGAATAAGAGTTTTTTAGAAGGCCAAAAACAATCCCAGACTATATGATATATTTAGCAAAAGTGCTTGAGTCGAGCAGTCATTGCTTGGTAGAAAAATAGTTGGATTTCCAAGATGTCGCAGATTTTTATCGGTCATGACAATTAACTTGACCGGGTAGTGACAAACAGTTGGCTTCATTATATGAATAAAAAGATAGAGCCAAAAGCGCTTCAACTTGGAGGTGATACGGGCGTGCCGTAATTAAAAGGCGTTGCAGAAAGTTACTAGCCGAACCCGAAGGTCCTTTGAGTGTCTCAAATTTGCGTCGAGCGTGCAGAATCGAGAGGCTATCAATCGACACACCACTCGGTTACGAACGAGCTCGCCAAGTAAAATCCTTATGAGAAGGTTCTTCCAGGATAAGATTTCTTTAGAGATCAGCTTGTTCTACTATTTAATCATTTTCAAAATAAAATCAATATAGTTAAAAAGTTCACTCCGAGCCATAGACCTAACTTCGTAGTCAAAATTAGCGGGATGACCATAGTAGCATACGCGGAATCATTTTTGTACTGCTGGCTGCTTTC
Source organism: Plasmopara viticola (assembly GCA_001695595.3). Lineage (NCBI taxonomy): Eukaryota > Oomycota > Peronosporomycetes > Peronosporales > Peronosporaceae > Plasmopara > Plasmopara viticola. The sequence goes on from MBPM02000032.1 coordinate 149,986, forward strand.
TGAGCAAATCGCATCGTCTGCCAATTGAAGAATCTCATTCAAAACACCGATGTGACATTCCAGGGTCAGAAGCATCAAGCCATAGTGGGCTATAATATTCATGCCTGGTATCTTGGGTGAGTCATCAAATTCTTGACCACATGATCTATGTTGAAAAAACCACCGAGTTTGGGTTCGAATCAGTCAATTAGTTTGACGATATTTAGTCGCTTTTGCTCATACATAGGCGATTGGTAGCGAAATTGGTGCAAAAATAGATTCGTCCTTTCAACAATTGTATCTTAAAACCAGGCAGATGGTACCAAAACTACAGGATCTCGATTTTGTTCGAGGTAGACAGAGCAGGTAGAACGTTTTGCATGTATGTTGGCAGAATAATGTGGGATGGGCTCCAAACAATCAAAGCAATGCGATTGGTGACTTCATCCAGAAGTCGTAGTAAATCCCCATAGTATCGACCGCCGTACTAAAAAAAACAATTTGGATCGGAAAACCAAACGCAGTCCGTAGAACTTGGCTTTGCTCAGAGGCCATGTCATACTAAATCGAACACCCATATCAAAATTTATAAATTGTGAAAGGTAAATAAAAACAGTGGGGCATAAAATTTACCTATCAGTGACGTTCCGACGATGCAACTGGCGTGGGAGCTTATATAATAAGTGTATAGCACTTAAGTGCATGAGAGAAAAGCTCGGCTTCGCTTGCGATGAGAAGTGAGTCCATAAGAACTTGACCCGTAAGGTGCTGTAGGCATCCTTAAATCTTCTCTATTTATTGCATGGAGTTCTTGTATTGTATTACGTTATCGCGTTGCCAAGTTATGCACGTGCTAGGCTCAGTCTGGCTATTCCACGGCATAGAGTGGTGTCCGCATACGTCGGGTCTCGTTCGGCGGGCAGTGCATCCAGCACCGAGGTCGTGAGGGTCTTCCATTATTTTGCTCAGCTCTGACTTGGTAAGAGCCCAGGTGGCGCCCGGTGCTGGAGACCGTCGCGTCGAGGGTGAGACTCGTTAGAGACCTGCAGATGCCCGAGAGCACCTGCCCGAAGCGCGCGAGCATTAAAGCCCCCGCGCTTGGAAGGAGGGCGTCACCTCAACATTTTCCAAGCTCATGGAGTTCTTAGTATCGTAAAAGAAATCATTCTTGAGCTTAACAATAAAAGCTTCGAATAAAACCTACACGAGTGACTGACTGCAACTAAAGTGCAAACGTAAGCTTTGAAACATTAATCAGTTCCGAGATTTTAAATGCAAGCCACGTAAAGCGAAGTGTTCCTCTTTTCACGGCGTTATGCAGTGGCACTTCTGAGTTTAGAAAATTAAACCCTTAGTCACTTCGAGAATTGATGCTTACGTTCTCTCTATCAAAATGCAATATGCACTTAAATATTAGGAAATAAGAGCAATAATTCAGGAAAAGGCGAAATTCTCCCAATAGAGCAAGGGCAAAAGGCGGTGGCACAGAGTGCAGAGTGCAGAGTGCAGAGCTCAGGTTTTGGCAGCAAAATTCTCGTGGTCAGTGCACCAGAAATATAAATTCGGGGCGAAGCGCGAGTGAGACGAGGTTCAAGCATTGTCGCAAAGATGTTTTTTTCTTGTGCATTGTGCGGGAAAAGGCAATGGATAACTATACTAGTGACTCAGAGCAAGATAAGACAAGCATATACAGTCCCAAGGATTTGAGCAAAAATGCTGTACTTAGCCTAATGACTCGAGATGATAGCGTTCTTTAGATAAATGTATAGCTGGTCACAATATTTGAGATGTCCTATCGAAGGTTGCGACAAGTTTACATCCATGTTTTCCCTTGAAAAGGCAATCGTATGTTTAATGTACTATATGCTCGCGTGGTGATGTCGCATGTATAACGCACATTTGCAGAGCACTGCTTCTGTAGCAAGAGCAGAGAGATGCAGCAAAATAACAAGTATCAAACAGATACTGCGGGATTTCTGCACCAGGTCCAGAATGGAAAGTCCAACAACTTGTGACAATTTCTCTCATCCTCTCTTTGCATCCTGTCTTTTGTACCGAAATATGCGGGCCATCAAAACGCAGTCCAGTGATCCCTCATTTTCGGTCATTCCTCTTGCTTCCAACACGCTTCCTCATCCGCACCATGAAGTTTTTCGTCCTCGCCTTTGCCACTCTGCTCGTTTCCACAGTCAACGCTGTCGATTGTGATCCGACCGCGATTCAAGTTATCATCTCCTCTCCGAATGCATCCGCATGCGTGACCGAAGCCAATTTTACGGCAACGACCCTAATGACGCCCTCGGAAGCCCAATTGGCCAGAATGTGCGCCAGCGACGCCTGCATGTCACTGCTAGTAGAAGCTCGGACGGCTGCTCCCTCCGAGTGCACCATTGGTGGCTCATTCGCTCTGTACGCTGATCTGATCACGCCCTTGACCAAAGTCTGTAATGGTGACTCGACTCAAAACTCTACTCAAAAAGACCCTGACACCACAACGGCTCCAACATCTGCCGCACCGACTCCTGTAGCCCCGACACCTGTAGCACCGACACCTGCCCCTCTTTCCAGCAAGACCAGCACAAGCGACGCCAGCACGACTGCTGCTTCGGTTGTTGCCATTTCAATCGCACTAGCTGCCACGTTCTTTTGAGTGCTGTTGCTGAATCAAAGCAACCCAGAAGGCTTTTTAATTTGACGCAGGTGTTTTAAAGTATCTTTGCGGATACTGCCGCAACTATTGTAAACCCACAATCAAATATGACGTCAATTCTTTTTATCAACAAGTAGTCGTGTATTGCAATGGTGGATTATAGCTATTGAATGGCTTAATAAGAAAACTGGTATAAATGCTGGCAAAATTACCTTTGATGGTATAGGGGGGCGAAATTTTGCATAATTAAGGCAAGCATAATGAGCAGCTCAAACACGCAAAACTGTATCGCTTTGCGAGAGAAGACTTAACGCTTAGTTGGCAAAATAAAATCACAAAAGAACATTAAGTGCACATCACCTGTTGTTCGCCGGCGAGTCTCTGCAGGTGTTGTCCATTGAGCTCATGAAGCACTTGTGTGGCAACGCGTCCACGTTGAAAGTGCTCTCAACACGGAAAACTTTACTCGGTTCAAAGACACCTTGCAAAATCAGATTAAAGTTGAAATTAGTCAGGTCTGGTGATGCTTGATTTGAATTGCAATCAATGGTTGAATGGTGGTCGTCAGAGATTGTATCGTGGTGGTAGATGGTGCTTGATAAGTGGTCATTAATCATCGCAGAACGCCGAAAGAAGAAGTCGGGGACGAAAGATTTACAAGTGGTCGTGGCGACAGCACAATTGGGTTAAAAAGCAGTTGCCATGGCTGGCAATAGAATTGAACGAGTACCCGCCCAAGCGAACGAAAACGATCGGACTGATCGAAAAGAGACGCCGCACTTAGAGATAAGGCTGCAAAAGTAAGTGCTTGATCTCATGGTGCCTGGCAGATGCAAAAAATGTCATGGTCAAAGCAAACACTTGAAAAAGAGGGGATCGTGGCTTGGATAGCAGTGAGTCAAGTGGAAGCAGTGGAGACAAACGTGGTACCGCTATCGTCGTCATCGACGTGCAGAGAGGAATAGTACTTATTGCCTGAAAAATTATATGAAAGCAAAAGATGGAGAAGTCGACTTAATCGTCACAGCCATCTATCGATGACGGTGATGAGACTAGCAAAACGCGTCGCGGTTAAGGCAACGTTGAGCTAATCGTGCAAAGGGATCTGCTTAGCTCGAAGCGCTGAAAAAAGAAGCTAACGGAAGCTTTACAAAATGCTGAGAAAGCAGTGGGTCAGCTTGACTATGATTTCGAGGAGTAAAGGAGGAGCTTTATCAAAACCAAGGGAAGAAAGAAAGAAAGAAATGATCGTCGTATTATTCGTCGACATGTGTTGCATCGTCGTGTTGATAGGCTCACGCTTTTCGAAGCACATAAGTGCTGTGCGTTTAGGCAAGCATGATTAGTCGACTTTGTAGGCAAATTGGTAAGAAAACAGGAGAACCAATGCGGCTCTATTGTCTTAAATAAGTCTCACAATAGCTCGAAGTAGAGTGCCATTCTAAACACTTGCTCTGTTACAAATCAAGGAACACAAGGTGGAAGCGAACGCGTCGAGAATAGACCCTACTATTTTGTGCTCGCGAACGTTAAACAGTCTTTTGTAATGGGTTATGACGGAGGACGAGTTTTAACTTGTAATCACTTCAAGACAAGTTACGTGCTAAAGTTGCTGTTCGTATAAGCCACGGCTCAAAGCGCTGCAAGCGACGTGATTTGACCACTACCTCAATTTAGAGGCGCGCGTTCAATAGAGCTTTATTGATGCAAATTACAAGGTTCAGATGCTCCGCTTCTCTCGGTAAACTACTTGATACCTTTGACAGTGACTCTGTACGACGGGTATTAAATTACAATGTTGCATTGATCCTTCGTCCAATAAACTACTGTATAGTAGAAGAATAGCATTACTCATTTATACCTCGGATTTGACATGCCTTTTACAGCATTATCACGGCTCATTAACTAGTTGTAGTGCTCGCATCATGCTCATGATGCGAGTATAGAGTCTTCTCCGCAAATTTAGCAGATTTTAGTTAAAAACAGTGCGACAATCTATGTGGATTTAGCAAGCAGCGACGCGTTCAAGCTCAGGACTAAGCCAACCTACAAGTTTGGAAGCCTCAATCGTTGTTTTTGTATATTTATATTATGATATTCGGTCTCGATGCCGCGACTTGCTCTGGGAGAGGTCAACTCGTCCTTGACAGACATCAATCCAGCAAAATGTGTCCTCTCATTCAGAGGTTACCACAGCTGAAGGCTAATTATTACAGCGCAGTCGTTGTCACTTGCGCTGCTGTCATTGTCTTTACAGTTCGAAATTGTAAGGCTGTCATCGAGATTCTGTGCTGCAGCAAAGTATGTGATCATTTGCCGCGCAAGAATCAGTGTTGCTAGCTGGCCAGACGTTCAACGACAGAGCACTTAAATTCACCAAGGTTTGTAAACTCGAGCCGTAACTTCTTGGAATCGACCGCATCAGAGTGTATGATACGCGTGCTACGCGTGACTTAACGATTAAGTACTTTTAGCATCCAAAGTACAAGCCGAGCTTTACAGAGAGGGGTAACTACGTGCAGTTGTCTTGTTCTTTTCTTGGTGTGCCAACACATTGTGAGCTGCACGTCCATTATCATTTCTAACACCCATGATTTCGTGCATCACAGTATACTAGCTTGATACATACTTTGGTGGAGACATGACCTCTTCTCTTGCAGCCTGTCACGAGAATTTCAACATCACGGTCGTAAACTTTAATGGTCAAGGAGCTTGCGTAAAGTAAGTCATTGGGATCTTCAGTCTAAAGCATCATGGCTAAACAGACGCACTGACGTCGTTGTCGTGCTCGTCAACGATTGCTAAGCTGCAGTATTCAGTATGCAAGCCAGATTTTACGACATTCTCTGACGGTAATCGTAAATTGCTCACTCGAGTTGCTGAATAGAATGATGCACTGTGATTGATGTAGCAAGTGGCACAAAAATTCTATTATTAATTAGCAAAGTCGCTGCTTCTGTCTCCAACTAACTTGTTGCATCGTGTATTAGACGTGCACTAAGACTCCGCTCTGTCGTGTGAGTTGTTTCGCGATGAAAGGCAGCTACCGTATCACACAAGAGCTCGGTTAAAGACTTTGTGACAGCAATTGCACCATTGTTTGGAATTTAAAGGGCAACAAATTGCAGCTTGGGTAATTTATCATGCTTGGATGGAAATGAACAACTGTGGCTACCAAGGCATGGAACAGCAGTCGGCCGCTGGATATTATTTGGTTATTGGCTGGGCTAGGATATTTTAGCCCGCTCAGCCTTTCATAGGGTGAGGCCGAGTGACCACTGAAAATGTACGGGTGTAGTTTACTAACAATGCAAAGTCTCTTATTGCCAAGAGCATGCCGGTCAATGTGGACTTTTTCTCATTTCTTCTAAACATTTCTTCTCAATACATTTTTGAAAGTAGAACTGAGAATCTATAATCAAAATAAATTTCGAAATGTTCGAAGTGCACAGAATAGAATGTTGGCCTTAAAGTAAGAGCAATACGAAAGTGCAGAGAAATCACATTAGACGGTTATGTCTGAAGGAACTATACTTTCAAAAAATACCTTGGAGAAATTAGGGATCTTAAAACAGGACAAAACACATTTAAAAGCATGACGACTCGATATGAGATAGAAGGAAACCGACATCAGCGATCTAATATCTCCTGAAGACATTAGAACTTAAAAGGCTGATAGACGTACGAAAAGCGAAGATAAATCGGGAATAGTCAAAAGAGTGCAGAATTGGGGATCGTTCGTCCTATAAAAATTTGGATCTTAAGCTACGTTTCGATACCATACACACTAATTGCAATATGTTGCGACTCGAGTTGGCTATCGCCACTCGTACGCAAGGCAGTCACTACTCATAACATTTGTTGATGCTGAAGACGAACTATTGCTGAACTGTGGGGCTGTCTTTTCTTAGCGCTTAGAGGCGGTATGTCAAGTTTCACTTCATTGCGTTCGAGACGTGGTGACACGTTAACCGCAGCGAAAGACATTTTAAAAGTTGAATAGATCGAAAGTGGACTAGTGATCAACAGGACACAACAACTGGTGGACAAACTAATGTGTGACCAAACAATCACAGGACCGAAAATGCGAGAAATCGAAGTAAACAGACGCCACAAATGTGGGGCCATGTGGTAGGTCCATGCGCAATGATGGGACTTTCGATTGTATTGCAGTAAGCACAATGTACAACACCGATATTTGTACCGAAAAAATATTGTGCTGTATTCGAAAAAAAAAGTCGTCGCTAGAGTGAAGAGGATTGCGCTGGGGCGACACTCAAAGACAGTGAATTGACGACTGCTCAACATCAGGAGCTGAAAGTTGGTAGAGTGGAAGTAATGGTGATTCTTGGGCTAATAGGTCTCTTTATTGAGTTATTGTAGGTGCAGATGGTATCTCAACCTACAAAGCCCTTTTGTTGTGCGTACTAATGATGCCTTTAGATGGCAGAACACAAACTGGTAAATCTCGGTAGCGCTGGGGACAGCATTGCATAAGGCGAGTTAAGGTGGACTCGATGGTTCTGCAAAATAATTATTGTCCCGTAACACCTCACCGCGATGTCTGGGGTGTGCTATATATTAAAAAAAGTCAAGATGACAGTGGCTTGAGTCTCTGCTCTGCACAGTGGACATTTCTTTTTGATTGACTCTGGCTCGAAAGACAAGAACCTGTCTACCTAGATGTCAGGAACACGCTTTAACTCTAAAAGAAAGATCTAAGCAGAAGGGCTACAATGCCGAAATAACAAGGACCGTATTTTGGATGTGAAAGCAATTATAAAACGACTTTTATTGTTGAAGATTGCAATAGTGTGCAAAAAACCCTTCAACGTAATGTAATAACTACGTTGTAGGGTTTTTTGCACACTATTAAAATCTTCAACAATAAAAGTCGTTTTTTTACGTAAGTATAATTGATCTAGAAATTTAAGAGTCTAAGTGGAATTGACCCGACACCCCAAATAGTCAGGAGACGAATTATTTGTGCCACATTTAAGTCAGAATGAAGATCAAAAGCTTAAAGAATATTTAACGCTGCTGTGCAAGTATAACGGGCTACAAAAGAAGAGCGATGTGCGGAGTGGTGAGAAACGGGCGATAAAGAAATAGTGCGTATCTTTTACAAAGTACAAATGGTTTAAACTAGACGCTGGATATCTACCGGTTTGTAGCGCTCTCAATAATCGATGGGCAGTCCGTCCATGCGCCAAAAGATCGAGATCACAAAGTTAGTGATCAAATCAAGAGCGTAGCTACGACACCAACGCTTATAGAAATTATGTTTCGATATTTTAATTTTGATTTCCGTCGTAACGACTATGTTACATGGTTGGTACTAAAAGATCATGTATGGTTACTAAGTGGAGTTATAATTGATGGACTGACAAGATATGATGGACGGGGATACAAAGTCAGCTGTAAAACATTTACTCATGGAAACAATGTGTTATATTATGTAGAAAAACGAAGACGCATCAAGGTGTAAGCCGAGCTAGGAAGAGAGAAATGTAGATGCCCGATCAACCATATCTTTAGGAACAACACCCCAAGCACAGGCAAACGAATCGCAACAAATAACGTACTACGCTAATTTCTCTGGGATCAGCCTTAATATTTTTAGTGTCAAACGTGCTTATGCGCTAGGATTTTTCAGCTATCTAAAACCAATTTGATTAAAAAAAGTAGCGCAACCTATATGAAACAAGTCACAACAACTCACTTTAGAAGGACCAGCTCCTCTTCAAAACAGCCGATGTACGCGATCTAAGCTTCACAAACACACGTGTAAACGTACGATGCGTACCTTACATCGAGTCACCCTGGCACTTATCTAACCCATTTGCTGTTTTATGCAAAATGTGCCGTCTTTTGAATTTGAAAAGGGTGTTGTTAATTTGTGTTATCGAACCTAAGTCGTATAAGCTTTATTTAATGCATGTGCTAGATGAAAGCTTTCAATGACAAAACGGTCCAAATTCTACCCGACGATGAGATCGGCGTGAGCTACATAGTTCGGGCTTAAAATACTGATGCGTAGAAAAGAATTGCCCACAAAACTTCCTAATTAAAATTTGTCGCTCATTAAGCGGCATTTTGCAAGCTTGACTTCATAGCGTGCGAAAGTAGCGACTATGAGTGAAATCTTGACTGGTCATTTTACAGCATGCAGAAGTAGCGACTGTAAGCGAAATTTATTTTGGTCATTCACTCATCAGGAAAAGCGACTAACTGTGAGGTAATCGATTTTGTGAGTTGACACGCAAAACGCTCAAACTTAATCTTGATATCGAGTTCGGGATCTGTCAGACAATATCTGTGTACCTTTCAGCCCCTAAGTTGAGATAAAGATATGTCAACCATTATATGTGCACCATAGTACAGATAAGGTGATTTGTCATACTAAGCGCTTTGACTCCATTCTCATTAGGAAATGTTACATCAGGTCATTGACTGACCAGTTGCATCGATACAAGAACTTAGCGCAATCAATATTGCCTAATACTACGACTCTCATCAGGAAGCTTTGGTACAGCATAAGCTGGTATGGTTCATTACGCAATTATCAGCAAAATGTGATAACCGAATGGGTTGTCAAATTACTGTGGACCCCTAAAAGCGTGGCGATCGGCTTGCCCAATTGAAGAAGCACTGAAAAAATATACTACCTAGAATGTGTGATATATTATAGCGCAGCGAAGTGTTTTCGAATTTTTAATGCTTTAAGACTATGGTAGCTTCGTCCCGAAAAACTCAAAGACATTTGCAAAATTGTGCCTGCCCTAGAGTCACTGGTCGTGAATTATGGGGTTAATACCAAACCCACGAATGAGTTGTTATAAATTGCGACACCATGCTAGTCCATGTTCATCCGATAGAAGAACATGACACTAAGCCTTTAAGTCAAAACTTTTGGACTAAATATAAGGTCTACATAAAGTAGCAAAAGTGATCGATAGTTGCTACCGTGGCCTCTTTGTACAAAAGCTAGATTCGGTACCCCTCTGCCGAAACGAGATCATTAATTTCATCGAAATTTAGCAGTGCAGTCTACATCGTGTATTTTGCTCTAGATGGCTTGTAATTTGTAACGGACAAGCCATCTGGCTCCAAATTCTTTTGAGTTACTGTATGAGTAATTGTTGAGTCAGATATAAAAGCCGTGTAGGGGATGCTCAATGCAAAGTACAACTTTAACGTTAGACGTGTCGTAGTTGTTGGCAGAAATGAGGTCATTTAAACACGGCCCCACCTTGGCTTTCTGAGATATCTTGGAAAGCGAAAAGTATATTTCGTTCTAATTATTTAAGACGAAACAAGTCACTCTTTGCTTTACTGATACCTATACAAGAATGGCCGCTCTTTGCGGTGGCCAAAAGTTAATTCTTAAGCAGCATGCTATTGCTTTCTTAGTCGCTCGAACGCAGTTGAGTTTATCTAATCTGTGCTTTTGTGCAGGTGTTTTATCATATAGAGCACAGAATGAGCTCCTGGCGTGCAAGTACCAAACCTTATTGACCCTTAAACGAAGACTTAAAAACGCCCGCAAACGCTTTTATATCGCCGAAAACAATTTGCGGACAAATCTTGAATCATATCGCTTGTGCTTATCAAAATTATATTGTAAATTAGGTGTTGGAACTCAAAAAGCTCTTACAAAGAGTTTGGGAGATATGCTTGGGCTTCAAGCAATATATAGTCAAGAGTAGGGTTTTGGTCAGCGGTCTTGATAAAAATATTCATGTCGAAACAGAATTCTAGTGTGGGCGTGCACACCTGAGCCATCAAGGCCATGACAAACGTCGTAAAGATGCTGTTATGTTAAGCCTGAAATGATTGAAGTAATTTCAATTCTTTGTCCAAAATCGGAGTTTGTGAGATCTTAAAGACCAATGTTTTAAAGGCCCCCGGCATCAACTAAATGTGGAGAAGTCATGTTGTATAACAATTTGCCGACATCGGCTGCCAAGACGAGCCTAGTCCAACTGACTGAAAGAGACAATATTTAAAATGCTAGAAACAATGTGCTGACTGTTCACTACGAAATGGCAAAACTGAATTGTATAAAATTCACGCCCGTGAGAAATATGACTATTTGATAACCGATCATATGTTGTCCCGAATAATGAATTTTGTATCGAAAATCTTAAGAGCGAGAAGACAGATCTTAGGGCGTGCCATGACGAAGCATAGTATCGTATGGATCGTGAGCACAAAAAAAAATACTCAAAGTAAGTCAACAACAGCTTGTTCTTCATAAGTATTTATACTGTCTGGTTAGAATAAGTCTAGCCCCGAGGTCGCACTTCGGTGTCTCATAGAGCTTTATTGGTAAACTTCGTTACTTTTTTCTCAATGCGAAGAAAACTGAAGTAAAGTTGGGATGCTGTTGTGTGACATTATCGCATTGGATCCCATTGTTAGGGTATTCCTGCAGATCCCCCTGAGTAGGGGTTAGCGAAATTTAGAGCAAGTACCGATGTTGATTGTTCGTGCTGGAAAAAAACACAGCGAAGTCTGGCGGGAGCAAATTCGACCGTAGTGCGATCAATTATATAAAGGCCAACTTTCATCATCCCATATAGCCACAGTTGGGACAGTGCCGATGCTGTTTTTCCCGGTCTAAGTATTTTCAAGGCGCAACATTTATTAGCATTACTTTAAAATAGTTGGAAAAGGGAATCATTTTTAGCCAATTTTTGCTCAAGACCAGAATGAAATGCTCAAAACACAATTCCATAGGTTTTATATGGGAGTCAAAGTCAGCCTGGCCGAAATGAGCGTGCATCCAAACATTGTTTTGACTGTACTTAATATAGGTGAAGACTCTAATACGCAATCACAAATGGTCGCAGATTCGCCTTGCGGCATTTAAATGGTGCACAAAAAGCATACTTCAGCATTGCCAACATTCTCAAAGTTGAAAGTGGTCATGGTTAGGCGATCACAAAGTGTTTCATGCCCTTCATCTGCGGTCAATACCTTTAAAATCTAACAAAAATCGCGCCAGAATGTTTGAAGACAAAACTCTTAAAAAATTGGTTTGGAATTTCTGCCGAAACTTATTTTGCTAGTCGTAGGTCTAAGTTGTTTCTTTCACGGAATACTGAAAGCTATCAATCCTATTTGGGATTAGATTCCGTACCTCGCATGACACAATGGGACTTTTTTGGTCAGTGGGGCGTCCGGTTCCAAAATGTTACTCCTCATCTTCTTGATAGCGTTCTTACGAAGGTGCTTCACCGTGTTTTACAATTCATAATTGTCTTAATTTTGTCTTCTTCTGGCACGGATTTGGGCAATCACTCAAGTCGCGTTTTTCAAATGTTTCGTATTGTACGACAAAACATGCAGCGCGAGTCCACACCAAACACAAGGTCGGAATAAGTTCGCGAGCCTTACCCTGTTTTCAATCATGACACACAAAACTTGCCAGCTATTTTGTTATTGACACGCCATCCTTCCCGCTCTAGACGCTCTCATACATCTTCTCTGAAATCTTTTGCATCTCGACATCACGTCACACCCGATAAAGATAAATAAGCTAAAGATGACCAAGTGTTGTCTTCGCGGCAGCTTTAGGTGTTTAAAACTCGATAAACTTGACTTTGCTTGTTGTAAGCTAAGACGAGCATCAATATCGCTAGCTTCTAGTTTTCAAATTACTAACCCAAGTGCATAATCCTAGGTCGACATCAAGATGTCAAGCTTATCGCGCATCAGCGGCTACCCATCATGTGGTCCAAGCTTACAAACACCATCTACACAATCCACTACTATCTCACATGATGCGGCAGTAAAATTGCTTCTATCAGCATTTTTGACGCAAACGAAAGGTCGAGACGTACACACTCCGGTTGCAATCTAGCGTTCACTTACTCGTATTCAAAATCAGATAAGCCTTTCTGTGATTCGGCATTTGTCTCCATCGTGCTATCTCTCTTCATCCCACGCCATACCAAATTGCCAAGGATTCAATAATTTGCCTCTGTGCTGACTACACAAGTAATGAAAGATCGCTTGATCCAAGAGATCAAGTTTTGGTGCATCATCTTCCACCCTAGTGCCTAATTCTACGCTTAAAACTGGCACAAAAGCTCGGGAACACGTCTTGGAAACTAGCTTATACACCTAATACAAGCTAGTTGTTGTCACACAAGCGTGACTGCATCAAACGAATTCATAATCTCAATCACCGCCATCTCCGCCTGCACCACACAAAAGTCTAGATTGGTAGGTCAGCATTGAAGCACTTTACTGTGCACTTCCACTGTTGGGCATCGATACGCTCACACACTAGTCTGGATGTGTCAGTACTATGAAATTATGGCAAAAAAAATTGCTTTACATTCCTATGTCACAGCGTATAATTTTGATGAGATATAACCGAAAAAGGTAATGTTTTTCAGCCAATTGTCACACACTTAATTAAGTAGGGCAATCCCCCTTTGAAAGTGTGATTGCTCATCCGCGTTGGAAACCTATCTCCAGCTGCCTTACTCCTTTGGTTACCCAGCTAGATACTTACCGGTGCGAGTAACCACTCGAGCCACAGGGTCGGGAATGAAATGAGATGGCTAATGAGTCATTTTTTTCTTACCTAAAATCCGCTCGGCTTTCAGTCGTACGGATATGCTGTGATGCTGTATTTGTTTGGTAACTCGATCGCCACAACACAAGCAATTGTTAATAGGGAGCCGCTAACTTCCACCCTATTTTCGCTAACTTCCACCCAGTCTGCGATTATATAGAATCCCTAACTCCGATACACAACGGTGATTGGCTATAAATACCTCTATCGTGACAAAATATACAAAAGGCAGCTTTGCTCAAATCTATTTTTTCCCAGAGCTATTAAAAGCATGTGTTCTAAGGCAGGCATGCGTCAATGCCAAAATGCCTCCAGACAGTGTTAGCGTATGCCTTGACACCATTTACATTATCCGTGTTTCACTTCCGTCAATGCTTCCAGCTCCTCTAGAGGAGCACTTCAGGCAAACAGCCTTCACTTCACCATCGGCTCTGTGACCAACTTTTCTGGTATTTCTGACCTTCAAAACAAATATTTTTATCAGCAATAGGTTGTAAAAGCTGGAGTGTCTTGACGTTAAAATGTGCGTTTTGGTGGGCGTTGAGTAAGAGATGACGATGCGATGCGCAATCTTTCACAATTGCGTTGGAGGTTACAGTCCTTAAATTTATTTTTTGGCAACTGTAGCCGATCACCGTCGTGTATTAGGGTTAGGGGATCTATATAATCGCAGACTGGGTGGAAGTTCGCTTGGAAGAGGTTGGGGTGACGCCCTCCTTCCAAGCGCGGGGGCTAAATGCTCGCGCGCTTCGGGCAGGTGCTCTCGGGCATCTGCAGATCTCTAACGAGTCTCACCCTCGACGCGACGGTTTCCAGCACCGGGCGTCACCTGGGCTCTTACCAAGTCAGAGCTAAGCAAAATAATAGAAGACCCTCACGACCTCGGTGCTGGCTGCACTGCCCGCCGAACGAGACCCGACGTATGCGGACACCACTCTATGCCGTGGACTAGCCAGACTGAGCCTAGCACGTGCATAACTTGGCAACGCGATAACGTAATACATTACATTACATTGGGTGGAAATTAGCGGCTTCCTTGTTAATAAATACCCACATTACTTTTCAATCTAACATTCAACCTTGATATTTAATTTACGATAGGTAATACTGAGTTGCTTTAGTCACCATGTGCAACATATCAGAAACTGCAGCAGTTTCAGCTAGAAAGATAGAAATAGCGCCGAAGCGTCGGACAATCTTAACTCGGCAGCATCAGTACGTTTTCGCAAGCATCAAAGCACCATGTCAGACGCCACCACCAAGAAGCTCGCGGAAGAAATTGCGCGCCTTGAAATCGACCTCAAGACCCTCGAAGCTTCGTGCACGACGTCAGAAGCGGCTAAAAAGTAGGTTGGCAAAGACAAAAATTCCATGGCTTACAAATTAGTAATAATTCGTGTTTGCTAGAATTGCCGGGTACTGCCAAAGCACGGCCGATCCGTTCCTTGGGGAGAATGACGGTGGTCCGAACCCGTGGCAGCAGAGCGGTCAGGGCGGTGGCGGTTGTAGCATTCTGTAATTTTAGCTAGAGCTGCCTCAATTATACAATTCTATCCTACGTCTACCATGTCGTCGCAATGCAACTTGGCAGTGTATATATCAGCTCTTCACTAATTACTTTTTACTACAACCTGCAGAATTTCTATCAATGTGCTTGCCCCCCTTCTTGTCGGAATTTAAAAACGCCTCGCCTTTCTTTCCTTCAAAGCCAGCGCGCTGATACAACAAGTTTCAAATGTCAGCACACAAATCGCTCGTATTAAAGGCCTTCGACACTTACCGGTCCTTTCCGTCCCTTTCTCTCGCTTGATTTGGCATCAACTTTCTTCCCACGACCCATGGCCTTGGCCATCTTTTCTTTCTGTCGCTCCTTCTTTGACACTTCCAGCTTTGCTGTGCGCTCTCTCCACTCCTTTTTGCTTTTTGACTTCACCTTTTCCTTCTTCTTCAATTTGGCTCGCAGCAGTTTAGGGTCATCCATTACGACCTTGCCAGCAGCCTGCTGAAGGGCGCTATCCCAACCCTTAGCTATCACCTTTTCTTTCCCTTCCTCTGTCTTCTTCAGCTCCTCAAGGCGCTGGGCATTGCGTTCGGCCTTTTTCAACAGGTTCTGGATACCGCGCATACTTTGTCCATGGCGACTCTTTGGTTTACTGTCCTTTTCGTTGCCATCGTCCAAAAGCAAGCTGCCATACGAGATGGAGGCGGCATCTACCGCTGTATCCACATCCTTTTTCGCTTGTATCTCATTTTCAGCCTTAGTAATCGCCTCCTTTTCACGTTTTTTAGCCTTGGCTTTGCTCTTGTTTTCCACCGTCTTCCGCTTCTTCAGCTCACGCTGCTCGGCTGCCGACTCAGCACGGGATAGACGCTTCTTTCCCGTCACCTCCTCTGCCTTTCGCTGCTCACGCATCGTCTGAATCTTTACGGCCAGACGAGCACGAAGACCTTCCAGCCCGCCCTCCTCCGATATTCTAGGCTTTGTTGGTTTCACTTGTGCCTGCTTATCCTTCATGGACCTACAATCCGAGACGGCGGCGGCTTTTTGTAGCTCTTCATTACTTTGCTGCGTCAGTGGCGAAAATTTAGCCCGCTTAAGAATTTTTTTTTTTGCCGAGTCCTGCTGCTTCTGTGCCTGCACATTCTGTTAACGAGAAGAAGGGACACATCATTAGCCGTCAACGCTTCCCAAGATCGTAGGCTATTGCCACAAGACGGCCATTTAGTGCGGAATTTTATTAATGTGGCTGCCAGTAGCAAGGCCTCCTCACCTTGTGGTACTTTTTGGGTGCCGACTTTCTCCAATTGGCTTCGGCGTCTGTGGGAAAGTAGAAAGCTGCCGGAATATTTTCCATGGTATCACAGAAGAAACGATCATGTTCCTCTATCGTGCGGAGCACATCATCGTCGCTAGCCACGTCCTGAGTCGTCGCTTGCAACAGCCTTCTTCCAAGCACAATCGGCGTCATTCGGCAAAGTAACGTGACTTATGACTGGTGCTCAATAGGGACTCTGTTGATTGGTTATAAAAACGAGACGTAAAACTATTGGATAATTTCATTAACAGAATGATAGTCATCTAGTACGCCAATTCCGCCCTCGTTGCCACGTTTCCCCTCCATGGGGGCCTTCAAGACGCTGTTGTCATGGGTTACCTTCACCACGGTCTCCTGTCTGATCTTTGTACGTTCTTCATCGCTTTATGCGCTGCAGCCCCGAACGTTACACTCTAAACTCATTTCACGCTCCCACTGTGTACTATGTGCGACTGGTGTGTTTTCTGGTGTCTGTAGTTTGTGTACATGTTGATCAGTGGTCGAAACGTGCGTATGAATCTCATGTATGGCGGTTAATGTTAATGAGTTTAACTGTACACCTTGCTGCTAAAGATATACCGGATCATGTATCCGTCGTTTTCAGAGAGCTTAGACACGCTGGACCCGCTGTGGGGAATGGGTCAACCATTGGATGTGACCTTTTACTTGTCTTCTCACACGGAATGGCGCACCGCTGAGGATTCTGATGCGGACGCGGTGCCAGTTGGAGCTCTCAAGTCGCTTACATTCGATTGGGAGGACTCCAACTTCAGGCATTTGGACGTTAATATTTCTAGGCAGATACTGACCAAACTCACAGACAATCCGAAGAAAGTAAACAAAGTTTGGAGTGCTTTAAGAGGAAACGCATCTGTATTCCTTCATGTCCACGTGACGCACGCTCAATTCTCGTCGGACCCGAAGGACCAGAATTACGACAAGTTTAGAACGATGCACAAATCCTCCAGCTTAATCAAATATGCACCACGACCGAATGCGAAAAATTCGCGATTATTGTTGGAATCCATTAAGGGGACATCAACCTTAAATGTTCAAGAGAAAGCACCACTGATTTCCTATTGGAAGTCAGCAGCAAATGTACAGCTTGTGACGGACTTTTCGAAATTCCCAGTCAACGAATTACCAATGTTAGTTTACAACAACTTAGACTTTATCCAGCACCCAATGGACAATCGGTGGCGCTATTTACCAGCACTTTATGTAAACGATTTGTCATTGACTGAAAATCAACTCGTGCCTTTGAACTCGACGTTGGACGATGGCAATGGTGGCGAAGTTGTTCTTCCACTGCGGTTGTCGTGGGCGCCGCTGTCATACGCGCGCTGGCAGATGCAGCTGACATTTGCCTCGGTTTTCGTCTCGCAAGAAAAAATGGGCGTGCCATCGAGCGATCTGGATGCTGTACGTTCCATGGTGACTGATACTCACCCAGTTCTATTGGCTGTTACAATGAGCGTGGCACTGCTTCACACGCTGTTTGATTGGCTGGCTTTTCGCCACGATGTGAGCTACTGGCGTGCCAAAGGAGATAACGTTGTGGGTGTTTCACTCCGAGCCATGGCGGCTGAACTAGGCTCCCAGACTGTGGTATTGCTCTATCTTGTCGATCAAGATTCAACGCTGCTCGTCACACTTCCACAATGTTTTAGCGTCGTGCTGCTTGTCTGGAAAGTGACGAAGGTTTGGCGAGCTCAGCGTCGACTTCGTATCAAGCGAAGTGCGGCAGCTGATGAAATTAATGACGAGAAAAATTCTTTAGACGAGCACACCTTGCGATTACTTGAGGAAACGCAACGCGCTGACTCTCTGGCAACATCACACATGCTTTTCGTGCTGGCGCCCCTGGCCACTGGCTACGCCATGTACTCACTCTTGTATGTCCCGCATGTTGGTTGGTACGCATGGTTGCTAGAGTCCCTCACCACCACAGTGTACGCTTTGGGCTTCGTGTTCATGCTTCCACAGCTGGTCATCAATTATCGGCTAAAATCTGTAGCACATTTGCAATGGCGGCTGCTCATCTACCGTGCACTTAACACATTCATCGACGACTTGTTCGCCTTTGTGATCAAAATGCCAACTCTACACCGAATCTCGTGCTTTCGAGACGACATTGTTTTTGTTGTGTATTTGTACCAGCGGTGGATCTACCCCGTAGATGTACAACGACCGGGGGATGTTGCTGATGGAACTCCCGTTTCAGATGCCTCTTCTGGCAAGCTTCATTACGAGTAAAATGACGAGCACAGCCAGTCATAAAGCTACTTTACCGTCAGGTGTTTAGTGGCACCCTTGACATCATATAAAGATGGATCAGTGTACTGGTGATTGTATTAAAGTAGAGCCATTTTGGTATTACTTAGACTTGATTTAGGAAAGATACTGTATCTTGATACGCATATAGTCTCTGTATGCAACCGTATACAACTAAATAGTCGAAAATAGGACAAAAGTCTGCGAATTAATCTGTTTTTTTGCCGCTCACAGCAATAAAGCAAGGATGCATATCGGCATTCGTGCTTCATAAAAAATCATGTGAGCAAGATTAGAGCACAGCTAACCTTTATTCCGGCGGTAATTGAAAAGCGACAAGAACATCGAAAATGACTGAGGTGATCATGCGTCGTAAAGGAGCCTCGTGAGAGCAAGTTCCTTACTTAGCTCCACATAATTGACCTTTTAAAGTTTTAAACATAATTGACCTTTTAAAGTTTCTAAAATTTTAAAAGTTCAATCATGTGGAGCTAAGTAAGGAACTTGCTCTCACGACACATAGGCTCCTTTGCGACGCATGATCACTTTTCCACCAGACGGAAGGAGAAGTAGCTACATCAATCTGCAAGTTCCTGTTTTCTTAAGCCTATATATGAGCAGAACAATGTTTCTACCGTCGACTCATATGCTCAGATTTGTACACGAGAGGTGAAAGGACTGCATAAGTACATCTATAAGCTTAGATATTCGACTGCTGCCGTTAATGAGCACCACTTCAGGACCAATCAAAAAGGAATGACCCAGAAGTAGGCGCCTCGTCCCTTGTTCTTGTAGAGGAAATCGGCGACATAAGTAACTTATAATGTCCTTTAGGACAGTTGCGAAGTACTTTTTACCGAACCATGTCAAAATTCGTTGTCCACAATTGTCTAATATCTTTTGCAATAATCGTAAGAGTTCGTTTGCCCAAAAATTTAAGACGTCGTATTGCCCTCTTGTCAACATGAGATCAAAAGACTAGGCCACCCACATTAAGCTGCAAACTGAGGATCATGTTTTGCAGACGTTTTCATTGCATTTTTTTCTGATGCTGCTCCTTTTGAAATAAATGAGCCGCTTACATGCTGCCAAGAATTAAATCTGTCTTCGCTACCAGCTATTGGCAATCAGAACCCAAATTGGCAAAAAATATAGCCCTTTAAATTATTGATAAGTAGTATAGCGTCTATTGCTATGACTACAGAAAGCGAGACATACATGACAAATCTGTAGCTGTCAAGCACTTTCAGGGCTTGAGATTTTAGCATGAGCTAATAGAGAAAGATCCAAGTGATACAAAACTTCTTTGATAGTCTGTCAACATCAAAGACAAGGGCCCTTTCGAGCCAATAACACTTAAGGTGAGAACTAAGACCTTGTAAGAGAAGTATACGAAGTGTTTGTATGGCTTCACCCATGCTTTGAACGGAGCTCACGAAGTTGTGCTAGCTTTAAAGGAGAGCAAGCAAGTGGGTGCATGCATCGGTCGGGGCCCTTTCTGCGTGATTAGATTAAATGTCATGCTGATACAAGCCTATGTTATAGCCAAAGATTAAGTGGTGTCGCATTCAAGCTTTGTTAAGGTCATCCTTTCGGCAACTGTCCAAGAAAAGCCCAGCGAAAATCTTTGTTTATGATGTCAACAGTCTGCCAGCAAAATATTATTAAACATCTTGCAAATAAGTCGCGATTCCGTCGATGAGCACAATCGCGGTGAGCACGCTTGCACTTCGTGAAAGCCTGTGAGACATCAGCGATTGTGTCATATGAAGTTAAATGTCGCAAGCGCTTGAGAGCAGCTTCCACGAGACTGTCCTTCTCTACAGTATACTGCTGAGAGTGTCAATGGTATGTTACTCTCGAGTAGCCGTCAACTAAGACAAGTGTGCTGTACATTACACATCCCACCTTATTGCTTCGTAGCACATATTTTCTAGAAGTTGGTATCCAAGCTAGAATGGTCGCTTAAGTAAGTTATGAGCGTGTACGATGCACCACTTGCCGTTTGTCAGCGTATAATCAGAAGACCACTCTACCGATCCATTCCTGCCTCGTGTTTTTATTTCAGAAAAATGTGTCAATGATGTCAAATTGTATATTTATCTAGAATCCACTGCCATATCACACAGTAACTGGCTTCTGGAACCATGTTGAAATAATAATCTACACCTTTCTTTAGCAGCAATGATCTTGTGAGATCAATTTTTTCAATTTCTATGCCAAAAATTAAAGCAAATTTGTTTGATGATTCAAATTCTAATATCCACTTCGCGAATCAAAAGAAGTATATGCGACTTCCAAGACTGCATGATCCAATGGCGATGAGAATCTAATCTCGTTAATGTGTTATCTAACCACCACCTTGGCTGTGATTTTGGCCTTACAAGCTCTACCATGGACATATCGCTCAGCTAGCATTCACCGGAACAAAGTATTCAGGCTGATGTTATCTCCGACCGAACCAGGATTATACTTTTTACGAATACATGGCCGAGTGCTTTTGCCGTCCACCAACATGTCAACTTTAACTGCTTTTATTTAAGGCAATACGCCTGCTTTTGCTTGATGAGCGCCATGCCTCTCCATAGTTTTCTAAACGATATTGACGAACTCGAAGAGACACTCCGTGTCATATTTGTTTTGCCACGATTGCCCAGAAGTCCTGCGAGAAGCTTTTCTCGCTCAACGGGACAAGTTTCGCTCAGCGCGTACCATAAAGACTTCCTGGATACTTCGACCACCGATCGACTATGTTACACCAGATATACATTGATTAATCACCACGAGAAGTGCTGCTAAGTGGGTAGCTTTCCGCTTATCGTATGATCCACTCCTCAATGCCTTGGCATATACCTAGCCATTCCTTGCATAGTTTGTAATTCGCGTAGATTACGCACACATCACTATGACTAGCTTGACTTATAGCCAACCAATATGCTCAAATGCTGCACTCTACTTGTACTGCTACGTATATGACTTGTCACATTTCGCGCGTCCGCTCTGCCTTTCTTTTGATGTTTTACCTGACGTAAATTACTAAACTGTGCCAAGCACTGCTTAGTCATTTACGTGCCAACACACATT
Organism: Plasmopara viticola; assembly: GCA_001695595.3. Taxonomy (NCBI): domain Eukaryota; phylum Oomycota; class Peronosporomycetes; order Peronosporales; family Peronosporaceae; genus Plasmopara; species Plasmopara viticola. The sequence continues at coordinate 171,380 of MBPM02000032.1, forward strand.
AATAAGGCCTTGCCAGCACTACCTTGGCCTTTAGCCAGAAAGATCATATATGACACAAATTGAGTGTTGTGTCTTACAAGCGCCTACGTGCCACTGCACGCAAATTGGTATGGCCTCGCTCATACAGCCTTGACTTAGCGTCAACAATGTTGTCACTGGCATGCATCGAATTTTGTTTGTAGTAAGCATCACTCATGCTCCCGTATGTTCTATGTTCTTTCCTCGCCTACACTAGTGTATATATCTGGATTTTTTATGGCCAACACGATGACCAGCTCGGTCTAGTGTCCGCACCTAGGGTGCTTCGGCTTTCTTGAAGAGTCAAGCACATGACTTGCCATATTTCTGCCGAGCTCAAAGTGTATATTCTATACGACTTTCACTTCCAATCAATCGAGCGTAGCTCTCCAGGACCGAGTTTTGTAATAGTGCACAAAGTTCTTGGAGGCTATGTCCAATCGCTTGTCAATTGTTTTCTGAGCTACGACAGAAAATTGTTTCTTTTCCTGCAGGTAGTCTTGCGCCAAGAGGCTTTAACCATTACCCCGCGGCAATTTAGACGACTGATTGGCGAAGGGATGGGCTAGTATAAACTCTAGTATTTGATGCGCTTGTAGCAGAAAGATAATAGTGCCAAATGGCTAGAATCACATCAGATAAAGCATCGACGGATGCCATGTGCTCGCCACGACTCGGAAGTGGGCCTGCATATAGCTGAGCTTTATAAGAGCCGAACTGACGGATGGATATTTGATCTGTAGGAGTCTGCTATCTTAAAGCTTAGCTCGTCATCTACTAGCAATTGTGAAGTCGCCTTGTAAGATGTCAGTTGTACATGGAACATATCCGACCGGGTCGCGTCAGTGTACACTCGTACAAGAAAATTTTGACCATCAGTCTTTTAAAGAGGCATTTTAGCCAGCAGGTCCGAAACTCCTGCACAAAGTGCTTAAACTATTTTCTAATCTGGGATGCAAGGAATCGCGAGTACAAGATACGCAAAGTTGAATGGCGCTGAGTTTACGTGAGCTGACGATTAAGCTCTTTCAAGATGGAGAGCGGCGCTATAACAGGAATGCACGAGTACACCCATTAGCATGCTCTTCCACCGAGGTTTTAGGTGGCCAAAATCGCTTTTTGCTCCTCTGTCCACAGTATTGCGAGCGTCTTGCCCATTTGTCTTCAATTACCCAAATTGTACTTAATTTTCTTTTTCTCTTAAATTCTCCACACCTACCTTCACCAGCTTTGATTCGAGCAGGGTATCGGACTTTGATGTCAGCGCTATCAACGCAGATGACTTGAGTATGCTCCAGAAGAGCAATCTCAGAGTGATAAACATTTACAGATGCGCGCCAATTTTGCCAGGCTCTTATTTTGCAACTACTTGGGGCCAAGCAGTTGACTCGCCCGTCTTATTTTATAAGGCAAACAAGCATGCTACTCTAGGTCTAGTCTTAAATTAAGATTACCTACAAGAGCAACTTGTGTAGCTGGGCTGCAGTGGCTATATGCTTAAAGGTAGCATGTGTCCAGGTCTCTGACTTTTGATTTGTACTGATAGCCAATACGTGTTGTATAGCATTGTCTGTCTGACTCCAAGAATTGGTGCTCGTCGTAGTATTAGGCCTATTTTATCCCAAATTCTAAAACGCTTCAGTCTTTTGAATTATCTCTAGACCACCTATAGAACTGCTCTTTTATAAAGGGCCTTTACCAATATGCGTTAGGCATTAGTCTTCAGAATACGTATATTTTTCTTCGTACTAAGCCCTGCGTTCTTATTGGTGTCTGAAACACAACCTGAAACATGTCGCACCAAAGTCAATATCTGCACTAATTTGGTGCAATTCCGTTACGGATGTGATCGATGCATTAATGATCGACGTTATAACCGATGTAAGAACACAAAAACCTCAATTGCTTTAGAGGATTTGCCTATTCGAATCTATCGGAGGATTTGTTTAGGCCTTGGAAGCTGCTTACACTAACAAAGTACGATCAACATAGAGGATTTCGATTGTCGCCATACAAGAATAAAAAAAGTATTTAAAGTAAGTACAGAGGCGAGAAGCCATAAAGAGTTGCAAATGAAGCCGCCTTCTTAGGTTAAAAAAGACAGTGCAAAATGCTCGTTTTACGACCGAAAAGGTCGCTCCAACCTCTTAATTCCCCACAAAGATCCAGGTCAAAGCCTTAGGTAGGATTGGCTTTATCGTGTTGGCAGGTGTAACGAAACACTTTCTGTCTTGCACATAGGGGACGTGCAGGAACACAAAACAGCTTCTAATGATCGACTGCTCACGATTCTCCGTCGAAAGATATCGGGTTATATAGTGATAGGCAACTTAAAGACATTATATATTGTATAATAATGATAGATACAGCCAGATATTTCTAAATAGTCCATATTTCTTCCTTTACAATCAGTTGTACAAGTACCTTTCTATGTAGATACCGATATAGTATATGTGCGGCATCAGAAACCACAATTTTTCGGGCCCTCTTATGAAAAAACACCATCAATTTAACACAAAAGCTCGTCTTGTTACGTACTCGGTGTGTGGTCGCTCATTTAAATGACCAAGGGAGAAAGGAATTGGGCTATTAAATTAGCAGAATATTTATTACTGAAGCGCTTAGAAGCTACCATGTAGTAAGTCTAGTATAGATTATTTACATCGAACCTGATAAAATTAATCGATTTGTCTCAAGTTTTGGGTTTCGCGTCTGCCGCAAGTGTCACCGAGTAAAGAAGATCTTCTTGAATTACCGCGACAATCGCCGCTACGTAACGTCTGAATTGCTTTACATTAATTTCCGCAGCTTCATGATATAAAGACTACCATGCGCGAGCTATTTATCGTTGATGAATTTGGTGGATGTATGAAAGGTAGCTCTGGCGATTTTCACTCAGAATGAGCTTTTGTATCAGTCAACGCATATCTGCTTGTCGCTCAAAATACGTATCAAGCAAGCTCATACTCCTTCGCAGCCCTTTAAGGAAAGAAGGCCTGTAAACTCAAGAAGTAGAAGCTGTTCGCGCTGCAACGATCAGAAATGTTTTCTCCCTCATCGGAGGCATTACACGTATGTGCCCATTCTTATGCTCACGCACCTAGCCAGGGTGTCTTTCAAGGCTACTACGCTCGCATCAAAGTAAAGTGCCACCATTTTGACTTTGAGCAAGAAATATTCACCCTTTTTTCTTTGAAGCTACTGGAAGCAGCACTGACCTGAATAGGAATTCGCGGCGTCACCGACAAAGCCGCACCCGTCTTCTTTTTTTAAAGATGTCCCAATAGAATATTCCCTAAGCTGAAGAGCGCCCTTAGACGCGCTTTGATCTTTATGCAACCAAATGTTGGACCAAGCGAGACCGTCAGCTTGTTCAACTTTTTTCTGTATGTCTTGGGCTAAGATTGAGGGTAGTCTATTCTTGAAGAAGATTCGTCTAATATACCAAGGGGCAAGCTAACTACATGTTCTACCTAGTATAATTATACTGTCGTAGCTCTTTACTTAGGCAAAACAAGACTCCAGGTCTCCAATTTTGAACCAAGCGAATCGCAGATTGCTATCGGTCTGACAAAATAAATTAAATTACAAAGCCTAACATAACTTTTATACTTTTTAATGTGAACTAACTTTCACTCACTTATATTGGTCAAGTTCGTTGAGAAGCAAATATCTTGACTTTTAGCATTGAAGACAAGAGGTGGTCGTTAGACCATGAATGCTCAGTATAAGGCTGTTCCCTATTGCGATCCTCAAAATATCGCTTGTTTGTGTAACTCAAAGTGGTAATATTATCAACTATTGCGACACACTGGGTTCGTATAGCCCCATTCAATATCCGATCAAGTGTCGAAATTATTCACGACTGACTTTCGTGATGCACTTTAATCTGCCGAGCAACTGGGACGCATCACGGAACTTGGGCTCTGCGAGGAATGCCTATGCTCTCGGGTTTAAGTAGCGCATGATTGGCGGAAAGTCTAAGCCGGGAAGAGTTGAGATTTCTGCCTTTGGTAATACGGGAAGCAGGACATTTTCTTTGTGATTAAATAGGTATAGATGGTCAATATCGTGCCCATTATTACCAGCGATCAGGTGCACGTAGCCATACCTGGAAGGCCGAGTAAACGCTAAAAAATATGAAACCATTTCACCGAAGTGCAGTAGCCTTTTTCCAAGAAATTTAGAGCTTCGCAAGACTCACACTTTTTTGTCTTGACGAAAACTGCATACATATTTTTACGAGCTCTTTTAGTCGACGGCCTCTATAATTAAGGCTTCACTTATCGAGCAACTGTGCAAATGGACAACGGAAGGGTAGTCAATTTTCTACCATAACGTTTAAAGTGCAGGTAGAGACGATAGACGACGTCTTTTACAGGATCATAGCTACTGAAAGACTTGCTTCTTAAAAATGCTATGGGTAATTACTTCTCGACCTATTAGATGGTGTCCGTGGACCCTATGTTTCAGGTATAGGTTTACCAAATCAGAGCGCTACCGAGCTACGCAGCATTCGCTGCTTTAAGTTTGGCAAGCATAAGCACATGATCAACTCCTATCTCGAAAGGCCAATGACCTGGCTATACGTGTTGCTCAAAAGCTGAAACGAGACGCTGGCAGAAGATGCACACTCCCAGAAAAAATGATGCTTACTAGTAGGAGGGACAAGCGCTCATATGGAGTGAAATTCATAGTTTGTTTCGGCCACATAAGACAGCTCGTACTGCTTGATCTAGCTTGTCGTACCTTCTATCTGTACTAAGTCCCTGATGTGTGTTGTACCATCAATTGTCACCATTTCCCATGCATTCATCTCTCTTCTTCGGCTTCCAGCTCGGTTCTTTATAGCTCATACACCTCTAACTTATGTGGTGGCTTGCTGCAACGACAGATTTGAAGGGATGACGGGATGGCATAAGCGTTTGTTGCGAAATACGTCGATCTGTTTCACCCAATCGCTTACAATACAAGTAAATGTCTCGCTTCCTAATAATTCCACTTATAAGCATAACGCAACAGTTTAAGCGCCATGAGTTGAAGCTGTAACAAAAGTGAAATAGAGACACTAAGCAAAGAGTTACGCTTTAAGAAAAAGAGGCATATTCGCAGAAGGATAGCCACACTTCAATTACCCTCTGATAAGTTGATCCCTCAATAAGGTCACTCGATTGCTAATTCCAGAGGGCTTAATAATTAAAATTGAACACTCTCGTATTGCTGCTGACCTTCAAGATAATTTGGTCTCCTTGTAGTCTTTTTAATTGTGGTTATCGGAATTAGCTCTAGACTTCCCATCAGATAGTTAACAATTTGGGTTAATTGATTACTCTACCACAAGATGTTTGTGCTTGTAAACTCCAAAGTGTCTTAACCTTTTGTATCAAAGGGTGTAAAGCCCTTGACCACGTTGTTGAGTGCAAACTTAAAAAGCGTATTGGCCACGAATGTGGCGCCTCGGCGCACAAATTGCGCAATTTATATTCTAGCCCACAATTGCACTCTTTTGCCTGGCCTTAGTCTGAGGATGGTTTGCTGTTGACCTCTTACAAAAATTGAAACAGCGTTTGCCAAAGCGCAGCAGTAAAGCGCGATCTCCCTTTTGACTCCACTGATTTTGAAAGGCCATGACATGTTAAAATGTGTTCATGTACTGCCTTACTTTGCTCCCTCGTCATACTGGCTGATACAGATGCTAAATGCTTAAGCGCCAGAGGAACAGCAGTATGCCCGTGCCTCCAGCAAGGTAAAGACAGAGTCAAGAGTTAAAGACTTTCAGCAGTCCACTGAGCTCGGAAACGGAGCTTGTGGGACCTTAGCCGTTCGTTGCACCGACTCTTTCATCTGCCACCTTAACTAGTTTTTGCGATCCCTTTCCTTAAGCCATTATATATTTTTCATCCTTACGCTTTAACTTAGCAGATTAAAGCGGTAAAAAACAACAATCACTAAACCGTAAGACCATAATCTCTGCTTGAAAATGGCGAACGAAGACGCTCGCCGTCTCGAGCTCTGTGCAGACGATCTCTGTGAGTTAGGCGCATCAATCGAGTCTTGTCTCTTTCGCCCGCCTTCGACGCATGCAACGCTTCCTTTACAGCCTTCTTCTTTTACTTCTAAGCGCCACCAACCGGTCTCGACGTCACCATATAACTCGTCCCGGTCGCTCTATTCACTGGTGTCTAGTGCGGCCTACGCGGCCAAATCGAATGCTTCGAGCCACCAGGACATGTGGCGCACGATACTGGCGCAATTGGCTCTTGAATTGGCCAAGAAGAGCGGGTCCAACGAGGCGATCGAGCGCTCGGATCGGCTTAAGCGACGCTTTGAGGCCCTGTCCGACACTGTTCGGGTGTTTCAAGAGAAGATACGCAAGACAGGCGATGAGTTGTTACTGCAGGACCGAGTGGAGAGTCAATTGGCTCAAGAAGAAACGGCTTGGGAGCAGCAGATGGAGACGCGAGAGCAGCGCGTGGCGATGCTGGAAGTAGAGTTACAGGCCTTGAAGGAGGAGAAGGCCATTGAGGAGGCGGAAGTGGAGCAGAATGGGCACTTGATGCCGGAACAAGATGATGCAGAAGAGCAAGAGGAGATGCAGGCAGAGATAGTTGAGCTTCACGAGGCGATAGCTCTTCGTACCGAAGAGAAGCGGGACATTGAAGCCGCGATCGAGTCATTACAGAGGAAAAAGATACGACGCCAGGCAGCCAGAGCCGAGTTGAGGAGAAAACAAGAGGCAACGAGTGCAAACGTGGAGGCAGATGCTGCAGCTGCAGCGAGAGAACAGGTGTTGAGGGAGTTGAGAGAAGAGAAGGAGATTTTACAGCAAAAGATCATAGCGGCGGAAGAGATGGAAGAAAAGTTAGAAGAGAATGTTCACGAGCTGCCAGTCTTAAAGGAGAAAGTTGCAAAAGCGAAGAAGGAGAGATCCGAGGTACAGGCGCACGTGGATTCGCTTCGATTAGAGCTTGCACGACGCAAACGAAAGATGCGGTACATGGTGGATATACAGCTCTTGACAGCTCGCGAAACGAACCCACCGACGTTACGGGAAGAAGCGGTATTGCTCCATTTACTCTATCAACATGAAGGCGAGATGGGAGTGAACGAGCTCAAGCAGGAAGCGAGTAGTGTGTTGCACGATCATGGTAAATTAAATGGAAACGGCGTCGTGATTCGCGCTCTCTACTCGCTGGTAGCCAACGGATTAGTGCAGATTGATCGGTCGTACGGGAATGGTCTAGTTACGTCGCTTTTGGTGTAGGAATTAGAGGTACTTTATAATCGAGTTACTGTAATGGTATTATGGTAAGGGTTGTCGAATTAGACCATCAAAACGTGAATTATGTCCCCTACATAGTGTATATTAGGGACTGGAGCAAATCACAAGACTCTATAATCATCCAGACTATATGCAGCTCGCGTCAACAGCAGGTATTTAATTCTTACAGCTCAAGTATGCCGTAAGGATCTTCTTGATGAAAATGTGACAAAATCCAAAGTGACAGTGAGAAGGAGGTTAGTTGTGTGGCTGGAAGTACAGCTGCTTATTGGAACGTACGTACCTTCAAACCGATACGGTAATCGCGTGTAGATATCTAAGGATCTTTGATTTGCTATTTTGGGTAACTGCGGCACTAATGGGATCTGGTCAGCATACGATACCTTGCTTGCTGCTAAAAGCTTACGCGGCGTTCCAAGCACAGTGCGTCCGCCATGCACTGCATAATTTATAGTTAAAGACCAGCAAAATTTGACCAAAAAACACATGATTGCAATGACAGGCCATTGGTGCTAGCCACGAAAAAGAGAAAGACCAAGAAAAGTGCTCTCATAGCTGCGATGGCACATGATCGGCTGGTGCGGTGTCGGTACTTTATTTACAGCGTAAGAATGGAATTTGCCTTTAACGGTTTTGTCTAGTGCAGTCCGCCTTATACCATCGCACTTTAACAGTAAGCTTCTACTATACAATTAATTAAAGGAATCTGGCTCCTACATGTTTGTAAAGGCCATTTCGTAAAGGCCTTTACAAACATGTAGGAGCCAGATTCTGACAACTAATTACCACCTTGAGACTCAAACACGTGCAGGTCTCCATCTGGAAAGTCCTACAAAGCCTTGGTCGAAAAAGCTTAGAATAGTGCATGAAGAAAATGGCACGGCAACTTTGCCTGAAATCGCGCTTTTGCATGTTTTGAACACAATAGTTGGCTGTGCCGCCCAGATGAGCCCGTGAAGTGCCTCCTCACTTCATTGTTTGCATGGCAATTGTCCCATTCACGACTCTCTCTTGTTCAGCGATGCTGAGTACTTTAGGTAGTGGATCAATTCAGCCAGAACGAACAGGACCTACGGAGACTAATTAAAAGGATTGTCTTGAACGTACATCTGCTCGCGACGTTTTTACACTTGGCTTCGTCTACGCGACGATTACAAAAAGTTTAAAGACGGAATCGTAAGCTTTCGTGCTCTCCTTCTCTCGCGACTCTCAACCCCAATCAGCGCCAGAAGGGTCCTTTAAAAAAACGTCTCCATTACCTGTCAAAAGTGACTCTTGTGTGCGACCACGAACACGCTTCGCCTAGTTCATTCTGCACAGGAAACGCGTTCACGAAAAGAGAAGCAGAACGCCGAAGAATGCTGCCAAAAATCACGTCCAGCGACGAAGTAGTCAAAACAGCTAATGTGATATGGACCCATGCCACGAACACATCTTCCTCTAATTCCCCTGATAGAAGACGGTCATTGTCGAGACTGTCTGCCCAAAATTTGCGCGCTCAGCTCATGATCGTGCGTCAGATCTAAGTATCAATTCAGTTAAAACGTATTGAATAAAAAGAATCAGCTAGATCCTTCTGACCACAATCACGAACAGGCTAGTAGGAAAGCCTTGAGCAAGTGTTCTAATTCGGCAACATGTTAAGACCCACCACGTGCAAAAAACGCGAGTATAAATGTTACCGCTAGGTATTCAATCGAAAAGGCAGACACATGTTCACACGTTGGTGGACACTTCTCGTCAGCCTTACCGTATTACAAACACATCTTGAATGACATTGCGGACCGCTCAATAGTTTCAGCCATCGAGTCACTGTGACTATCAAGAGAAGCTGCACCTTTACCAACGACACGCTGTGGCACGTTCTGTACTACGGTTAACGGTACCTAAGGCGATGAAAGCCGACAGTCTTGTCTGCTTCTAGCTGCCTCCTAACGGCTGGTCTAGGGTTGTTCGAGGATGCAGTGCGACAGAAACACCAGTCACTGGCACGAGATAGACACCGGATAGTGGTGACTAGAAACTTTTGACGACAGAATGTCATTATCCCGAACTCCTCGAGCGTCGTTGCTCGAAGGGTGGAGTTTTATAAACGGAATGTGCCGATCACACGGATTTTCTTACTAGAACTGCAGCAATCGAGTGAGCGAGGTAATTCACTCGCCAAGAAGTTGCTTTGCTGTATTCGATTTGCCGCAATGGAAGAACACAGTGTCTTGCTGCCTGATAGTACGTCTTATGGCCAGTTTGGTGGGTGGATGGCCTGGCTTAGATCTAACGTTCAATGAAAAATTCACTTGGCCGAGTTTTGTGGCTTGTTGTGTAATCAATGGCTTATTGTGTAATCAAATTCAGTTTCCATGGCTTATTGTGTAATCACTCTCAGCACCCTTCTCGCGCGTGATAAGAGGAGCTTTTGTTACTGTGATGAATCATGTGGATCATATAATTGACAGTCCACTGAACAGGTGGCTGCTAGAAAGAGAGTAAAGACGAGACCATGGTACGTGCCGATGTTTGCGCTCTCCAAGATAAATTCGATGTGCAAACAAAGCAAAGCACCAGGTGTCCTCTAGAAATTACGTACCTTAGAGCAAGAATTAGGTGTCTGTTGTGACTATTTTCTACCAAAGTGTACCTTTGATCTACTTATTGAACAGACTGGTTGACATATAGATGAATGCTTGTGGACCATACATTCTAATTTTCCTGGAGCGTTTTGAATCGTCAGGATTGCCCAAGCCTTGAAGCTCTACCAAATGTGTCTGACCTGCTTGAAATTTTAAGGAATGCGAATTGACAAGTCATCGCTTGACTGACAAATTCCTTCCCGTACCAGTACAAATCAAAGAAAACGTGCAAGAGATTATATGTCAACAGGCTTTCGCAATTGAGCTGTTGCCAATGCTCTTCCGTTAACAAATGAAGGAGTTTTGTCCAGGCCAAAGAAAGAAATTTCGACGCTGGTGGCTTTGCCACCTTTCAACGCTTTTGCTTGTGTTGCTATCAACTTGTTTGCGCTCACAATCATATCATCGCTCATCGACACTTGGTCGTATGTTTTTAGTCATGCGAAACTGTGCACTGCAATCCTTTCCGGCATCTCTCTACACCTACGTGTACATTTTTGGCCCAACCTCTATTGACGTACGCAGTCTCTGCCCACGCAGCTCGACAGATGTGATGAGTTCGCAGAACGTACTGTCCAAGAGCAGAGAGATGGGTAGGATCAGAATCGCTGATGTCTCCCCACGTAGGTTGTGCCTGTCACTATGACATATTAAAGTGACAGTCTTCATTTCTCCTTCGATCGAGTTCAGGTGCCGTCGCCGTTCCATGAAAGTAAGTGCGCTTCATCCACCGAATTGTCGGCTCTTAAGTGCCGACGTGATTTCCAACGTCGTGCAACAGCGCTCGAAAGTCTCACGTAACGCGTACGTGGGTCAAGAGCACAGCCTGACGATGGCACAACCACCGCAGCCTCCTTGCGTTCAATCGTTGTATAAAGAGTCTGTAAACTCTAGCGACTCGTCAACAAATGGACGTTGGGAAAGCCATCCCAGCAACACCGAAATGGACACGGAGATGCGGGACGTGCAACCTTTCAACTCTTTGAACTTAGCGTCGCGAGATAGTCTCGTAGTAAATGAAGGTGCAGCCAGTGCTGCCTTCAATGCACGTAAAGGCCAGAGGACGACCATTGTCGAGTCGATCGTGGCAGACAAAGTGCGACTTCGAGAACTGCGTCGAGTGAGACAGATTCGATATCGACAGAAGAAGGAGAATTACGCGGCCGGTCTTGACGATGGCAACAAGAAGCTTCGGAGCGAGATTGAACAGCTTTCTCAGCGTCGTCGAATAGCATTTGCCACGATTTTCACCTCAACAAGCGGCTGGAGTGTGGCCGTCGAGTACTTTCGGCTCTTCCAGTACGGACTTCGAAATTTATCCGAGACACATCGTTGTGTTCAAATGGCCTTTTTGCAAGAGACCATGACGTCAGACATTCTCTTTAATTCGGGCTACGGTGTTAAATTGATCCTCGACTACTGGCATTCCATCTCGCAAATGTTTACCGATTTCGAGGTTGAGCTCAAATCGCTCGAGAAAGCATCTTCAAACACATTTGTGGCTACTACGGTCACGACCATCACGATTTCGGAAGAAACGTTGCGACAGGTGTTCCCACATTTGCTGCGCAAGGACCAGCCAAAAGGAATGACCCCATTGGCGGCCACACTTTTAGGTGAGACGCTCGTCATGCAAGGAGCAGCACACTTTGGGTGGGATAGCGACCACTGTCGTGTTGGGAGCATTCGGAGTCATTCGAGTATGATGCCCCCACTTTTACATCTCCTGGGGGATCTAGACGCAGTGTCGCGTGTGTTTAGCAAAGCCCTTGTGACACCGGACTTTCACTGCAAGATGGTAGACTCGCGCAGATAAATTCGATAGGGCATGCGATTATTTCGATCATTGTAGTGTACATTTATATTCTAGAAGAGCTGTTTGCAACGGGTTATCATTGCACTGTACGATCGGTGAAGTATTGTCGATGGTCTTACGGTGACTAGCACTTTGTTGAACTGCGATGCAAGGCATGTTTACTATCTATCTAGCTTTTGCAAGTCAATCGTGTCAATGTAATGCAAAGGCCTTCTAACTCACAACCACTTCTGAAATTGACAGAGCCTCTCAAGGAACTTTCTCCATAGCGAGCTGTGAGATCATGGATAAATATTGGTTGGGACTCGGGTCATCGCCATCATAAAGAAGAAGTATTGGAGGATGCTCCTGACGGCCGTAAGCGAGTGAGTGACACATAAAGATGGACGACATCTGATGGCGTCGGAATTTGTAAAGCAGGGCCACGTGGTCTGCGATGGCCGCAGTGAGACACGTTCAAGAAAATTTAATTGCGCAAACAAACAGACAGGACGAGCTCGTATTTGGTGGCAGCATATGATCGCCGTGTACTCTCATTCGAAGCCAGTTTTGCTCTCTTTGGATAGACTCGCCCATCGTACTGTACACCCAGGCAAAGTCCACAAAGATTTGGCGCCTTCATACCCCTAGAGCAGCTTTCACAAAGAGTTTAGTAAAGGTAGAGGGGCTTGGTAAGCGAAGCAGGCTGGAATTGCACGCGGTATAAGTCACGGGCAGCTTGCAATTCTTATATACTTTCGAAACTTGCACCGAATTCTGGAAAAATCGTTTCAAGATCATGAAGAAGGAAGCTCAAGCAGCTGGAGGTCTCTTCGGGAACAACATCGGGCCGATACGTGTAGTCGTTATTGCTTGATATCTATCTGCTTTGCAGCATTCACTGTGACGTGATTGTACATTCTGCTAACTATAATTCACAAGTGGAGAATCTGAACCTCATGAAAGTGAGGATGGCGGCAGGAGTTTCACAGAACGAGCCATTGCATGATTTTTTTAACACAAATACGAAGTGGAGTGGCATTGACACAACCAGCAAAGATAGGCATCTTTGAAGATTGGATTAATATTACTTAACCCGATGTACGCATATATGACTGTGAGTAAATTTACGATCTCGTATGCGGTCAGGAGGGTTTCATGGTGTCAGTTGATCCTTATATCCTAACAAGCTGACCTGTGGATGCCATGACCAGCTCATTGTCCTAAGTGTAATGTATTAAACCTTGCCAGACTGAGCTCCATAGGCGTGTCACTATTCGACAAAAGAAGATTCCGTTTTGAATTAGTTTCTTATACATCCGATTTATCCCGTTTTCTCACGAAGTTCCTTGCTTGCGTTTTCCATTCCAAGATGCCGGCTTTGAAAGCGGATAGTCGCATGAGTTCATCACCACCAATACACGACACCCAATTTTTTTTGTTGTCTGCTAGTAATATTTGCTCATCTATCCCAAATATTCTTTAAAAGACGTAATTTTTTGAGAAAATATTTACGTAAAACATACCTTTATTTTTGATTGTACTTTTCCGTAGCCGAATTTTGATCTCCGTACAGACTCCTCTTATGTTTTGATAGAATGGTCTTTCTTTGAAAGGGCTGGCAGCGCAATTCCCTTTAGCCTCACGCTTGTGATGTCAACGTTGCCGTCCGTTTAACAAGCACTGCTTTGGCGAGATTCCTTCTCGACTCAATTTTATCGTGCCTTGATTTTTTTCCTGTAGTGCTTCAATATGCATATGTTTTAGTCCGCTTTCTCATAACGTTCCTTAACGCAATCACAAAAACAAAGTCGCAAGGGTTAATCATCGGACCGCTTGGACTATTGTATTTAAATGAACACGGGCCAGCTAATAGCATGTCGAAATCCCTGCATGATTAAAATGTTGTTCAAACTGTCTTGCGTACCCCGAAATTAGCACCTCAGTATGGTTCAATTTACCTATCTCTTGAGTGACGCATAAGGCCTATGTGCTTGATCAAAATAGTTTCCTTAAAGAAAAACTTATAGAGAAGTCGACTAGATTCAATTAGCAGGCTAAGAAATGCTAGTACTTTCGCTTGAACAAACAGAAGAATTTCATCAATGAACACGGAAGAAAAAATGAAATATGCTATCTATTGGTGATAAAGTATTGCTAGATACGAAAAGGCGACCGTTAATAAGAAAAATTTCGTATTCCAAGCAAAATTAATCATCGTTATGATGATGCCTTTCACAGACCAAGAAGGGCATCGGTCGACATACACCATCAATCGTAACAAGACGATGTCAACGTACTAATAATGTACGTGTGACACCCGGAAAGAATGTTTCCATTCTCAAGAGTCCAGCTTCTATCAGAGTCCTGAGGTGTCCTCAGCATCGTTTCGAAACGTTGCCTCCGAACTCAACCGTGCTTTTCAGGCGATCCATATGACGACGGAAAATGCCCATAGCCACCAACACATTGACCATGAGGCTGATGAGCTAAGTATCTACTGAAATTGTGCTTCAAGCGGCCGGTCGAGCCTGAAGCTCACTTTGAAAGGAAGCACTTTTTAGCACAATTCCAAGACCTCGCACTGAGACTTGGTGCGGTGATCCAATTGCGTTACTCACGGGTCGCACGACAAATTAAGTCTTACAAAAGGAGCAGATTGCATTTTAAGCTGATGGACGTAAGGTAGAATTGGAGCTGCAACACCCGAAATTCTTACTTAATCTCAGCATAATTGTTGCGATTGGACCTTGGTGGTGACAGCACTGAGGCGAGCTCAAAGCTGTATGCATACCGATTATTGTCTACTCTTGATCTAACGCCGGGTGAAAATGCTCAAAGAACATGCAATGGTACCGTATAGTCGAGCGGGGCCAATCTTTTTATGACCAAACGATGTATATACAAGAGTGGTTTCCGAATAACTCGCGGTGCGCGAAGTAGGTAAATATACCTCTCTTTCATGGCCTTTATCGACCGAGTAATTACTATCCGAACAGCTTTCATTTTACTTGTCAGGCCTGATGCGGAGAGGTAAGAAGACTTCAAAGACCGGCGAATTGGATTTTTAGTGAAGGCGGACGAGACACATAGTTGTTCACCCACTGCGTTACTGACTTTGGCCACTGAAACTAACCGGGGATATCAGCGAAGGATATCGTCTTTGCTTTGCCCATTCTTCGTGTATGGTGATTTTATCAGCAAGGGTATCACAGGTCTGCTAAAAACCATGGAAGATTCTGCTTTTTTGAATGAAGCATTTGTATGACCGGTGAGCTGGCGATAAGTCTAATATATTTGACAGCTTTGTTTGTTAAATTGAGGCTTTTTTGCGGCCTTAGCAGAAAGAATGGAATTGTTAAAGGTGGAGGTGTCTGCGGACCAACTAGGCGATGTATAGCGATAGGTGCACGCTTTCCATCGTGGAAAAATGAAAGCCTTTTCAGCTACTGACTTGTATACGAGTTGTGGAATATTTTCGGTATGAGCTAGTGTCTTTGGCTGTCTAAGTCAAAAACAACAACATGGTAGCTTTGATGGTACGCGCTAGGTCATCATTGCCAAATAGTCTGTGTAGATTTTTAACTTAAAGCATCATTGTTGGTAGCCAGCCTTATGATTTCAAGCACCTTGCATCAAATTTCGACGTAATGCATTTCGATAATAAGGTTGACCTGCAAATAATTTTCTGCGGATATGCACTGCAGTAGCTTTTTACTCTAAAAAGCGTGCGTTTAGGTATGCGAATTTCGCTTTACACAAGTTACTGCGAATCGATATCTGCTTAGCTTCAAGAGGTAGTTTAAGTGTACCAAAACTTACTGCGACGCCAACTTATTAACCCCGATAATCGTTTATATAGCTGTATCGGTATAAGCAAATTCGCTTTAGCATAATTATACGCATGAGCATCGGTTCACAAAGCATGTGCTGCTTTGTAGTCAGCTTCTCATACCTATATAAGCATCACCTGACTTGTGTCACACGATATCGTAAAAAGCCAACTAGCGTGACACACACGAATGAGTTCATGCTCTTAGTAACACTATACCCATCATTTTTTTACATTCATCGAGTTGCAAAGATCATTCAACTCTACCGATTGAAAATGACAGTTGTTTTATGCGTCTCATTTAGTGCATCATAGGGACATCAAAAAAAATTAAAGACAATATTCAGGCTTACGGTATCAGAAAATTCTTTTTTCTGAAGTTTTAGCACGCGAATTTGACTAATGATGACTTGGTTGCTCTGCTGAATCACTCAATTGTAAGCTAAAGAATCACATAATTCGTGCTCGCGAGTAATTGGTTTCCTGCTGCACATCCCCCGCTTTACTTGTTCCGTTTTTGCGATAAAGTTTGTATCTGATGAGCCATATAAAAGGATCCATTAATTTTGTTAAAGCATTGAAAAATAAATATTTGTATGTGTCTCACGACATCCGCCTTGGCTGAATATCATATTGAGATGTATGTAGTGAAGTTGGTTGAGCTCGAATTAGGCAGATATTGGATAATTTGGCAGTGTCTTTCTTTAACAGAACAGTGTGGCGTCATTGTACCTCTTTTTGTGCTTAGCTCTAGGCAGAAATCATTCAGGAAAATAGCCTTCATTCTGCGCTTTTACTTTATGTTTAATAGCCAAACACCATGCGCTTAACATACACGCTTACAGCAAGCTATATGCAGACGTCAACCCGACACAGACGCTGAATCTTATATCGTCTTGTGACACAGCTTTTAAGACCCACACAGACTAGATTTTCGAGGACACTCTCGTCGATAGTCGCGCAGAAGACGAGATGACGAGCTCATATTGTCTTCTAAGAGCGATAATCAGGGCATGCAAATACGAAAAGCTTTACACCAATTAAATGTGTTGCGCGAAAGAATTTTTGGGGGCACTTTCGTTGTGGTAAAAGCATTGACAAGAATGACCTTTCAATTCAACGCACTATGGCTAAGACCATCATAACTTAACAAAAATCATTACATTTGAAATGGTGATACTCAGCAACGAAAAAAAATGACAATGTCAAGTAGAGTCAATAGCACGTGCCAACTTTGGTCTTGTCAATTAAAGAGAGGCCACTCCTCTTTTTTGAGGAAGCGTCCCAATTTGTCACTGGCATCGCACTGCTTAAACTAGACGTCAAGCGGGGAGATCGTGCTATCGCATTCGAAGCCCAGCGACTTAAGGCTGCCTATGCAAGAAAAGTGCAACTTGCTTGAAGTGTGCTTACGCCAATTTATAGCTTACCGCGAGGATCTAATTCATTCATGATCTGTACAAATCCTTGGTCGCAAAGGGCCGAAACCTAGTCGCCTGGAATTTAAGTCCGAAAAGTAGCACACAGGCGGGATCATAAAGCCGATGCCACTCGGTCCATAAGCGATCACAAGTCTGACTTCACCTTCGTCGGGCCTTGATCGTGCCATATATGCACGAGATAACAAGTCCATTGGATCATTAATGGCTTCAAGGAACGAATAAGACAATTATCTGTCAGTGTCATAAGTCAAGCTGACGTATGAAAGGGCCAATTTAGTGGCCCTGACGTATTTTTTTAGGATACAAAATCCAATAGACGATATTTGTAATTATCCGCTCGGCATCCATCCCGGGCGAAAGAAAATATTTGACTGGGTAAGTTGTGGCATTAGCTGTACAAGTTGGCTTGCACATATGTAAATGGCTAAACATTTGCGAATGTAGCTGCATTATGGGCAAACAATACGCTACAAGTGGCCATGGATCATTGACTAAGTCGACTCGACATGCAACACTAATCTTGTGGTCTTTATCAACTTACTGAGAAAACGGTAGACTTGGTAATGGTACAGCATACACTCTCGAAGTCAATGGCCTCGAACGGAAACCTTGCATTGCGAACTATTTGGAAGAATGTTTGTAGCTACTTAGCTTTAAGTATGGACATTGGCCATCCGCAGAGTGATGGCTGTCAATAGCGTATAGAAAGCGTCGTTGTAAAAGTATCGCGCAGTGCGTGAGCGAGTACTCCAAGGCATCAAATACGCATACTTACAGAGCTCGATGTTGGCAACGCTGATTATGCCTTGACAGTCTACGCACTCTGTAAGCGCCACCACAATGTGTTATAAGACTTGGTCAGATAGGAATATCTGTGCGGCTTGATCGTTTTAACTGTACAGCGATGCACAAGAAAGGCGAAGGCATTTTGTCTTCAAGTACTTTGTACGTATGATATATAAGAGCTAAAACTAATGTCAAGGAATCGACCGATAAGGAAAATTTGCAAATGCAAATCTAGAACAAATAATTGCTTGAATTTAACGCTAAAAGTGTACCTGCAATTGCAGTTGCTGCTGTCTCTAAGATTACTTCATTGAAATATGTAGAGCTATTGCTTAAAGGATCCTAATAGCATGCGCTTGACGCTTTTGAAAAGATGCATGCGCACCCAGAGTTCTACGAGGGTTTCCGGATTAAAGAAAGTGCAAAAGCTACGGTGACGGGTCATACACAGGCGCAACCACCGATAGCCAATCCAACGGTGAGGTCAAAATCATTTCCGGGTCGTAGAGGCTATAATATCTGCTTGAGAGACGCGAAATGAGCGACTTGCTCGCGTACATATGCAATAACGCGCCCAATCTCAAAAGCCGGTCGGACAAGACCAAACAATTTTGGAGCAAAAACACTATGTGCACATGTTGGTGAAGGCTTCGCCAGCTCTTAAGTTTCATCCGATAGACGTTAAGTGTGAGCAACCTTGTAGTGAAATCAGTGTGCCGTATGATATTGACACATCGTCTTTCTTATCCTCATCCTTATTTCAATGATAAGCGCCATTATTGCGAGGAGTGCATTTATGTGCAGTACTGTTGCCAGGGTCATGTATTATATCTTGTAAAGTGGGGGTCAATCCTCACTCAATGAGCTCAACGTTGGAAATTAGGTATTGTTATATACTACAAACTAACGCTCAGAAGAGCGATTTTAATATGCGAGAAAAATGAAACGTCTTACATAGTAAGAAATTAGGCTGACGTTGGAAGACCTTCATTAGAGTGTCGTTTTGACTTACTAGCATCTGCCGCGGAGGCAGTGTTTGTGAGAACAGTTTTTCGGCTCATATATTGCAGAACAGTAGTTGGCTGGCAGTTGACGCCAAATTTAAAGTTGAGCGAGCGCGTCCCAAATGCAATAATACACTCGCTTATCGATGTCGCTGAAAAAGACACAAGTGGGAGCAAAGAAGGCACTGTATGCTAGACGTGAAAGTGCCTCTATATAAGATAGGGCGCGTACTACCGGCACAAAACGTCAGCTCTCTTGATCTATCAAGTAAGCTCGGTAATTTGCAAGGTAAAGCTTTGAGGACGCTTGCGACCTAGCGCTTGGGGGAACATGCACCTTACTCTAAGCGACAAAGGTCTAACATTACTGTCACTAATGGTATGTGAGAAAGCCTGTCGGAATAAGCAGCTGGATTATTTGATTTGACTCCTACAGAATAAAAATCGGATGAGGCTCAGTTTTATAAAGTATTTGGCGCTCTTGTGCCTTACCGAAAGCTTCTTCATTAAGCCGCAATAAGAAATAATCTTTTCCTTTTCAAGTATACTATGGTCTTGGTCTAACAAGTCTGTCATTGATCATCTATCCATATCAAGCAGAGAGTCTACATCAGAACCGGGCTATCGGCTTGTTGTTCCTTCAATAAGGGTATAATGACGAGCGCAATTGTATTCTACAAACTTGTCTTTGCTCGCCTGACCTGTTCACGATGAGAGCCCTGCGTCGCCAGGTAAGCGCCGTGCGTTGTTGTTGTCTCTGAGATAAGATTGCGCTCTTGAAAGACACGATTTACTGTGTTCGTGTTGGCGCGACTGCATAATAGCACGATGACATTTGCAGTGCCATCTAGCAGTAGTGATGCTCAACATAGAGCTAAACTTAAGAAATCCACTGCTTTACAGAAAATATGCCACCTTTACAGCAGCAAATCAGCTCTGACTATGTCATGCATGACATGCAGCGAATGCTGTCCTCGACGATCGTTGATTAGTGGTGGACGGGCCACCCCATGCAAAAAATAGGGCCTTGTTCGTACTACTTTTGCTGTCAACCACAATAGGTCACATTCTATTCTGAGTCTATAAGGCACTTTGCTATGATAAACCAACTTAAGAAGGCTATTCAATCTGCTGTTTCTGCTTGGTGGAGGCTGCAATATTTGTTTTGCAAGGATCGGACGGAACAAACGCGTCCAGAAGCAATGAATACTAATGGAAGCGCTTTTTCGAAGCACCTTCTGCAAAGGAGCTGCTGTAGTGGGTTGGTGATAGGAAGCGTTGATTTAGGTCTATGATCTTTATTCTATGCTAAGAATCAATAAGTTGTGCAAATCGCCGTCTGTCCAGCTCTCAGAACTAAATGTAGTCGACCAACTCAAGATGCAAACACAGCTTCTCACTTAAAATGTGAGCTGAACTCTAATTTGATCTGTCGAGTCCGTCCATTCATGAAAATATTTCCTGTGAAGCTATTAATCTTGCAGTTTCGCTCCTCAGAGGTCTGTATAGCAAGTGGATAAGGCGCACCGTTTATTGCAATATTTAGACGTGTAGATCCTTAAATAACGACTTCCTCGTCGACCGCACTCAGTGCATGTTCAAAGGCTGAACAAAAAAGTACTTCAAACAAGCCAAGTCAGAGGGTTTAAGTAAGTAAGCCATACCGTTTGGAGGAGACTCAATTGCACTTGAACACATTTGTGCCGCGCGCGTCCGTCACGTCGGATCATTACCATCCATAGCATTTGAGTACCGCTCACCATCTGCTCAGAGTAACGATGACTCAGGTGTTATGGTCGATTTCGGTCTGCCGACATCGGTATTAAAGGGTAAAGTGAGAAATCGCTTGTCTCGGCATAGCCTAGCACTGATCATGAGTCTGTGGCTTTACCACTTAGCCTTGTCGTCCAAACGTCCACCACTCATGTCAGAATCGCACATTCGCAAATTTATGCATCGCACACCTCGTGTGTGAGCGATTAGTTTACTAATATCTACCCCACTCCATGATCGTTCTTTGGTAAACCGATTGACCAATACTCAAGACTTCCACCTCGACGAAGCACAAGATCACAAGAACGAATATAAACTTAGAAGAAGTGCTCCGCGAGCAGCCCTAAAAAGCGATCCTATTGAGCCGGCTGTGACTGTGCGAGCGATATATGGCACTGAGCCCTTGCTCTCCTCAGACGCCTAGCGTGAGACACATGTAGCTCCACACATTTTTTATCCCGAGATACTAAACATTTTTAGTTGCCCGTAAGAGCGAGAAATCTGTGCCGATAGATTCGGGCTTTCCAGGTTTAATTAAATGCGTGAGAGCGATAGAAGCCTTCTAACGCGTTAGGATAAAAATACAAGCGATCGATTTTGCGATAGCTTCAGCGATGTTAATATCAACAACAACCGCAATACGAGTGTTGTCTGTCCAATCCTTCGGCAGGAAGACCGTAAGCTCCATAGCCAGCTTCGTAATGGAAAAGGCAACTTGTCAATGTCATGGCATGCGTTTAACGCGTTGGTGCTTATTTTATGTGCGCAGATCTATCCATACAACTTCGGCCACCAATGGCGGCTCTTACACGGCTAATAGTCATTACTCGGTAGAGGTGATCGCCAAGCGACGTGTTGTAGGCCTCAAGAAAATTCGATCTTATAATTCTCATTAAAACGATCACCATACGTGAAAGATCACCTCTATCGGTACTATAACACAGCAGCATACTCCATTGAGAATTAGTGTAGCCTCATCTGAGCTGGCCAAGTTTATCTCCAATTAAATTGCCCCTTCAAGCCTTTCGCAGATCTACACACGTCTTACCTCACGCATACATAGCTCGAGAATTTGATAACTGCGTCGTGGTGCATGATCAGTATCAGCTATAGAGGACCTAGAGATTCGCTGGTGAAAGCTGCACTTGACAAGAATTTCCTACATCGTATTAGTCTTTTTTAATACAGAGAACTTCTGTAGAGAATCCTTAAGGTATTTGACTTTGACCACGACTATCCTACTTCACCCCCTGGCGTCAGCTATACGAAGTGCACTGCCGACGACACATTTTGACGCTTCAAAGGTGTTAGAATTGGCTAGAGTGGATTCGACCATTTTGGGACATCGCCTGCAACAAACTTAACTTCTTAAAAGCCGCATCGTGCTAGACGTCTGAAAAACTTCTTATTTCATAGTTATTTTAAAGAATTTTGAAAGTGGCCTTACCACGTCTGTGTAATGTGCATTAGTTTTGTGCGAGAAATTAAAAAATCTGTGATTCACGATGACCTTGGCCTTAGCGGTGTCACTCCAAGGTTATGCTGTCTAACTTGGCACCTTCAGCAGAAATTTGCATCTATTTTCACTTGGCTTCATCAGTGTCAAGCTCTCTTAGGCGCGTGCACTCGAGCTTCACTCACAAGTCGACGATGTTGATTTTCACACCTATCTTTTTGATTTCTGGGCCACTATGGGCAAGCTTACATTTTTGAAATAGACGCCTTTGCATATGACCGTGTGGGGACCGAGCAATTGGCTGCGACTAAACGCCGCGACTTTTTGAAAGCTCTTGGGGTTTGACTAATCGCTCCAGGAGCATACCGTTTTGAGTGCTGACCGCGGTCAATGCTATGTCCTTCTCTCGCTTGGAAAGCTTGTACCATGTGTCGACTAAGTCCACTATACATTTTACATCCACCATGCTGATTTAAAGTACCGATTTCTTATTAATAGTCAGCTATGCCGAATTGGTAGCCACATTCAGCTCTTTCTGTTAGCTTTTACGATGTGTTGCTTGCCATTTGGCTTCTTAACACAAAGTGTCGGAAAATTACTAAGACGAACTCATTCGCATCAATGATGTCACATCGCTCTTTTGATAAAGATCTTTGACGCGTCACGTAGTATTTGTTTCTTTAAAGTAAGTCAATTTCATAGCGTAGATCTTCATTGGGTGGTAACGCCGAAGGAAAGCTTTATGAGGGCAAAGATATATAAGCATGAACTAAAGCGGATACATCACTTATGAGGCTAAGCAACTTCCCTTTGTGCACTAAGCATATTCCAAGACCGCTCCATCGTATAATTATCGTGATGTCTTTATTAGGTCTTACGTTTACCACTTCGTCTATGTCATTGGCTTTACAGACCTTTTCTGGTTCTGTGATAAAGACTTAATCCATAGCACAATGTTCCCACACCAGGACTCGAACCCGGGTCTGCTGGGTAAGATATACTTATCCAACGTATTTTGTCTAGAAGGGATACATTGTCCTTTTACTTGAAAGTGTCATGTGCAAAGCGCTCAATCTTGGTCGCACCGTACGCTAGTAGCTGTTTAGCATGTATTTTGTGCTCGTCTTGCCAACGAAATTGCCAGGCAGGACTGGTATCTTAATTCTTGCTGATCGCCGGAGCAAAATGGCTCAATTAGTGCTCGGTCGATGGTATTGAAAAAGCAGCGCTGTTCATTGACCGTTATGTAGACAACATGAACTGTTGCATCTGCCATGCGCTTTTTTAAAGAGCGTTTAGCACCGGACTAGGCGTATTCACAGCGGACTAATCGAAGGCTAGGCAAATTAAATTGAATTTTCACTCAGTGTGTGTGTGGGTACGCCATGGCATTTGAGCAGCATGCTTTACTCGTTGATTTTGCGTCGAGAAGAGGGCAACAAGGTACACGTTAACTTCGGCATATTGTCTTGTTTATCCTATCATTCCGCTTGCGTCAACACATTGTGGCTTCACGTCACCACATTGTAAACCCTGTGGTCTTGCCGAGAGAAAAGGTTGCTGTTTGCTGCAATTGGCCCTACCACAGCGCATGATAAAGTCCAAAAATTACGACTTAGTGCCTTAAGAATGTGTGCGACGAACAAACGCACATGTAGGAAGTTTGGGATTGTGCCTTTTGTATCAATAGATGCCAAGTTTGCTCTATTGCATTTACTACTATTCTACGCCTTAAACTACACCCGTGTTTTATAACTTTGGGTAACCAAAAACGTCGTAGCGTACACACTCGATACTATAAAAAATCACAATGACTGACGTGAGCTTACGTACCATCTTTATGATCCAGTCTAGGTGATTAGAATAGCGTTGGTGCCAGGCAAAGCCACAGGAGGCTGAACTAATAATTCGACCAGATGCTGCTTGTGCCCCAGTCTCTGTTTTGATAGACGCGTGTTGAGCGATCTTGCCGCGGTGCGATGCAATTACGCGCTTAAGTCACTCGAGAGAGACAATATTCTGATAATCAAGATTGTGACAGGGCTATGTGAACTCAGTGTGTTTCCAAAAGTTGACAGTATCAGCACATGAGCCACGTGACGTTTCAAACGTCAATGGGAAAGCAGAGCTTTGTATCAAAAATTAGCAGAAAAGCAGTACATGATCTTTTGATGACATCTACATGCATATCGTATGATATACTATGTTAGATAGCACTTACACGATTTTTAAACTATAGCTTTGTGAACAAGTAACGTATAGCTCTCACAAAATATATAAAGTTTGATTATCAAGACTTGGAGTCAGTCAGATAGCAATTTGCGACCGGCATTCAATTTAAGGATCAAGCAAAGGTTAAAGACCTTTTTGTACGTTTCCTTGAATCGAATAGTTACGGCGACCTCGCTGCAGCAGAAGTGACCCTATATTCGCGCTAGAATTTTAGTTTCTATCGCCTGACTTGGTACTATGCCGAAGCTGATGCATTCCGAAGTGAGTTGTCTTTGACTTCACGAATTTAAAGAGTACCTATTTGTCCATGATGGCTGATTTTGTATTCTTGAATATAGTCTCGATATGGATTCTCTGATATAGTGGGTAAACAAGGCCTAGGTGCAAGCCACCCTTGTCCTTTGAACTGTTATGACGCCGAGTGAAATTACTAAGTAGGATTCAGTGCGATGGTATCAGCACGCGCATAGCCTACGCTCAAATGAAAATCGCACTTTGAATCTAAATGTTTTCGTGCACGTCTTGGAAATTGATAGATTTTACGGCGCGCAAACCAAATGAGCATACTGCTCGTGTCAAGCTCCGTACTGGCCGGGCCGGAAATTTTTCTCTGGGAGGTCCGCTGTTTAATGTAAGAAAGAACCTCGCCAAGGGTGGTGCCTTGGGTTAGTTATTGATGGTGGGCGATCCAAAAAGTTCATCTCCTATTGCTTTGATGCTTTCGGTCGATCCAAAAAGTTCATCTCCTATTGCTTTGATGAATTCGGTCATTGGATCGATCTGTTAGATAAAATAAGGATTGTGTATTTCACTTCACTTCCTTTATCCTGATACCTAGCAGTGGTGACATTTTTAATAAGGGCACCACAAGTCAAGTGATTACGAACATTGTCCCTAAATCGATGAATTTTCACCCTTAGCCTGCAGTGAGACTGACGAGTGTTCGAACGAGCACCCGTAGAGCTCTTCTCATTTTATCGATTTAAGGTGGAGCTGTGTGCGGACCACTAGGCGTAAGCGAATGTTCTCCGCAGCGTCAACAAGATGGCGCTGGAGCCTTTTATGCTTAAGCGTATTTATGGTGAGTGGATTACTTCTAGCTTGCAGCTTACAGAGAAGGATTTTTTGTTGGAGGCGCAGCCTTGAGCACCGAGGCCTCTTTTGGCTTAAAAGCGCTATAGGTGCTGAAGCATCAATTTAGAAAAAAACGGCCATCGCTGAGCGACCCTGCCTCCTTGCAGTCGTTAAAGCTGCCTGTTTGGTCATCTTGTGCCCTGCACAACTTTTCGCATAGAAGTTATTCGACATATACCATTATCGTGTTGTAAATTTGTTTGAATATATGTGACGGGCCATTACATAAATCTTTAGGCTTGTAGTCTTTTCGGAAAAGTGACTACTGTGCACGACAGGCACTTATTCGGCTATGAAAAAAATACCAAAAGCGTATCTAAAAGTTGCCTTTTAGATTGCGACAGCGACTTTAGTCGCTTGTCAAGTGCTAGAAGACATTAAATTTGCATACAAATAAATCAGTCTAAAATTGTATTCTGTTGCACTTCGGTCCTTTAAAGACTGGCAGGTGCTCAATTATAAATCGCTTCTCTGTTGTGACCCCGTCATAATAAAAGAATGTTTAGTTATTGATATAGAAATAGTATTATTGAGAGGTAATTAAATGATATAACATTGAGGTTATTGCTTCGAATATAAACTTATAAAGACCAGCGGTTTTGCACAACACAGATGTCCAGCTTAAATTATTTCGATGCCACTGACAAAAGCTGTCTGTCGAGACAACCTTGTCTAAGTATGCAGTGTGAGTTCTCGTATCAAATCAGACCAGACCCGTCAAGCTGCATAGCAACTTCCCTATATTTCTAACAATTTATTCCATTACTGGCTTAAGTAAAATACAAGACGGCGATAATGACCTATCGACTAAAATTCGCATGAAAAGGAGCTTTGAATTTCGACGATTATTTGTGCTACTAGAGACAAGTCCTGCAGGGTGCATCTCACTAAAGTACACTCAATAGTTAGCACGTTGTACACGACCATTTGAAAATTCACAATACCGCTAGTAAAGTATTGGAAAGAAACACCACTCCTATTAATAATGGCCGTTTAAATGCGACTTCAACTTCAACGTCTATCTCATTTTTCGACGCCTGCATTAAGGAGCGATAATGCTGCTGCTTGGAGCCGTGTGCACAACAATTTTTGCCGATATTTTATTATTCTCAAAAAAAAGCAGCTGCCATCATCGTTAATAAAACACGACGATAGTGAGCCTCAATTGCTTCACTAGTCAGGGCGACGTCACCCTTCCGAAAGGTCGCGCGTCCACTTTGCACTGCTGCGATTGGTGGAAACCTGTCCGCGTCACCAGTCTTCTGCCCTAGCCCTTTTAAGCGTGCTTTACACCATATAACTCGCCTTCGGCATTCCCAATTGCGCACTGTACGAAAGACCA
This sequence comes from Plasmopara viticola, assembly GCA_001695595.3. Taxonomy (NCBI): domain Eukaryota; phylum Oomycota; class Peronosporomycetes; order Peronosporales; family Peronosporaceae; genus Plasmopara; species Plasmopara viticola. Next base: position 198,106 of record MBPM02000032.1, read on the forward strand.
TCACTCTTTCGGCCATTACCGGGGTTGAACAAGACCGTCACTCGTAGGGCGCCATGTCCGGGCGCGCGTCCATCGGCGACTACATTGTCACGAGTAAATTGGGCAGCGGATCATTTGCTGTGGTGTATAAGGGCTACCACAAGACGAGCAAATTGCCGGTCGCTATCAAGGCGCTGTCGCTCCACAAGCTCAATGGCAAGTTATTGTCTAATTTGGAGATGGAGATTGCCATCATGCGTCAAATTGACCACCCAAACATCGTGAAACTGTACGAAATTAAGAAGACAGACAAACACATGTACCTCGTGCTCGAATATTGCGCTGGAGGCGACTTACAGCACCATATGCGGCGTCAGCCACAACAGAGCGGTGGCCACTTGCTTACAGAGAACGTGGCCAGGCACTTTTTACGTGAATTGGCCAAAGGCATGCAGTGTTTATGGCAGCACAATCTCATTCATCGCGATCTCAAGCCGCAAAACTTGTTGCTGGTAGAGGATTCGCCCACTTCAGTTTTAAAAATTGGTACAGTTTTTAGTTATTGACTGACAATGATTGCTTCGTGTAACTTGACAATATACATTATCGTTACAGCGGACTTTGGCTTTGCAAGGCATTTGGCCACGGCTTCCATGGCCGAGACGCTGTGTGGATCTCCTTTGTACATGGCGCCAGAGATTTTGAAGTTTCAGAAATACGATGCCAAGGCCGATCTCTGGTCTGTTGGTACCATTTTGTTTGAGATGGTGGCAGGACGTCCACCTTACGGCGGCGCCAACCACGTGCAGCTTTTGGCCAATATTGAGCGCCAGCCACTGCGCTTTCCACCGACAGTGCAACTATCAAGACCCTGCCACGATCTGCTAGTGGCTTTACTGCAGCGAAAGCCAGCGCTCCGTCTCGGATTCACCGACTTTTTTGCAGACCCGTTTGTGGATCTGCAGCCGCTGCCCGAGCAAATTAGTAGCCATGAAGCTTTGCGTCACTCATCGACACTTTCAACAGCTGCGAGTATTCGAGAAGAAGACGAGGAAGACGAGCTGGTTTCTACGACAGCAAATAGCAAATCAAAAGAGGATAAGGACGAAATTGCTGAGACAACTCGCCAAGGATCTGGGAGTGATTGCCCGACAAATATGGGCTCTTGTAAATCGAATGTGAGCTCAAAGTTTGCGAGTACGGCACCACCGGCGGTGCTTCACCATTCACGCAACGGCAATTTGGAAGTCATGGAAACCGCTTTTGCGAGTGCGAGCTCTGGCTCAGGAGCTTTGCGTCGGTCGTCTTCGTCACGGCTGGCGCGAAGTCGACGCGCTTCGTCTAGTGGAACCGGGCTAGCCGGGACTAGTAAAGGCACGAGTCCGAAGCTTAGCCCGCAAATGAGCCCCTACAATCTGCCTAGCCCAAGTCCAAGAATAAATCCGTTCAAGCAGGTCTCAGAGTCTCCTCCAGGTGCCACCGCACTTCAGCTTCAGCAGCAACATTCGCTTTCTGGCTCGTCACGTATAAAAAATGTTAATTTTTCTCAGTCTGGCCAAAATGATGTGATTGAGGCAACAAGATTAAAGAATGTTGTTTGCGTTGGGCACGCCCTTGACAGCAGTGGTGAATACGTCTTCGTTGACGAGCTATCAGAACGAATTTCCAATGGTGGAGTTGCAGGGGACCAGGATGGAGAAAAAAGCCCCGACACGCCGTGTTCATCCTCGCAAGAAGAATTGTTGACAAGAGCGCTGACTTCCACTAACAGCGGTCATGCACCTGCTGGGACTTTTTCTCGAGAATACGGACAGCAGCTTATCGACATTGTGGTATTGCGTACACAAGCCATTGCACCGCTTGCAGATCAGCTTTGGACGATGAGTATAGGTGGAGACGCATCGTTGTGCTGCGAGACTGATACTGCTAATGATATAGTAAGGCGTGAGGCCTGGTCTTTTCAGCACAGAGGTGCTTCATCATTGTCGACGTCAGGCGGGAAGCGCGCTGGCAGTGCTAACTTATCGACCGCGTTCTTAATGAGTTCGTCCTCGGCCTCTTCGAACGGCGTGTGCCATGCGCTTGGTGATGAGGACGATGGTGATGATGACGAGGATGATGACGAAAAGCATAAGGCTGAACGTCAGTACAAGTGTGCAGCCGAGGCTTTGGCATTGTATGTCAAGTGCTTACGGCTCGTACAGCGCGTCGTAAATTACTTCCGTCATGACAAAGTGTCGTGCGGATCGATTGAACCGGCTGAACCATCAGTAGTGGGTGACTCACCTGGATGGGGCGACACGAGTCGGAAGATTTCGGTGGCTTTTTTGTCCGCACAATTGACGTATTTTTTGGATCGTGCGGAGCAGTGCAAGGCGCGTATGGCTTTACTTGCCCGTGTGCATACTCCGGTACATTCAAGTGCATCTCAAGAGGAGCTATTGTACTCTCACGCGCTTCGAATTGGACGCCAGGGCGCTATTCGTGAAGTTTTGGGTCAAAGTCGAACTGCACATGACCACTATTTGCAAGCTCTGCTCTTACTAGAGAGTTTACTGACGGACGCGCCAGGCGCTAGCGGCAGTGCGCTAGCCGTTGGTGATCAGAAAAATGTGAATTCTTTTTTGCAAGGCCTCGAACAGCGTCTAAAGAACGTTCGCACTTTGCTCGATAAAGAAAGTCCAGACTCGAGTGCGAGCGATCCAGAGCACGTGCCTCGTTACCAACAACAACCCGCGTACCCCCGTTCTGCCACTGCTGCAGCACTATGACGGATGGCCACAATGTGACTCCGCATCCTTAGTCGCATGTACAATGCATACGTTAATTACACCGTTGAAAGAGTAAAATAACAAAATAATACGAAAGCTTTGAACCTGTTTGATTCGTACCGGTATTGTCGAAGCCTTCTTCAATTTTCTTTTAATTCGATGATCGTGCAGGCTGATACTCCTTTTCGCAAGTGCGTACGCGCCTCGTTCCCAGGTTTTTTCTAATCAACGCACTAGTTTCTTCTCGACATAGATTAAAGCTCCACATTCTCTACGAGACGACAATCCGAACATACTCAGAGCGAACTTTGAGTCAGCGAGTCTACAAATTGCAATTTCACTCGCGCATTAGTTTAGTCGTGACAAAGACCATACGCAGAGATAGTTGAATTTGGACTTTTGCACGGCAACAGTAGCGCTTGCTTGGATAGGCTTAAGCCAACTTTGCAGATGAGTCATTGCTCCTTACCGAAAATTTCTATCTCTTACTCTGTGCGACATGCATCAACCACATTATCTATACCTCACTACGCGGATCCTTTAGGCATTTTAGCCACATTCGAGGAAAAACCTATCGAACCCTCGTCATGCGGCAAGCGCTTACGAAGCGAAAAGAACCGTCTGAAACAATTTTGATCTCGCATGATCCGATAAAATAGAACCATTTTTCAACAAATATCTACAGCCAAGACTGCCATCATAACAAAAACAAACAGTTTCTTTTTCATTCACTAATCTCTTGTATCAACACAATTTCCTGCCGATTTACTGCATGCGACTTATTGTAAACCCATAGTTAGCGGTGAGCAGCACTGCGAGTTTGAAGAGCGAAACTACCTTCCGACCTTTACTCGTGGAAAATAATCAACCAACCTAGCTTGGACTTCAAGGATTTCGAAAAGCATAAAGCTACAAATTTACTCGTACCGGTAATTGAATAGTCCACCGGCAGTTTTCTAATGGAAATTTAATTATATTTCATTTGTCGAGTACTTGCTATCACTGAAACTTTTAGACGCAAACTTTGGATGCCCAAAATTTCATCAATCGGAGACACTTCACTTGCTTTATGGATCGAAGTAGCTCTCGTTAAATGTCTCCTTAGTATCCATTGCGACACGCTGAATGGCTTTAATAATGTGTAGACGTTTTGTATTCTTCTTAATGATGAGGGTTCACAGACTGGGCTATGTTGTAGCGTATTTCTTCCAGTTTTGCGCTCGTAATAGTCACAAAACATTTGCTAGCGTATGAAATGCAATCAGCTTGGTTGGTTCACGAAAGCGGCCTCAAGGTGTGAGTCAGTCAGTGCCTCATCACTTGAAATTAGTAACTTCGCGTTCCTATTTCAGCTGACCGAGCAGTAATCCATATTTCAATGTCCGTGTTTGCCTTTTGTACTCCGTGGCACATGCTATAGGTTGGAGCATTAGTCAGATCTTACAGGGAGTAACCCTGTCTCGTTTTTTGAAGACACGACGGCAAATTCTGTATCTCATCGCGATATATGGGAGCCGACTCAATGTAATATGATGTTGTACTTCGACACTTACTTTTGATTTTCCAAGCAGGAGTGCATTATGGCCAACATCCACCATCTGGAACGCAAGAAAGCATTTCGAGTATCGAGCAATGAACTTACTAAACCCTATCCTTCAATTGCTCGCATGTTTAAGCTGATTTTCAAGCGAGGACCTTCTCGTGATAAAGCACGACCTAAGTCATGGGCAGGTGAACCAGAATTGAAGACCGCTGACCCTCTCGTTCGCCATGCTAGTGCCCGTGTCAACATTCCAAACTCATACAAATCGTCGGTTTATTCTGCTTCAAGAGTGCGAATCCTTAGCGAAAAAACTGGCAATGGTGACAGCGACGAGTGCGATGGAAGCTGGCGTCAGCGACAGTCTTACTGTGTTAACTGCGACGTCCTTTTCTTTACATCGCTATCGTCGCTGAGCTGCAAAGCTGGACGATTTTGCTCGCTGGATTGCAAAACCAGCTTTGAATACGTACACCGCCTTGAAGAATTACTCGCTGTGCACATGCTCCAGAAAACCAGCGACTCTTTCGATTCAAGCTCGGATGAGGACGCTTATGAAGTCGAAGAGTTTGATCTTGATGAGCTTTAACTTTTCTATTTAAAGTAGTAAAATGTAACATTATTCATTTTGATGTTTTCTAACCTTAGTCCGGATTTCATTAACAGATAAGTACTTAGCTTTCTCGACACCATTATTGCCACCTTGTCACTTTCTGTGAAGACGTACTATAACTATTAGCTTTTAGAATTACGACCTTATAGTTATTATCATTAAAGAATGGTAATTTTATTTACGGAAAGGTTGGGGTGACGCCCTCCTTCCAAGCGCGGGGGCTAAATGCTCGCGCGCTTCGGGCAGGTGCTCTCGGGCATCTGCAGGTCTCTAACGAGTCTAACCTTCGACGCGACGGTGTCCAGCACCAGAGCGCCACCTGGGCTCTTACCAAGTCAGAAATAAACAAAATAATGGAAGACCCTCACGACCTCGGTGCTGGATGCACTGCCCGCCGAACGAGACCCGACGTATGCGGAAACCACTCTATGCCGTGGACTAGCCAGACTGAGCCTAGCACGAGCATAACTTGGCAACGCGATAACGTAATACATTACATTACATTAATGGTAACAAATCGCTTCCATTTTGAAACTAACCCTTTGTTTGGTTTCTCCCAATGATAATGTCGCAGTCCGGATCTCTTGCGTGACACCACTAGTTCGAAATCACATCACACTCTCATGCTATAACCGAGCTACTGTCAAAAATTCTCGAGCTGGGCAATTTTTTTAGTGACACGCAATGCCAGGACGAGCCGTTTCTTGTCCACAATTTTAACATTTCGCCCTCAATTGTGCTTGTGCGATATTCTTTTGTAGCACCAATCTTTTGCAGGCCGTGTTTTGCGACTTTTCTTTGCGCAAAATACACATTGGCACGAACTTCCTTTCAAGCAATTCTCTAAAGTCATAGTTTTGTATTGAAAAAAGAGCTTAAGTATGCTTATTTTGGGACGAGTCACTACAACACGACTTGAACATGTGAGAAATTTTCATTGCGGGGCTGAAGCCGTGCTCACGCACTTTTTTAGAGCAAATTCCCCTTCAGTTGATGATTAGAATTTCGACCGCCTCTACCATGTCTAATCGGTTTTAGGACTCGTGGCTCTGATTTTAACTCAAGCGCCAAAGAGTCGGTGGTAATAATGTCTTACCTATTGCCTTGTGATTTGTCTCTACCTTATTAATAAGATTGTACCCTTTTTATTACCCATTCTATAACTCCTCAAGTTAGCTGAGGATGAGCTGACTTTATCGCAAGTATCGCCTACAATTCACCTCAGACTATACAGCACCTGATGCATCGGTGTCCGAATGGATAAATAAAAAAGTATTCTGGATTATTTTTTTTCTCTGAATATGAAGCCTGCCTACATTGAATTTTTTGCTTTTATTAAATTTGAAAATGGCGTCTTTCTTTCTTATTCATTTTCTGCCTCTGTAAGGCCCATAAACATAACGCTTCATTGTTTTTACTCTAAGCCGGACTCGATCCGAATTAGATCCGGCTTGAAACTGTGCTAACAAAATCTTCATTTTGCTGCGGAATGGGAACTTGGTGAACCGTAGTTAGATTTGATACTAAGTCTTAAACTCGACACTGGTGTTGCGAAAAATTTAACTTGTACTTGTCGGCGATTGATTTATTTTTCTTGTTTACTGCGGAAATTGATTTGACAAGCGCTATTATTTTAATAATGCCCTTTTTGCATTATTGGCCTGCTATGAAGCATCAAAAGTTTGAATTGAAAGGCTTTCTGATCTTGTTCCAGCTACTGATTGATTCATTAGGTGACCATTGCGTCTTTGAGGGGTTTTGTGACAGCAATCCAAACGTCGCAATCGCTGTACAAGATGCAAGGTAAGTTCTGAAGATTATAAGAGACTCAGGTCAAGCATATACAAGCGTCATTAATATCTTACAGAGCGCGGTTGCGCTAGTTTATGATCTCAGTGTATCGAATAATCAAATATTCAGTTGCATGCCTATTCTAAGCGGGTTTGACTTGTGAGGGCACGATATATGTTTACAACGGAGCCGGCGCAATTTGCGCAGTGCCTTCTGCCATTTGCAATAAATTACTTTAGCTTTGGAAGCGTTGACTAAAGACTATCAATGTCATCTCGGCGAAATAACACCGACTTAAACGAGTAAATCACAGCATTGCCAAAATATATAGTACTAGCAGCATTCAATTGAAATTTCTCCCATGAAATATGATGGCTGATTAGGCGGACCAGATATAGATGTAGCCCAAATTTTAGCTCATTTAATGAGCTGCAAAAAGTTGATGTTAGGCTCAGACTCGACCAGCAAGCCTTTAGATGTGCTGATTATACAGCAATAACAAGCCTGACCGCTTCACACTGAGGAATAGCGATACGTTAATTCTTCTATATGGAAGAGGGGGCTACGCTATCTTTGCCTTGTAAAGGCTAAATCATTTTCGAAAACAACCGCATGACTACAAATTTCTGGCGTGAAAACAGCCGCATGACTCACAATTACTAGTTTTAGGTTACTAAATTGGCAAGACGAACATACTGCTGTCATAAGATTCATTGTAGAGACCCTACCACATGTATGATCACGCCGTCATCAATACCACGCGCCATGTCGGCATAGAGGACCTCGTGCGAAGCGCTGTCGGACACTTGCAGCCTCCAGTACAATCGATTTAGCGTCGATACCAACACAAGCAAGCTCAGTCTATCAAACGACTCGCCAACAAAAAAGATGAAGATGTTTGCCGCAATCGTTCAAGGTGCCTTAGCCATGTCGGCTGTTGCGGCGCACAAGGATACGGCCGTGTCACTGTGCCGTGATGCTACCTACAATTCGCCTGCTTCTCGTGGACTTGTTTGCTCTGGCGCTGGCGGGTCTCCAGTCGGCACGGCGTGTCCACTGAAAGGGGATGTCGCCACGGCAGATTGCCACGACTATCTACCTTCCTGGAACGGGAGTGCTTGTGTGGCACCGGAAGACGCCAAGTGTACGATTGTCAACGGGATGACTTGGGGTTGCGTCCTACCGTCAGTAGGTTGCGGATCGACTCGGACCCCGTGCCCGGTATTGTCGTTAGCCACCACGTCCTCCCCCACGACATCGCATCATGACACGAAAGCCGCACCGCTGTCGACCACTCCGCGTTCGGTCGGCGCGGTTGTATCAACGCCGTGCCCGGTGCTGCCAGTGCCGAAAGTGTCTCCGACTCACGCTGACACCCAGTCCAACAAAACTGCCAAGGCTCGAGACTGCGACCCGGCTTTTCCACCGGCTCCTACGCCGTGCCCTTCGATACCGAAGACCTTTCCGAAAGCTACGACGCCGTGTCCCGTCTTGTCGACTACAATGCCGTAACAACGTACATGGTGCAGTGATTGAACATTTTTTGGTATTTTTCAATAGACATTACTGATACTTTCAACAATACTGTTTTTACTTACGTTGCTAATTTTCATCGATTTAGACATTGTTTTGTTGCAGTCCACGAATCGAATGCTGTATACTTGAGCTGTTTTCTTTGCCCTTTGATCCTGACGCCTGAGGGCACATATGTACGGTTTTCAAGTGACCTGAGGACGCTCACTTTAATGCTGCAGACCATTGCTCAGGTTGTGACTGAGATGCCATACTTCTACTGGGACGTATAGACGGCGCCAGCCGCGGCCCAATACTTGTCTTTTGGTATAGCTACTAAATGCAATCATGACACCTCATTTGAAAGAAATGTATGTAAGATTGAGGCATATGCGTACGCGGTGCCAATGTGATGAAGCCGTTTTTGCTATGCAGACATGCGGAACGTGATGAGTGATCTGGATGGCATAGATGTAAAGGCCTTTTAATATAAAACGATACCGTCACGAAATATCAATTTTGCAAATTCTATTATATTACCCTCGTGTGCCATTATTATATAGCCCCTAACTCTTACTACTACCAGCCCTGCTTACCGATGATATCCGTGGTAAGTCCTGATGCGCCGAACATTGCATATTATGGGTATCTTGCACAATTCTATCTTCTTTATTGTAAGTATGATCCTAAATTGTACTTAACGCGAAAGATTAGGCATAAGTCGTGATTTATACGTGAGGTCGTCATCTGTTGTATCACTCCAGGTCAGCTCAATTCGTCAGCTCATTATTCACTGCCATCGCAATAAATGAGCTCCCCCATTACATTTTATATCGGCACAAACAGCTATTGATGGGGGGCCAAGGCTCAGGTGTGGACTATATTTTCATGCCACTATCTCAATTGGCACAGATATTTCGCTGGTACATATTTGTTACTAGATGCTATCGCGGTTTGGAGGTCTTAAATCATGATCAAACTTTAGCGAGCAGATTCTTTTTTAACGACTCGAATGGCCATCGTTTGACGAAGGCAAGCCGTCCTGTGGTGGTGCTTCATCGTAAAACTTCTTGTTCTCTCAGCCATCAAGGTATTTTGAGACTTTCGACGATTTGCGGCCTATACTGGGCTCTCCCAATCAAGACACTCTACGCAGCGCTTTAATCGCTCTAATAAAGGCGGAATGTTTTTTACAGCTATAATGTAAATACTTGCCCTGTGCATTGCCGGCCCCCAGCACCAGTAAGATTTTTTAACTAATCCACAACCACCTGAGGGTATAATCAGCGCACTCCACACATGATTTTTAGATGGTCAAGCAGTCATTAATGCCCCCAATAATCATATCAATAATAATTTATCAGCCCTTTACCCATCACCGCTTTCACTCTATCAACTTACAGATTTTGACCTCAAATGTCAGCCAAACCACTAATTCTTGAGCGTCGCCTCCTGTGTGATCTTTTTCTCTCTCGTGGCGACTTAATTTCTCGACTCTAGCATAGAAACTTGAATTTGATACATGAACCACCGGCACAATGGTGGTGTACGTTGAGCAAATGGGTGCAATTTGATTGAAATAATTTGCACCCATTTGCTCAACGTACACCACGATTGTGCCAGTGGTTCATGTATCAAATTCCAAGTTTCTACTATGAGACTGTCAAATGGCCCGACATTGATGGTCCACCCATGTTTATCTATATTTAATTGTTCGCACATTTTGTTCTTTTACCATTTGATGATTCCTGCTAAACACCAGACCACTTTCGATACACTTACGTCGATTCGTTTCTCATATGCTGTTCGCTGCGTCATTTCACGCACACTGCGGCTTTAGCGCAACATAATAATAATTGAATACCGCCTCTCCACGTTAAGGGAAGATTTTACCAGCTTTGACTTACAAAACATCATCTGCGTCGAGGTAATGTCTAGATATATAGACAAGTTTTGGCAGAAGAAGGGGCAGCGAGACCGTTGGTTTATTGACAAGAGCTCTCTGTTTTTCAACTCCAACAGCGGAGAGCGAAATCACTTCATGCAAATTATTTGCACAGAGCAATAGTGTTGAAAGTATTAAAATAAATAAATCGAAAATGCGACATTTTTATTTAATAATTCACGTGCAAGTTTTGATTATTCAGTTCGTCACCTTTTGCTCTGCTCAGGACGCGGTCTGTGCTAAGAAAATGCTTAGTTAACAAGTCTGCAAAATTTCGTGGTGGAATCGTACTCCGTTCAGTTGACCGAAAGTCCCAAATGGCGTGAGACTCGATAGTACTCACTAACTTTTGTGCATTCAAAGATCATCTGCGCTTGATGTGCTAGCAAGCAGGTGCATTTTTGCAGCTAGTAAAAGCCTAATGGGATTTGAGTGCTCTTCATTCTATCAATCGATGACAAGATTGTTGGAAGATGTCCGTTTCTGATAAAATTTGCTGCTGTACCTGGTTGAGCAGCGATACGAATTCCAGGCAAAAAAAATCCTACGGCATAATCGAATGCTAACTACCAGTTAGAAAGAATCTTCGTTTGTCGCAAGTGTCATGCCATCGTGTGCGGCTCTAACTGCAATTTTAGCTATTGTAGTCCAAAGGATAGTGGGCTTGGTAAAATGACGAGCAAGTTGATAAGCTGTGAATTGAATATTCGGCGCTAAAACTCTAGCAAGGAACAGGAGACTTTTCATTACTTGTCGATAATGCACGCACACGACTCCTGACTCAATTAATCGCTTATGTATTGGTCAACTCGGGTGCTTGAACTCATTGGATGCGGGTGAACTTTATATCGATAGTACATTTTACCAAAATCTGTTGCTTGTGACGAATTTATCCGGTCATAAAATTTGGCACGCATGCATAAAATTTGCATTCTTAATAACTGGTGTGTCATCGAAATACTTTTGACATATAGTTTCACTGATAGTAATTTACTTGCAATCTGCATTAAGTACAAGTCGAGGGGTCGCAGAAAAGCGATAAAAAACATTGACGGAGATGGTCATACCTATGCTCAGCAACAGTTATTGTTTACATAACCAGATGAAAGATGAAGCACAATTGCGGAAAAAGTTTCTCAGAAGATTAGCTATCAGCTGAGGCATGAGCGGCACGCGGGGCAAAGTTAGCGAAAGGAACCTCTAGCTGCTTAAAGAAAGTTGAGAAGTGATAAATTGATGGGCTCTCACGGGTCCTTGTCGTGCTACAGTAGAAGTGGTGGCTCTCAGCCACCTATTGCTAGCCTACATCCTCCTGTATTACACCTGGTGTCTTCACAATATCGATAGCTTTTCATCAAAGAGGCTCTTGACTCCCAATGTCTGGACCGCGATACTTGGTCTAGAACTATGCAGCCCAGGATCCATGCAAAGCTGCCGGTGACAACAATGACGTCACAGAAGATACCGTGCGCCATACAGCCTACATTTGGACTCCTATCATCACGTCTCATCGGTCCTCACAAACTCTGTACTTGCATTTTCCCCCACTGTCATAAACTTTGTGGCCGGGCAATAAGACATTTAGAAATTACCGCTTTTATACCTTTCTTTTCAACTCGCAAATCTGAGTGTAAAATTACCATATTGACCGCGAAGAGACCCATGAGATAAATCCATTTGCGTATTTTATGGGGGTGTTTGAAATTCACGGAGCTGTCGCCGTAAAGACTATAAGAGCGACAAGCGCAAATCTCGCCATGCCTCTTCCGTATGTCAACATGATAACAATAAAATTTTCAGCTAGCGCTATTTTCAGTTCCTCTCGACTTTTATTATGGGGTGAGATAAATACTCTAAAAACTTCATTGTTTTTCAATAACTTTTACCGCGACGTATCTGTATTGGACAAGACGTAACACGTAACTACCATGCGATGAGGCACAATCGTCATCGCGTAGACAGAAATACTCCAAGATGACCAACACCACTAATAAAATTTGCTTACACGTTTGCAATCGTTGCTCTTGCTGGCGGTCAAATACGTCATTCAAATATGCAGCAGCCAAGACTCTTCTGACGTTTTAATTAATTTCGCGAAGCTCTCGAAAAGTCTTCTGGCATTTCCTTCAAGAAAGAATGGGATCAAGGTCACTTTGAGCAAACTCGTGCAAAATGGCCATGCTGCAGCATCTAGACATTTTGGGCTATTGCTGTTTTCTTATGATTTTGAAATCGCATTTCATATGTGCAGTAAAAAAATTGCGCTTCTGTCCTTTAATTATCGCACGATGGACCCAGCCGCTACTTAATTGCTCCTCTTGATCTTTAAATTGATAGTATACTGTCCGTAGCCTGATCTAAGCAATTAACGGCCAAATATTTCTACCATGTATGCTTAATGATTCACCAACTGCTAATCTTGTGTAGGCAGGCACAGGTGACCCAAAGCTGACACTGATCCGAGTATATTACTGAGTACGCTTGACGGAAACACGTTGCTTTCTTAGGTACTGTAACAAGATGAGACAAACCCAGTGTGAGTCACTCCTATCAGTATCATTATATTACAAACTCAGTTCGGTCACGTATTGTACATTTGATGAAAAAGCAGCATTAAGCAAGCAAATAATAGTCCAAAGAGTGCATAAGTCTCTTGTCTTGGGAAGGCAATAGATGTATGGCGATCCGTACCTCTCAGGGCTGCGAAAAGCTCAATTCTAAAGTACCAATTCACCCTGTATTCAGTAGTGCTATATCTCTTTTAACATTTGTGTGTCTCTCTCTCCCCCTTCTGTATTTATTTAAATTTTTGTTGTTGAACCTGGGCGGATGCAATCGCATCCCTTGTCATGCAGATTATACCAAGCAGACATTTTCTGGCTCTTTTCCTTAAATAGGCTTATAGCATATTGTAGAAGAAGAATGAAGCTTGCCTCTCTTCCGTATTTGAAAAGAAACATCTGTGCTTCAAAGGTTAGTGACAATCGAGGGTACCTCAATTTATTTGCATTGAAGGGTGTAAAGCTCTTAAATACTTACATCGCACAAGCCCAACCATCGAAAGCTTCTTGGCTCATGAATCGAGTGCCTCATCGCACATCCTGCGCTTGCACAAATATTCGGGGCTTTAAGTTTCATATGAGTCTCGAGACACCACCAGCATCCACCCAAAGCGTCATTCTCGTACTCTATCTTGCAGGGGAAACAGGTACAGTAGGCCACGGAATGGCTTAAATCGCCTATGGCCACCACCGGAGCATATTGCCACGAAATTACATCCTTAAGGGTATCGAGGGTTCGACAGAAGCCATGTCGTGACCACCAGATTAATCTCGATAATTTTTTAAAGCGCGTACACTTCGTTGGGCAAAAGTTGATACTCCACACGAAGCTGACGCAAAGACTAAGCCAGAGCAATCTTTTCGTTGCACTGTGACTGTTAAGATCATAGCACTTTGAGGTGGAGTGCGCAGTGAAGTGGAGGCATTTTCATGGGCACGAGAAGCTTCTTGTGGAATGGCTTAGTTCACCTGCTTTGCACAACTCGTTGAAAATCGTTGCAATCTGGACATAGAATCAACGGGCAATCGCGTATAAGCCGCGGTCTTTCGACTTATGGTGGGAGGGACTCCTTACTCGCTTCCGAAGCTTGTACTCACAACGTCTAGCTCAGAACTATGCAAAAGCCGAAATATCTTAAAGGTGACTTGTCTCCGACCCATCGGGTGAAATTGCAGTCTGTTTGGCTCACAAATGTAAAGCAAGATAATTCAGTTTAAGGTTGCAAGATTACGAGCGTGAAGTCTAAGCAAAGGCACTGTAAGGCTGTGAGCTAGTCTGAAATGACACAATAGGTGCCACACGAAGAGTAGCCTTTAGTGAGTCTTCACGGCGCGCTGAGTAGGTGACTTTGCTTCTCGGCTCATGAACCGCATCTACCGGTTGGACCAACCCGAACGTCCGGATCGGATTCGTTTTCAGGAAAAAAAGACCATTTCCGAGACGGCGAACTGCATTAGTAGCCGGTGATGGACGAGTCACATGGCCACCTACTAGAAAATATGGCCACTGGACTATTTCTAAAATGTACCGAGAATCGTCGTCTTCGACTTTACGCTCTCTCTGTTCTGATTCCCAGTTTCCGTAACCTCATCAATAAGAGCATCCCAGGTCGAGTGTTTGCTTCCAGCTACTATTGGTATTGTTCCTTCTCGTTTGCTTAGGTATTTCGCATAACCGTTCTAACGTCAACTCGAACCTCTTAAATGGCGTACCTTCGGATGGCAAGGCCGTTTTACAGCATTAACAACAGCGCAAAGCTTCTTTGCGGCCTTACCGGGCGGTATCATAGGCGAGTACATACGTGGCAACCCTCCTCCCTTGTAGCCCTTATTGTCGTATTTACTACTCGAAGGCAATGGTGTCTGTAAACCACCGTGCGAGAGAGAGCGACAAGCGCTCGATCCCCGCTACAAAGGAGTTAAGAGCTTGTGTAAAGCCTTCCTTGTGTGAAAGGTTCTCTAGCGGACAAGGCATTTGCGAAAGACGAAAAATCTTCTTTGGTCATTGCAAATGATTTGGCCGACCGACAGTTCTCTTTGCTGCCTGTTTGTCCATCGCTATGACTATCAAATCAAAGTCAAGAGAAAATGATATCACTCATCCCTCTGTCGTCTCAATGGAAAGGGTTTGTAACGGACCATTACACTAAGCCGAGCATTAAGGTAAAAGATAGCTTTCCGTTAAAAAAACATTGAAAGAATCGTGTGTACGACAGGCATACTATCGGTAACCGGTGCGATCCAAGGATATTATTTTTTTGAGAAAATTTATTATGTTTAGTAAAATATTTACATCATATCATCATCTAGCAAATAATTCCTTTTTTTATAAAGTTAAATGATGGAAAAAGTTGTGCTCAATAAAACAGCCTCTTAACGACAATCTATCGCACATCAGTCTAACTCTTTGCGGAACACGCACATCATTCATCAATAAGTCTTAACCTTGATTTTAAATGTTAGCGTACGCGCAGTATTTCTTTCTCACTCGAACTATTCAGTTTGCTCACTGCATATTTTACAGTCGTTCCACCACGTGGACCACTCTATTTCGGGCTGCTGTACACTACTCAATTTTCGATATTGCCAGTTTTGCGACAATTCCTCGTATCTGGTTTTTTTTCAGCAATCTCGAACCTGAAGCCAACTTTGCTTTTCTGAACAAACTGGTCTGACCAGCATTGAGCTGGATCTCTCGTATCTGATCCCGTGCATCGCCTCGCTCTCTCTCATTGTCTCTTCATTTCTCGTTTCTCGACCAAAGATGCACTTGACAGTCTTTTACCTTGTTGCCCTGTGCACCTTTGCCTCTGCTGACGACCAACCTCGTTACATTATCAACAAACTGCCGTACGAACAGATCAAGCCATTCCCCGCGGTGGAGCCCGACTGCCGCATCAATGAGATCGCGTTGCAATTCCAGCCGCAACTGCACATCAGCAGCGGATGTCACCCGTACCCTGCCGTGGACAAGAATGGGTACATTAGCACTGGCCTCGGCGTTTCGCACGTCTTTACTGACTGCGACGGCTCGCCCGAAGGCTCGCAAGTGTACGGACGCGCGTACGTGTACAAGGGATACTTGGCCATCATGTACGCGTGGTACTTTCCGAGGGATTACATGGTCTCCCCCGTCTGGATTGGTCACCGTAATGCTTGGGAACATGCCGTGCTGTGGCTCGGTGGCTTGACGGAGGACCCGGAATTGCTTGCGGTCGCGGCCAAGTCCATGTGGGGATACCGTACGTACGCGCCGCCAAAGTCCAAGTACATGAAAGACGACAGCTTCAAGCTCGAGTACTCGTGGATGGTCATGTCCCACCACTACTTGACTGCGACCAAAGACCCCGGGGAGTTCCAGGACTTGATTATGTGGAACAACATGACGGAGCGAGCCCGTGAATCCCTACGATTGAAGAGCTCGTCGCACTTCAAGTCGCCCCTTAGTGACGACCGATTCTTCCGCGCTCTTCGTAAATCCTATCCATTCTAAGGTGCTTGCTGTTCACGTACTTTGAGGTATAGCCTTATTACTACTTTAACGTACCTTGTAAGAAAAGCATTGGCGAATTGTTAGCAAGCAATTGATTTGGTTCTCATTTCGCAAAAAAGGACTATATTGTTTACATTAAGGTTGGATACGTACACAAGTACTATTTTAACAAGATACCTCTTCATTATCGAATTTTGCGTTATTTTTACAAAACCGCAGAGCAATGACAAGCTCCCTCTTCTCTGTTTCTACCAACGTACAGACGTGCTTGACAAGTTCGGAAGAAGCAAGGAGATTTATTAAGACAATGTACCGGAGGAGGGCGTTTGGAAAGTATCGGCTGCTTATTTTAACGAATAAGTTCATGCTTCATTTATGGCTGTACGTATCACATAGTTTTGTAGTTTTTTTTGGTCCCCCCGTTGCAAGATTAGTCTGATTAGATAACGATTTGAGGATAGTAGCCTCTCCGACCCCAGCATCGTTTCTGTTGCTCTCACGGGATCTATAGTGCACGATTTCTGGAGCACAAGAAATCCATGGGCATACCTATGCAATTTCAGAGTATCATCGTTTCGTAATTTCATATATCTAAATCGAGGAGTCCACACCATTTTAAAAAAAAGGTCATACTTTGTCGGAAAAAGAAATGTATCGAGTGCTGGGAATCAACAATACTTTGCGACTAGTATATACCGCTTTCGTGCAATAAAATGAGGTCATGGTAATGTGCTCATCCTTTTATGTATTATCGGGCATGTCAACGCAGTACCAAAGTTTACCTAAGAACCGTGAGACGCTAATAGTGGTAAATTGTGCTGGTAACCATCTTATTTCCGTTGAATATCTAATGCACTTCTTCGAGGATGATGTCTCAAGTATCTTGGTAAAGGAACACTTGATCCATCCAGTAGGTTGTAATCACTAATTACATTGTGATATTGGATTAT
This sequence comes from Plasmopara viticola, assembly GCA_001695595.3. Taxonomy (NCBI): domain Eukaryota; phylum Oomycota; class Peronosporomycetes; order Peronosporales; family Peronosporaceae; genus Plasmopara; species Plasmopara viticola. The sequence goes on from MBPM02000032.1 coordinate 215,261, forward strand.
GCAAATGTGATGAAGATAATACTATAGTTAATAACATGAAACTTCTCCCCATAGAAGAGATCGATTTCTCAATTCTTTTGGATGTAGCGGTCTCGGAAGGCATTAAGTAAGTTTTTAGTGCACGCCTAACTTGAACGCTCTACTATATTCGTGTTATACTTTGATGGAGGAGTGGAAATACGAGACCCGCTTTCGGCGCTACGATTTGATAGATGTGTACGTCACAAGAACGACTACTATGCACCGACATCCTGTCACAAAGCAAAGTGGAAAGTGGCGCATCGCATACGTTCGTAATAAGCATTATGCGGCCTCCATCCTGATACAGACGCTAAGTTTGAGTAAACATGGGGTGCAAAATTACACGGCGGGATGTGTTGTTCACGGTGACACAAGAAATTCGATAAGTGTTAGTGCACACCAGTGCAAAATATGTTATGCGACTGACCACGGTCAGCTCTATATGGTATATATTCCAAAAGGAGCCGATCATATCCTATGAGCCTCGAACGCGTCTGCATGCGAATCATTAGCTATTTAGGCCCCACTGTACCAGCATACTTTGATGTCTGTTTGGTTTATAGTCATTCAGAGTACGAGGTGGCAGAACGAAAGAATCACATTGTCCATCTGTGGCTAGTTATCGAATGCATGTGCACAACATGTCATTTCGCAGACCCAGCTTCGAGAAATTCCCATATCCAAAAGCTCCATTAAATAGCATGGACTTCGGGAAAAAAATCGCTACAATCTAGGCCGTTCTGAGATGGCCTGCCACATTAGACATCAGGAAGTCTTGGTCTGGCATACTCAGTACACAAGGCTTATTTTAGCATGTAGGACATAGAATTATAGAATCGATTCAAGAAATCTAACACCAAGTGTATAGTGTTTTCCCTTTCATTCACGACTCAAAAAAAGCTTTGCTAAGAGGGAAGCAAGGATCTTTGGCCTTTCACCGACTCTGGAGTCGCATTCATCGCCTCTGGTCATTGTGCAGCCAAATGGTACACTTCGCCCACGCGGTTTAACAAGGATATCAGCGTGTATATCCAGTCCTGTATGTTTTGAGGAAAACAAGTGTACCACTGACTCTCACAAAGATTTTTTTGAAAGCTTAGGTGTAGTTCATAACAAATTTCATCAGGTGTAGCGAAGCTGCAGTGGCTTGTTATCCAGAGAAAATGTAAGACCTGGTCTGGAATTTCTATATCATCAGTGTCTGCCTAATTACGAGAGTTTGTGTAGTCTTCACCAAGACATAATTTAAAGTTTTACTTGTTCACAGTAAGCTTAAGTATTTTGGTTGCCGGTAAGTTAGGCAATAATATCTTACAAATACTTTTATCAGGGCACTTTTAATTAAGTATGCATAAACTATGGTCTTTGGACCATAAACTGTTTCTCTTATCGCTCCTCAGCTTTACCACTCAAAGTCCAAATCACCATTTAAGAAATAGATATAACTTGTGTCATGCAATTAGCTGAAACAAGTCGATTTAACACATAGTGGATTAGTGCGGCTTCATTGCGCCTGTAGGTACAAGTTTTGGACATATTGCTGCACTTTAAAAGCGACAGAGTCAAGTCGTCTTCGTACGCAGCCCTATCCTTATATGAGTTCGGGCTGAAGGACGGTTGATTAATTTATGAAGCCATTAAACTGTCGTAAATATTTACGAGTACAGTATCCAATATATGCAAATGATTTTGTTCATCTCTACTCATTTATGATGCTGGAGACAGGAAAAATAATTGACATCTCGTTCGTGCGCTGACACAACGAAGGCAATTCTCTATACTTGAGAGTTGGTTGTCTTGAAAAACAGCACTTAACAAACCTCAATAGTTTGTACCCGGTTTCGATCCTTGTAAACGAGCTTGAGCATTTAGACGTACATTTATGATTGATATGTCTTGTGCTGCCGATTGGGTCGCTATAGTGGTGTTGACGCCGATTTAACATGTCTTGATTTAGAAATGCCACATTTACACTAGTTGGCTGCCATATTTTCCGGTCAACTTGTGCCACAATTCATGTGCTCATTTAATGCAGAACCCACATTGTTATTCTCTCACGGAAAGCCACAAAGTCGCACGTCAAACAACGCAAAATTGCTACTAGTAGCACTCTTTTCGTGCCTCGCTACTTCGATAATTCATGCGCATCCCAACAAGCAATGAGATATTAGGTTTGAAGCGTCAAAGACAATACACATCTCTGTGCATCACATTTTGTAGATTTGATCGTTTAGACGAGTGCTTGAAACGCTGCGTTTGATGCATAGCATGCAGCGATGCCACTCACGTATGTGGCTTTAATCCTCAATGGCAACAGCACAGTTCTTGTCTGATTGTGCTAATTATCGACCTTGTGGCTCGAGCGGTTAGCCGTTCGACCCAGGACCGGGAGGTACCTGGTTCGATACGCATAGGATCGCCGGAGATTGGTCACCATAGTGGACGAGCCATCGCACCCGAGTGTGTGACTGCCCTACCGAAACGTGCCCGATTGGGTAGTTTGGGTGGGGGACGCCCCACTGACCGAAAAAGCCCCATAGTGTAATGAGGGGCACGGAACCCAGTCCCGATATGGGTCGGATTGCTACCAGCATCCCGCGATAGAGACAGCTTAGTCCTAGCGCGTGAGTTCCGGTAGCTTAGATCTCAGATTGTGCTAATTGTGTGATATCAGCGATACCGATCACCCGACTCCTCAATGGCAACAACACAGTTTTTGCTTGATTGTGCCTATTATGTGATATTGTCTCTAAGAGTAAAAAAATTATAACTCTCGTTTGTGGTCCAAACAAACGCGAGTTGCAATTTTTTCCTACTTGTAGTGGCTGGGCACGCATTGTCAGAAGACGTAGCCGTCACCACTTATGAGCGAGCTACAAACGGATGCAAACTAAGTAAAGGGCTTCATGTATAGTTGAACTATTGAAGCCCCAAAAGTGTATAGGCGGGGACTACAAAGAGATCGACGTCGATCTTTGAATACGTGACCGACAATCGCATGATTTAGCCTTAAATATTTGACAAATAAGACATCTATGTTGAATTGACGCGACGATTATCCAAGTTCCCAGATAACGAATCAAATTATTTTACCTAATTTATATGCTTTTGTCCATCCAAAGTGCATAATTGTCATCGCTTTCATAGACATGAACAAAAGGGTTTTTGTGCAAGAGCTGCACACGCATTTTAAAGTATACTAGCACAAGATACATAACAATCACGAGCTGCGTGTATTATTTTTAGGTCTTACTGGATATATGATTATCACGTGATGTACGCTAAAAAAATCAATTTAATTTTTGGGGTGTTCAGCTCAAGCCTATATCCCCGTAACCACTTTAGATTGTAAAAAAACGTGAAAACCAGGCTCATTACAAACGCATTGAAGGGTTTGTACGAACATTAAATAAATGTTATTGCAGTATTCGTCGAAGGTTTTGGTTAGTTGACCAAACTAGGCAACGCATTTAATGTAAACGAAGCAATGACCTTTCGGATACCGGGCGTCGGTGGCTGGTAGCATATCTAAAAAGTGTGGCCGAGAGCCCGGCACATGGTCGTGGTATACTTTTCGTCGAGAGAGACCGGAAATGTCGGAACAGTAAAAGAATCTACACGAAGTGTAGTATGGACTTTGAGCCTCAAACCGTTTCGAACGAGTTCGTATGCTTCGTGGCACGAACATATGAAGCTGTTTCCTATATGTACGTTGACGCCGTCAAACAACACCAAACTGCTTTGCTGCGAATGAATGTGTCTTGATATGCGTCACACTATTGGGAAGTCAGCACGTGCCAATAAAAAGACTTGATGATAGGTGACAGTAACGTGTACATGTTTTTATCATGCCTTTTGTACTCCATATTGCATAACATGCAGTGGAGTCCCCTTTTTTTCGGTGTCATGATGTTTATACAGGTATACATCACACTAATTATAGAAACATATGACTTGAGGCAAAAGGCCATACAGCTTGCCGCCGCTAGCCGAATTGCCATTCATGTAGTGAGTTCAATAGCCGTGGCGGCAGAAAAAACAATCGAGAAAAGCGCATTTAAATTGGTTTGGCCAATATTAGGGCCGCGTTTGTGGATAACTTATTAAGTTTTGGCTTGTGAATAAGTCTGAATAAAATGCAGTTATGGTCCTGGGCTGATCAAAAGACCACATGCGCGCTACGCATATTTGTAAGACCGATACAGCTGAGGTAAATTTGCAAATCAAATTCAACGCATACACTGGAATCGAGCCGTGAATAATCTCCTTTCTAGCTAGGCTAAACGAAAGTATTGGGTCTGGAACCTTAAATTGGACGAAATTATAGACATTTTGGATAATCTGTGACTAAAAGAGACACAGAAAGCGCCACCCGCGATGGCAAGGAGTGAATACTGGGTCATTAGTCTTGTCGCTTGCTGTTCAGTATATTATGCCATAACTGGATCCATCTCGAGCGTAACGCTACATTTTCCCGCTTCTGCTGTATCGAAGCATAACCGTGCTTCTTAATCTAATATGAGTCGTTGGCACGCGACAGTGTGTGGGGCTCCTTCGAATCTCCCTTATCAGAGCGCAACTGTGGTGAGGGAACTATAAATCGAAAGTGACTTAGTTTCGGTGCTCTCTCTTATAGCATCTGTCAATTAATTTGGAGAGCGAGCTTAGAGTTGTGAACATTAGTTAATTGACGACGCTACAAAAAGTGACGAGCCTTGATAGTGCGTGACGAGCTTTGTTAGTGCTGGCACGGCCGTATCGCAAACAGTTAAAAATATCGATAGGATGCATGACTTAGTTAAAGATTATAGCATAGATTTATACGTTTGAGATTGCTTCAGCGTGAAGTATTTCTGGGCTTATTTAGACTTTTAACGGCACCGAAAAAGCGCCGTGTCTGACTAGACACGGCGCTTTTTCCATCTTTTGACTAAAATCCACACTCAAGTTATGAGACGGAAAGAGCGAACAGTATGCTAGGCGACACATGTCTGCACTTGCGCATATTCTAAACAACCTCATGACCATGAATATCAACAAAATCGTGCAAGGTGCTGAGTGAACCCAATATGTAGTCGGCAAATGAGTGGTGTACTCGTCCAAAACTAAGTTGCTCGTTGGACCATGTTTCTCGTACGTGCTATAGTCCGATTTTGTAATAGCCTTGAACGTTGTGGTTACCTTCTCATGAACTTGATTTGTTTGTGACTGATGTTGCTGAGCTGACTCACGCGCAGGGTCTCGATGAACGACGTTTGTCCATCAGAGTATTGTCCAATCATAAGTACCTGTGGTAGCTAACTCAAATATTCGCTTCTTGCTTTCGCCAGTGTCGTGTACATGATTTGAGATCCATTGGTGTCGGTCCAGATTTGAAGTTTGTTGACATTTTGGACAAAATTCACGAGACGTGTCTGGCGCGTCGACAGCTTAATCAAACGGCTTTTTGAGGAAATTAGAAATTTGTAGACTTTTCGAGTAGACTTCTTGAGCGTGCACGCTTTTACAGTTTTCGCCGTTAGAATGATCGAGATCCTTTAGATTGGTTACATACAAGGTCAGTGGGTTTATTCGCCACCTTTTAAAAGTCATGATCTAATCGACTAACCAAGAAATAGTCTAAATTTAATGTGGTCAAAGACTATTTGTTGAGTGGTAATACCGGTACCGCGATAATTTTCCAGTCCTTAAAAAGAGCGAGACAAAACTGTCCCAAACCTTTGTAAGATGGCCGTTTGACACATGTTGATCCAGATCATTAAAAGGAGTAGAGATAAGTTATTGGGATTGGTAGTGCATCGATTATGATCCGCCGTCTCGTTGCCAAAATGTCGATTGTGAAACCAGCTCCGATTTGGTGCCTGCTGCTATCCACTTCACGAGCTGAATATATAGATAATGTATAGCTCGCTTGCTCATAGTTGGATCTGTTCACTGTGTTTTACCTCCGAGACCACAAGGAAGAGCGACAGTCAATGGGTCACTACTCTGTGGTGGTGATTTTGATCGCCATCAGTGTGTTGGCAGCGGACGACACGCCGGCAATGGCCACACTGGACGTGCCTCAAGCGGTGACTCATAGCAAAGACGAGGGGGAAAAAGCAAAAAAGTGGACAGGAGCTGGTGCCACTGCCGAAGATCGAGCGTTTTTTTTGCCTTGGCAAAAATCGAAAAAACAGTTATCGGCAAAGCAGTTAAAAACAATCGATGCAGTCTATGATCAAGTTTTTCCAGACAATAAGATTGCCAACGTCTTTGCGGGCAAGAACCTGGCCACAATACGAAAAGGAGTGCGTAAAGTCGTGAACGATGATTCCGATCGACATCTCGCGGAACTGTTGATGAGGAAAAAGGGGGCCGGGAAGCTGTCGAACGAGGTCGATGTTGCAAGTCACACGCATGGGTACGTTGATCATGTTGAGACCATTACAAAGGGCCAGTTGAGATCGTGGAAACACCACAACACGCCGTTAAAGGACGTGGTCGCGGCACTCTTTCCCATCCAAAACCTCAAGGACAAGTCGGGAATGAATGCCGAGTTTACAACGGCGTGGCGACTTTGCAGGAAGTACGCAATCGCAAGATACGCACGCGATGAGGACGTCATGACGGACGTGGCCGCTGCGATGGAAGCCCATCTTGGCGCCAAAGAGTTGTCTACGATCCTCGAGGATGTCAATTTTAATCGACCTCTGGCGCGCGAGTTCAAGACTGCACTATTTAAAAATTGGATGCGCGAAGCGGTCTCGGTTCAGAGCGCGTTCAAGTCGCTTGAGCTTGACAAGGGTCAAGGAAACATTTTCAGTCGCCCTCAAATGGTCACGTTCTTGCACTACGCAGCAGTCGTCACCGAAGGGGATGCGACCAAGGAATTTGATTTCATCATTACCTTGGTGTATCACTACAAGAGTATTGGCGCGCTCCGTCATGCCATGCAAAGTGCGCCTGTGACGACGGCTTGGAACTTGCAGGAAATGATGCCAAAGGTGGAGAGCACGCTCTTGAAATACGAGGCGCAACTTGGCTTGAGTCCGCCAGCCAAACCCCACGCTGCTTCGGTGCCTCAAGGCAAGGTCAAACCAGCGGCTCCGTCGTTATTCAAGGCCAACGAGCCTTATGTGTCAAGTGGAAAACGAAAGCCACCCCCTTCGTTGTATGACGATAGACCCCATGCAAAGCCTGCTTCTTCTTCCCCGTTTCAACGCGCACGTGTTTCAAACAGTCCAATAGCTCGATTCCGTCGCTGGCTGTCCAAGATATGGGCAAAAATACGAGCACTGTGGCATTCCGAATAGGCAAAGACTTTGCGGGTCGCAATCCAGTCTTTTTAAGCTGCTAATTATTGTTTAAACTTTATTTTTAGCTGATAAATTGCATGATAAAATCATGATAGAATCGTCACTTGCTTTGACCCAATTTGCAATCACTGGATATAACAGTTAAAACTCCAATGTCGTGGGCTAAAGTCCTCCCTCACAGAAAAAAATCGCCGTTGTCTGTATTTTGGCTCGCCCTTAACCTTTAGGCTTGGATTCTATTGTTCTGCAATTCAGTGTCAATGGATCGATAGGTGGAGCCGATAACACAGTCGATCACACAAGAGCCAAATCTTGACACATTGAACATATTGCTGCAGATTTGCTTTAAGCCTATTTTGCTACTTTTGAGCTTTAAGATTCGATTCCCCTGTCGTGTTTTAGTCAATCTCTGTGGGTACGCAGCGTCAAATTATGGGACAACTACTAAGAAAAGTGTTTCCACTATGTCTCTGGTGCTACTGTGCCGTTTTTGCGTACGTCCGGCACTGAAAATGCTCGTGCTGCCATCTATCAACGTCGAGAAGTGAATACGTTTGTAGAGACGTTTCTCAAGAAGATGTTGTTGCCGAATCTTCATTGACCGAGAAATGTATTCAGCATCTAAACGCTCTGACTTGCAGACATGAAGATACAGATCAAAAATTCTGGTGGTTGCTGAGCAGCAGACGATTTTTCTTATATCGTTTCTACAGGATTCCATCGCTGAAGTGGCGAATGTGTACAATAAGCAATCTCTTAAGCACATACAGACAGTGCCGATGGGTAAAGTGGTGTTTATGTCGTTGCAGTTTAGCACCAGCACATGAACCGGATGCAACCGGTAGCAGCAGAGGATGAGAAAGAACATGGCTAGAGCCAGAGACATCATATAGCAAAAGGAAGCTGGCAATCGAAGTCTTGCCCGTCCCAGCCAAGCAAAAAGTAGGGTGCCCATTCACTCGTGTTATACCTGTTCAAATCTGTATTTTAAATATTAATAAGACAAGGATTTGCTCTCCTGTTCAAAAAGATAGCTATAAAAAAGTCAATAGCAAGTAGGCACACTATATATATGCATTTCTGATTCGACCTGCAAATTATTCATCAAATAACATATGGTGCAGACGCTACACCTAAAAACAACGTGTTGGAGTACTAGTTACGTCTCTTTCGAAGGCATACCTTAATCAATATGAATCGGCCCGGTCTCCAATATGAAAACCTTCCCACACGGATGTTTACGTACCGTGCCTATCGCACTACCCTACCAGTAAGATCAGCCCGATCGAGCCTTGTCTACTACCCAACCATCTCTGGTCTGCTTCCTCCATCAAATAGAGATATCTAGAGTGAGCTCTTGAACCCTGTCGTGTACCGAATGTGCGCCGTCCTTCAGCGCCAGTCTCTCAAGCCCTCATTTCGACTTTGTGTCTGTACCTCGAAGCCCAATGCGCGTCCTAGTATTGTGTGCCGCTGTCCTAACCTGCTTCGTCACTGTTTCTGCCCAAGAGGTTGCCTACGATCGAATCGAGCCTTTTGAAGAAGTTAAACCCGATTGTCCTCTCAATGAGCTCGCACTGATGTTCAAGCCACAGCTTTATATTAGCAACGGCTGTCACCCATACCCCGCCATCGATTCAGAAGGACATTTCAGCAATGGTCTCAGCGCGTTTCGTATAGGAACATCGTGTGATGGATCGAGCAAAGGATCGCAAGTCTATGGTCGTGCGTTCTATAATTCCGATCGAAATATCATGGAAATCATGTACGCGTGGTACTTTCCGAGAGACCGCATGATCACGCCAGTCTACATTGGTCATAGGAACGCCTGGGAGCACGCGATCGTGTACGTTGATGTGGCCAAGGATGATCCACAGCTTCTTGCAGTGGCGGCAAGGGGAATGTGGAGCTACCGGACGTATAACCCCCCCCGCTCGGACTACTTGGACGACGAGAAAAGCTTCAAGCTACAGTACAAGTGGATTGGAATCAGCCACCACTATCTCAAAGGAACGAAAAACCCTGGTGAGTTTCAAGACTTGATCATGTGGGACAACATGACTGTGAAAGCTCGACACAATATTCAGGAAAAGACCTGGTTTGGCTCCAAGGCGCCGATCGCCGATGACAAATTCTTCAAGTACCTTGAGAAAGCGCGACCCTTCTAAGGCCCTTGCCGACGTCTCACGTCGCGGGCAATATCTGTCTAAGATTTCGCGATGAAGAACTCGGCAGCTTTGTCCGAATATGATCGTCTCTATTGTCCAAGATGATCAATCTGCTCAAAGTGACCAGAAATTGTTAGGTTTAATAAACAAAAATGCATACTTCGATACTCCATTTTTTATAATTGCATTTTTCTTCGTGCTAAAATTAATTGAGTACATGGAATTAGATGATCATGACAGTAATACGACGCCGAAATTTGTCTTAAGCACGGCCTGTGTTATTATTCAAAGGTGTTGCATAGCCTAAGTGTAGTGCCGATCAAACTTCCTTCTCGACCAGCACAACTTGCTCGAATTAGTAAGGTTAAACAATTTCATACTATACGTCTTTGATGCAAACAGACGAGCTATGAGGCTTTGTGGATTCATAGAATGCCATTTAGTACATACGACTAATTCGCTGACTCGACAAAAGAAAAGACCATCAGCTCCAAAGGAATTTTACTTGCTTTGGTGGAGTGGATTGCTGCAAACATTTATCGGAAGTGGATTGCGAGGCTCGATGACATTGGTATTTGTTACAGGAAACTCGTCGCATACGATTGATCATCCACATAAGAAAGAAGAATAGGGTGAAAGGCCGGCTTAATGGTCCACTCTGGCTCGTCAAGTGTACATCTATCGGTCCAGCTGAGGGATTGGTGACGATCTCAAATCTATCTTGCAAGGATAGAGCTACGCGCGTCGTGTCTGGCAAAATCTCGGAAAAGCACACTCGCAACAATTGCACGTACCCGGTAGTCAAGATAGATTTGGCGGGCCATCTGAAGAAATTCGCATGACGCAAATCTTCTGTCACGCTCGTGTCTAGTATTGGCACACGTATAGCAACAAAGTCCACGCTCTCGACACTTTCTCCTGAGAGGGAATGACGATCGTTCATGAGAACTTTATATTGCTGGTACGTCTAGGCTTCTTGATCAGCTTTCCGTTCGTGAAACGGCTACTTTGCAAAGCAATAGTCTTTTCTGTCGCTAATCCTCGAGCAAAAAAAGGTTAGCGGTCGCACCATCATGTCGTAAGCACCATGCACATCATGTCGTAAGTGGTATGCATCATGCACAACATGTCAAAATGATCAAACACAAATAGGATGACGTTGTTATTTGCCATGTGCTTTTAGTAGTACAATCTGTCCAGCTAAATACTAACATCCCGAAATGGCTGTTCAAAAGGCGCAGAACCCTCGTGAGGGCATGCTTATCGAATTCACAAGAGCCAACAGAAAACATATTAGATTTTGGAAACTGGAACTGTAATGTGAGCCAGAGTATATAAAAAGCAATTTGATGTTGATCCAAGAATGTATTAGAACGTGGATTTAGGAATCCAATTGCCATTTCCAAAAAAAAAATGGCAGAAAGAGTAACCTTAAAAAGGGTACGATTCGTGGAGGGCGCGGAAAAACCTGTCGTCGCCAAGGGGTGATTGGTAATGCGACCAACCCTGCGGCCCCGTAGAAATCCGGGCGTTCTCCGTCATGTTGTCCCACATTATCAAATCCTGGAACTCACCCTTGTCCTTGGTGGCAGCCAAATAGTGGTGAGACACGACCATCCACTTGTACTTGAGCTTGAAGCTGTCATCGTCCATGTACTTGGACTTCGGGGGGCTGTACGTTTTGTATCCCACCATCGATTTGGCTGCGACCGCAAGCAGTTTCGGGTCATCATCCATGTCGTTGATCCACAGCACAGCATGCTCCCAGGCGTTACGGTGACCAACCCAGACGGGCGTGACCATGTAATCCCTCGGAAAGTACCACGCGTACATGATGGCCAAGTATCCCTTGAACACATACGCCCGTCCATACACTTGCGAGCCTTCGGGCGAGCCATCACAGTCAGTGAACGTATGCGAAACGCCGAGACCGTTGCTGATATAACCCTTCGCGTCCACAGCCGGGTATGGGTGGCAGCCGCTGCTGATGTGAAGTTGGGGCTGAAATTGAAGGGCGATCTCGTTAATTTGGCAATCAGGTTGAACTGGAGGGAACGGCTTGATTTTGTCGTACGGTAGCTTATTAATCACATGATGGATGTTATCAGCATAGGCAAAGTTGCCCAGAGCGAGTAGGCAAAAGACTGCGAATTGCATCCTTGTGTGAGGTAGCAGGAGAAACAAGGAATGGTTGGGCATTCCAGCTACTGAATTTTGCATCCGTTTGGATTGCATGGTCCGCGACATCTATCTAATGATCTCTAATGCTGGTGAGATCAGTTTTGTCTATACCGGTCGGCCCATCGGATTGGTCTGAATGTGATTCATTGTGGAGAATCAGTACCGGACCTCACATAACGAGGCTGTTTATGTGTATATCCGGTTTTCTCGCTCGAGATTTGAGCACTAGCTATCGTGCACTACGTTAGCGGTAATGAAATGTTAATACATAACGATAAAAGGAAGAGTCTGCTCCAATGTTCTCCTGGAATGAGGATTTTACAAACACCGTGTGTGTGAGTATGCATTGCTCAATGCACCAATTAAAGAGAAAGGACACCTCTCCTAATGGTTGCCTTTATTATTTTAATGCTTGCTCATCATGTTTTTTCTTCATTGCGGTGGAAAAAATACACTCAAAATTGGGCTGCTTGCAATTCCTTAAAAGAGAAAACAACAAAAGATTCAGCGCTTTTCCCGATACCCGGATGTTCTAGGGCATCATTTCTCAAATCTTCCTGCTGCTCAATTTAACAGCTGTCAACTCCACCGCCTTTCAAAAACTTTTTAATAGAATTCTCGCTCTATCCAGTCTTCTAAAGTAGCCAGCCGATCCTCCTCTCGCCAAAATATCTGATTCGAGGACCTACTCCACGACAGGATGTCAAACTCATGCAAGCAGTGAAGGAGCATAAAACCTCGGTATATTCATGGTGACACTATAGTCACTATCCAGTCGTATCGACATATTTAAAGTCTGGCACCGAAAATAGGCGATAGGTGTTTCCGCAGCTGTAGCTATAAAATATGGTCAAGCTTGGTCGGGACTTATTATGAGGAAGCCTACCCAATTTGATCTACCAAAATATTTTTTTTTCAACTCCTGGACTCATCATCTCTTTATAATTTTCTCATTGCTTTTCTGTAATAAGCGCTCAGTATTATTTATTTACCAATGTAAGCGCTTGCTGACATGATTCACTCTATTGCTGGCTTTGTCTCTTGCATTCGTCAGCATCGCAGATTTAATTGTTCTTACAAAATGTTTAGTTGCTCCTGTATACACTGTCCTCAATAGTTAAGGCTTTGTTCATGTTGTCTTAAACATAACCTTTTTGCGAACAAGAAAACGCATTATCAAAAGGTGCAATTGTTTCGAGATAAAGTTACCCAGAAGATGAAGAAGACAACAAATCCATACAAATATTTGCGACAATTTTGATTTGCCACAGAGATACATCAAAAATAACTGACTCGTTGCGAAAATGTTGTGAGCGATAAAGATCCTTTAAGCGATTAAACTTGCAATCTTTGTTAGAAATTATGGATGCGGTAAGCCAAAGCAGATCCTGCACTAAACCTGGCGGGATGGAAGAAAAAACACTTTCTTTCTTGTCTTTGTACAAGTACGCCCGGTAGAGAGGATTTTGATATTATTTGCCTCTGCGTAATCACTATATTATTGTTATTGGAAGGTGGTGCAGTGCTTAACTTTTCAATTTTTAAAGCTCCGTCAATTTGCTCTATCGTTTAATAGTCCACAATTTAAAATAAATTACGGTATGCTGATGTGGACAAAAATTACATGAATCACAGACATGCATAACCTGCTAGAGAGCATACCAACAACACACGAGAATCGTAATAAGAAATATGACTTTTCAGACAGTTACCTGCCGTGGTATTGCAATAAAACCATTGATGTCTGGTAGAAGTTGTCACACTCCTGGGAAAGTATCCACCACGGGTGATTGTGCGAGCGCAATCTGCCAAAAAGAAAGGCGCAGATGCACTGTTTTAATGTTTTGCATTTAAGCATAACGTGCTTCAGCCGCATGCTCGCTACATGGTTGAGCTGCGAATATCCTTAATATCAAGATCGCAAAACATAACCATTTGACATGGCATTAAAATAATTTCGCGTTGAATGTGAAAAAATTAAGACGTATCGTCGCAACGATGATGCGGCGCAACGCTTAAGCGAGCCTTTCTCTGAGCGACTTGGCTAATAAAACAACAACGGCAGCATTTTTATACCAACGTTCTGCATATCATCACCCTTATCTTGAATTATGGAACAGAACATAAGCCCCATGCAATTCACACTAGTAATTTTAACAGGACAGAAATCTTCGACAATCATTATGTTTGATTTATTTTTCAGTGATGGCATCTCCGCGTTATTTTTTTTATCTCGTCGTGTTCACGTACAAATTTAGGTACATCCAGCTTTCGCACGATAACTATCAAGACAAAAGAATACTGGTGAAACATCTGGGCGCGTAAGTCTTGTTTGCAGCTCTACGTGGTACAAATACCAATCTGTGTTTAAGACTGCAGGCATTGATCAAGTAGTCAGAACTGGAAGGTGACAATAAAATGTACGCGGCGATTATGGTGTGCAGGTATGTTTTACAGCAGGAGAGCAGGACAAAGTCTTTGTAAGCAGCTGGCGTAGATGATTACTCATTCAGGATTTTGTTGCACTGTCATGCACCACACACATTTCACATTGTTTTCAAAACTATTTGCGCACAATGCTTAGGACTTTTCACTGTCCGCGCTTTTGTCCTACACACAGCAAGTGTCCAACTTGTATGTTATAATGTTTAAAGCATTGATTGACGCGGTCAATTGCCCGGGTCAATCGCGCATCTAGCTTCTAGCAGTGGTGGGCTCGTGACTCACTAGAGGTTTACTAGAAGCAAAGGGGGTATATCTCACGTGGCATAATGCTCCGTACCTAGGATGAGGTCACACCCAGCATTCAGGGTTAAAAAAAATAATGCTCGACGTTTAACTTCAAGCCTAGATCCACCGGTATTTAAGCCAAAATGACCCTTCCCTTTCTTCTATCGCTTAGCTAATGGTGACAAATTAATAGTTGTGTTTGGTAGTCTTTGTCATATGACTGACTTCCTTCGACGATGGGGCCTATTGAGAAGGAACTCAATTTGTTGGCCCTCAGAGAACAACTGAGGTTCAGAATGGCTTAGATCCGAAATTTACGTGCTTTACAGGAATCGTGCTCCTAGAATATGGCTTCTGCCTGTAAATGAAATTGTCGAATTTGCAGCTAGCCACGGACGGTTCCTATCGACTGCGAAACATCGGGAAAAAATACTTAAAGCGGCGTCTTGCAAGGTGGATGTTGCAGTGTCTTGTGATATATTCAGGTCTCTTGAGCTTCGATGCAGTTGTCGCAGGGATCACTTCAGCCTCAATTTGCTAGTATCATCACTGACAAAGCATCAAAAGATGTCCATCTTTAGCCCACAGCTTATAGGCCTAAGCACTTGTCATAAGCATAGCCGAGAGCAATGGAGTCCAAACCGCCTGATTAGCACTGCGTGTGAGGGCGCCCATGTCTGCCTGGCTATCTGAAAATTACGCGGTATGAAATTTTACGCTTCATCTTTTCAAAAAAAATGGAAGAGCCACTTTTTGCATGCATTCCCGCTTCGACGGGAGAAGTCTTTGTCACTAAAAAGAAGAATGCTTGCAGCAAAATGTACTGCTTTGCTACCACTATCTTGTTTCGCGCTTAAGCCTCACAACTTTGCCCGCTTAATTTTGGAGTTTGATAGAGCTCTACAGGGTGTAGATCTGCATCTGTTAGAATGTGCTGCCTTACACCTTCGCCCGCTTGATTTCGAGGTTGGTAAGGCTCTACACGGTATAGGTCTGTATAATTTGGTATGTGGTGCCTTACCATTTGCACTTGCATGACGCACTCATTCGCAAAAAATCACCTTTTGCACCGTTTGGCAAAATCTGTCATACTTCTAAGAAGCAGTGGTGGCACGAAAAATTGCCTTGAGTACGCTTTTAGGCTCAAAGTTATGCCTCGTGAATACCTGTTGATCTATCATGCTTATGGTCGAGAACCATGACCCTTAGATTTCTTAGCTCAATGGAGGTGCTGAGTGTGGATGTTATGCTTATATGTTTGTGCTATCATTTTTCAAGGCACGTGTGACATTTTTTGTTACACGTCGGGCACTCGATGTCGCATCGGAATCGTGTTGTTGTTCTTTTACATTCAATGGATCCATAATGAGTATGCTTACCTTCTTAAGCGTCAATAATAATCTTGTCAGCCACAATTTTGCTATTGATCGAAAGTGATCGTCCAGGGAAGGAGTGTGGATCAGCAGAAGCACGTCAAAGGCCAAAAGTTTGGCTTTATTTGATTATATTTTTGTCATTAATACATCTCTCGATTGATTTTGCACACTTCGTATCTACTTTGTTGTACGCTGTGCATAAAACACACGACAAGTCTCGTTAGCCTGGATCGAAACACAGAAGAACATTTAACGATTTTGTAAAAGTTGCTTTCTTCCTTACTCGCGTAAGCGCAGTGATTTTGTCCTGCGGAAGTCCCGCCCAAGGCTTTATATGCTCTGGCTCATTTTATTGCTTGCTCTCTACGATGGGGAACAGAGACAAAGAATATGTCAATTGAACAAGGTGCCTTATTTGATCGTTTTCGAGAGATTGAGAGGCCTTCCGACCAAACGAATCAACCTCATCTGTATATTAATTACGGTGTATGGTGCTTTGATTACTCTATGTGAAGTGTGCAACATCTGGATTAAAAGCGATTCGAAAATACATGTGTGCATAAGTTTCTGGTAACTTAGCTGAGGTTGTGTGGCCAAAGCTGTGGAATTGGTGCTTGTACAACAACACCGTGATGTTGCCTAGTGGTTGGTCATTTTTGTGTGGCTCTTACAAGACTTAAAAGGTTCCAATCGCACATTGCTTAAATACTTGCCAACAAACGAAGGATGGGCGCTAACAACCATGGGATTGCTCAGGGCATACAACGATAGGTTGGTGATAGGGTCTTGATTGGTGCCTGTTAGACTGGTTGAGTTCATCATGAAGTAAGTATGTTAGATTGATGCTACTTCTAAGCTTTACGTAGTGAAGATGATTCCGTCGCACTTGTTGATAAAGGCAGTAGAAATTTTGGGGCGCCCACGAAAAAGTGCAGACGAAATTTGTCAGGAAAGACGGGCTTGAGCTTATAGGTACTTGATTGATGGCAGAATTTAAAGTGATGGAAGTGATCAAGCAGTGCACCAGAAATTTAGTTAAGTGAAGCGGCTGCTCTTCATTATTTATTTTCGGAGCTTGGCTGCTTTTAAAAGCAAAAAATTGTCAATTATAGTTGCTAAATCTGACTCTGGCTCCTTTAGTAGCTAGCGTATAGAGCAGGACCAAGCATGCTTCCCGCCACAATTACACCGTACGCAGCTTGCTTAGCCCAACGAAGAATAGTCCTTTTATTACGCTAAGCTACAATTCGATCCCCACCATGTACTAACAGTATATTTATAAAATTCTGGTCTCTTTGTGATATGTGAGCGAATTCCATACTCTGAGAATAGATACCTGTGACAAATAACGCCCTGTTGTCGTGCATAACCGGATAACCTTCCACCTAATGCCTTTTTTATCTATTTAGTAATATGCGGCTGATCTTTCGCCCAGCAATTAGCTGCGTAGCCGATTGCTTCACTTGTAGACGACCGGATGATGCTATGCGATCGTACTTTTATGCATCATGGGGCTGTCAAAGTAAGTCAAGCTAATGATCTTCTTATCATGATCCACTAAATTCGCATTCTTACTTCTTGAAAATCAACGACACTATTGACCCATATACTTGAAGGACTGCAAAAAGAAAATCCAGAAGCATCACCAAATATTTAATTAAGCCGCTTGCCATCGATATTGTTATTCAATATTACATCCCACTAAATCAAGTTACTTTTGCACATCGCTTTTGTCGAAGACTTCGCTGTGTCTGAGCTTCGTAGACACAATTAATATTCTTTGTTGCCTCTTCTTCAAGATATGCCATCAACAGATTTCGAAATGTCTAGTGGTGGGGCACCGTAAGCGATCCGACCATACAGCCAGATCATTTAGCACTTTGTCCGTTTTCTCAGACGCTGGTGTATGTCGTGTGCATGGAAAAATTGGCTCCGTCCTTGCATTGTACATGATCAGCTGTACGCTGTACTTTTGGTGGTGTGCTAATAATGTGTCCGAAGTGAGATGGTAATTTTACCACTCACGGCAATTAGCATATTTGGAAAACGGCTAATGAAGTGATTTGTGCTGCTACAAGGACTATCCAGTGCTTCAGCGGCGTTTAAGCAGCTGGTCATGTGACTTTCTCTACACTCTCAAAGACACATCCGACATTCGCTCGGAGCCTTTTTGAAGGAGCGGTCGGCTTTAAAGGCCCATTTCAGGCACCTAAGACACGATTTTTAGGTCACAGAGACCAATAAACCTTATGCCACCAAGGAAAATTCGTATTTTGCGGAATTAGAGATAAACACAGTTAGCTGCTTTACAAGCAGCCATAAGACTCGATCAAACGCCTAGAAAGTAATACGAAGCCCTTTTCACAGATAAATACAGGCCAAGCAAGTACAGTGCTGGCTTTGCGGGTCTTGCAAAGTCTTTGTACGGTCCATTGAAAAGTACAATGTGTGGTGCTGGAAAATTCAACACCCAAATGCTTCCTAAAGCATCAAGGACAGCATCCACTAGGCTTCTGTTTCGAATTCGCCGCTCAAGACAAAGCTGTTTAGGGTCGTTCGCAACGTTTTTCATCATGCGACTGGTTGCGAGCAGTTCATTTCATTCTTGTCAGTTTTAGCTTACTTACGGATCTGACAAGAAGATATTTGCTACGAAGTCTGAGCTGGTAACGTCCAGTGTATTTCCTTTGCCCAGAGCTCTTCGTAGTCTATTTAGACATCGGAACCTTTTAGACGACAATTACCGGGCCCCGCTTAACAAATGAAAATTCACTAACCACAAGCCTAAAAAAAATCAATGTTTTGCCAGCGTAGACTAAACTATGTATCAGCTCATGTTATTATTTCAAAGTATAAATGCATTTAAACCGAGTGCCAATTTAAACCCTTAGTGCTGTTCTTCATCGTAGGCAAGGATACTTGTTTGAGTGCTTGGGCGCTTGAAAGTGAACGTAGCTGTGTCGCTATAAGTGAGCAGACGGTCTGCTGCACAATATAATGGCTTCAGAAGATTCATCCCGAGTAAGTGTGACGAGCGACAAATCTGTGATGTACGACGTATTTGTAAAGTGACAAGATGCTCGCGTTATCAGTCATTCAGGATGAAAGAAGGTACGTTGTTTTCTGTCTGTCATATCATATCGATAGCTCTACTTGTACAAGTGGGCGGCAACGTATGCTAAATTCTGTGAGACCTGCCCCAGGACCAGCACATGTCAGCTTCCTTTCAGCTCCTGTCAGTACCGTTGGTCTTTGTAATTATCATAAGCATCGACATTACTGTTTGCAAGTTAGAAACTAATGACATCAGGAGCATATACTCACATGAAAAAAATTGTACGTTCGGCAAGCATTTGGTCAGTATATCTACAAATCTATATATGTATACGGCATTAAATGTTTGGCGGTAGTGCCGGATAGAGACATGCGGTTTGTCACTGCGTACAAGACAAATTTGATTTCACTATCAATAATCTAAATGTTAATGTCAGCATCAGACCATATTCAGACTTATCGAGTTCACCAACATGGCATTATCACCGCCAACATAGCGACGGATGCACGGATTACTGTATCTTGGATTCTAGTAGATCTAGGCATAAAGTTTTGCGAGTTTGATAGTGGACCGCGGTTTGGTCTCGTACTTTGATGTGGGGTATGGCCTTATCTTGGGTATGACGTGGCTGTCCAGCCTGACATAGGCCCTAAATCCGGGGCACCGCCCCTTAATGCGCGTGAAGCGTTTATGTTCTGCTTAAGCGGAGACTCTGATAAGCAGAGAACTTTGGTGAAAGGTAATGTAAACGTCGGTGTGTTAAGGCTCGCTACGATAACGACACCGCACGTCCATCCAATACTGCTAATCTCGTAGTGCAAAACGTCTTGCACTGAAAGAAGGTTCTAACAGCATACTGGAAAGCGACGATTTTATTCAGCTATAGAGCCTTGTTGAGAAAAAATTTCTGTGCGGTCGCAAGCAACATCAGCGTCAATAGTGTCCTGTCAATGGATGCTCTGCTTGAGCTAGACTAGATATCTATGGTACGGCCTGCGAAGCGGGTAGAAATAGCCTTCACTTGACCAGCAAAAAATAAACTCATTTCTCATGGCTATCGAATGAAAAGATCGTGTAGACTATCATCTAAGCATCAAGTGCATGAAGTGAGCCATCGATGTTTAGCAATACGCTCGATTCACATTTTCCATTGTCAAAAAATACCAAGATCTGCTCTTGGAAGACCCGTTTTTGGTGTGATAAACTGGTAAAACTCAGTTTAAGGCGACAAGTACTGCGTGACACGGCAATAGTCTTAATTAAAGATTAGTGTGACGTCTTTAGCAATTCCGTTCAAGGAGAGCACAAAGCGATGACAGCCACAAAAAATCAACATTCAATGTCCAAAGTCAAACGGAAAAAAAAGCTTATTGTACACGCTCTTAACAAGAGCGCAGCTGTCAAATTTAAAAATCAGCAGCTGTCGTTTCTTAATTTCAAGTAATTCTGCATATAATGTTGTTGTGAATTTTGTATCGTATTGATTGCGAATATTCTCTAAAATATAAAAAAACCCAAAGCGGCAGCATCATGTGTTAAGATTTTTATGTCGGATTCATTTGCAAATAGGTTGCCATTGAGGAACTTGTTTCTGAACGATATCTTCAAACATTCCTAAATTGATATAAATCGGTTTCGTAGAAGTCATCAGCATACACGGCTTCTCTTCCGACCCCACGTATCGATGGTATAACCAATACAAAATCGGTCGTAGTTTGAAGAGTACGACTAATATATCCGAAAAACCGCTGCTTTATCAAATGTTAAAAACAAGCTTAAATGCGATCATGAAAGGCCAGGGCCATGAATGCGAAGAGATACGACGGGATATACATTGTGCGGTGCACCCGACTAAGTCGGCGGGCATTATCAAATGCTTGTGCGAAGAATTGTCGCACCATCACCGTGGTCAGCATATTGTTGTTATGTCCGGATTACGCCTATTATAATTACCCATCTGGTGACGAAATCGCTCAGGCTTATATCGCGTACGCGCTGGCATGCTTTGTTGATACGTTGTCTACAGTCATGCAGATCATGGAGAGACAGTCGTGCAAAAGCACATTGTTCAATTGTGAGAACTGCTGGAGTGCATGCCTACCATTAAGCGTTACGCTAATATTAACGGGTTTTCTACAACACAGAAGAATTCTCTTTTCAGTATTATTGATTCAGAAGCATAGACGCCGAGCTAATCCCGACCATAGTAGATTGGACAGGTTTATAGAACTTGAGCGACCTAAAGAAGCGGCTTGGCCTAATCAATAACATACCCAAGTACAGTGTGAGTTGCGCAAAGTGGCTATGTCACTGCTCGGACGTTTTGGATGTAACACAGACGAAATTTGGAAAACACAGCACCAAGAGCGATAAGCGAATTCAGAATGGCCAGTAACAAGCGCAGGTTCTGATCTTACCAGACCTTAGACGGCAATTTAAGCTTCATTGCGATGCGACCGAGTTTGTCTTCACCAGCGCACTGCTAAAAGCAGATGCTGAGGGCGCGATCGAGTATAAAGCACGTATTTGCGAGAGAGTAGGCTCTCATCAAGATCTGTTTACAGATCTATACTACGAAGAGAGCTTAGAAGCTTTGAGGTTTTTGGGGCAGGGAAATTTTGATCTCTTGCAAAGGAAAAGCACACCCCTTGACACAATAAATATTTGCGCTGTCAACTGTTGTACCGTATATGGCTTTTCCCCGCCAACCGAGTCATTTGAAACACACATATGTCGAACTTGTACTAAATGAAATTTTAATGAGCTATCTATCTTTTTGTGTTACATACCCACTTATGAAATTGCGCTACCCGCTTGCAAAATACTGTCACTCGTACTTTTCATTTATAAATCATCTTGATAGAGTCGCACTATCCACTGTCTCTGGGCTTTTAGAGGTTTGTTGCCCGAAGCTAGTGGTTTGCTTGTGAAACTATTCAGCCCATATTTGTAGCGCTATCCCTGGTGTATTCGGTAGTTAGTGTGACCAGACCAAATTAGCCATTCGCCAAATAATTGTCTACTAAAGACTTGGTCACATTAAATCAGGGACGATAAAATTCTTCTTTACACCTGCCAGCATTATTTTGGGCGTGTTCCTTCTTAGATTTTTTTGAAGAATCCGTTTGTACAACGAACTTGGAAGCGTGACTCTCCAAATCCCTGCTGTGCGGAGTTGAGTGGGTAACTTCTATGGCCTGGTTCCACCGGTGCGCTCAGAATCTAGTCATTCCTGTCGATGTCACAGACATTTTAGAACTATGTACTTCTTTTATTATCAAAACCTCACAACCAGCTTTAGTATGACCCTTATGGTTTTTAAAATTATCCCGTTAGTCAGTCTGAACAAAACGACCTTTTTGCTTCCCTCTTCAAGGAAGCCCTTTCACACCTATATTTTTGTAATGCAATCGCTATTCGGCACGCAAGGATTGCGACGCGCCACAGAATATAAGACAATCAATAACAACCTCGTTCACTTGCATCAGTTCGCATCTTTTTGATTTCTTGTCCATAAACTACCTTGTTATTACGAGATCAGTAATCACTGTTAGTATCTACACACCCATAACGGGAGCTTAATGCTTTCAAAATTCAGTATTCTTGACTTTCTTGATAAATGTGCTCCTCTAGCTCTGGAGAAGATTTTTTTAACAACTTATTCAAGCTTATATTAAAACAAACTCGAGACGAAACAAAACATGTGTTCTTGCTTACCACATCCATAGCAGAGAACACTGTTTTCAGTCAGCAATGCTTAATCTCTTATGGACTAAAATCAAGTCAACGGACCATTACTATGCGTGCCTTAGGAAAAGAAGATAATGATTCATACCAATTAGAAAGCAAAGCCTATTTGTGGCTGTACCTCTTCAATCAAGTATTTAAAGCGCATTTTCGCTGCCACTGGCACTCGAGAGAGTTGCGTGCGATGTGGGCCTATGGCCAGGCCATTTATATATAGTGCTTAAAGAGCAGTGATGTACTAACAGTCGTCATTTACTTCCTTCTTTAAATAAAATATATTTATGGCTTGCGCTCCTTTTCCTTGTAAAAATGAAGTATAAACGTTGAGAGAGCTAGATGTTTGCCAAAAGAAGGTTGCTCTTAGCTTTTTCTGCCCAGAAGAGATAGTTTTAAGGGTAAGTGCCGAAACCTTGGTCTAGCTTGCTGGAAAAGATGGTGCAAATGACATGTGCTTCGAGCATTTTGGAATCATTTACGCTCTGGCGCCCCCCCCCAACTTCCTTAATCTGATACAAAAAATCTTATAAAATGAAAGCAACGATTTTCGCTGAACCAAACCTTAAGCAGCGACCACTCAGTCTATACCAAAATAGGTATGTAGGCTCTTAAGCATAATCTCTTTTTGCAGAGCTCAAAATGTGCAGTAGGAATGCTACAAATGTACGCCAAACAACGCTTTGAACCGCAAACAAATCCTTCAACGGATCTAAAAAGGTCGTAAGGTTTGTCTTAAATCCTCTCAGAAAATTTGCGGAAGCAGACTAATACGTATAACAGAATGGCAATCGGATCCGACTCTTTAGCCAGCGATTTCGATCCAAAGGTACCGCTCTACTCGCACATCGACGTTGCTAAGCGGTACCGAATACCAAGCAGAAATATGATATAGTGTAATAATAAATCGTTCTTTAAAAAATTTCCAAGGATTTTTTAGGTCTTCATGAAAGTTGAGGTCCACAGGTATGGGTTCTACGCCTGCTACAATCCTCCACTCGTTTAAGCCGCCAAGCGAGCTAAGCACTTCACATAAAAAATGCTGCAATAAATACATCCTAACTTTTAAAGCCGCTTTTGTCTCATTATGAGGATTCGTTTAAGTGAAGAATGTTAAATCCTTCGAAAATATGTTGCCTAAATAGAGGCTAGAGCAACCACAGCTGGCTCGCTAATCAAAATTGGGATTCGCCCGAGAATTGAGAATCCAACAAGTTTAAGCTCATTCTGACTGTATTTTGTCTAATTGTACGTCAAAAAGGCTTTTTATTATGAGCTAAGACTCATCGTGCACCGACATGCGATCAAAAGTTGAAGCAAAGTGCTGAGAGTACGTAAGGTGTACGTTAATCTCTCGCGAATATGAGGCGTGCGATTTACGTACTTGCGAGTGTGTGACTAATGTGAGCTAGCCGCGCCCAAAGTGCCCGATTGGTCTCTGTGAACACTTCCCGATACATGTGTCCAGTGGAGAAGTGCAAAAAGAATTACAATCTTATAACTAATGAAGGCTTGCTAACACCAGTCTTTGAAGTTGAAATGTTCAATCGAATGCACTCTATAGGCGAGTCAATTTAGTAAAATATTGGGGAGGCCAGCTGTTAAAATAGACTCCTAAACATTTTATCTTCTGAACCCGAAGACGGCTCTGAACATTTGGTAAGAGGTATACCGCATGCGTGCGCTCAGCATCGAGCATCACGGCGGAGCTGATACTAACCTCAGAGCATTTTTTTTCAGGCAGCTGTTAGTTATGCGATATACCTCTGACTCTCCGATCAGAGTAAAGGCAAAGCTTTTGATGGAGTATAGTTTTAGTGTGAAAGTATTCTCTGGTCTTAGACACAGGGATCGTTTTTGGCGTGATTGCACCTTTCAGTACCGAAGAAAGTATGGCATCGTCGCTGTTTGATGATTCGACATATTGACGTCTTTTGTCGCTGCCTCTTTTGTAATCGCTTTAACCATACTAGAGCTTCGCATAAATGCATAGTAGCTCTAATCCCTTTCTTTAAAAAAAACTTGGTTAGAATTGTGGTTTCTTATACTCATACGTTAAAAGCTGTCTTCTGGCTTCCTGAAAAAATAGGTAAAAAACAATGATGGCTTGTGGTAACTCCGGTAATATTCCCACCGGTTGTGTGTAATATCATTTTTAGATATATCATGAAATACGGAATTCTGCCATATTTGCTATAGCAAGTTCTGTCACTCATCAGGAACTAGAGGCATGCAAAAGAAAAATATTTTATAGGAAAAACAAAGTCAAGTGTGTCTTTGATTGAAGTCAAGTAAACAGTCGCTCGCTGAACGACAAGGTATCCTTCTGCGCCTCCTGTGTATAAGAGTCTATGTGGCCCCGACAGATACATCTGCCTACCACAAGGTGCTGCTATGGATAAAAAAAACCAAGATTCAATGTATCTTATATAAAACCAAATGAGAACTGAACATTGATCAGTTTAAAAAAAGGCCTGTGACATAAATGTCTCATTATTACCATCAAATAAAGGTTGGGGTGACGCCCGTCTTCCAAGCGTGGGGGCTAAATGCTCGCGCGCTTTGGGCAGGTGCTCTCGGGCATCTACAGATCTTTAACGAGTCTCACCCCCGACGCGACGTTCTCCAGCACCAGAGCGCCACCTGGGCTCTTACCAAGTCAGAGCCAAACAAACTAATGGAAGACCCTCACGACCTCGGTGCTGGCTGCACTGCCTGCCGAACGAGACCCGACGTATGCGGACACCACTCTATGCCGTGGACTTGCCAGACTGAGCCTAGCACGTGCATAACTTGGCAACGCGATAACGTAGTACAATACCATACAATTTTACCATCAAGCATATCAAAATTTTAAATATGAGCAAACAGTGGTCCTTGGGCCAAGTACTGCTTTTCCATCAGCTCATGAGTAGGAATAAAGTACCGACCATAATCGCGGTAACGATTATCAAGAATTCGAGGACCCAAGTATACTTGACTTACCAAATTGTTTTTTGAATTCTTTTCAGCCACGAACTACAACCTTTTAAGACCGAGTGAAAGAGCCCTTTGTTACTGAAAGAATGCCTTTCCTGTGCAAAAATCGATATTACTTTTAGTTCTGCCTAACTAAGTCAAAAGATTGCAGTTCATCTTCTCAGTGCAATGGAATTGTGCATGAAATGTTGAAGCCTTCGGTAAAACTGGGAGCCTGAAACTCTGTGAAGAACGTATATAGTGAGAGAAAGTGGAAATGCCATGTTGATGCGTGGGGAGAATGCTGCTCCATTCACAAAACAGGCCTTATTCGAGATAGCAGCATGTCCATTGGGGATTAGTCGCGCGTTCTAATATTGTTTTGGTTAAAATGAAACAAAGCAGCGGTTAATTTTCGTGGTGGAAATCATTTTGGCACTTTTCAATTTACGTGGCCTCAAAATTTGCGTGGAAAAGTCAGCTTTCTTTAGCAAATGGACGTATTTTCTGCCATTCCTTGGGCTCAATTGGTTATAACAAAGACATGATCTTGTAATTCTGTTTTAGTAAGAACTCGGTATGACTCGAAAGCGCAAAGGTGAATCCTTAAGTAAATTAGCCTTCACCAAATGATGGCAAGCATGTATCGCAAAAGTGGTCACTCTTCTCGCGCGAGCGACCTCTTGGAAAATTCAAGTGAGTTCGCGGCCGTGCAAAGAACTCAATTCGTTTCAAACTCGACAAAGGGATAAGCTCAAGCACAATAAAGCGTATAAAGCGCAATAAAGCTTTTCAAGCGCAATCAATTGGTCAAAGCGCAACTAAACCTATAATGCGCGAGTGCGACGTGCCGCAAAGCGATTTGCACAAACAATTGTAGCTCCCCATCCGCGTCAATATCATAGGCGTCTCGGTCAGTAAAACCACTATATCGCAAAACTCGTTTTGAAAGTCTGACTTTCTGAAATATCGCATGGTACCGGTAAAATTCTGGTCTCCCAGCTGGTTCTTGACCATCCAGCGCTCACTTTCTTCCCAGACGAAGACCATGACGCAGACGTATTCCATGCTCGTGGCCATCGCCGTTCTATCAGCCGCCGCCAGTGTCTCGACATCCATCACACTAAACGGGCCTCAAGCTGCGTATGTAGGGAAAACAAAGGATCTTGAAGAACGGACCATCCAAGTCAGATCCACCTTTGGGAGCGTTTTAGACAAATTGACGGCGCCGTTCGTCAACAGCTATGAGCGAGACGTTGCCGCTGAATTCACCAACTTGAAGATCGATCGCGCCAATTTGTTTGCAACGCCAAAGAAACTCGATCAGTGGCTCCGGGCCGTGCGTGTTGTCTACAAGGAGGATTCGCCATACTATGAGATTGGCAGAGTCTTGGTGCTCGGTCATGATGGCAAGGATGTGTGGCGACAGATTCAAGCGGCAAAGCAAGTCCCCAAGTTAAAAATCTATGCCGACAGTCTTGAAGCGGGCCTGATTGCGCGGTGGAGCACACAGGGGAAGACGCTGAAGGATATCTTCAATCTGCTTGAGCCCAAGTTGCGCCTTTCGGATGACGTTGACACGCTGTTTAAAAATCTGGATTTTTTTGTCAAGTACGCCAAAGTCAATGCCCGTGATGATGAAGAGCAACAAAAAGCAGCGACCGAGCTCGTCACTTTGTTACAGGACCGCTACGGAAAAGAGCTGGCCGTAAAAATTACGCAACAAGCTCGATATGGCAATTTACAGAAAATGGCAGACATAGAAGCCTTTATCGCAAAGGGTCCACAACTAGTCGTGCCGGGCGATCTATCCGCTCTGAACGCCCAGAAAGCGACGAGAGTCGAGCGACAGAACCACTTGAACAATGAAGCGCTGCCTGAAAGCTTAGGCCACGTGAAAACGGAACCGCTTAAACCTCCAGGCCACAAGATAAAGCGGGAGCCCAAAGCCGTGAAAAATCAGCAGCCCGAATCCGTGAAAAACCAGCCGTCCGAATCCGTAAAAAAGCAGCAGCTTGAATCCATAAAGAAACAGCAGCTCGAATCCGTGAAAAAGCAGCAGTCTGAATCCGTGAAAAAGCAGCAGTCTGAATCCGTGAAAAAGCAGCAGTCTGAAGCTGTAAGAAAGCAGCAGCTTGAATCCTTGAAGAAGCAGGAATCCGTGAAAAAGCAGGAATCCGTGAAAAAGCAGCAGCCCGAATCTTCAGGTCACGTGAAAAACCAGCCGCAAGTTTCGAGTGACGTTCTTAGCCCTGATTCAGCATTCCGTCCACATGCATCGCAGTCGGACACGAAGACGCAACCGAAATCGAATGAAGCCGCGACGAAACCAGCGAAGTCTGAATCACCATCGGACACACCTCGGCCACCCAGCCAGTTAGCTCGCATTCGTCGCTGGATGGCCGCTGTGTGGGCGAAAGTGCGGGCAGTGTTTTGGCCTTTTGGCTAGGTTCCAGTGACTTTTAAGGTATCTTTTTTTTGTAATTATCTGCACTGATAAATTATGCGTAAAGTTTTTTTTTCGCTTTACTATAATCATGCGCTGTACGCAGTGGTGTTGCCATATTTGACCCACTTTCACGTGGTAGATTGATCGCTTGTGACACACAACATTGTACGACCAGATCACAAATTAGAGATTAGTGTTGCAGCTTGTGAGACTTTATTTGCGCTTCAAATTGAAAAAAAAAACTTAAGATGAGAGATTTTAATTCACTACGCAAGTTACATATACATAGATTTAAAAATAACACTTGTTTTATAAATTTACCCATCACTTGCGATCAAATATCGGGGGTTGAAAGTGCGACCAATTCATCAGTCAATTACTTCATCGTAAATTGGAGAAGTGCATCAGGTACGTGAGCATTTACATTTGTCAAACGATTCAAAGACGACGTCTGTAATGTTGTCACCAAGCAAAGAAAACTCCTGACCAAAAGAGGCCTTAAAAAAATCAAGGGTCGCGTATTAGATTTACAAAGTTTTGTTGGTTAGTCTTGTGTATGTATTGCTGGAACTCTCCGATTGGAGCAAGGCACAAGTTTGCCGACAAGATTCCAATGGATTTTCACCTAGATGCAAGAAAAAAAAGTATTAGACGAAGGACATCGCAATGACAGATTTTTCAGCGACGACAATATGAGTACCGATAGCCAAGAAGTCCAAAAAGAGGAAAGACCTTGTAGGATTCGTCAATGAAACCGCAAACGGTAGCCTTTTGGTGCAGTTACGTATTCCGAGTCATCGTGCTACGGGTCGGTAATCGTTAGTTTATTATCCATGCTTTGCTATCGTACAGGGTAATTATTGATGAGAATACGATCTATCTAGCTACGCAAGACTGCAATTCTAAGGATAAGGCGTTCTGATGTTGAGTTGTACGACCATTAGCGTGACTTGTTTAGCTAGCGAACAGGCGCGTCACTTCGTCTGTCTTTTGGCTAACATAACGGCTTCAGACTACGATGACCTAGCTTTATATCATTTCTAGACTTCAAAAAGCCACAAAGCATTCAATCAATTTTGGCGTCTACGAAAGGCTTTCATGTCGAAGATGTCCCTCTCGGTCCTGGACGGAAAAAGAGGGAAAGGAAGCTCAGTGTTTTGTCGTAATCGTGCACTGAACGCACTGGGGCAACCTCCAGCCGGTGAGTTGCATCGCAGCTCAAGTGGGCGACATTTGTGGCTTGAAAACCTCTTACTGATTGATGAAGCGTTAATGTCAGGACCTAATGCACCAACACCTCAAGGAGGAGACCTAAAGGTGAAGGACGTTTTAATAGAGGCAACGGCTACCGACCGAACCAGGACAATGACTGGCGTTTGGTTGCCGCTCATGACGTCGTCGCTGTGATCAGACCAAAAAGGCGTACAATGCATCCTACAATGATTCTAAGTGTTTTCGATCAAAAAGATGCTCGGTTTTTTAGGCAATCTAATGATCAAAAGGTTCGGATTTCGTAAGCAAGAAACTTCAAAAAAGGAGCCTAAAATGATTAAAATACGAAAGAGTTAGTGTACTCGAATGAAGTAAAAGACTTCCTTTTTTTTTGCAACACAAGTGAAAAGAGTTCCTGTTTTTTTGCATTTTAATGAAAATTTCAACGCCCACGCTAGTCCTTCTTCTTGTCACCGCTGTTCACATTGCCTAGGTCCTCAATTCGTTTGCTAACCCGAATCGGCGTGTCGTTTTCATCGACGAGCTCCCAAATCTCGCTCGATCGGCGTCGCGGTCTGGCAACTAGGATCGGATTGCGCGTGTGATACACGACGAGCACGCCCACAACCATCATTGTCATCCCTCCCGCCAGTAGCCACGTGGCTACTGCCGACTTGGCGAGGTTTTGCGTGGCCTTGCGCTCTAGCATCGCCACTGTCGGCTGAATGGACAATTGCACGACCCGCTGCTTTCGCTGTCCTCGTCGTGGCTCTTTAGCACTCAATTCCCACGCCGCAACCACTGACAAACGCTCTGTCATCAAGAACCAAAGTGACTAAGAAAGTAGAGCATCAACCTCTTTCCACTCACGTACTCTCGGCATCGAGCAGCAGCTGCACTTCATAGCAAAGCGGCGTCTCGACTCCCTCTTGCTCCTGCTTTCGGGTCCCTGTACCCGTTCGAGCCGGCACGGTACTGCTCGGATCTTTTGTTGCGTGGAGCTCCAGCTCGACATGGTGGACGTCAAGGGGCGTGGTCGAGGCCTGCTGCCTCGTATGCTCGGTAAAGCCCACCAGAAGATAGCCCTGTGCGTACCCATGGCGCTGAATCTCCTGAAACGCACCTTTGGCCAAGTCGATTTGCAACGCAAAGTGTGGATCCTGCTCTCGGATTGCAGCCAGCGTATGCTCGTGCTTGACAAGCCCGTCGGTGCCCTGGGTCACGAGTGTGGCATGCTCCTGGGCTCGTTTTTTCGTCAACGCTTCATACTCGGCGGCTGTGAACTCGCGCGTCGTACCATCCGCTAGTTTGATAGAGACTGGATGGTTTGGCGTCAGCTGCTGCTTGACTTTTGTGGCAAAGGTTGAGGCGACACTCGCGACGAAAAGCACTAGCAAGCGCGACATTGGGTACGAAAACGTTTTGGTTTGTATGATTCGTAATTGGAAAAGTATCACTAACACGAAAAGTATCACCCTCTGTACCACAACATCGTCATATATAATGGTATCGTATTCATTTCATTTCAACATTTACCCGTTCATTCGCGATGCAAGATCAGTGTGCCACAAAGTAAGCTACTATGCAAAGTTTTTCTTAAGCTACGGAATGCTACCAAAACCGTTAGTTGATGTTGGCGTCGCAAAAAATAATATTTAAGGATTGCGTATTTAATTATTTTCCTCAAGGCTCAGGACAGCGTCGAGTGCTCGCCTAAGCTTTTCTTCATCTCATCTTGATCGGTTTGCTGAGTGAATACTGCAGCCCGAGCATTCTCTTGAGCCCAACTTTTCTTTTATAGCAAGATAATGGTGGAATTTGGCATCCCAGGATCAGGTCAAGCAATAAGCTCCCCGTTACCATTTGGATGCTTTGACGATTGGTGCATACAATAATTCATGGCGCAATCACTTTCGTGACAGCCGTCTGCATCCAACCTGCTATTAACTGGCAATTGTGTAAGAAAGTATTAAATATGTTCGCTTTAATTTCCACTATCCGTTCATGTCCCTGCCAAAGAAATGGCATTTCGTACAATTGTATTTAGCTGAAGGTCTTATGAATCCGCACGCTACAATAGTCAAGCCACCACAAATGTTCTACCGCTTTACTTTTAACGAGAGTGCGTGGCCTTAAATTGGTGCGCTGCAATCTTCTTTTGCTTAATTTTTTTTAACGAAGACCCACAATTTAAAATCACTTCGCTACTTCATGTTTGCTCATCGTCAATCCTTCTAGCAAACCAGGCACCTTTGTTTGATGCGAAGGGCAGTAAGCATTACTTGGGTCACCCGTATCTCTCGTTGTTTTAGCACTTGGCTAACTCATTTTCGACTTCGCCGAAATTTTGTCTTCATTCGCATCAGAGAGAACAAAGTAATTTGCGCTCGATTTTGGTCCAAGTCTGAAGTTTGGTGAACCTTGAAAATAATTTCATGAGGCATGCTTAGCGCATTCTTTTTGTCAATGAAAAAACTATTTGTGCATACTTTTCCAGCTTAAATTTTACAATTTCTTTTACTCGACTATCTGTCTTATAGCTCACTACTTACGTTTGAATGTCAATAGCAACGTTTTTTTGAACTATGGACTGCACTTGTGCGAAAAGTTTGGCATTAAGAAAACGGGGACTGCAATGCATAGTCAAATTTATTAAGTAACTATTTATCCGATGCGTCATTGAGATTGTAGACAACATGGAAAGTCGTGCACGTCACCGTCACCAATCGATAGGACTTCGTGCTATTGTATTGTATTACGTTATCGCGTTGCCAAGTTATGCACGTGCTAGGCTCAGTCTGGCTAGTCCACGGCATAGAGTGGTGTCCGCATACGTTCGGCGGGCAGTGCAGCTAGCACCGAGGTCGTGAGGGTCTTCCATTATTTTGTTTAGCTCTGACTTGGTAAGAGCCCAGGTGGCGCCCTGGTGCTGGAGACCGTCGCGTCGAGGGTGAGACTCGTTAGAGACCTGCAGATGCCCGAGAGCACCTGCCCGAAGCGCGCGAGCATTTAGCCCCCGCGCTTGGAAGGAGGGCGTCACCCCAACCTTTTTCGAAGCAAAGTTTGGACATGTCAGCGGTGGGATTTGGGCCCACGAGTTCGAACACAGTAGAACTTGAGTCTACCTCCTTAGACTACTCGGGCACACTAATCGGTGAGTTCCTGCTATAGTCATTATTATTTGTGTGGCTCATACCATGACACTTCTATTGTCAGTGTTTTCTACGTCGTTCGACAGCGATAGTGTACATTTGACATACGGTCTTCATAGGTAGCAAGCATCTTGAACGAGGCACAGAGTACATATATGCATCTTAATTACCAATCCACATTATTTATGGCCAGACCCTTTACTATATTCGGTGCCCTCGACTTCTGCATTTCGTGTCTCTCATCAACGCTCGGTACACGGCACCGAAGCACGTTGGGTCAAGTACTTTGTATACATCTGACATTTAATGTCGCATCGATTGCATGACATATTTCGATCATGTTACCAAAAATCTCGGCGGATGTTGCATTAGCGGGCATCAAGTAGCCAGGCAAGCTCATCGATGCGCTCGAGCAACCACGATTTTTAGCTCTCTACTGGTTGTATGTCCTTAACTCGACCACTATTTTTTACAAATTAAAACCGAATCGTTTGCATCATTAGAACGTTCGGTAAGACCTTGATTGGTATGCGCAGCCAACTACACACATTCGATTACGTAGCATAAATTGGTGCGCGAGCGCATATACATAGGGTCTACTACTGCTACAGTTTAAGCATTTATATTGGCAGCGCGGATATCTCTATCACTTCACAACAACTTCACAATAGACATTTGTTTAAATACATTTATGCAGTGCGACGAACTGTACCACTGTACCGATCCTTGCATTACAGCACCGTAAAAGGCTCCAATGAGCAACTTGTAGTTACTTCGTGAAAGTCGACTTTTGTGCAGCACAAATTAGTGTACGGATGCGTAAGCTTAAAGTTTGGAACTATAATTGTTGCACACAGTTATGTGCACATCGCATGATTTTTACTACTGCTTGAAATGCACTATATACCGCCTTCTACTCTTTCATTGCACACAGTCACAATGTCAGCGTATACATCTCTATCACTGCACACAGTAAAGTACACATCCTATATATAAATCACAAATAATTTGGCGACTGTTCCGTCAAAGGTTTACTTCATTATGTGTAACACTTAGCTGGAATTTTACCTTCCATATTTATCCTTTCCTGTCTTCAACGAATGCTTTTTTGAAAGATTAGATTTTTTTTGGAAATTGGTCTCAAAATAGAGGTCTGGGAGAAACAGGTACATCTAATTTTCTCTTCGCTCATTCCAGAAAATGTCGTGCTTTAAGGAGTAGCGAAGCTCTAAGTATATTAGCACATTACATACATGTGGAAAGAAACCTGTAGATACATTAATCGCATTGCTGAGTGCAAGCTAAACCCGATATAGCTTATTGGCCCACTTTAGCGGACATGCTGTGCGGCGTGTCTTTCAGTCACGGTTGGTCCTTTCTATTCGAAAGTGTACGTGTGGATGGATTGTCATTGACATCAGTAAGCCGGCTTTTGTTGATGAGAAAGGTTCAAAACATGGCGTCGAGCCGCGGATTTCTGACCGGAAGGCCATGGTATCTGAAACTCGATATAAGAATAGACTTGCGGATAAAGAGCTGCTGGAATAGGAACAAAACGCGCGTTCTTACTAAGGTTGTTGCCATGCTCGTGATGTAGTTATATCCAGGACATCAATAAGACGTATGAACCTCCAACAGTCCAACTATATAGACCGACTTTGAAACAGAATCGATTAACGAGGCACAGACTTGACCCATATGTAAGCTCTAGAACGTCTTCACTTTCTTGGCCGCCCATGCGTACATGCGGGCCACAAGCACAAATGAAATATGCTGTGAGGACGCAATAAAGCTATCTCTTAAATAATCACTGATTGGAGTACTGCGTGCCTCTAGAAGCGTATCGTACATCAGGTCATTGCCGTTTACAACAAGAAGTTTGGCTTGCTCCGCCAGACTTGAACCAACTTTTACCTTTTTTCAAGTGTAATTGAGATCGCTGTCAGATGCTAAACTACTCTATTTTAGCGTGTCTGCTTAAAAGTAGAGCTTTGCACTAACGGCTGCCATATTGCGTCTGCCAGGTTTGCTATTTTGTGAATGATCATCATGCTGTTCTTTGGAGCAAGTGAAGTGTATTTACTGCCGTCATTAAGAATGTCTTGGCCTCGGAGCTCAGAAAATGACCTCAAAATCTCAAGAGTGAGCACTTCATGCAAAATGATCTTTCTTTGTTAGCGTTTCCGCTCCGTTCTGCAGCCTTAGGTTCTAAACTAGAACGAGATGACATCCTCATGTTTCTCCCCATCTTCCTTTAGTAATATTTTTTCGATGACGTAAGTGGAAAGTTGTAAACAACACTAAATAGCTTTATATCATTCGGTAAAGCTAGTGAAGATGCCGGCTGGTGAGTTGCCTCAAAGCTATTGGTCACAAAATGGAAGAAGTTGTACAAACAACATGAGTGGAATTACAAATCACCAAAATTCTGCTGCGTATGGTCAAGCTAATACATGTGACCTTGTCTGTAAATCCATGCAGAGCACGTACTTTCTAGCCATGAATTACATTAGATCGAGTAATACAAGAAGAGGAATGACTTTGAGCTGTTGGATTCTCCAAATTTGTAGCCAGGACTATTTTGATCTGAGGAACGTCTAAAGCCGTTTCATTAGCTAGTCGCACTGAACATGTATTGTTCGCGTTGCTATCTCTCCAAACGTCTTTATTAATATTTTGGCCGACCGCAATTGTGTGCAAAAGGGTGAGATTTTTTGACCTACCGAGACATAAAACAGTTTTTCAAACCTTTACTGCCATCGGTAGCTGCTGGCACCTCTTATAAAACCTGTCAATCTCTCAAACGTTAAGCTTGCATAATTTAGATCAACTACACACTCTCTTGCTCTTCTCGTAGAGAGTAATTTTCACCCAGCTTTTCCCTGTACAGCTTCTTCCAGCAATTTGCCAAAGTACTCAAGCGAGACGAATGTCTATTTCTTGGGGACAGGCAGAGATTATGTGCCCCTACGTACTGCAGTCAAAGCAGCGGATAACGCTCTTGAGCTTGGTAAAACTTAAGTCCAATGTGACTCAACTCAATTAGGCGTAGAGTTCCATAAGACGAAAAATTGCCACTTCATAGCAATCGGCCTGTCTCTGGCTATTATCTTTTTGAAGAGAAAGTCACCGAAAGGTACATTGCTGTCACATGTCCATTCACGAGTTCCAAGCATAAAGTGACTAAAAGGGTGACTGCTCAGGTTTTAGCTTGGCCTTGCGGGTACGAAAGTGCAAAGGTTATCGAGCGAAAAAGCTACGGCCTCAGAAACTAAAGCATTTCAAAAGAGGAAGGCAGCATATAACGACCCCACAATCTTCTTAAACGATTTCGCAATGTCATTCGATTGTGCTTAAAGGTAGTTTGATGACCATCTCTTCCTTCTTTATTTATACGAAATGTTTGCTTTTTCCGATTTAGATATTTATATATCTACTTGAAACCCACAGAGTAGAAAACCATCCCTAATGCATCGACGCTGCTTGTTCCGGTGAATGGCGTGACACAATATATCTTTTTGCCAGTAGGCAGGCTGTAAATGCAGCTACTTCCTCAGGCCCATAAATGCCAGCAAATCGTTTGATCAAAGCGAACTACGCTTCCGTCAGATACGGGGAGGTGAATCTATTTATTTAAAAGCTTTACGAGGAACCAGGTAGACCATTCACATAAGATTGACTAAACGTTCTGCCGGGTGCGACAGTTTACACTGCTCTCTGCATCAAGAGGACGTGCAGAACGATGTGTGGTCTTTCTTCGAACGACCGGACAGATAAATCAAAAACATTATTTACTTTACTTCGATAAGCATCTATTTTCGATGCATTTATACGCCCTACCCTTTGACACAAAAGAGCCCACTGAAAACATCAGCTATAAAATTCCCTACGATTATACAAAGGGCTTCCATATGTGCGCCGTTTTCAATTAATTCATACAAAAGCATCTTGTGCAAAAGTGTATGGATTTGTAAGCAGTCTTTTACATACACGAATTTACGATCCTGTATATTTACACATCTCGCCGGCTAGTATGCTCACTTTGTCGCGGAAGAAGCAGCCAAGTATTAATAAGTCCAACTCCATTTCCATAGGAGATTAACAAGGCTCACGACGTGCAGTGGAATGGGTCGTGTATACCCCTGGCTAGTGTTGCTTACAGTATTCGCGATCGGTACATTGACAATGACCACGGTATGCTTGCCCCTCGATACAACTCACAGCGATGGGAAAGGTCAGTTCAGGAGGCTAGAAAGCACGGGTCCCATGTCTTTTAAAGCCGAGGACGAAGAGCGAAACCCCTTGCCTTCTCAAGTCACCGAGTCCATTGCTAAAGATGTCGAGACGTCTATCAAGCCATTGATGACCAGGATTCAGGAATTCTCCAAAGACGAGTCGCCGTTTTTAAAGAGCAAAAAGCTGGACGAATATGTTGCCCACGAACATGCTACTCTTTTGAATGATAAAATCAAAAGGCCGCTTGCATTTATAGCTCGGACTATCGCGAGTCATTTTGGAGAGGTCAAGCTGGTGAGATGGATTGAGGAGGCAAAGCAAGTTCCTGAGCAAAAAGCACTCGCAGAACAACTTGAGGCTGGTCTATTTATGCGATGGTCTAGCTCGGCCATGAATACCGAAGACGTGTTTAAAAGTCTCAAGCTTAACTTTGTGTTTGAAAATGAAGTCAAGGATACAACACCCGACAAGTTGTTCAAGAACTCTGGGCTAGACACTCTAATTGGCTACGCGAGTAAACTGTACGAGGCGAAGAAGGATGCGATAGACATGGCCAAAATTGCCAGTGCGGAGAGAAAGTATGAAAAAGAGGGGCAAAAGGATGTGGTCGCCGTCTTACAAAGCCACTTTAATATGGAAGACCTCCTGTATATGATGGAGCAGACGATAAAGAGACCGGATCCTCTTATGTCGGTCATAAAGATCGAAGCCGGTCTAATCGATCATTATTTGGGCGTTGAAAATCTCACAGTTGAACAGTTGTTCCAGATTCTGAAATTGGAGAAGGACAAAAACCTAGCCACTCACCCGCTCATGTCCGTGGTGGTCATGTTTGCAGCCAAACAGTCGCGCGAATTTGATTTGATCAAATTATGGGATGGCCCCATTTCTCACAAAACAGACAAGCTACAAGAAATTCTCGACGAAGCGAAGAAAAATGTATATTCCAAGGTCTGGGCCAAAGAAGTGGAGAAATGGCTTACCGATTACCTGGAACAGAAGAAGAGATTGAGGTTTTTAAGTCGCCCAACCCATTACAATAAAGCATCATCTTCTCCAAACGAGGCAACCCCCAAAGCTCCGCTACTACATGCAGATTCCAAGCCAATTCCGCCGAAAGAGGCTCAGACAAACTCAGAGAGCATCAAAGTAGGATCCAGGTCAGCATCGACGCCTTTGCCCGCACCACTCCCGGACGCAAAACATAAGCAGGTTATCACGTTTAGTGATAATTTAAAGCCACTTACAGAATTTGAAACGACACACAATGCTGCTTTACCGACACTAGCACGTGAACCTTTTAAAAGAACGAAAAGGCAACCACAGATGTCGAATAAGGCCGTGACTCCGACAGCGGACGCCAAACCAATAACGTCGTCTCCTGATGAACTCAGTCCAGCATCGACGTCTTTGCACGCATTGCATCAAGACGCGAAGAAGCCTAAAACGACGCTAGATGATGATCGGAATCCTCTGGCGGAACCCGAACCAACTCCCAATTCTGTTCTATCGCCGCAGCGACACAATCTACCCTCGGACACGAGAGAGCAGCCATTAACGCCGAGTGTGGCCGCAGTTCCGCCAGCAGACCGCAAATCAATAGCGTCGTCTCCTAATGAACTCAGTCCAGTTTCGACGTCTTTGCACGCATTGCATCAAGACGCGAAGAAGCCTAAAACGACGCTAGATGATGATCG
Source organism: Plasmopara viticola (assembly GCA_001695595.3). Taxonomy (NCBI): domain Eukaryota; phylum Oomycota; class Peronosporomycetes; order Peronosporales; family Peronosporaceae; genus Plasmopara; species Plasmopara viticola. Next base: position 253,535 of record MBPM02000032.1, read on the forward strand.
GAATCCTCTGGCGGAACCCGAACCAGCTCCCGATTCTGTTCTATCGCCGCAGCGACACAATCTACCCTCGGACACGAGAGAGCAGCCATTGACGCCGAGTGAGGCCGCAATTTCGCCAGCAGACCGCAAATCAATAGCGTCGTCTCCTGATGAACTCAGTCCAGTTTCGACGTCTTTGCACGCATTGCATCAAGACGCGAAGAAGCCTAAAACGACGCTAGATGATGATCGGAATCCTCTGGCGGAACCCGAACCAACTCCCGATTCTGTTCTATCGCCGCAGCGACACAATCTACCCTCGGACACGAGAGAGCAGCCATTGACGCCGAGTGAGGCCGCAATTCCGCCAGCAGACCGCAAATCAATAGCGTCGTCTCCTGATGAACTAAGTCCAGCTTCAACGTCTTTGCACGCGTTGCATCAAGACGTGAAGAAGCCTAAAACGACGCTAGATGATGATCGGAAGCCTCTGGCGGAACCCGAACCATCTCCCGATTCTGTTCTATCGCCGCAGCGACACAATCTACCCTCGGACACGAGAGAGCAGCCATTGACGCCGAGTGAGGCCGCAATTTCGCCAGCAGACCGCAAATCAATAGCGTCGTCTCCTGATGAACTCAGTCCAGTTTCGACGTCTTTGCACGCATTGCATCAAGACGCGAAGAAGCCTAAAACGACGCTAGATGATGATCGGAATCCTCTGGTGGAACCCGAACCATCTCCCGATTCTGTTCTATCGCCGCAGCGACACAATCTACCCTCGGACACGAGAGAGCAGCCATTGACGCCGAGTGAGGCCGCAATTTCGCCAGCAGACCGCAAATCAATAGCGTCGTCTCCTGATGAACTCAGTCCAGTTTCGACGTCTTTGCACGCATTGCATCAAGACGCGAAGAAGCCTAAAACGACGCTAGATGATGATCGGAATCCTCTGGTGGAACCCGAACCATCTCCCGATTCTGTTCTATCGCCGCAGCGACACAATCTACCCTCGGACACGAGAGAGCAGCCATTGACGCCGAGTGAGGCCGCAATTTCGCCAGCAGACCGCAAATCAATAGCGTCGTCTCCTGATGAACTCAGTCCAGTTTCGACGTCTTTGCACGCATTGCATCAAGACGCGAAGAAGCCTAAAACGACGCTAGATGATGATCGGAATCCTCTGGTGGAACCCGAACCATCTCCCGATTCTGTTCTATCGCCGCAGCGACACAATCTACCCTCGGACACGAGAGAGCAGCCATTGACGCCGAGTGAGGCCGCAATTTCGCCAGCAGACCGCAAATCAATAGCGTCGTCTCCTGATGAACTCAGTCCAGTTTCGACGTCTTTGCACGCATTGCATCAAGACGCGAAGAAGCCTAAAACGACGCTAGATGATGATCGGAATCCTCTGGCGGAACCCGAACCAACTCCCGATTCTGTTCCATCGCCGCAGCGACACAAACTACCCTCGAACACGAGAGAGCAGCCAAGGATGCCGAAGAAGGACGAGACTCCGTCAGCAAACCCTAAACCAACACCTCCGTCTTCTAACGCATCACATTCGCACAGTCGATTAGCCAGATTTCGTCGCTGGCTGTCCGCTATGTTGGCAAAAGTGCGGGCACTTCTGCGGCCATCCACCTAGATAAAGCCCATCTCAATTCATTTGCGCGCTACAACAAAGCGGCTCGATCTTGATCCTGCTACTTGGGTAAATGACTGCGCGGGTGCGGTGTCGACCTTTTCAATTTGTGCCTTCACTTCAATGCGGACTCCATCCCGTCTATTTCCGATTGGTTAATTTTGCGTTAACGACCAGTTTAACGCTAAATTGCTCCTTGAAGTTGCTATATCGATTCAATTGCTTAGGTGCGATTTTATCTGCGCTTTACTTGTATTCCAACGGAGTACATGTCGGGTACTCCGTTGGAATACAAGTAAAGCGCACAGGTTCTACGATAACGATCTCACATGACGAAGGGGGTTTCCGGTGAGTATTTGTACAGTAATTTGTCCTTCTAGTGACAAAACGTTCCGTAAAGCTGAGCTTTTGTGGTTATAGCTGGCTTTCCACGACCTTAATATCACTCAAAAGATACCTGGACGGGTATAGCGCTTGAGTTGAGAGAGCTGAAAACTGGTTATACACAATTGTAGGAAGGTTGAAGATAGAAAATTGATCAATCCTATCCTTTGCTCGCGTCGATTCTTTTAAGATTAATGATAACAAACGCTCGTTCACTGCAAGACAGCACACCTTCGTGCAATCCTCAAGCTTTGCTGGCAGAATTTTCTGCCGAAGACACCAAAAATTGCGCTCTTTAGCAGGCAACGAGCCTAATTACCGTCACGACTGGTGTTTACACTTTTACGCGTGCAAACAAGAAAGGAAGGCGTGAACTTCATATATGATTTAAGGTGAGGAAGTTAACGGATTCTATAACCCTCAAGGTGACGACTTCATGGACGGTTTTAGTTAGGACCGCACTAAACTCTAAAACGTATGCCTCAACAATGAATATCCAGCTTCAACTGCTCTTCAAGAGAAGTACAACCACGGAAAAGCTTGCTACTCTGGAATGCCTTGTATATAGGACCTCAAGGAATTAGTGTCCACGAGCCCTTTAGTTTGGGATCAGTTTTAACGGACCGAAGCGTTGCTGAGCAAAATGGTGTCTGCTGCTATAATTGCGGTACGATTGAACACATTATTCGTGTCTGCTTCGAAGGGGACCGACGAAATGAATTACGGCTTGCCCTAGGGTCATTGGCAGAAGCCGCCCTTGAAGCCGTAGGAAGGCTGGTCACGGGTTGAGGCAATTGTTTTCGGAAAAGAACTTGGACTCTACAATGGGTATGCGGAAGATACACACTGTGGAGATTTAGCCTGGGAGCAACACTTTACTGGGGAACAAAGCGCTTGAAAAGATCAAATTGACTCTTTATAGCCTTGATAGATGGCACTACGCGGTGGTGTGCTGTGCTAGATATATAGGCACTTGTATAATTTTTTTCGTAAAGCTCCTACACAAATTTTGGTCATTCGTAGTGGTCAAGTCTGTCACAAATTCTTGCTATTGAAATCGAATTTAGGCGGGAGAATAGAGTGTTTAAAACATTGAACGCGGTACTATACTCGTTAGGAATAAGATCCTTACCAAGAGCACCAACATATTTTAGTTTTTTACTAGATGTGCTGAAAAGGGATCAATTAATTCCCATCTACTAACATTAAGTGATCTCGTGTCCGATGTAGCGATGCACTTGTAGCATGGAATCATGATGACAGGGTCGAAGTTTTCTGTACCAATATAGCAGAAACTATTATATTTATCAATGAAAGTACTTGTTTCAGATCAAGCTGCTGTTCCAATACCCTGTCCTCAGTCTTTTGTTGATTAAGGCAAAGAAAGCTGTGACGGTCAAAGAAGCTGGTATTTATTGCTTTTTGGGTTGAACTCTTTTCAAATTTACGCTCTGATACACTTTTTTGTGCAGATTGATTATGCCCCAGCTTTTTGTAAAATATTAACCTTATAGGTTTATTTTTGTGAAGTGGGCGACTTGCTAGATATTAACCAAGCAAGTTAAGACGGTGGCACGCTTATCAGCAATCCAGACTATGGCATCATTCATTTCATATAACTTTCACTTTAAACATTAGCTTGTACTAGCATCACTGACGATAGCAAAGAATACAAGACAGTCTCCGCGACATGAGTAGGCAAGTAGATATCGAATTGTTAGCTTTGAGTCATCAGTTTTTTCTAAGATGCTTTCAGGACTTTCAGCCAGGTTTGCTTGAAACTTTGTTTCAGTCAACAAATAAATATCTTACTTAAAGCTAATTTTTGGTAAATATCTTATTTAAAGCTTGTTTAATTGCCACGATAGTCTAATCAATTTACAAATCCTTAACCATTGCTCTGGATGAGAATTACTACAACAATTGACTTGAGTTTGTACCCTCACACAAGATTGAACAAGCGCAGGTTGAACTTGTATCTTGCAGGGAAGTACGTTACTCTTAAGAGTTCTGACATTAGCTTTCAGGACATAAGTCACTCGGAGTCGAGGTGTTACGGTCAAAGTCCAGCTTCTAGCTCCGTCTTCCCGGTCAGAGAGCGCGAACGCTATTCGCATCGTTTTATCCGCACCGTAGCTGATCTCCCTTTTATGCCAAAAAGAACAGGTCCTGGATTTCCATATCGCAAAGTGATCAAAGCTGTAGGTCTTGCGGGCTTGAACCCCACAATAGCGCTACCGTTGGAAAGACCTGAGCATGCCTGTGTACTTAAGTGTAGAGTGTGTCCATAAATTCGAACGCCATGACGCGTATCAGATACTTGACAGTTGGGCGATTTACAAACACAATATTTTCTTCAGTCTCAGGTAAACTTGCACTTCTGAGCCGTTCATACCACTGGCTTAACAAAAAGAAAAGGTGGTTATATCCATTCTGGATTGTTCGTGATAGCTCAAATAAGTTGAGCTAGAATATTCTCAGTTTGGTCTTGGTATCGACCCTCACTAAGACGAGGTCACATACCTTTAATGCTTTAAAGGTGTGCAGAAATGTTCACGATCTTTCGGTGCGCTATCGCTCACTATTCTCGATCATAAAGAGGGCAACATGCACACCAATTGCTGTTACAAGTCAAACTTACTTATCATTATTATATATCATGTTTTGTCGTGCCCACGATCTTTTGCAAACACTAAACCTAACTTTGTGTTTAAATAGGGCTCTTTTTAAATTCGTAGTGCTTTAAAACCTCGGTATACAAAGCAGCGTAAATTGTGGTAGGCTCGATGTATTGCACCAGAAGCTACTATTCTTTTGGGCTCTTTTTGACAAGAAGCTACCTCAAATCACGAAAGGTCGTCTCTAAGAATCGGCTTTTAAAAAAGAGCTAGCTGAAGTGCAACAGGCTACACGAAGTGAAACAAGGTGATCCTTTCTCGCAAACCTTCCTTGTAACTGGAGTAGCTCCTTCGGTTGTCGATAAAAGCGAACGACTGTGTGTCACAATCTGCGAGAGCCTTTCACTACAGGTAGGTATGCCTCAGATTCTTTGGACGAAGAGTACGCGGTGCGGTGAAGCGCGAAAAAGTGTTTTTAGAGATAACAGTAAATGCGTTAGAAGCGAAAAACTAGCATTTACTTACTGCAAGTTGCTGCTTCTTTCTTTCCGTCAATATGCAACTTGTATATCTTGACGTCATGCAAATTGTCGCATACAATTTGCCAAAAAAACCTTGTTTTGATAGCGCAGCTAATTCGATTGCCAGCTGCAGCGGCTTGTGCATGGCAGATAGAGATCGAGAACAGCAGTGTGTTAACTACGAAACCAGTCTTCTCTTCATGTAGATGCACATGACCTAGAATAGACCATTGACTACGACTCTACCAGTATGTCGACGAGGTATTCACTTAGCGACAAGACGGTATCTAGATTTCGTTGAATCTTTATGTCAACTATGAAATTTAATAGCGTCGAGCGCTGTTCGGCCTCTGCCCTAGATACACAAAATACTACCGTATTTTGAGTGTGGCGCTGCTAAACATCCCCGTAATCCACTGTGCAACGCTCGTCGAAGACACTACTAGCTTCAATTTCGGTGCGACATAGTCGTTTAAAGAACAAGAGGTTTAGTGTACTGCTTTTTAAATGCACTTTAAAGGCTTTGTCTTCCGCTTTGCGGAGAATCTTTTGAGCACAGCTCTTCGCTCGACGTCACTGTCGACGTCATTGCGTCAACAACGGTTGTATCGATACGTATTTGTTACAAAACGGGGCTTCGAGACCGTCATCTGGTTAATTGGGAAATGACATCGCAGAAGGTAACCTAATAGACAAAAAGGCTTTTTAGTAAACATGCCAGCGGATGACACAAGCAGAAGAGCCAAATTAATGCTCATTCGACGTGAGTAAGATAATAAATTTTCATTAATTTTGGTTGGCGCGGTCTTCAGGTGCACTAAGAAAGCCATTTCAGTCAAACTTAATAAAATACCGAAACTGGGTTTCGTGTACCAGGATGTTGTTTTACGAGACCCGATTTTGGCGATATCACCTGCAAAAAACCTATCATGATACGACCTGGTTTCAGAATTTTATTGCGGCGTGATGCGATAGAGCCTTTTGCCAAAGAAAGAGTGGGACGTCAATGACGGGTTTCATTTGCAATGCTATCAGTCAGGAAGTTGTCATCTTACTTTATGTCGACATTTTTCTCAAATGAGATAACTCAGCACAAAATTATTTTTTAATCTGGTGTCAGAAGACGAATAGACAAGTGGCGCGTCGCGCACGTTTACGATAAGCTCAAACTGACCACCCGTTCGGCACAGACACCAATCTCTAGAAACGATGTGTTGCTACACAAAGTAGTGGGACACATCAATGTACATGCTTTTATCAATTGCTTGTGCGAGATAATTCAATATCATTAGCTGCAATTAACACTCAAAGCATTATTTTCTGGTCACGACTTGAGACTTGGGTGCTTGTTAATATGCTTGCAGTGTTTAATCGTCTGGTTAAGCAACTGCGCAAGGCCTACACGGCTTATACACATGCGAGATATATTAACATATCTATTTACTCCTGACCAACTCTTCAAGGACCTCTGATATGCAAACAAGATTATACTTAGGCTTTTGTGAGTAATGTTGTCGTCGATAAGTGATTTTTACCCGTAAAGCCTTTTATTAATAAGTTGTACCTTAAATGTCGAAAGCGTTTAAATTAGTGTTGATAAGGCAAAGATCTTGGTAATGCTGTAAACTATCAAGACAAAGACACCTCAAATCGTCATGTGAAACCGGATTACTAGAAAGACACGAAATAGATGGACATCAAGCGTGAGAAATACAAATAGTAAACAAGAAGCATGTAGTAAATACACTTCTAGATATTTGAAACTAATGGCCAGATTTAACCTTCCACTGAGATATCGTCAGTGTCAAGTGAATTAAAGACGCCAACCTCATTTTGCTGACAAGACGAATAGCCAGCAGTCAGAAACACATTAGGTTTCGAACCACAAAAAAACCGCGTCTTTGTCACGTTCAGCGGCACCCATAATGTCTCACGAGAGACTAAGCTGGCACTAGCGCGGGGTGCTAGTAACATTTCAAACCTTTCTGTGACCGGGTATTGGTACCCAAAAACACTATGAGGCTTTGTGTTTAGTGTAGCGTCCAGATCACTCACTTTTCAAACACTTCTTTGCTTTTTTATAGGTGTGATTGCTCGTCCGCTTTAGTGACCTGTCTTTGCCTAACTAAATTTATATCGTATGAGTATCAAAAAATACCTTCTGGTCCCGAGTCGAGCGACTCCCCACTCGAGCCACAACGTTGGCTAAAGAGCCTATAAGACTTAAGCAGCTGGAATCTGTACGCGAAGACTAAGCTGTTTTCAGCGCGGGATACTGGTAGCTATCCCAATCAGGTCCCGTATTCCTCATTTCACTATATGACGCTTTCGGTCCGTGGGGCGTCCAACCCACCCAAGTGTTGTACATTCATTTCGGTGCGGGTCCGTAGAGTTGTCACACCATCGAATTTAGAAAATTATCCACTTCAGTGACCCATCTTTGGCTGTCATAATCGTATCATGTAGGCAATGAATAAGGTGGCATCAGGTCCTGGGTCTAGCGACTAACCACTCGAGCCACAAGGCTGGTTTAAGAGACCGGAACCCACGAACTAGAACTAAGCTGTTTCTAGCACGGGATGCTGATAGCTATCCGACCCATTTTGGGATCTGGTTCCGTACCCCTGATACACGATAGAGCTTTAGCGAACAGCGGGGCGTACAGCCCACCCAATTTTTACTTTACCAAATCGGGTGCGGGTTGGTAAGGCAGTCACATTTTTGAGCTTGATTCATCGTAAATTTTAGTGACCTATCTCCGGCTGCCTTACTTCTAATTTCATGGGTAATGAACCAAGATCTCTCCCGGTCCTGGGTCAAGCGGTTAACCACTCGACCCACAAGGTCGGTGGAAAGCTTATGAGGTAGACGCTTAGAGTGGCCGGCCGAGCTCACGTATGCAGGCGGATTCCAAACATAGATGTGGCACCATTCGCTAAGACGCGTGTCGATCAATTTGATTATGGTCGATGATGCTCCGGAGAACTTGGGGTCGATTGTGAAGCTTGAACATTGGGTCGCGCATTAGCTGCTACTCTTCATAAAGAAATCGCAATGTCGAGGTGTGAGTGACCTTTTTCAGCCCTCCGCGACCGACAAGACCATAAGCCCCATTCAAAGGAGTGTATAGTGAAGCAGAAGCGATATACCGGGCGCCATGGGCTTCTATGGAGTATTGGAGTCTCGTTTTGCAGAGCTTGTAGAGTTTTTAACTTGATTTCAGCAAGACTGCCCGAATCTTGTTGCAAGCAAAACCGTAAGGAACAATTATCTTGCCGTGTTTGAGGAGCGTGTTTGAATTAGTACTCAATTCGCGCTCGATGCTTGAGCTTAAAAGCTTAGCTTGGCTTTATGTCGAGGCCAGGCAATAATGGAGTATGTTGCTTTTGACCTATTAAGTGAGAAAATTGTGGTCTAAGCTTACGGACGTTAAGAACTTCTTTTTGTGTGTTTGAACTACAAAATATAACACCATACGCATACCAAATTTAAAGTATACTTTCCACTCAAAGCGTGGTGTTTATCGTTCAAATGAGCATCCGATGTATCTCCTGGCCAGGTAAGTAATATGGGTCCAAGTTTAATTCTTGAACAAAAGGCTAAAGCTCACAGAGGCGTGAACTGCAACAATGCATCTTTCGAGCAATTTCAATTGGTAAATACAACGTGAGAAGTGGCTTCCGGAGAGCCCGTGTTACGCGCAACTTAGATGAGCTAAAGTGTCCGTATCATATTCCTTAAAAATTGTCGTCCTTCTCATCGTCGAACCTATTGTCGAGGGATGTGTGAACTTCTTCCAAGAGCAACTTGCGTCAGGACTTGGTGGTGGGCGAGTCACGAAGCTCCTTGCTAACTACTCTGGTCCAGGCGTTAGTTCCGCCCTAATAATGTATCGTGTTTTGCCGTGCATGATCTCACCTTTTTTAAATCCTTAGCGTTGGTGAACTGTCAACAAAACCATTCCAGGTAAAGTCTTAAGCAGAAAAAGTGTCAAGGACGTCACAAACGTAACAAGTGAGGCCATTTTGCATGGTTAATGAGCCTGACGACAAGCCTGAAATTTGTAGAGGGACTTCTCGTCCGATCGACGGCATTGTGGCTAACACGAAGTGCTTTTGCCACTGAAGAAGGCGCAGGGCCATGGAAGCGCCTACCGAGGTACTTTATCATCGTCATCGCTTAGAAGAAAATGTGTCTGACGACCACAGGCAAAGCTATATATTGTATAGCCGCGCCGCCCGTCGTGGTGAGGTTAACGCTACTGAAGTTCGCCTTACGTGAGATGCTATATCAAAATCCTAATATTAACTTGCCGCTTTTGGTGAGGTACAGCTCTGGCACAGGCAAAGCCTTTGTCACAGACGTAACCTCTGGCAAGAAGGCGATCTTTGATTTATGGGTGCTTCTTTAAGACTGGCTTGGTTTTGGCTTAATCGTTAGGCCGATCTTCGTTGCCCATTTGGTCGGCGGGTGATCTAACCGCTTTGTATAGATAGTTAGATATCATTGCATTGGACGTAATATAAGCCCGATTGAGGAGATGTTTATAGAGCTGAGTCCTCTTAATGCTTAAGGTTGTCTTCCTGTTTAAAGGAGCCTGAAAGGGTTTGTGAATGCTATTCGCGACATTTTATTTGTACTAGTATGCATACCAAGACATTGCTATGAAGAATGAGAGGGGTAATTTCTGACCAAGTTGTTTATCAAGACCGGAAGGTAGGTCCGAGATGGTTTATTTCCTAATAAGTAGATACGACTAAATATTATGAGGAGTTGCTCACCGAAAAACAGTATGTATTCTTGCACACCTCCTCCATGCAAAGTGTCATGGTAACTCTGCAGCGTAGCCAAATAGACTTCGGTCTAGATTTTGAAATATGTTAGCGTTACTCGTGCGCCTAGATTTGTTTGAAAGTATGTCTTTGACAATATCAGTTATTTTCCATTTGATGACCACTTCCTCTCGTCAAGATATAAGAGATTTTTGTATTTACCACATCGAGCTCAACATATAATTTTTTTTTAATATAAATTACTTTTTCATATTGAAAATACTCAGTGTCATCTCGAAGCTGTTAAAAAATTTGCTGCAAACTCTGCGATAATCAATGCTTTTATCAGCACGCTGGTATTACAAACAAGTTGCACAATAATTGTCGCGTTTGATCTTCGAATATCAGCCTCTATTTCGAGCGCTAAACATAACCAGCACCTTCCGTTCGCTGAGAAAAATGGCAATTCTGCTTCTGCCACAAAAATACAGGAATTTTAAAGTCCTTTCGACTCGACGCCTTCTATGCTTCACTCGGGTAATAAAATTTTGAATCTTAACGTGCGCATCGGCTCATATGTTTGAATAATAGACAAGACTATGACTTTCACCAGCTTGCTGATGTGATGATTGAAATCAGCGCTGTTAATGGTGACCTTTCCCAAATAGTCTTGTTTAAAGAACTGGTTTTACTATAATTACACACAGACTGTTCCAAAGCCAACCAACAATCCATCCGGTTATCACAATTTATGGCATTTGATTTTTTTTTAATTTGATTAATTATGAGAAAGTGTTTCGTTTAGATTACTCGAGACCACTACTGACAACCCATGGCGGTTCGTGTTTGCACCGCGCCGTTTGTCGTAATCCATAGCTAACCTCTGCTCTCTATCTCTAGCTTACACACGATCCAAAGCGATGTATCTATCTACAAGATGACGCTACATTCGACAAGACGCAATTCCTCATTCCGCACCATTATCTCAATAGCGTCGAGTCGGTGCTAATTCCGAAAGGTCTGGTGAATGACCGTGTGGAGAAGTTGGCCCAGGACATTCGTGACGCTTACGACGGAAGGACGGTGCACATTTTGTGCGTTCTAAAAGGTGGAAGTGCCTTTTTCCATGCTCTTGTGGAGCACTTGCGACTATTTCATAAGTACAACAAGTGTAACTACGTACCCTTCACCTTTGACTTCATCCGAGTCAAGAGTTACGAGGGTACGAAGAGTACAGGCAACGTTCAGATTTCTGGTGCAGATCTTGCCAAGTTTAAGGGTCAAAGTCTGTTGCTAGTCGAGGATATCATTGACACGGGCAAGACCATGGCCAAACTCGTGCCAATGCTTAAGCAATACGAACCCGAATCCGTGTGCGTGGCCAGTCTGCTGGAAAAGCGTAACCCTGACAATTGTGGCTTTGTAGCCGACTTTGTAGGGTTTAACATTCCCAACAAGTTTGTCATTGGGTACTGCCTTGACTACAATGAAGTTTTTCGCGATCTGGATCACGTTTGTATTATCAACGAAGCGGGGATTGCCAAATACGCTTTGAAGTCGTAAAGAAATATATTTGTATCACAAGGTGATCAACATGCAACGTGTAACTCGTTCTGATGAAATGCAGGACCAACTGTCTTGTCTACTTAATCTGGCACTGCTCTGGTGTCATCGTCTTGATGGTGAGACCGTGCATGCTCTTAATCTCCTCTTTCAGTATCTACAGCAACAACAATCAGCCTCGAAATTGGACTATCACTACTAGAACATACTCGCACCTCGTTGACCATACGATGTTGCTTGACGCGCGACTGGCCTGCGAACTGCGGTGACACTACCTCGACATCAAACATGGAGCCGCAGCCACCGGATACGTCTGTCACCTTGACGTGTACCGCATCCAGCTGCGTCTGAAGCGCCTTGTGCATCGCCTGTTCTTCTTTTGTACCCGATCCATCGACACTTGACGCGAATTGCGCCGCGCGCCGCTCTAGCGGGCGCCTTGCCGCCATCAATCGTCCACGCAGCATGTTTTGACTTGTATTGGAGCGCGTATCGGGACATAAAATTTACCGGTATACCAGTACCTACTATCAATAGTATACTATTCACTTTTGATACGACCCATCCGTACGACCACGTAAGCGAGTGCTTCCAATGTACTTCTGCAGCGGGCCTCCGCGCACGTACGCAGCGTCAGCGACGCGCGAGCGCATAGAGAATATAGCTTTGTCTATGCATCCATCCCTGCTCGTGTTTGCTCGCGTGACAGCCTCCGAAGTGGCGTTGTATAGCGCGTCACCGAGATTGCCTGGCACTGGCCGCCGTCTCTTAGCATCCTGTCGCCGTGCTGGGCGATGGATAGAGAAGCAGCTAGCAAATGAAGCCACAAAGGACGTAAAAGCTGATTGGTATGCCCGCGAGAGCGAGACGCGTCAGCTCTGGGCCGCGTGGGTCGTGGGAAATCGTCTTGCCGTGGTGGAGAAAGAGTCGCAATCGGTCGAATTCTACGCCTTTGATGGGTTGACCGACTTCATGCAGCGTGTGGAGACACGCACGAGTCATTTGACAGGAGATGATACCATTGATTTTGTCCTTTTGGACCAATTATCGCTCACCGAGCCTGAGCAAGAGGAAACCGTGCGAGCGGTCCCGAAACTTCAACTTGCTGCCCGCTTTGTTGAAGACTATCCACTAAATCAAGGAGGGTCTCAGAATGATTACGAAGACACGGCGGCCTCAATGAGTGTCGTGCCTGGGAGCAAATTCGTGTTCGTGGGCATGTCCAGTGGCGTCATTTGTGTCGTCGAGGTGACCGAGGCCGTAGACACGAATGATGGTCACACCTCGTGGTTTAGTAATGCCGACAGCTCGACTAAGTTGTGGAAAATTGATGTCCGCACGCATTTAAAAGGTTCCGAGGCTTCCAAGCCCATCAGTTGCTTTGATCTCTCGTGTGCCTCGTCGGATCCGTCGTCCAAGATTACGTCCTTGTATCTCATTGCAAGTTTTGCCGACGGCAAATGTTTCATCATGTTGATATCTCCGCTTCAAAAGACGATTGAGCAACTCTTGTCACTTGTGAATACCGAGAAGGAAAATGCGGGAAGTATAGAGAGCAAGTGTTGTGCGACGAAATTTGATGCACTTGGGTACAATCTTGCCCTTGGCTGGTCGGACGGTAGTGTGTCTCTCTTTCACTTATCCGTACAACAAGGGAGCAAGAATAATGGTGCGCAACAATCGACACTCTCGTTACTTTCGATTCGAGAACTCAGTTTGAAGCCGTGGGGATACGAACCACAGGACATTGGAGCCGTCACGGCCTTAGCATGGTCTCACGATGGTCAGAGCGTTGCTGTTGGCTATGCATTACGAGGATTTTCGCTCTTTTCAGTGGATGGATGTCGATTAATGTCGAGCTTGCCGCAACATCAACAAGATCGACCGAAAAGCAGCGATCTGAACATCAATGAAGTGTGTGCATTTGGCGTCTTGGATTTGCAATGGACGCACGAGAGCCACTCGTTACTTGTAGTGCCTCGAGGAGAAGAGACGACGCAAGTGTTTGAGCTGTCAGAAGAGGCTATACAACAGCAAGTTGAGAGCGACTGCAAGAGCGAGGAGCTACACGTTGCGCAACTCATGGAGATTGTTCATGCTACCATACAAAAAACACAAGATGGACTGTGTTTATCATTGTCCGGAGCCCCAGGTCGATGTGGCGCATGGGTTCGAAGTGACAAAAGCTTTACGACGCGGACAAAAGATGGAGCGATTGGTCCTGCTGAAGCGTGTGGGTTGATTCACGGAGGAGACTTACTAGTAGCGATTAATGACAATTTACAAGTTGTGAATCTACCATTTGAAAAAATTGTCCAGGAACTGAAAGTTTTGCCGAACGATGAAGACGTGACGCTTTCTTTTATGCGATTAAACTGGGAACAAGTCTTTCCACTGGCAATAGATGCGTTAAGTTCGTTGGATTTCATGGCTTTGCACGGCATTCACTTGCGAGACGATGAAACCTTGTGCATTCGAGAGTACGCGCTTCGAATGCAAGCTTTACAAGGCGATTGTGACGTCAGTACCCGTCCTTCGATGTTGGAGTTTGAACAACGAGCCAAGTTTGATGGCTGGGAAGCTGTGCGTGGTATCTCATGTCGTGTAGCCCAGCACAAGTATGTGAAACTCTTGTTTGCGCTCTTTCCCGTGTGGAATCCGACGCATTTTCTGACTGTTTTGACAGAATTTGGCAATGCTGTTGCTGCTCAGAAACTTTACGTGGCCCAACAGGCAAGAACGCTCGAGTTGCAATCCCATCGGGAGATTGTCAAGATGCGTAAAACGCCACTGATTTCCTTTGCCGAATACGAATTTGCGACATCCGTGCCACTTTGTGGCAAATCGTCTCGTCTTGTGTTGCTTGAACACCACAGTATCCGCTTGGTGGCGACTCCGTCTCTAGACGATCCATGTGCCGTAACGTCTTGTGTCCAATGGAGTGTGCCTTTGGAGTTTGAAAAATGTTGCCCCCTTCGTCTTGCTGCGCTAAGTGCGAGTGGCAAACATGTGGCCGTGGCAGGACAACGAGGATTTTGCTTGCTCAACGTGGTGACTGGCAAGTGGCGAATGTTTGGCAACGTCAATGACGAGCAGGATATGGTTGTCTACGCTCTACTATGGGTGAAGGAAGACGCAATCATGGTGCATTTTACGAGGCTGAGTGAACAGCATCACGTGGTGCATTTGCAAGTGTATCCAAGGAATTATTTGGATGCAAATGCAGTGTTAGACCAACTTATGTTTCCGCGAAAAGTTACTGATGGCTTTGTAGAGTGTTTTATGATGATGGAAAGTGACACTGCTACTCGAAGTGTATTTTGTATTTCGCAACTGGAAATCTGGTGGGTACAAGTGCACCATTCTGGCACAATTCAGCAAAATGATGTTCAAGTGTCCTTGCAAGTGAAGCGCCAAGTAAGCTTACCCTCTAGAATTATTGCGCAATTTCAAAGAAGTCGAAATTTCGCAATTCTAGACATTGCAGTGCTCCCTCGCTTTTCTCACTTGCAAGATGGAACTGGACTATCAAAAGAAGTGGATGAGAGTGAAGACGTTGGGTGGCTCGCCTCTGTCGTCAATACACTCGTTGGAGGCCAAGTACCGGACCAATATACACCCGAGCAAGTGCTGCCGCGGTTTGCGTTTCTCGACAGTAATGGTGACGTTATTGTATGGGACCCCGAAACTCGATCCCAGCGATTAGTGTGCTCGAACGTTAGCACCATGGCGAGAGTATTTGTGAGTCCATTGACCTGTGCATCATGGCCTACACCTTGTCGCCTCGTGTTTGGACTATACGGTCCAGAAGGCATGAAATTGTGGCTCCCGTTGTTAGATGGCGTCTATTTCACTCACACTAAGGCGTTTGACGACGACCAGCGAAGACTTGAGACATTTCTCGCATGTCATGATCCATTGCGAGCAAAAACTTACGAAATTGAGTTCGGAACGGCCCCGGCCACGGCGGAGCTGTACGAACAAGTGTTGCGCGAATATGGTATTCATTTGAACCATTTTTTGACGAAAAGTATTAGGGATTTGCAAGATGGGACCAAGAACCTTCGTGGTTGTGTCATGACTGTAGATGATTGGTCAGCCAAAGACCAAATGTTGCGCTTTGACGTGGATGTTAAAGTCTTAGGTGCCGAGCAGACCTTTGGACTGCTCGTAGGTGTTTCTCAAGACGTGTATGTTCCATCGGGTGCCTTTCTTCCGTGCTATGACGTGTTTGCACGTGTGCAACCACTTTTTCATACATTATTGTGCTATCTCGTCCAAAATAGCCAAGTTTCGTGGGCAAAACTCGTTCTGGATGGCGTTCGCCATCAATTTGCTTTGGCCACTGCCACGCAGGAGCTTTTTCTTCATTCTATCCTGGAAAGTTGCTTTCTGGAACATTGTTCACACGAGGAAGTAAAGACAGCAATAACATTGTTGAAAGCTGGAGAAAAGTCAAGCGATATTGCGGAATATTGCGAAATAGTTGCGCATGTGGCACGAAAGAGTGAACCATCGCGACTGCAATTACTGTTTCCTGCCGCTGGCGACCCCATGGAATTATTAAGAATTTGTCAACAACGCTCCGAGTTGCGCACGGCAGCCAACTTCTTGCTCATTTTGGACGAATGTTCCATGGTCTCGGGCTCGTCGTTGCCTTTGCGGATGGAAAGTGCTGCGGAATTATTGAAACAATGCATTGATCAGGAAGAATGGACTTTAGCGCAGCATGTGGTGCGAGTGGCGCGAAATTGGAATTATCCGCAAGCAGCGGTAACGGAATTGTGCGGCAGTAATATTGATGAGCAATTGGCGTCTTTGGTCTGGGACAATCTGATGCTTGGGGAATTCGAGCGTGTGGTGTGGTGTGTTGAGGATTTGCAGGCCAAACTGCCGTTGAAGACTCGAAACGAGCGGATGTCGGAGGAGAGTACTATTAATGTCGATAATACTATTATTGTTGATCGACTGGTTCAGACGTTTATCCAAGGCAATAAGCGGAGACAACTGAGGTAGGAGCTTTGTTTAGTGAGTGTGGGTAATTGATTAGTAATCTGGAATCATCGTTTGTGTTTGGAAGGATTTTGTTGCAAGCTGTGACGGAAGCTCATTATGACGAGTGGGAATCGCGCATTAAGGAAGTTATGGAGCAGCCGACTTGATAGCCAATCAAAAGAAGTTGAAAAACCTGATTTTTTTACGTACAATATGTCAAACCTAAGTTTTGCCATACCTATTAATTTCAGTTAAAAGAAGACTTTGGTAAATCATAGATTGAAATGGCAGATCTTTACCTATTTAGCTTTTGAGTATTAGCTTAGTAATTATCAAATGCCACTCGATGGTAATGTAATGTAATGTATTACGTTATCGCGTTGCCAAGGTATGCACGTGCTAGGCTCAGTCTGGCTAGTCCACGGCATAGAGTGGTGTCCGCATACGTCGAGTCTCGTTCGGCGGGCAGTGCATCCAGCACCGAGGTCAAATGGGTCTTCCATTTCTTTCGGTCTTGTGCAAGGGTACGTACCACTTCGAGGTCTTGTGCTGTCCGGAGTCGAAAGCCGGAGCCACGGGAAACAAGATTGTGGTCGAGTGTCGAGGGGAGCGTGGTGCGGGGACGTCCGCGCCATTTTGCTGCGGTGGAGAAGAAGTAGGCACGCATCTGGAGGTTAGCTGGAATGTCGGGATAGCGGCGAAGTACATGGCCAAACAGGCGCCAGCGAGCTTGTGTCAGTCGTAGTCTCAGCGGCCGCTCATCACAGAGGTCGTAGAGTCTTGCATTCGAAATGGGTCGGGGGTAGCGGTAGCCAAGAGCGTAGCGAAGCTGGCGGCGATGGAAACTCTCGAGGCCGTGGAGCTCTGACTTGGTAAGAGCCCAGTTGTACAGCAGAATCGGTAGAACGTAGGTGTTGTACAATCGAATGCGTGTCTTGGGTGAGATGAACGTGGGGCGGAGCCAGACGGACCAGAGGCGGTGGAGCGCGAGGGTGGCCAGGGACTTGCGTCGGGATAGATCTTTAATATCGCCGAGGAGTGTTCCGAGCTTCTTAGTGTGGTGCCAGGTTTCTTCTCGGGATCGGGCGTGTCGAGTGGCGCCCGACGGGTTGCAGTGGCGGCGGATTTCGGTGACTTCGGTCTTGGCTTCGTTTTTTTTTTTTTTTCAGGGTTAGAAGGAAGTCATCAATGCGGTGCTCACCTCTATCGTAGATCTTGGTTTCGCGGAGGCCAAGGATATCGACGCGGTAGCGCCGGAGATCTTCGGGGAGTGTTACGTGCTTCTTGCGCTTCGAACCTAGAGAATTCACATTAAAGGAGCCAATCCGGATGCGGTTGGCGCGATTAAGGGCGTGGAAGGGGGTTTGGCCTGGTGCTGGAGACCGTCGCGATGAGGGTGAGACTCGTTAGAGACCTGCAGATGCCCGAGAGCACCTGCCCGAAGCGCGCGAGCATTTAGCCCCCGCGCTTGGAAGGAGGGCGTCACCCCAACCTTTTCCGAAAACACTCGATGGTATAGCCGATATAATTTACACGAAAGAGCCCACATACACAAAGAAACATGAAAAATTGATGCGTTGTGCCGGGCATCTTGTATAAAATAGTGTACGGTTTTAAGCGCGCCATTTCATTTGAGAATATATACATGAGCCGATCATTGTTTACGGTACGTTTGTGATTTATTGCACATGTCTGCCCATCAAATTTTTGAATTAGATCTACATCATTGCCCTCGTAGCTCACGACGTGCAGCGGAATGGGTCACCTATACACCCGCCGAGTGATACTTGCAGTATCAGCGATCGGTACTTTGACAATAGCCACGATATACTTGCCCCTCATTGCAGCTCACAGCAATGAGAATGTTCATTCTAGAAGGCTGGAGGGAACTAATGATTTGTCTTTCAGCGTCAAAGACGAAGAGCGAATGCCATTGCCCTTTAAAGTCGCGGAGACGGTCGCTGAAGATGTCGAGTCGCTTATTAAGCCATTGAGCATTACAATTCGGGAATTTCCCAAAAACGAATCGCCGTTTTTAAAATTCAATAAGTTGAACGAATATATCGAGCACGAACGTGCTGCTCTATCGGAAGATGTTCAAAGGCCGCTTCAGACTATCGCTCGTACCGTCGCGGTACATTTCGGAGATGACAAGTTGTCGAGATGGATTGAGGAGGCGAAGCAAATCCCTGAGCAGCAAGCCCTCGCAAATGAACTTGAAGCTGGTCTTTTCATGCAATGGTCTAGCACGAGCAAGAGAACAGAAGACGTGTTTAAGATGCTAAAGCTTAATTTTGTGTTTGAAGATGAAGTAAAGCATACGACACCCGATAAGTTGTTTGAGAACTCTGGGCTAGACATTTTAATCGGCTACGCGAGTAAACTGTACGAGGCAAAGACGGACATGGTGGACATGGCTGATATCGCCGGTGCCGAGAGAAAGTATGAAAGAGAGGGGCAAAAGGATGTGGTTGCTGTCTTGCAAGATCACTTTTATATGAAGGAACTACTTTACATGATAGAGGAGACGATTAAGCGACCGAAGCCTCGTGTGTCAGTCGTAAAGATTGAAGCTGGTCTTGTAGACTATTGGATGAGCGTAGAAAACCTCACAGTCGAACGCTTGTTTCATTATCTCAAATTGGAAAAGGATATTACTCTTGCCAGTCACCCGCTCATGTCCTTGGTAGTCATGTATGCAGCCAAACAATCGTGCGAATTTGATTTAATCAAATTATGGGATGGCCACTTTTTTCACAAGTTGGACAGGCTTCGAGAAATTCTCGATGAAGCGAAGGCCACTGCATATTCCAAGATTTGGGCTAAGGAAGTGGAGAAATGGCTTATCGATTACTTGGAACAGAAGAAAACGTCGAGATCTTTTAGTCGCCCGACCCACTACAATAGGGCATCATCCCCTCCGGCCGAATTGATTCCTAAAGCCCCGCTTATGGACGCAAATGTGGAGCCAATTCCATCGAGAGATGCTCAGTCAACCGCAGAAGCCTTCAAGGTAAGACCCAGTTCAGCATCGACGCCGTTACACGCACCACTCCCGAACTTAAAACAAAAGCAGGTGAAGTCGTTTATTGATGATTTGAACCCTCAAGTAGAACACGAAACGGAAATCAATGTTGCGTTATCGACACAACGAGGAAAAATAGTTAAAAAGACAAGAAAGCAGGCAATGGTGCTGGATGAAGTCGTGACTCCACCAGCGGACCCCAAACCAATATCGTCGTCTTTAAACGAACTGAGTCCGGCATTGACGCTGCATCGAGATGCAAAGAAGAATAAAGCATCATTGATTGATGAACAAATTCCTCCAGCGAAGCTCAAAATTAATCTCGATTCTGCTATATCGCCGTTGCGACACAAACAACCTACGGACCGGGAGCAGCCACTGATATCGAAAGAGGCCAGACCACCAGCGGACCCCAAACCAATATCAGCGTCTCGTGACAAAGTCAGTCCAGCTTCAGTGCCGCATCGAGACGCAAAGGAGCATACACCGTCATTAATCGATTATCGAAACCCTCCAGTGCACCTCAAAACCAATCCCGATTCTGCTTTACCGCCGGTGCGACACGAACTTTCATTGAACCGGGAGCACCCAATGATGTCGAGTGAGGTCGTGACTCCACCAGCGGACCCCAAACCAATATCGTCGTCATTTGACGAACTTATTCCAGCATCGATGCCGCGTCGAGATACAAAGAAGGATAGAACGTCATTGATTGATGATCGAAACCCTCCAGCGAAACTCGAAACCACTGCTTTGACGCCATTGCGGGACGAAATACCTCCGAATCGGGATCAGCTACTGATGTCGAGTGAGGTCGTGACTCCACCAGCGGACCCCAAGCCAATATCGTCGTCTCTTGACGAACTAAGTCCAGTAGCGAGGCCGCGTCGAGATACAAAAAAGGATAGAACGTCATTGATTGATGATCGAAACCCTCCAGCGAAACTCGAAACCACTGCTTTGTCGCCATTGCGGGACGAGCTACCTCCGAATCGGGAGCAGCTACTGATGTCGAGTGAGGTCGTGACTCCACCAGCGGACCCCAAGCCAATATCGTCGTCTCTTGACGAACTAAGTCCAGTAGCGAGGCCGCGTCGAGATACAAAAAAGGATAGAACGTCATTGATTGATGATCGAAACCCTCCAGCGAAACTCGAAACCACGGCTTTGTCGCCATTGCGGGACGAACTACCTCCGAAACGGGATCAGCCTTTGATGTCGAGTGAGGTCGTGACTCCACCAGCGGACCCCAAGCCAATATCGTCGTCTCTTGACGAACTAAGTCCAGTAGCGACGCCGCGTCGAGACGCAAAGAAGGATGAAACGTCATTGATTGATGATCGAAACCCTCCAGCGGAACCCGAAACAACTGCCTTGTCGCCATTGCGAGACGAAGGGCCTCCGAACCGGGATCAGCCTTTGATGTCGAGTGAGGTCGTGACTCCACCAGCGGACCCCAAGCCAATATCGTCGTCTCTTGACGAACTTATTCCAGCATCGACGCCGCGTCGAGATACAAAGAAGGATAGAACGTCATTGATTGATGATCGAAACCCTCCAGCGAATCTCGAAACCACTGCTTTGTCGCCATTGCGGGACGAACTACCTCCGAATCGGGAGCAACTACTGATGTCGAGTGAGGTCGTGACTCCACCAGCGGACCCCAAGCCAATATCGTCGTCTCTTGACGAACTAAGTCCAGTAGCGACGCCGCGTCGAGATGCAAAGAAGGATGGAACATCATTGATTGATGATCGAAACCGTCCAGCGGAACCCGAAACAATTGCCTTGTCGCCATTGCGAGACGAAGTACCTCCGAAACGGGATCAGCCTTTGATGTCGAGTGAGGTCGTGACTCCACCAGCGGACCCCAAGCCAATATCGTCGTCTCTTGACGAACTAAGTCCAGCAGCGACGCCGCGTCGAGATGCAAAGAAGGATGGAACGTTTTTGATTGATGATCGAAACCCTCCAGCGGAACCCGAAACAACTGCTTTGTCGCCATTGCGAGACGAAGTGCCTCCGAACCGGGATCAGCCTTTGATGTCGAGTGAGGTCGTGACTCCACCAGCGGACCCCAAGCCAATATCGTCGTCTCTTGACGAACTAAGTCCAGTAGCGACGCCGCGTCGAGATGCAAAGAAGGATGGAACGTCATTGATTGATGATCGAAACCGTCCAGCGGAACCCGAAACAACTGCCATGTTGCCATTGCGAGACGAAGGACCTCCGAACCGGGATCAGCCTTTGATGTCGAGTGAGGTCGTGACTCCACCAGCGGACCCCAAGCCAATATCGTCGTCTCTTGACGAACTAAGTCCAGTAGCGACGCCGCGTCGAGATGCAAAGAAGGATGGAACGTCATTGATTGATGATCGAAACCCTCCAGCGGAACCCGAAACAACTGCCTTGTCGCCATTGCGAGACGAAGTACCTCCGAACCGGGATCAGCCTTTGATGTCGAGTGAGGTCGTGACTCCACCAGCGGACCCCAAACCAATATCGTCGTCATTTGACAAACTTATTCCAGCATCGACGCCGCGTCGAGATACAAAGAAGGATAAAACGTCATTGATTGATGATCGGAACCGTCCAGCGAAACTCGAAACAACTGCTATGTCGCCATTGCGAGACGAAGTACCTCCGAACCGGGATCAGCCTTTGATGTCGAGTGAGGTCGTGACTCCACCAGCGGACCCCAAACCAATATCGTCGTTTCTTGACGAACTAAGTCCAGTAGCGAGGCCGCGTCGAGATACAAAAAAGGATAGAACGTCATTGATTGATGATCGAAACCCTCCAGCGAAACTCGAAACCACTGCTTTGTCGCCATTGCGGGACGAACTACCTCCGAATCGGGAGCAACTACTGATGTCGAGTGAGGTCGTGACTCCACCAGCGGACCCCAAGCCAATATCGTCGTCTCTTGACGAACTAAGTCCAGTAGCGACGCCGCGTCGAGATGCAAAGAAGGATGGAACGTTATTGATTGATGATCGAAACCCTCCAGCGGAACCCAAAACAATTGCCTTGTCGCCATTGCGAGACGAAGTACCTCCGAAACGGGATCAGCCTTTGATGTCGAGTGAGGTCGTGACTCCACCAGCGGACCCCAAGCCAATATCGTCGTCTCTTGACGAACTTCATCCAGTAGCGACGCCGCGTCGAGATACAAAGAAGGATGGAACGTCATTGATTGATGATCGAAACCCTCCAGCGAAACTCGAAACCACTGCTTTGTCGCCATTGCGGACGAAGTACCTCCGAACCGGGTCAGCCTTTGATGTCGAGTGAGGTCGTGACTCCACCAGCGGACCCCAAGCCAATATCGTCGTCTCTTGACGAACTAAGTCCAGTAGCGACGCCGCGTCGAGATGCAAAGAAGGATGGAACGTTATTGATTGATGATCGAAACCCTCCAGCGGAACCCAAAACAATTGCCTTGTCGCCATTGCGAGACGAAGTACCTCCGAAACGGGATCAGCCTTTGATGTCGAGTGAGGTCGTGACTCCACCAGCGGACCCCAAGCCAATATCGTCGTCTCTTGACGAACTTCATCCAGTAGCGACGCCGCGTCGAGATACAAAGAAGGATGGAACGTCATTGATTGATGATCGAAACCCTCCAGCGAAACTCGAAACCACTGCTTTGTCGCCATTGCGGGACGAACTACCTCCGAATCGGGAGCAGTTTCTGATGTCGAGTGAGGTCGTGACTCCACCAGCGGACCCCAAGCCAATATCGTCGTCTCTTGACGAACTAAGTCCAGCAGCGACGCCGCGTCGAGATGCAAAGAAGGATGGAACGTTTTTGATTGATGATCGAAACCCTCCAGCGGAACCCGAAACAACTGCTTTGTCGCCATTGCGAGACGAAGTGCCTCCGAACCGGGATCAGCCTTTGATGTCGAGTGAGGTCGTGACTCCACCAGCGGACCCCAAGCCAATATCGTCGTCTCTTGACGAACTAAGTCCAGTAGCGACGCCGCGTCGAGATGCAAAGAAGGATGGAACGTTATTGATTGATGATCGAAACCCTCCAGCGGAACCCAAAACAATTGCCTTGTCGCCATTGCGAGACGAAGTACCTCCGAAACGGGATCAGCCTTTGATGTCGAGTGAGGTCGTGACTCCACCAGCGGACCCCAAGCCAATATCGTCGTCTCTTGACGAACTTCATCCAGTAGCGACGCCGCGTCGAGATACAAAGAAGGATGGAACGTCATTGATTGATGATCGAAACCCTCCAGCGAAACTCGAAACCACTGCTTTGTCGCCATTGCGGGACGAACTACCTCCGAATCGGGAGCAGTTTCTGATGTCGAGTGAGGTCGTGACTCCACCAGCGGACCCCAAGCCAATATCGTCGTCTCTTGACGAACTAAGTCCAGCAGCGACGCCGCGTCGAGATGCAAAGAAGGATGGAACGTTTTTGATTGATGATCGAAACCCTCCAGCGGAACCCGAAACAACTGCTTTGTCGCCATTGCGAGACGAAGTGCCTCCGAACCGGGATCAGCCTTTGATGTCGAGTGAGGTCGTGACTCCACCAGCGGACCCCAAGCCAATATCGTCGTCTCTTGACGAACTTATTCCAGCATCGACGCCGCGTCGAGATGCAAAGAAGGATGGAACGTTTTTGATTGATGATCGAAATTCTCCAGCGGAACTCGAAACAACTGCTTTGTCGCCATTGCGAGACGAAGTACCTCCGAACCGGGATCAGCCTTTGATGTCGAGTGAGGTCGTGACTCCACCAGCGGACCCCAAGCCAATATCGTCGTCTCTTGACGAACTAAGTCCAGCATCGACGCCGCGTCGAGATGCAAAGAAGGATGGGACGTCATTGATTGATGATCGAAACCCTCCAGCGGAACTCGAAACAACTGCTTTGTCGTCATTGCGAGACGAAGTACCTCCAAACCGGGAGCAGCCTTTGATGTCGAGTGAGGTCGTGACTCCACCAGCGGACCCCAAACCAATATCGTCGTCTCTTGACGAACTTAATCCAGTAGCGACGCCGCGTCGAGACGCAAAGAAGGATGGGATGTCATTAATTGATGATCGAAACCCTCCAGCGGAACTCGAAACCAAATTCGATTCTACTTTACCGCCGTTGCGGCACGAACTACCTTCAACGCGGGAGCAGCCACTGATGCCGAGTAAGGCCGAGACGTCACCAGCGGACCCTAAACCAACACCGTCGTCTCCGAACGCATCACGTTCGAGGAGCCGATTAGCCAGATTTCGTCGCTGGCTGTCTGCTCTATGGGCGAAACTGCGCGCACTACTTTGGCCATCTAGCTGGACAGGGTAAATCCAGTCATGTCGCGAGGCATCACTATTGGTTTAAATGTTACTTCAACGCGGACTTTGTCCCGTCTATTTTCGATAGTCCGCTTCAATGCGGACTTCGCTCACGATAGTAACGACCATCGGAGCATTGGTTTTCCCCTACGGTTTATTGCTGCGTTTACGTGCACCTAATGAAATTTACTTTATGTTTAAATTCCATTCACGCATCAACTATGCCTCAGCAGACTAAATATGAAGACACACAGACAAAAATTAAATGCGCGAGATGCGACTGTAGACTGTAACTACGTTGGGATTCGCAAAGCTGAATAGTCTTTACGACAAGCCCGTAGCAAACTTTGATCTAGTCGATCCCGCGTTAAACTTTTATTTGTAATGCCAAAATTAGAATACAGCTACCTTCTTTCCAATAACGTATGGATAATGAAATGGGGGGAATAAATAGAGCGGCTCTTAAAGTTTATAATCTATCAGTCTGATAACAGCCAGTATACCATGACCAGTGCTTAATACATCGTCCACTAAAGTTTGCGCTTCATCCTGCACGCTAAATTCATCACATTACGAGTACAAATAAAACTTTCTACGTGCCGTGGCCTTCAGCAGTATGTTAGAATAATATCAGACCTGGAGGTGACATAAGTTCTGTAAATTTAGAAACCATTTACTAGTGACGGACCCATCGATAAATTGTTCGTTCGTACATAATTTTGGTGCTAAGTCGCGCTGGCCCAATTTTTTCTCATCAACCTACTACGATGTCATGATCAAAAACGCAGTGACAAATGTGCAACGTATTTTGTAAAGCCTTCTTTTCTCAAAGACATTTTTTTTCAGGGGCAGTCTTCAGTACATAGAATGTTTGTAGATCTTAGACCAAGTTGGAGATGACTCGCCATACACATTTTTTATTCCAATATAATTTTGCTGGCATTATTAAGTACAATATTCGGTAGCTTGTAAATCATACCAATTATTAATTTGATAAAAAGAACGCTTCTCTCTAACTTCAAGAACGTATTGACTAGACCATGGAGTACAGCTTGTTGCAAAGTAATAAGTTTTCATTTGTCGGTGTTTTCTTTCGTCATATTTGGCGCTTCTGCTGGGGTTTAAGTTAGTAATATGCCCGGACAGACTCGCACACGTTGGCCAGAAACAGCAGCGGGAAATCGCGTTCGAACCGGGATAAATCGGTGAAAAGATTTACGTCGCTGCTTTGGATGCCAGGAATGTGGCGTGTCAGTGTCTCACGAGGAATTGGATGTGTCATTTGCAGCTGTGTTGGTTGTTCTCGATTCGGACGAGTGGCGCTAAGCCGAACGTTGTTTCTTTTTCGACGGTGCCGTTGGTGAGCAGAGCGAATTATATGCTCGCGTTCTTCTTCTAATCGTCGCAATTTCTTGTTAAATTGCGCGGGCGTCACCATTAATGGTAGCTCCTGATTGTCTAGATATCCAGGGCTGCGCTCTAAAAAAAGCAATCCCCACAGTGAAACTTTAATTTCAATGTCGAGAAGATCCTTACCCTGGTCAACTCCGGCAAGCATCGCAGAACGGCTGTTTTTGAGTTCACTAATGCGTCGACGTACTGATGATAGCTGTCGATATGGCCATTTGCTGATGCGATTTCGTCTACAAATTCGTTTGAGAGCTGCTTCACAAATTCCCAATCGTTCGGCTGCCTGAAATCAACTCAATGTTTTCGCATGGTCACTAGATTATCGCTACTGCTCAACAAATTTCAAGGCACAACATGCAGCTCGGGCGGCACTAGATTTCTAGCGACATAGTCGTCCGATCTCACCGTCTTAAGTGGCAAGTGGTAGACTGTTTGCAGTTGCTCCACGTTGAAGTGAATTCGCTGTCGTCGTCTCTTATAGCGTATTCCACTTTCAGCTTCCGAGTCGCTTGATGCTTCTTCTTCTTCTCCTTCTTGTCCAACGTGAACGTTACTGACGTCGCTAAGGACCACCTCGTCTTCATTGCTCTCACTACTGCTTCCAGCGTAACTCGTTGTGGCTTGAAGTGGCCTTTGGTCACGCTGAGTAGCTGAAAGCGATGATTGTTGAGGCGATGCGGAGCTCATGCTGATGGAGATATGACAAAAGAATGAAGGTCCGTCAAGACGTTGCGGTAGCGCATTGCGAGCGGGCAGCTGAAGAGTGGTAGGGTCGATCTGTTATATTCGAAAGAATGGTTTGATGTTGATCTTGCTGAATATTCTGTTATATTCATAGGAATACGCTCGAATGAAGAAATTTGCTATTGCATTACTAGCGTTTACCGAGCTATGAGCTTTAAGAAATTCTGCAATGGTTGCCCGACAGGCCGCTCATCGTGTGCATCCTTGTCAATACAACATCTTTAAAGCTTTGCAATGATTGGTGTGAAGCTGATTCTTAGGGGTTAGCAACTTATCGTGTGCGAGGTTTTTGGATCGACTTTGAAATCGTTAAGTGGTGATGAAGCTGTTTGTTTTGCAGATCTTTTTTCTTCATAGCCAATCCAAAGCCATGGTTTAACGTTTAGTGTTTGCAACTCATATTTTGGCCGTTAGAAGGCCCTTCAACTCTTACACTTTTAATCCGATCAAGTTGTCGAGCGATGTTGGAAGCTTAACTGTCTACTTCAACTTTTAAATCTAAATTTTGCTTTAGGTCGTACTGAATTTTAAGCTGTGTCTTTGCTTAATAACACGCACATCAGACCTTAATGAGCGCAGGTCGTTATATATGGAGGGTAAGAAATATTGCAAAGTCATTAGGGTGTCGACGAAAGCGTGGACAACTCGTGCGGGATCACGCTGACTGACATGACCGCTGTCAATGTCATGGTAAATTTCACTAACACTTGAGTATAGGAATTTCTTCTCGCCAAGTTGAAAAAATCTTACCAAGATACTGTCAAAACTAATTTATTCGATACCTGTGTCCTCCAAACTTCAGCGTTGTGAAGTAGAAGGCGCGGTGTTTTCAGGTTGAGCCTATCTATTTATTACTTTTGCTAAATTACTGGCAAAGGCCAGTACCGAAATAGTCTACTCAAGCTGAACCTTTCCATTCCTTATTATATTGCTTGCAAGAGATTATCGTCAGCACTTAACCGCTCCGTTCAAATTTCATTAGTTTTGTTTAATGACCTCGCTGGGATGGCGATGACAGCTGGAAGTCACGCAGTATTCCAAAGTTAGTTAACGATTTTTTGATACGATCATAGAAGTTAGTTTTCCGAAAATGAGCTCAATGGAGGTAAGGTCTTGTTGTAAATTCTGGCTTCCTGTGAATAGATGCATGTTCAAACTACCTATACTTACCGATTTGTACACCAAGGTACTCCGAGGGATACTAGAATGGATATAATCCCTGCCCATTAACGTTATGTATTTACAATGGTGTAGACAAAATAGACATTGCATTCAACAAAACAACCTTTAGTTAGTAATCCATTGTACACGTCGATCCTCTAAAGACCGGAAAAGTCGACCGTTTTCTCTCTGAAAGATCTTGAATGTACTATATAATCTTTTATGCTTAATGCTTTGTGACCTAATAGCACTTGTGATATCGCACGCCCCCGCAGAGGGTTGACCCCGCGAAGGCTCCAAAAATAACAAGCCTTTTTGCATCTGTCAGACGAGCAAATTACCCCGCTCGATCGACTTGGTAGCTTTAATGAACATGGAGATGCAATTGCATTTGCTCCTTTCCTTCATGCCAATTTCTCGAATCAACGAGCATAGTCTCTGTTTGGGAGCTCAGCCTTAACAAATTTATGTGCAGAGTCTTTTGTTTGGTGTGAGCCAGTAGGTCCATTTCGCAACTCTTTGAAATACAGTCTCAACAGGTAAAGAGACTTTGCGTATTGCTATTCGACAGAAGTTCAAAATAGCTCCTTCTGGAAGGAGTATATCCTTAATCCCGTTTCAATGAGTAAAGACACATTCTCTGTTTTGGATGTCAAAGGGGTGGATCTTCGTCTTTACTCAGGGCATCAAACTTTTGCTGGCATAATTTGCACCCTCGGGTCTAGATAAGCGCGGTCACAGGTGATAGTAGGGCGCCCTGATTAGAAAGAGCAAGTTTTCATGCTGAGTGCGTGAATGATACACCTCATGAAAATGTAGCCCATGAAATGTTGACATTTATCAAAGAGGTTTTAGTAGAGGCAGGTCAATGGCAGTACACGCATTGGAAGAAAATCCACAACGAGTCTTGGTGGACATTGGGGCGTCGTAAAACTTTGCATGGTGATAAACTATCAGGGTCTACTCAAACAGATTGATAATTTATCTAAGCAAGAGCAACAACAAAAAAAGGCTTTTGGACTTGCCGTTCTTGACCGATTCTGGAACAGATTCGACTACCCATTAGCAAATTCTACTTTCTTCCAGATTGCACAGGCCCTCACATATATGAAGCCGTTAATATGTTACGGTACCCAAAAAGTATGTCTTACTAAGAATGTTTGCTTATCAGATCATCATAAGCATTATCAGTATGAGGCACTTCATGTTGCGTCATTTGGACCAACAAGGGCTGGTTTTACCAATCTTACGACATAGTGAAGCAGACAGTCTGTCTATGCGTAGTGGCATGACTGCTACTGTGTCGAGAGGCTAGCCATTCAATTTGTCAGCTTCCCCGCTCTTAAGAATCGCATTAAACATTCTAAATTGGCTACCACCTTGTATGCCTGGAATTTATGCTGATAACTACCTAAACAAGCTTACACAGTGGTTTGCGAGAAAGCACGATGGCGAACATATACACTTGTATTTAGCACGGAAGTTATAATTTGCGAAGACTAAAAACCATCAATCCGCTTGTCGGAACAAGTGAAGTGTTATTACCACCGTCATCACGGATACATGGTCAAATCAAAACTAATGCTCGGAGGCTTACATACGTCAAAGTTTCCATTTATCTTCGATCTATAGTACCCGGAATGTTTGCATATCCCCAGCATAAGCGCTTCAACTGAAATGGGGTGATGTATGTGTGTGAGTTGACCGTATCTATAACACGCCGGGTAGAAATATAACGTGAAATTTGATGTTATGCTGACGCGCTTGACAGGTGCAAGTTTGAGCTGGAGAGTCGACCCTCATAAGAATCTGAAGACGTTAAGCAAGGAGTGGCCTTGAGAGACTCTTGGCGCGCGAAGCGGATAAATAAGTTGTCCGATGCCATGGTGTACATTGAAAGGCTATAGCCCATTTCAGAAGTATTTTTCTATGTCATCGTTCTGCGTAGAGAGTAATCAGACATCTTGCGAGACGGCAGGTTATGACGCATTTTAATCATAACTACTGAGCTAGATAGAAGTTATAGGGTATTACACCACAGCAATAACTTCTTAAAGGCCTCTCTTTGTATGTCATTCGAAGCGCAAAAGCCGTAGTGTGTCTTCAGTCATACGACAAACAGAATTATTCGAGATAGCGATTTGCGACCAGTATTTATGTAGACCCTAGGAAAAAGGTCAGCGACCTGGAGTCACGATACTTTCGATCAAATAGCTCTGGTATCATCGCTATACCTAACAGCACTTAAATCTTGTGTCATTGATCTAGTCCTTCGCGATGATGAAAGTGTACGCTCGATTGCCTCAAGGCTTGTTGGACGAGCTAAAGCTGCTGACAGTTTCACTCGAAATCAAGGGTACACCATTTATGGCCGAATGATACGACGTGACCAACGTGAGTTTAAACATGCTTTCAATTTTTGCTACTGCTCTGTTGTTGTATATTTAACGGAAGATGACAGTGGCGCTTGCATCGAGGGAGCCAACCTACGGGGTGAAGTGAAACCTCTCGCCGTTAGCGTGAGACATTTTGCTAACAAAGAAGAAGTAAATTATCCATTTTTGCCAGAGAGGTGATATGGGCCATGATGTTTGTATTGCCGCAGACGAAGTAATATATAGCGGCTTAAGCCGTTCCGCAGGCTCGGTGGGAGAGCGCGCAAATGTGCGCTAAAGTGTCTTCTGATACTAAGATTGAGCTGAAGCATCAGCTGGCACAAATTGCTCTCAGCAATGCGTATCGAGCTTGGCCACGCTTTCTTGCAGCCCGTTTGAGTAAGAAAGATTTCTTAGTTTTGGTCCAGGAAATACCATCTTTGCTGGTTGAAAAGGGCATCAATCTTCTCTAAGTGTCCCCGTTTTTATGGACTGACTACGCACAGACAGGGCCCGAGCGGAGGCACTTCGTGGACATCCGAGCCCTTCCTAGACAGACTTTGAAAATGGCGAGTGATATTGAGCTCGAGTCTAAACCACCAACTATGGCGAAACCAACCTTCCGCTATAAGAGTGTACACTGAAGAAAGTCCTCTAAGATCGAGAAAGCCAAAATTCGTTGGCCATTGAGCCGTCTGAGATACCATGAGGAAACGGCAGCTTCGAGTGTGCGCGAGGCGGCATTTTAAGAAATTATAGCAAGTCTTTATCCCGAGGCGATTCGTGCTTGTACCTCGTCTTTTGCTTGCAAAACCGGCTTGCTAGTGGTCTAAGAAATTGTGGAGGGCTCAGGCAAATTTCGATCTGTCTTCACCAACCACATAATCTAAATTCGGCGCTCCAGTGCTTTAGGTTGCCAGCTCGATCCAAGATTTGCCAGAAGCGAAATGCAATGTCCCTAGTAGCCGGGTCAATCTACGTGTGATGCCCTTCGACTTTGATGGCGCTAAACACTCTTAGGCCTTGCAGTTTTGATGAGCGGTGGGTTTATGTCCTTTGTATGGTGTGGCTGATGTGCCGAAAAAGCATAGGTTGACCCGAGATCAAAAGTTTTGGCCGGTGGCGGCAAATTTGACAATTATTCGAGGCTCTACTGGCGAGGATCTACCATTGCGTATGAAATGACACATTGTCCTTTGATCAACTCTCGTAATGAACAACAACGTCGCTACCTACACCTAAAGGTAATTGGCGACAGCCTGAGGATTTTAAAGTGCGTGGCACAGATTATGCACTAAGATTGATGAGTAATCGACTAAACAGTGTTTATGGCAGACAGCGCGCTCTACATGACTGGCGTGATGTAGCTGACCATAGATCGAAAATTCGCTAAGCGAGATGTTTGACAGAAACAGCTTTTTACTGCAAAATAATGCAGACTTCGGTGCAATAGTGCAAATTTTTATCGACACAATTCGACACGGGAAATTTTGCAATCCGTCGACTTTATCGAGGGGAAAAAGTGCTATATAAAGGGAAAAATGCTAGGGCAGAAAAGAAAATTAGCCCAGAACCAGAAAATACTCTACTTGAGCCAAACAAGATGCTCATGATAGTGCTGACAAAAGCTGATAAAGCTGATGACATGGCCGAAGGAGTGATCATTTTACAGGAAAAACGATTATCTTTTCCGTACTCTCTGTAAACAAAACATGTTCCAAAAAAATCGGCCTTACCCATATATTCTTGTTTGATTCTTGAAATCAAACGACCACCATCCAATAATTTCTTAATCTGATAGGATCAATCGGCGAAGGCGAAGGGAATAAACACGACCAAGGCGTCGGCCGACAATTTTTGAATGACACAGTTTTGAGAGACACTGAAAGATCACTTAGTGGACAGAGCTAACCTTCGATCTTAAGTGCAACGGACCCAAGTTATCGTTTTCAAAAGGGGTACCAGACTTTATCACACGATTGGGTCAAAACCTAATTGAGGTGTACACATAAAATACGCTTGGCAATAGAAACCAACTCTGTGTGGCACGCTAAAGCCCTAAGAATAAAGAAGCGATGGCCAATTCTTTCGTGCAAAGCACGAAAAGAAAGTAGTTTGAACAAACGTAACGCCTATATTTTAGGTCAGAACGGCACTTACGAGTGACTCATCGTTAACGCTTACAGTAAGCTCAGTGCAGCTTCTAACCAAACACATACGTCGAATCCTGAAAAGGATGTTTAGCAAAACAACACGTCGGCATACGTAACGCACAGAATACTCGGTTTGGCTGACATATATTATTACCTCCTCATATGAAAGTTTGACATCTTATCAATATTTCGACTAGAAGTGCCCTAGGAGCTCTCGAGATCCGCGCATATGCTGTGCAAAGCGTCATTGACGACTTGAATCGCTGGATTGATATAAAAATTAGTCCGCGGATGATCGGATATGATCATGTCCGGTCAATGTCAAGGATTTTACAGCAACTTTCTCAGAGAGTGCTCGTGGAATGGAGGCTTAAGATTGTTATGTTTTACTATAAGTCCAAAAAATTCATAGCAGGAACACGGAAATTGCAACTGCTTCGCCATCGTCAACTGCGTCCGGCACAGATACAATGTCAGCCATTTTACTCAGTTGATCAACGAAGAACATAACACCAGTATAGTGCTCGAGAAATCTTTGCGCAAATGTTGTTTAGTGCTTCTTTGGTCAAGGAATACTTTCCCCTTAAAGCATTTAATTGGACAGCATGGCCTTTTTCGTAGATTTTATATGAACTATCTTGGACTCGTCGATCAGATCAAGCCGGGAAGGAAGTGGCTTTACGTGTCCAGTTTCTTTACACAAGTACGGTGCAATCATGTAGAAGTGGCTTGGACTCTACCTGATCTTCTAAGGAAGGACACCGAATGCGCTGGGGCGACCTAAGACTAAGATATGTTAAGAAAGTCATGAAAGGTTGTATACATACACCTCTTTGAATCTCTTTTAACCTAAAACGGCCATTCAGTGCCGTCTGTGACATGTAGTCTGGCCGACCATAAAACCCTTGATATAAAAATCAATTACACATTAAGAGTACATAACTAACTACGATCTAGTTGATTTATAAGTTGGTTTATGGGTGTGCTATTTGAACTTTGCCAAGAGGTAATATTGCGCAATGTTAGACAATCGGAAAACACACTTTGTTAGGTAATTCTTCATACGGTCTGACGTACAGTGTGAGTCCAACCTTCACTTGCAAAGGAATTTCAAAAAAAGATGGACGACGAGTTTGACGTCAAGCGCTTGCAGAAAAAGAAATGGGCAAGTGACAAGGTAGCCGTCGCCGCCATCAAGTCAATTGCATTCCTTAAGTCAGTATTCTCCAGCGTTAGCATCCGTGGGGGCAATTTCGGCGTTTGAAGTGCGACAGTGCAGAAACAACTTTGTGAATCTTTCAATTTTTAAAGACGAAGACTGAGCTGACTGGCACGTGACTCGAGCCAATCTTGAACGCATCTTCAGTCGAATTTGCTGTAAGTATTATGCTATGCTACACATCTTTTCTAGAATAGGCGGATGGTGGCCGTATTTGGTTATTGTATGGGTCAGGTACCCCAAAACTTTCCAGCATACAGTATTGACGCGATAAACGGGAGCTTTTTTCCAAAAATCCCCGCCTTGCGCTTCGTACGAGAGAATGTGGCAACGACGTCACACTAATACGGAACTTTATGACGCACACATCTATTAGATGGTAATACGAAAGTCAGCTCTCGTACGATTGTAACATAGTGGTCTTAACTAAAAAGTTGAAGTATCCAACGAATTCTTGATGATTAAAATATGACTTCGCGCACAAAGTGCTTTTTAATAAAAACCAAAAACGCTTTATTTAATGATGATGATGAACAATCTAAATCTATCACTACTTCAGCTATGCTGTCATTGTCACAAGCCTCCTAAAGCTTTACCACGAACTTGAGCAGACCTTTTATTGATAAAATAGGCTTTGGGCCGACCCTGCCTGCGACCGCTCCAGTATCTGTTTTTGTACGGATTTAAAGCAGAGTTGCATCTTCACTCGTCAACATGCCTGCTACAGTTTCTCTCGCTCAATACAAGTAACTTCGCACTGCTTGATATAGTTCGGTCTTCTCCTTGACATGTCTGTCTGTCTCGATGAGACTGTCATTCGACGTAAATCTTCGTGCCGAATGCGTGTCGACACAATTATGTGCTAGAGTACCAACATGTACATTGTACAAGAAAGTCCTTTGCTTGAAGGAGCCATGCTTATGTATTTTGATTTGTATCGTTTTAATGCCTTGACCTGCTGTTAAGTATATCGTTCATTGTATACACCTAACGCTTGAAATGCTCAGTAATTTTTGTGCCACTTCACGTGCACTGACGGGGTGCCACTGATAATACCTTGGCTTGGAGCCGAGCACGCCGTTTTCGGCAAATATATGAGCAATTGTCCTAGATCTGTATAGAGTGCCTCTACACGTGCAGGAATACGGCATCAGCCATGCTGCCTTGGCTCAAAGCCAGCCTTGTTAATCATGCCATGCGGCGAATGGCAAACGTCAGCGATTACATTACCGGCACTCATCGATTAGTATCGTGTGTGACTCTTTATGCGCAAAGGTAGATGTCTTGGCTTAGCACCAGTCATGTCGTCATCGGCTTGTAGCGAATACGGTCTACTTTTAACATCGCTCAGTCACTAATGTGCCACTTAATCTCAAATACCTTTTTAGCATTTTGATGTCAAAAGGGCTTAGAGCGCCCAAACCATTCAATCTAATGATGCACTTTTTCCCGGCAGGGGTGAGTTGAAGACAGAAGCTTTATTGAAGGAGCGGTAGGTGGTGCCCAAGGTATAGGACTTTCAGTCAGCCCAAAATTCGTGCCACGCTACTCAGTACGAGATCATATCTCGTATTTCAATTCAAGACCGAACAGTGCTCGACGCTATCAAAATCAATGGACTTTACAAGTAGGTGAGATCCTAAGGTACTGCAAACAATGACAAGGTTACGTTTAGCATATAATTAGAAAGGTAATTTTGGAACAAAATTGACCGAAGCCCCGGAACCGAAGACAACAAGATATAGTTAACTCAAGCTTTTCAAAGCTGACTCGATCAACAACAGACCAGGCTTGCAGGCATGACTGTGTAACAATGGGCGAAATTCTTCAAGCTGATACCTTTTGACCTTCCGATTCTCCCTGAGACTCGATAACGCACGTGATGGTCACAGCAGTGTACTGAATGCTGCTGTTTTCCCGCGGCATATGTGCCGACTGGTTGGACAAACAGGTTTGGCTCTCCGGATTTTGGCACGCAAGGCTCAGATGTCACTTTAACTGCAAAGGCGGTATTTACAATGAGTGAAGCATCTACAGATGTCAATACACTGCTTCGTTGCTCTGAGGCCTACTTCCTCCCAGTTAATATTGAAAGGATGTATGGGGGCTGACCATCTAATGGGACCAGGCTCAACGATCCTCCTTCCGCCCGTTCTCTCTAAATGTTCCCATGGCAATTATTGCCACTTTAACAGTCTGAGATTGAGTGCATACAAACCACCATTGACCATGCCGTGGTTCGTCTAGAAATACGATGACTGCCTCCTTCTTTGTCGGTAGACATCACCAGGGCATTGCTTCAAAATTATTTGGTAGACATTGTTTGAGAGTCTATAACTCTCAAACAATGTCTATCAAATATTTTTAATCCTGACGATTTGCAAGAAAGCATAACCACACATGGTGTATATAGTTAATTGGCAAAATCTAAGTCAGCTGTTGCTTCAGCTCGATTATGGTTAAAGTCAACGCCTCAGCTTATGTATTGCATGGAGGTGCCAGTGCGCGCGCGTGATTTATCGAGACTTTAAATGGCCAGAACCACTTTTGTTGCGCTATCCACTACACGTCATGAATATTAAGGTCAGTACAATTCGAAGCAAGAGGAATTCTTATATCTTTACTTCCAAATGGCAATATTGGTGTTGAAGTTGGTTGGCAAGTGCACCGACAATTGAGCGAAATTTGCTTAATTCACATAAGAAAACTTACGGCAAAATAATTTGTGTCGTTGGAAAGAGTCCTCAAATCGCTTTGGGTTCTTGTGTCTCCAATTGTTGCATTGAGAAGGATTGTCACTTCAAATAGAGCAACTCACATCTCCTATGACAAATGAGCATACAGCTCCATTTTGATCAAGTATTAGTCTAAGCGACTACTACAAGTGCTACCAGGTGCAGCGGGGCTGCCGTAGCTGTTTGACGCTCATCCTGTACTCAACACAAATACGACTTGCAATCGCTATCTACCTGAATCCAACAATTAGTATTTTAGAGTCTATATGATGGTCTTCATCAGTAATGGTCCTAGTGATTAGAACTATTGCCAATCAATATTTTAAAGCCATCTTCTCCAGACTAACTATACCTCTAGAATTTTCAATTGTGGACTAAATTTTGCTGGCAAATCTATCTAATTTCTTGTGAAGTTATATAGCTAGAGCATGCTCTTGCTCAGTCTGCATCAAATTATGCCCTATAGAACTTGATAAGTAAGGGACAAAAAGAGTTTATTCGGCTCCATCTTACGATGCACTTGATATATTCGAACACAACAAGCTGCATCGTGCTCACTTTGCATTCTTCTGGCTGTGCGCAATAATGTGCTTTTTAGTCTCAAATTTGAAAAAATCCCTACGAAACAGGTGGCAGAACAGTGACATCGCACGAGCTAAATCGTCGGTTAGAATAGTTTTGCTTTTGGACCCAATAATTATAGTAGCTAAAGCTTTAAGTTGGTATCTAGCATATGTTTGGAAGGACTCAATATCACTAATATATCATTGTGACTATCCACAATACAGTGAAGATAGTCGTGCAAATTAAATACACAGACTCGTTCCATACATCCGTTCCAGAATCATAATCTGATCAAGAAGACGCAAAATCGGGTACATACATGTATATACATGTTTTAATATTACAGACATCTATAATACTTAAAGACAACTTCACTAGACGACGTCGATATGAGCTAGTGATAGACTCTTTAATCTTCTTGGCAGTCCAAAGGTAGCCGAGCAAACGCTCGACCAGCCTCCGTGAGACCAGCTTGGCTGTGGCTTGTGATCTTGGCGGCGGCCGTGTTGACGGAAACCTCCGGTGCCTGACTACGTTTGTGACTAGCAAGTGAACGACCAGCTATGGCACGTTCAAGCGCCCGTTCTTGACGAATGCGCTGTGCATCTTCAAGTGAAATAGTCGACCAGTTAATGGCATTTTTTTTCGACTTCATGAGGCGGTACGGCCAGACGATGCCAAGCCGTCGACAGTTGCGCTTAATGGTGACCGTAGCCACCCCGAGCTGCTGTGCAGCCTCGCGCTGTGACATGTGAAAGTACTTGGCCATCTCCTCGGTGGAAAAGTCAAACACGACGCGACTTTTACGGCTTTTCTTGACTGGACTGACCACGGGAGGCGTCCGGGGTCCGCTGCTGCTCGTTGTGGGCGACGCCAAGTGACGTGAACCTTTCGTGGGCGTCGACGTCGTTTGAGAGACTTGGCATGAGATGGTCGGGCTACGGTGCAGTGGATGGGCGACAGTATAGGTGCTCGACGATGTAGTGCATATGGAGTACGGCGTGCTCATCTTGGGGGATGTCTTGGTATAGCTTGTCGTGGGGGAGACTAGAGGAATTCGAGAATGACTTGTTTCGACCGCGGCGCAGTTCTGTCTCGAGCGTGCTTGAAGCAGGTGGGTAGTAGGCTAGCAGGCGACCGTAATGGCCTACTCTTCACCGGATGGGCGTTCTTTAGGTTGATTTGATACGGTGACACCGGCGGTCGGATACTCGGCTCTCGCCATCGCCTGTCTCTTGCAGGATCATCTTCATTTGAAAGACGAGACGCATTCAAGTCTAGTAATGGTGTGTGGTCTTACCATTGGCGGCGACAGCTGGTGATGCTTTAACTGGCGACAAGTGAGCCTCCTAAGCAAAACTTGACCTTTTCAAAGCAAAAATACGAAAAATAACCATACCGGAAGCACTCATTTAGAACAGGCTGCTGGCATTGTGAAGCGGATGACTGACTTTTTGTGCCCTTTTTGAAAAAAGTAGTACACTCTGACTAGAGCATGGAGGTGGCATCCACTGTCGTGGACTGTGAACGTGCATCCGCGGGTCAACCAAACACATTTTCACTACGAAGTATCAAGTGATCCATTTGCAGAATCGGTTGCCAAAGGGCCCGAACGTTTAGAATGTCGCATTGCGATCCAAGCTTGTGTATTTGTTCTTTCTCTGCATGCAAAGAGCAAGCTAGAATATTGCAAAACTGACATGCTGATCAAATCAGCCAAAAGCTAGAGCCGCGCCGTTGCACAAATTTGCTACGACCTGCGGTTATTGTTCCATGAGTAATGGTGCCAAATCAGCAGTTGAGTGCAGGCGTATCACGTACCAACATAACTTACGACCGCACGCTTTAAAATTTGGCTGAGGTGAGAACGGGTTGCGCGATCTCGGCTCACTGACGCACAGAACCATATCGTCGCCGATTTAATTACCAATCAGCTACCATGCTTGACTAGCCTACTTTTATCGGATGAAGTATCCTTGATGCGGTCACATAGTCGACCCTTCTCCAGCGGTCTAGAACAAAATTGAGGCCAAAATAAACAAATTTCGGAAACGAGCAGTCGCTGTAAATGAAGCGACCGTTCGTACTCGTGGTCATCGCATATATCTTAGACGTGCATAGATACTCAAGTCCTGGAAGCCATAAATGGACCACAGCAGTTTCGCCTGAACGGCAACGGTTGCCTAATACTATTAATTCACCAGAACTTTGAGAATGGTCCATTAAGCTTAATAGTCACTCGATCTTTACTATTTATTCGATCACACTAGATTTTTTTATATGGTCACCGATCAAATTTCAAATTTAGAGCTCTTCTAGTTTTTCTGCATGCTTGACATTGGAAGAACACTGACCTTTGAATGATCGATCGACAAAAGTGCTTTGATGTAAATGGAGACATAAAACTCATAAGAGAATGGTCGGAAAAAAGCGACAATTAATTTGCAATGAACTTATGTATAACAAACTTTTAAATAATTTAATCTCATACAAAGCTGCGGCACAACTATCACACACTGCTAAGATTACCGAGTATTGTATGTATTATGCCCTGCACGCTCTTCTTTTGACGAGTTGAGCAACTTCTGTAAATTTACCTACACCTTATCTTGATTATGACTAACAATTCGATTGTGAACTTAATGTATGGAACAATAATTGTATACTCTTGTGCACGAACCAAGTACAATATTGTTATGACGGTTTAAGAAATATGTAAGTGCACCATTGTCGCCTTAATTGCTTACAATAAAAAGCTACTACACCAGAAAGAAAATAAAGGGCGCTCATCCTAAAGTTCTCAAGTCTTTCTTCTTACATCCCTATACTTTTCGGGGGGGCAAACCGGGGAAGTAATCTCTGGTGGAAATGTCTACGCTGATCGTAAATTACATTCATTGAGGCGGCGATGATATATATGAGCTACTCCTGCCACTCTCTTTACTTTTTCAGTCATACAGTAAATCTTTCTTAGTTTGTCCTGCAATTACAAGCTGCTTCTTAGCTTATCCTATCGTAACGTTCATGCTCGGCTTCTGACTATTCAGTGCTACACGGAGCTAATGCTTGTGCATCATCTCTGCTATCGTCAGTATCGTTCCTTCTGTCGCTCATGTGAGTTCCAGCAAAAGATGATTACAACGAAAGCATTCCAGCACATTGATAATGCTTTTATCTTTGAAATAGCTATACTTTATAATATGGTGGATAATATTATAATTTGACATAAATTTTCACTTTGCGATTAATTTTCGATGCATATACGAGGGTCGGGATGTGATTGATTACAAGTTTAATTTTGTAGGAATACCTTGTAATTACTAAACAATGTATTATTCCAGAAAATATCAAAAAAATACACTTTCAACGCTCAAAAAAAACATCAGGGTAATTTCTCAGAAATATCTATTAATTTACAAAAACATCCACGTGATGTTTCACAGCACTCCATTGAACCTGATGGAGCGGCTTCAATTGCCTTCGTCCATGCAGTCTAGTGGCAGTCGTGCAAAGGCACGACCAGCTTTCGTGAGTCCAACCTTTTCGTCTTTGCTGTAACTCTGCAACTTTGTTCCTTTGGTGGGGGCTTCTTTGCTGGAAGCAGGAGAGAATCGTCTCCGGCTACTATGCATCAACGGTGATCGACCGGCTTTGGCTTGTTCAAGCGCACGTTCCTGACGAATGCGCTGCGCGTCCTCACGTGATATGGCCGACCAATTAATAGCGAGTTTCTTTGACTTCATGAGGCGATAGGGCCAGACGATACCGAGGCGCCGGCAGTTGCGTTTGATCGTAACCGTAGCAACTCCGAGTTGCTGCGCAGCTTCGCGTTGGGACATATGGAAGTACTTGGCCATGACTTCGGTCGAGAAGTCAAAGACGACGCGGCTTTTGCGCGTCCTTTTCAAGGGGCTGACCACGGGCGGTGAACGGGTCCCACTGTGGCTCATGATGGGCGACGCCAGGTGATACAGCGTTTTCGTGGGTGCTATGGAAGCAAAGGCCATGTCGGGGGCCGACTGTTGCGGACAAGAATGAAGCGGATGGCGGTGGAGGGGATGGGAGACGCTGAAAGTGCTCGGTGGGGGCACGGAAATTGGAAAAGGGGGCATGCGGCTGGTTTGTTGGTGTTGCGGTGAGGAAGACCTGACGAATGGAGGAATGACTTGTTTCGGCCGCGGTGCGGTTTTGTCTCGCGAAGGGCTGAATGCTCGCAAACAAGTAGGGCATTGAGCGACCGTTGTGGCCTACACACTACACGCTCGGGGTGGAGTCGAGACACATACGCTCAACCGACCGTCAAATACAGCACAGTACTCTCGTCATCGCCTGTCTCTTTCGGGATCATCTTAGTCTGTGGAAATGACGTGATCGAGCCTAGCAGTGATGTGTGGTCTTGGCGTTAGAAGCGACAGCTGCTGACACTTCAACTGGCGACAAGTGAGCCAACTACCCTGAATTTGTCCCTTTGGCGTGAAAATACGAAAGATAATGGTCCTCATTTTCTTTGCTGCCGTGTTGCAACTTATCAGACTTTTCGTGCCTTTTTTGCTCGAGCTTTGTGGTTTGAGCACCTTGATGAGAGGCGAAGCAGCATGGCCACTGTTGTCCGACCCAGATCTTCTAGCGCCCTTGAAAAAAAGCGTCGGCTGACCTGGTGTCGGTCTCGTATTGTGCAAAAACAATGTAAGAACGTCGCAATTGGTTCCGCGACAGCGAGTCATCTTTTGAAACATGAAGCGTTTCAAGCATGCAGTTATTTCTCCGTTCGCCTGGTGCGTAAACAGATTTGAAAAAAACGGTTCAAGTAATGACGCTAAGGCTTACTAGCAACTAGTAAGCCACGATCTTCGTCAGCGTGTTAAGTAATCGATGCGGCCGTTTGAGTAGCTTAAAGCCGTTAAAGTTTAGGTAGGACCAGCCTTCAAATTACCTCTTGTAAAAAAGTATTATCATATCGGTTAGCTGGACGTCACGGAGGACACAAGAGAGATTGCAACGTCTTTGTCATGGTGCTAGTGTTTGGGTATGAACATGCCCTCGATATCCGATATGTGGGTGCACTGGGCGTTGCTTGTCACAGCGAAAGTCCACGAAGCAAATCTAGACAAAATTCGCATAAATTTGAAGTATAAATGAGGCGCTCAATACCAAGCTTTCTGAACGGTCTTGGCATTTCCAGCGACCGTTAAGATTGGCGGAATTTACTTTGACTTTTCGAAAAACAAGTGGTCGATATTCACTGATAGCCTAGATAGCAACTTGAAACTATAACTATTGGGTCTAAAAGCAAAATTATTCTGACCGACGATCTAGATCGAAATCTAGTGCAATGTCAATGTTCTCCTATTGCACCTGTTTCTTAAGGCATTTGTGGCAACTTCTTTTAAATTTAGAATAAAAAGCACATTATTGCGAAGAGGTAGAACGATGCAGAGTGAGCACGATACAGCTCGTTATGTTCGCATAGACCAAGTGCAACGTAAAATAGAGCCATTAACTCTTTTTGTCCCTTATTGATCAAATTCTTAAGGGCAGAATTCGCTGCAAGCTGAGCAAGACCATGCTCAATTGCTCATTTAACTTCAGCAAAGAATATGCTATAAAAGATATAAAATACCGATAAGAATATGAGCCACTGTCAAAAGCGTAGTAGAAACACAGCTGATCAATTGTGAGAGTAGGACCCACAAGAACTTAAATATTAATGCCAGCAAAATTTCGTCCACGATAAAAATCTTAGAGGTATAGTTAGTTTAGAGAAAATGGCTTTAAAAACCATCATATAGACCCTAAATTACTAATTGTTGGAGTCAGGTAGATAGCGATGCGCTAGTCGTATTGGTGTTGAGTACAGAATGAACGTCAAATTGCTACGGCAGCCCCGCTGCACCTGGTAGCACTTGTAGTAGTCGCTTAGACTAACACTTGATCATAATGAAGCTGTATGCTCATTTTTCGTTAAGGATGTAAGTTGTTCTATACAAAGTGACAAACCTGCTCATTTCAGTTTTCGACAAATTACTTGGTTTGCAAATCAACCGGACCTGCATCGTTTACACATTGGGTCAATGTCAATGACATACGTTCTTCGGGCTCTGAGTAGAAATATGTAATGAAAGAAATCAAGTACACAGTAAAAATACATAAATAACTACTAATTGCTGGTTTTATAAGTGTACTACCTAAAGTTTACTTAGAGGGAATATCGCGAAAGGTGAACCAGAATGTGAAACAAAGTGCTTTAGACATTCGGAAACTACACTTTGTTGGGTAATTTTTTCGTGAGTCCAGCCCTTATTTGCAAAGATATTGAAAGAGATGGATGACGAGTTCGACGTCAGGCACTTTCAGGAAGAGAGTTGGGCAAGTGGCAAGGAAGCCGTCGCCGCCACCAAGTTGATTGCATTTCGTAAGTCAACATGCGTCTGCATCAGCACCCGTGGGACCACATTCCAGCGTTTGAAGTGCGAAAGTGCAATAATGGGTGCGCGTGCATTCTAAATCTGTCACGTTTTAGGAACGAAGACTGAGTAACTTTATGCCAGTCTTGAACACATCATTTGCATTTCCGCACCCCTCACGCCGGAATGTGCTCTTATGGAAGCTGACGCGGGCGCATGTTTGCTTACAAAATGCAATTAACAAGATGGCGGCGACGGCTTTCTTGCCACTTCCCCGCCTCTCTTCCTGAAAAGGCCTGACGTCGAACTCGTCATCAATTCCTTTCAATATCTTTGCAAAAAAGGGCTGGGCTCACGAAAAAATTACCCAACAAAGTGTAGTTTTCCGAATGTCTAAAGCACTTTGTATCACATCCTGGTTCACCTTTCGCGATATCCCCTCTAAGTAAACTTCAGGTAGTACACTTACAAAACCAGCAATTAGTAGTTATCGATGTATTTTTACCGTATACTTGATTTCTTTCATTACATATTTCTACTCAGAGCCCGAAAGACGTATGTCATTGACATTGACCCAATGTGTAAACGATGCAGGTCCGGTTGATTTGCAAATCAAGCAATTTGTCGAAAATTGAAATTAGTCAAAAGACGTGCAAACCGCTCCAACCTTGTTGTCCCGATCCGATTAAGAACATGGATCGGTCATGCGCTCTAAAGGCAGTTACGAATTCTAAAATGTTCAAGGGCTTTCTGATCATAATGGTCATTGATGTTAAACGCATGGCCGAAATTAACTAAACGCAACGCGCAAATAATATGATTCAGAAATTGCAGCTCAACTTCTTGGATTACCTCGCGTTGCCAAATCTAATCTCGTAATTGCTTTCAAAGAAGCTCATAGTAAGGCAAGTCTAAAGCTGGCAAGCTTTTCAATCGCAGGCTAGAAAATAATGAGCAATGGACACTTGAGATGCCGATACGGTTGAAGTTGAAGGCTACCATTACTTTAATGCGATACGCACGAGCTCGACGGGAGTAATATAAGTGTAGTCAATAATTTATGAAATGCGAAAGAGCAGCACATTTTAGTGGTATGTATTCTGCATACTACCCAATTTTGGCGTACCCTTATATAATACATTGCGTCATTTTGTGTCTTTCAAACAGAAATAACACTATCCTACCAATTCACTTTATCTAAGCGACATGTGAGGTGCTCGATTGTATGAATCATTT
The DNA here is from genome assembly GCA_001695595.3 of Plasmopara viticola. NCBI lineage: Eukaryota > Oomycota > Peronosporomycetes > Peronosporales > Peronosporaceae > Plasmopara > Plasmopara viticola. Next base: position 298,348 of record MBPM02000032.1, read on the forward strand.
CCACGAAAGAAATACATTAAAATTTGTTTTCTTCGACCGCCTCTCCACTTTTCATTACTATAATAACTATTGTCACCCATGCACTTTATCTACTGTGGTGATACGATAATGAGTTTATACTACACGACACTAAATTGACGCAGCAACTTCAATCGTCTCTGCAGTCCAATGGCAGCCGTGCGAAGGCGCGACCAGCTTCAGTGAGCTCGAGTCTACGGCTATGCATTGGAGGCGAATACCCTTCTTTAACATGGTCAAGGGCACGCATCTGACGGATGCGTTGTGCGTCCTTGCGGGAAATGATCGAACAATTAATGGCGTGTTTCTTGGATTTCATGAGGCGGTAAGGCCAGACGATACCGAGACGTCGACAATTTCGCTTGATAGTAACTGTAGCAACCCCAAGTTGCTGGGCAGCCTCACGCTGGGACATATGAAAGTACTTTGCCATTTCCTCGGTAGAGAAGTCAAACACGACGCGGCTTTTACGTGCCCTCTTCAAAGGGCTGACCACGGGAGGTGTACGAGATCCAGTAGGAACCATGGTGGACGACGCTAAGCGATACGGAGCTTTCGTGGGTGTCTTGGCCACAAAACCCTGGTCAGCGGTTGACTGTTGCTGGCAAAAGACGGAAACTTTGTGGTGCAGCGGATGCGCGACGTTAAAGGTGCTGGATGGTGAGACGCATCTTGGAAAAGAAAGCATGCTCATCCTTGGTGGATCTTTTGATGTGATTGCGGTGGGGGTTACCAGATAAATTTGGAAATGACTTGTATCGTCCGCAGCTTAGTTTTGTCTCGGAAAAACAGTACGTAGACAAGTAGGCTTGCTCTGATCTACTCGCTCCGAACGGGCTTTGACTTGACACATGTAAACGGCACGTGCGCCATCGCCTGTCTCTTTCGGGGGGGGGCATTCTTAGATCGAAGACGAGTCGTATTCAAGCCTAGCAGCAATGTGTGGGCGGTGGCGCATGATTACGGTATACGACTGGTCACAAGTGAGCTTGCAAGACTTGACCCCTTTTAGAGGTGTAAAGATAAAATTGCTCGAACGCTCCGTATGGCTGCTACACCGAACTCACTTCAAACCTGACGATATGCTAACTAGTGAAGCGCCTGTAAAAAGCAATAGCTCAAGACTGCTGCATGTCGGATGAACAAATGGCACGACATTATCTATTTCAGTAATCCTGATTTGGCTCTAGAGGCTCATTAATGTGTATTTAAACATTCACGCTAAATTAAAGTGACAATCTTTCGAAAAACGCAATCGAGACATTTGAAAGACTTGCTTTGGTCACCTCCGCGTCATTAGCTTTGTACGCATTTCCTACTTGACAAATACTTTCTAGGTGTTTTATTTAGCAAAGCTGCAATGCTTAAATCTATGCAGGGTAGTTTCTGGAGTTGTAGTCGGCCGACGTTTATACAGCTAAGTGCAAAATGTCTTTTTATTTAACTATTTCAAAAGTAGGAGCATCTAAATATCCCGTATTCAAATGATACCCAAGAATTACATACGCGAAAAAATATTGCAAATTATGACATTCGCCTGGTTGCAAATATCTTGACACTGAACCATGGTTGTTTGTTGTGAAATAAGGCAAGCAAGGTCCTCTTTTTATTCCCGCGTATGAATCATATCCTTCCCTTTGTAACGGGCCGTTACGTTTTTATCGCCGGTGCTTCACTGATTATGCGTTATGATATTTTTGATAGAAAGTATAGCTTGCGATATCGAATTTTGTCTTAAAAATAAAATACTTCGAATGTTAAATCCAATGACTGTACAGTCATTGCATATCGAATAATCAATGTATTCCTTATTTCTTAAAAAAAAGGGCTGTGATATCTAATAGTAAGTACTACGCACACGTTTTTTGTTTGACGATTTGCACTCTCTTTGATATTCAAACATTAATTGTTGGACCAATCCCCATCCGTCAAATGCGCAATTTACACTGCTCCAAAGACTTGTTGTTGGTTTTGGCTTGTAGAGAAGGCTGTTATTTTTGGCTGTCGCTGCAGTTGTGGCGAGTGTCTCGGACCTTACACATAGGTAGTGTGCACGAAGATATAGCGTTTTCAGCTAAGCGAACAGATGAGTGCAACAAATAGGAGTTTAGAAACTAGCAAAACTTATGTATTTTGGTCCTATCTTTTAATAGATATATGCGCTATTTTCAACTCTGTAAATAAGGCAGGGACTATTTTCGTTTCGGTATCCTTCCAGACACCCATGGCTAAAATGATTCGGCGACCAGAAGCCACCATTGCTAAATGCTTCTTTAAGCAAAAATCTTGCTTTAGTATTTAGTGCTCGACTACTCATTACACTCTTCTCGTTTAAGACTTAGTTTGCATCTAAGAAAAAATTGTATTCATTAGTCAACAAAATTACATAAATACTTTAGATTGGTGACAGCGCTGGTCAAACAGACACCAAAAAGAGCTGCCATCTGGCCGAATGGTATAAGATAATCGTACCAATTTCCAGAAACGTTGCTTTGGCAATCGAAAAAGCTTTCGAACCAAATGCGGTCTCTGTGCCTAAGTCTGCGCCTACAACAGCAGCTACGCCTACAACAAAGACCGTGAAAGCGCCGTGGGTGGTAAAGCCGCTAGTCCGCCAGGATCCACTTGGGCAAAGAGGGCTCTGAAAGAACCTTCAACTTCACTACGGCAGAAAGACCGTGTGTGGTGCTCGCCTGGAGTTCCATGGACAATCCTGTCGTCGATAAACAAAGGGGAGTATTGCGGGCGCATTGGCAAGCACTTGCATGGCTTCTGCTTATTCTGTCGAGAGACCTCAAGCAAGCAACAACGCTGTCGGAGCGGTTTTTCTGCCCACAAATAAGGGCCGCAGAGCGTTAGAGTAGTTATCGGACCGGTCATGCAAAAAGGCTCCATTTGTAGAGACAGATAAAACGATTTTGAAGCTTTAGTGCTGAGTACCAGGGGCTACAAAACCGTTAATGACGACAACCCGTGATACAATCCGTGGGTTGGTTCGATAGCCGAAACCACTAATGCTGTAGGAGTTTGGCTTTGCGACTCGTCTACCGCAAGGTACCGACCCAATTTACGGTTTTGTGCAGAGTCCAGTCGCTTTTTGACAGCGAGTCCAAGGGTGATAAGAATGACGTCAATGTCATCATCGACAAAAAAATTAACACGGTTTTTATGTGGTCAATGCAGGTCTTGGCGTCGAGAAATGCGCTCATCTGCTTTGCAAACCGCGAAGACTCTCCAAGATCCAATCTTTGCGTACACTCAAAAAAAAATTATTCCAAAGATGTCATTAATACAGCGCGACATTATTGCGGTTGTGCGCGTGCTATTATCTCCGAAACAAATCTTGCTAAAAATCAATTTGGGGGGAGGGGCTTTCAAAAAGTCAGTGTATGATATTGGTATGGTAATACTCCTGAAAATCCCTCGGTAACGATACCACGATAGCTTTAACTATTCTGGGATAGGGTGAGCTTTCATTGTGTAACAACTTGAAGCTTAACCACATCAGACGAAGCACTTTACATCCGCGAGCTAAGAAAAAATTCATCTTGCCTATGCAAGTCAGCGTTGAGATTTCTTTGCTTTGGCATAATGCTAGAATAGGCACTGAAAAAGTGCAGCATGTGCTAGTATTTGATTACTATATATAGTCCAGCGCGGGGCCAAAACTCGAGGCCTATGTAAAAAAACACCTGATTTTGCTCGCAACACTCTTGTCGAAGGCAGTTTATGGAGTCCATGAGTTCTGTAAAGCAGAATGACTATACCGCTTTACAATAGTCACTTGCCCTCTGACAGCGCGTCTGCTGCACGGCGCACATAGCTACTAGCCTTGGTAATCAAGAAAAGCGGGGAGAGACTGTTCTTGGCCTATCTTTATGCAGAGTAGCAGTACCTGCACGACGAAGTATACGCTCTTGACTTTGCTCTTGTGGCGATCAGACCGCTGCTTCTTTAGACCCTGGACAGGCTCGGGCGACCAACCAAACAGTCTTATGAATTATTGGCTGCTGTTTAGCGCGGTGGTGGCCACGGGCAATATCAACCACCGTTTGGCCACCTTGTCGGCAACGTTGAGAGCAAGAAGAAATGCCAAAGTGTTACCGGGAAGTTCCCAAGACGCCGATATTCTGATGTTTACAGACTGTTTGAAGATACACCACATAGACTGTTGGTGTGTCGTAATCGCTTAAAAAAGGTTGCGGGTATGCGACGGCTCATGTCTTATCAAGATCGTAATCGGTCCGATGATACAATATTTCATCTTTTTGTAGATACCGGGATTGTGAGATTAAATGCCGTTATGCTAGCATTTAACAGAAACTATTCATCTTGAAAAAGATTCTAGAAAATATATATCAATAATCGAAAAAAAATGCCAAAGCAATCGCATGCTTCGCCCTATTATATTTCATTTCTTCTTTGCAAAATCAGACAAGTAGTTCCTCAAAATCGGTCTCCGATTGGACACCTGGTAAATCTTTATTTGAGTGTCTCCGTAATTTGTGTCTCCTTGAAGACTAATCGGAGCTTCTGAGGGAGCTTTAACGCACTGTTTAGTACAAAGTAAACCATTGACAAATTGTCAGCTCAAGATTGTGGAACCTCATCGCACATTGTGCGCAGAGACTTTAAAAACACGGCTGATGCTTTACATCTGGCCACCTGTCGGGAAAAATTTTTTTTGACTTCATCGGTTGGGTTTCTGGTAGCTAAGATAGAGTTGATCAAAATGCAGCGGTATTCGTGAGCCGTTATCCGAAGCAATGGTTTTCCGCAAGGCCATGGTGCTTGAATCTGCTAGCCGTGAACAGCCTTGCTGTTCGAACCCCAGTTACACTTGCTGAAACATGGGCCACATGATCAACCGACTCATGAACACGATTTATTATCAATTTTCAGCGAGCTGAATACAAAGCAGAGATATATGGGCTCCCAACAGTCCGCCAAACTTGGCAAGGGCTGTAAGGGCGAGCCGCGTATATGGCCCTCTGGCAGGTCACACACGACTTAATGTGCTTGGCCACCCATTTGTGAATGCAGGGCTACTACGTTGTGTAAACCGGAAAAAATAATTTGATCGGCCTTAATGGTCATTAGTTGAAGCAGCGTGTGGTTTAATATTATATAAAACCACAGCGACTCGGGCTAGGTCTTCGGGGTAGAACCTAAAGTTGCATACCCCCTCATTGAGATGTAACTGCACTTGGGAATAAGCTCATTTTAACATCTTCGTCTTCGAAGAAATATTGCACTAAAGATCCTTAATTGGCATCCGTTTCGTACGTCTGCAGACTTCGTTCTTCGATAGAGATTTTGCCTGTCGATGTAGTACAGCACAAATTTTGACGTTTTCAAACAAACTGGCAAGTTCATTGCGACTGCTAGCCTTGTTTTTAGGATGAAAAACATATTTTACGAAGAATGAAACCATGTTGTTTATGGTTGGTAAGAGTAGAAGACTTAATTGCCGTCTGCAATGATGCGTGCTCCAGCCATTAGAAATGTATTTGAAGCAGATGCTCACAGGGCTGTATGAATGCGTACATCATGGTATATAAACTCATGTCATAGCTTTATATGGTAGCCGCAAGCTGCCTGGACTGAAGCGAGATGACTCGCAAATGACTGCCCTCATCAAGTTGCAATAAGGCGTAACCGATGGCCTTATTAGCTTCATAAGTGACATTAGCCTCATTTATCCCGTTTCGTAAAGCCGGCTTTCCTCGATACTGTAACATGCACTTTGTCTCATGCTCCGCTGTATTTTTCTCTTATAATAGGACCGAGGCTTTGTAAAAATCAGCAATGCCAGCATTGTACGCGCACGAAACGCTAACTTGGCCTATTCTTATAAAATTCTATAGGAATGTGGCGTAAGACAGGCCGCTATATTCCGCCCCAGAATACGCGCGACACCCTTTAGGCCTTCTTTATTTTGCCCCAAATAAACAATTGTCAAAGCTGGCATAAGGTGTATTAGTATTCCTGACTCAACACGTGTCTTACATAGCCTAAATCAACCTTCAGTCCGACGGTTCTCGTTCAAAATGGCTTTGGACATACATTTCGTCGAGGTGAAACTAAAAAGGTCATTTTAGTCGAAACAATGGTATGGCCGGCTTGGCTGAACGTTGCCGGAGCGTTAGTGAGCGATTGTAGTAAATATAAACTCTCCTAAAGCATACCGTTAAGCAGACTATACACCGTGTATGGTATGTCTGACTTCCTCATTTGTATTTGACAGTTGCACTAAATTTTGTGAGTTATCCAACGTGTAGTCGAACATTCTGTCGAACAGCACGCCGTTCTCTAGAATTGTTGTATGTGCAGGTACTATCGCACTGTTGAGCTAATCAAAGCATGTGCTAAAGGCCTATTCCATTAGGATTCCAAATACAGAAAGCCGGTGACGAGTGCACGAAATTTGACTCTCATACCATGTCAGCCTTTGGCTTTTCGGCGAAACGACATAAAATAGTATGCATTGCTTTCGACAAGATGACCGCTTCCTAGTGGCAAAGTATTTTATATCAAAATAGGGTCAAACTCACGTCCTGCTTTTTTAGCAGGTAGTGACTTTGATCGAAAACCACATGAAATTTCTCTAGGAGCCTAGATCTTTTCAATGAAGCCGATTCAAACTTTCCTCCTACACACCCAAAATTTGATAATGTTTTTAAAAAAGAAACTATTCTTTGTAGACAGTATCTTCAACAAACATTTCGGTTCCCTGCTCATCCAAATAAATCTCCTTGAAGATCTTCGAGGTTCAGCAGCTTAATATCTTTTAAGGAGCGTGCACCATAACACAACATCCACATGAACTTGCAATTACGCCGGAAAACCAGGTAGTTCTACCAATCTCGGGGAGTTTAAGCGAGGACATATTACACCTCCACTCATATCGTGCGAAGTTTTGTTAAAGTTGTGTCACTTTATCTATATCACTGACATTTGAATTGTAATATATAGCATCTTTGGCAGATGGCTCAACCCGCTTGCGAAGATTCAAAGACGCCGTGACGTCTGTATACAGAAAGACGTCAGTGCCTGCAATCCTCTTTATTTTTGATTGACCGCATAATGTTTTAGGGTTTTTCAAGGAAGTTTCACGCACAACACGGGTGAGAACAAGACATAATGTATTGGCTGGTGTGCTTATCATTATCTCGTCAATCAATCCAGACTTTTCCTCTCTAGCCACGATTTACCCGCATCAGGTAAGACTTAAACATTTTTCGGAAAATTGAAAGCTCTGTGTTGTCAAAATCCTTTACTTAAAAGTGTTTAAACCCGGCTGGACTTGGACTCAAGATACGGTGTTAAACGGTGAATCGATTATTGTAAATTTGTCTTCGAGTATCGCGCCTTTCATTGCACCTTGGAGACAACGGATGGAAAATCTGCCATACAATGTCTAAACTTGAGGCATGGATGGGTAGTAAATATAGCAGCCAAATGAGCTTCATTCTCGTGGCTGATATACTACAACGATATCAACGAAAGTTCCATCCCATGTTTAATCTCAATGTTAATCGTTCTTAAAGCTGCCAGTTGTAGCACTTACCCAAAACAGTAAAGAGTCAATCGAATAACTTTTATATTCTTCGTCGAACAAGTCTGTGGTGCTACTTCTGTCAAACTAAAATGTTGCATATGATGGTATTACATAATGCCGAGCTTATGTGCTTGACATTTAACCTTACATTGAAGTGAGCCTAATAATATGAAGGCTATTAATGCATAAAAAAATCCTACCAATATTCAACAACTTTGCAGATTTCAGAAATTTGCCAAGAGGCCTGAATTGCAAAATCGTATAGTCACTTACAAAAAAGGAAAGTGAAACCAAAACAGATTAGAATTGTAATTCGAATCAGTCTTCAGACTTCTGTCTAATGCACATTTTGATTTATTAACAATAGAGAGGGTAGACAACCGCTCACCGGAAAATTACACATCTTTCCGCACGCCTCTTATGTGCAAGATGCTAGTCACGTCTGATATCATTTGAAATCTAATTCTTTCTGCAAAGTTTATGCGATGAATAAAACTCTTGCCGCATATATCGGATGTGTAGCGCACGCAACCTAAAAGGCTTTCTGACTTCTTTAAGCCTTTATATTTGCCCTGTCTGCTTCTAGTCAGCTTAAACGCACCACGGCGATATTTTAAGTAAAGTCTATGCACTCGAGTTCAGGTAGCACAGTCTTTGGTGGCTCTGATGGTAGAGCCTACTGTAAGCCTAAATTTTTTGAACATCCTTCACCCAAGAGAGTTTTTTTGTAAAGCCTAATCTTTTCGCTTTTTTCTTGCTGATTATGCCATCCATATCTGGTAGCCCTCCATGGAGCTATGGTGCTCACTTTAAAATGCTATCGTTTGCGCCTTCTGTAGAAGTATAACGAGCCGAGCTTAGTCACCTGAAGACTAACATTTAATGGTGCCGTCACGATACCACCATATGTAAACTTACCCACGTTTCTTTTTGAAAAAGCTACAGAAGTAAGAAAAATGAATCATAAAAGCGGGTTAAGTGACTGGCATTTTTGATCTTCCCCCACCAACCGATTCAGCTTTCGTGCTTTTCTAGTCACGGATCGCCCAAGATTTTGTCCATGTCAACGGCACGAAACAACTCCGTGCTGTGAAATAGTCCCCAAAATTTATAGCGAGGTAGGTGTAGGCTTAAGAAACGTCTATTATTGATTCATTAGTCAGTCAACCCGAAAAAAATTTTTTTGTCGCACTCGCTAAGAACATTAGTTATTCAATTGTTACCGGTGAAGATAAATTTACGATGTGACAGCATCACCCAAGTCTGAAAATGGTTTTAAAATAGCGCAAAAAAGAAGCCGACTCCCCTTCCTGGCATCAGTAAAAAAAACATCATGAGGGCTCACTTCATCCCAGAAGAGCTCCCCACGTGTTCTGGCGACTAGACTGTCTCTGACTCTGAAGGCGCAGCTGTCGTCAACAACCTTGCAAAGATTTTTAGCAGAACGAAGATTTACTTCGTCATTCTCCTTTGGAAAGTTCCTCGAGCTTGTGTCCATGCTCACCACATAAATCGACGGATGTCACTTTTCGAGGCGCGTTTAGTCCATTAAATTGCATACGAGCCAGAAGACTTAGGAAATTACTACTCGGTGTCCCGTAGGTTTGTCTAAAGCATGCCGAAGGGGTGAGCCTGTATACAACTTTGCTTCTCTTCAAGAGCAATTTCATATATCTCAAACATTGTCTTTACCTGCAATCTATCAAGCTGGGTGAGAGACGGTTTAGCGTCCGACCTTGTATAAACGGAAACATCTTAATTATGTTTGAATTAGAAGTGGCCATCAACTCCTTTTATTTGTGCATATTTACATGGAACTCGAAAAAATATTTACCGTAGCTCATTCGTGCTATTTAGAGCGCATGACACGCATCTAAAGTGTTTCACGTAGCATATGGTCTGGCCTGCGATGAATCTTAAAATCTTGTTTAATTCGATCATTCATCATAAAAACGCTCAGATCGATCTCCATAAACTCATCATCCAAATCACTGAGATAAGCTACGAGATCGGTCTTGTACCAGACACGAAAGACTGTATGAGCAGACAATGGCGGCTTTTGCGCGAGCAAAGCAAGCTTGGTAAGCCTTTCTTTCTCAAATAGGGAAGGGTATGGTGGAGAAGCTCAGCTTTTTGACATCTTTAGCCGAATTGTTGATCTCGAAGACGGATCAAACAGCGCTTTTGTTCATGTTTTGAAAAAGCTGAACGACGTTATGGTTTCATTCGCATTTTTGAACAACATGGCCGAACGCACATTTTATGGTGCTATGAATTTGGAAGATAGCGATTTTCGTGCGACAAAAGAGTTGGATACCAGTCATAGTAGTCGATTGGGCTAGCGGTATGCCATGTTTAGTGATGTCTTAGGGGCTACCAAATGCTCAGGTGATGTATACTAATGTGGTGACACAAGAAATCTGACGATTGAACGTTTAGTCCAAACATTCTTTGACGATAATTACATCCATAGCCGTTTAAAGCAAAAGCTGCTTGGCTGATTAGGTCAACTAATGTGACCCATGCCGACCACTAAGTTTTAAGCTTGGACCGACAATTGTATTTGCAAATCTTAGGTATTGACTGCTTTGCAAGCAGTCATAGAAGCAAAGAGGATCACAGAAATGTGCAAGTTGTTTTAGCTAATATAACTTCACATTTCAAAAAGAATTGGCTGAAGTGATTTGGCCTATTTAGCTATTTGGACAAGTACATCGTTGATCTTGCGGTCTTTGCAAAGCCTACTCTTAAGAAATTGAGTGCCACTGAGAAAGCCAGTTCTGAAATGTTCTTGACTACATGAGAAACCAGCAGGTAGCTGTTGTGTGACAGTCGAAACAAAGTCGTAAAGTTCATTCGCATCATTTCTGACGCCATAATTGGCTGCGCGATACTGTGATTCGATCTGGATTGTCATTGGCAAGTTGTATAGGCAGCTTAAAGCTGTCGAACGAAGCTACCTCATCCGTTGCAGGGATGCATAATACGTGTGTATCTGTAAGAAGCAAAGGTCTTTGAAGTCTATTCGGACCACGCTACATTGTTTGTGGTGCCAAATACGACTTACTCGTCGTAAAGAATGACAAGACGGGTAACGATCTTGCTCTGCCTAAATCAATTTCTCAATAACGCATCGCTTTTTAGGTCTTTGTTGTTCAAAGCAGGACTGGACAAGAAATCAGTCAGGTACAGTCTATGTCAAAATCTTCTCAAAGCACCAATGTTGTTTGACATGTGTTTGCGCTTACGCTTCTAAGTTGGAAGAAAAATCTCAAATATTTTTTTTTGTGTATTTAGTACTAAAAACATTCCAATTGAACTGATTTGTCTGGTATACATCTGCAAAACCAATTATTGCTTCATAGGAGCTTTTATTGTTCTGCAGAGACACGGGCCCACGTACACCATTGGCAATATAGACGCGTCAACATGTGTACTAAAATGAATTAACGACCATCGAGGCTACAAGTCCTAAAAGGTATGTGGCATTTGTCCTTGCGCTCGACTAGTGACGACTTCTTTAAGCATTTTGCGCTGATACCCGCGGCGATCGATCTGACAGTCGATTCCATGAAGTTTCGAAGAGTCCATCGTTTTATTTAAAGGTTCTTATTGATCTAGAACCGCATGAATAGCCGTTAGGATACATCGCCTGAAAACCAAGCCCGTAAATTTTATCGTGCAAGAGCTTAACCTTCGCACGAATGGGATGCAAGGCTCAGACGTGAGCGGCCTCATATAGCACTTCATGACTGTCACGGCGAGTTGTTCCTCCATGTGGAGTGCGTAGTGCAGCAGAGGCGCTCTCACGTCACAAGAGATTTTTGCAAAATGGCACAGCTATCCTATTGATGGCACTCGTAGCATTCGCTGCACCGTCTTTGTCATGACTACCAGCTGGTCGCTAAGATTTGACATTTAAGCAACGCGCATCGCGAGGAAAAAGCGGTCTTCTGAGCAATGTGTTGAAATATTAAGTTCCCAGTGCCTTGCTCTACTCGAAGTTGTGCTCTTTAAGACTCACAAAACTACACACTGTACCAATGAGTCATGGATGGAAAGGATGTCGTCGATAGAAATCAGCTTTTAATTATTGCAAATAAAATTACACCTAAATACAGAACATACTTCTGTGGTGGTAAAAATGCTGGAAGCACCGAAGAGCTTCCTGAACCGAACCCTGACCATTTGGCTTCTCGCGACGCCGAGTGGAACCTTCACGCATATCTGGTACCATTACGCACATTGCCGCCGTGTGCTTTCCTTGAAACAGGAAAGCCTTTTAAGCAAGCTTTGATTGAGAATTCGACGCGAAGATTGAACGCCGGAAAGGTCTAGAGGCGTGCCAAGCAGATGGGAGTAATGTTCGACACCATTGTGTGCGTTGGCCGGGAATTACTCCCGAGAACAAGTAGAATTTAGCTTGGACAGTAACATGCGGTGGTATCATATCCATTGGGTCTAGTCTAAGAATAAACCGAGGACTGTCATGTTTGGCCTCACCGTCTTTCCTCTAATTACCCACACTAGTGATCAAGGTCATTCTAAAATGGGTCCTGGCTATGCGTGACCAGACGGCTAAATGTCATCAAAGTGCTAAATGGTCCTTGCGTCACCAACCACTCCCATGTCATGCCACTAGATACCAGGGAGCCATAAACTGATCTGTCTTTTAGATGGAACCTTTTATACGAACAGTGAGTCTGACGACAATTTTGATTATTTCCAGACGTATTACCCCCAGCGATGGGGTTAATTGAACAACATGATTGTTGCGATGTAATTCTTCACTTCCTCTCGCGACACCCGCATTAAGTGAGTGCTCGACGAAGCGCTCGCGAAGCTCCTCGTCGTTTTCGTCGCCCGAATGCGGAGGTGTCTGCGGACTTCCGATCGAGGAAGAGAGTGTAGGGCTCTTCCAAAACCTTTCTTACCTCAATAAATTCCTATCAGAAAGGCTCAACACCCGCGGCGATCGCCCATCCTTTGGCACAAGCCAATTTTGGCATGGAGATGCAGTGGGTCGTTACATTAATTTAAGACTTTCTGATAATTGTCTACTTCTCGTCAAAAAGAGCCCCAAAAGAATGATGACTCTGAGTATACGACAGACAACTTGTCAATATTTGCATACTGTTGCATACTGAGTTACTCTGATTGATACTTAAATAAATGTAACCCCTGCAAAATTGAGTTTGGTGTTTTAAAGGCTGGACCAAAAACATATTATGGCATCATAAAAATCAGTCTCAAAGCTGTAGTCTCTGCACGCTTGGAGCTACTTCAAACTGAATTTTGTAAGCAGTGGTTCACCGAAAAAATTGTATACCTTCCTGCACACCCTCGCTGTACAAGGTTCTGTGTGATCCCCATCGCGTTCTTGATCATTTAAAAATTCTTGACTCTTATTGGCTCATTTTTGCCTCAGTAAACAACCTTACAGCAGCGTCTCAGGCAATTCGTGGCCTTTTTGTTCAAAAAGGATTTTTTGCCAAACCTCTTTTGAGTGTAAATGTCGCGGGCAGTTAAAAGCAGCTGGGGAACAGAACGCTACAGCAGTCGAAGCTGGTATTCTAGGCTCTAAAGATTTGACCTGTTAGTGTCCGTGGGTATTGCGAACCTAAAGAGCAAGATGTGTCTTACTTTGTGTGGAACGCGAAGTAAGACGCCCAAGTGTACAAATAGGCCTTTCTTGATGAGGCACCTCTTACGATCGTCTTTGCGTGTCTATCATGCAAGAGTAGAGCAGTTATAGGGTCCATGTTTTTGAAGCCGCGCAAGGAAGATTCGGCCATCTCTGGCGGTTACATTACTTTAATTATCAAGGTGAACAAATCATTGCCCGACGTCGCTCCAGTGCTCGCGACATGACAGAAATCAAGGGAGGGAGGAAGCGACTCTTAACTTACCGGGATGGCCAAAGGCCAGTCTCCGCAAATTTATGCAATCACGCTTCGCTGACGTTCCTACTCCGCGCGAGTTTTTTCGAAGAAAATGGCGTTCAATAGGCGTCGCAAGGAACGTCTTGCAACGAAAGAGACGTTGCGCCATCTTATATTACTTCCATTCACCCTTCGATAGCTGAGCTTGCAAACCATTGATGCGAGGCTGCGTGTAGCATCTCAAGCTACCACTTTAGCCTAAAGACTGTGTGAGGCCAGCCGGATCTGATATAGCGAGCCAACAGCTCAGCAAGGTAGGTCCAATCATCGGAGAGCGCTTTATGCATTTGTAACTGCCGCCGTTTCCTACAAACGAAACGGCTTCGAATCATGAGCTATGGTGAAAGACTTTCTAGAGTGAGTCAGTGCATCTCGCATGGCTTTTTGAGGACCCGACACGCACCGAAACTGTTTCCTTTCGGCGTGAGCTCTCTACCGCAGCGCGACATGTAGAGCCAAAAATTTATCGCCCTGTCGGGAGAGGGAAAACATCCTTGCTTGCCTTTTTGAAAAAGGGATATGATTTTGAGTCGTACCGCTCTGTCGTACTGACCAATCCCGTCGCCGTGGTTGCAGCCACTGCGCGACGGTTCAGGTCGCTATTCTTCTTATTCCAGCATCGAACGGGTCCAGTACGGTGTGGCAGGCTCACTTGTCGCCAGTTATAGCGTCCACAACTTGGACTAGGCTCGACTACGTCACGTCTGCAGACTAAGGTGGCCATTATGAAAAGAGACAGGCGATGGCGAGAGCCACATTTCTGATGGCCAATTGGCGCCAGTGCCGCTCAGGTCAGCAGCACTCTCGAATTAGTGACGAGTGGACACTAGCCGACGCTTAGCTCACTACACCGAGACAGAACTGCGGCGCGGTCGGAACAAATCATTTCCCAATTCCTCCAGTGCCCCCCACTCGATTAAGTTGCCGACAGTCTTCATGTGCGCTACATCATCCCGCGCCTTTATCGTCGTGCATCCGCTGCACTGTACACCGGCAGTCCACATGACGCAGGCGAGTTGTCCAGGCCAAGTCGCGTCGCCAGTGAGCTACAGCGGCAGCGCTTCTCCTCCGGTCGTCAGTCCAATCACCAAGAGAATTCGGAAAAGTCGCGTCATCTTTGATTTTTCCACCGAAGAGATGGCCAAGTACTTTCATATGTCCCAGCGCGAGGCTGCACAGCAGCTCGGAGTTGCGACGGTGACCATTAAGCGCAATTGCCGACGTCTTGGCATCGTTTGGCCATATCGACTGATGAAGTCGAAGAAGCACGTGGTGAACTGGTCGGCAATTTCACGCGAGGACGCACAGCGGATCCGGCAAGAGCGGGCGCTCGAACGGGCCAAAGCCGGTCGTTCCCCATCGAGTTATTGTCGACGACGGTTATCCGATGTGTCGGATGATGAAGCGGCTGCAAAGGTCATGACGATGCTTAGCCATAGCAGCGACGGCAGAGTCGAGCTTACAGAAGCAGGTCGCGCCTTTGCTCGTTTGCCCTTGGATTGCAACAACACATTCTAGTGCAAACCTTATTGTCGTCTAGTGAGTGCCGTAGTGTATTATGTCTTCTCATCAAATTGCTGCCTTAGAAAGTTTTTTATTAACATAATTCCAAGAAATATATGAAAGAAATGTCCAACGGATAGATATCCGTTTTCTATATGGTCAGAGAGAAGGCAGTCAAAGGAACATTATGTTTTTGAAGATACTCTTTGAGAGATATTTGCTACCGCGACCCTTGTATCCAGCGTCTCTTTGCTGGATATCCATGACGTTTGCGCGACGCATTGTAAGCAGACCGTTTTCCGTTATAGTTTATGTCTTTCCTAAGAAGGATCGGAAAATACGAATTGTCTGCGGGGTGCCATTGAGTCTATAAGCCAAGTACAAAGAACTTTGGTAGCCGACTGTCAAAAGATACCATAAAATATTATTGCTCAGCATCAATTTCTTCAATGAGCTGCTGATTGTTCAGAGATGAATAGACCTTCTTAGGTCTGGAGAGCATTCATGATTGCAAGATGGTCTCTCGAAGAGACGTACTTACAACCGTGGACGAAAAGAGGAAAGTCCCTGCGTAGCGATTTAAGTCGCTTGAAAAATGTGGGATTAAATTTATAATATCGTAATTAATAATCTAGCTCTTAAATTGCATGACTCAAACAATTTATGTTATTGCTACGATTCCATGATCACTAAGCTCAATTTTGCAATTTAGGCAGGGTTCGTATGCATGTTAAAGTCCTTCGAGATGCCTTTCCGGTAGAACGTCTATTGTGCACCAAAAGCCATCATTTCTTGAAAGGTTCTTTTAACGGAAGCCAGCTAAAACACAAAAGTTGTAGAGGCATGTAACATCCTCCTCACTTACACTTATATTACATCCAAAACGAGAGGGTGAGAGTTTTCATCATCTGTTGACTTCAACACAAATATCGGTTTGGCTATGGCGATGACCAAACAGGCAGCAAAGAGGGTTGCTTTGGCTTTCAAAAGTTCTATGTACCATTGTGTCAAAGGCCGCGTTTACAACAAAGCCTCCGTCTGCGCCATGACCGGAGATTCATAGCTCGCCAGAGGGGCGCTTAAGCAAGGATGACTCTAGTGGAGTTTTTTCGCTACACTGCGGTGGGAAATGCGCGCTTGCCGTTTTCTCTTGCTGGTGGACCGCAGACACCTCCGTCTTGAAGCGATCGAGATGGTGAGGAGGTCCATGGGCTATCTATCTTTTGACGCTGCAAAGAGACCCAAGGGCAACTATGGTGTCAGCACGGATGCAAGCCTCTCAAGACATTAGACTTGGCGTTAGGCTCACCGATCATGCGGAAGACTTCACCAAATACAGGCAGGGAAGTCAGCACCAGGTATGCCTTTGCTTCTTGCTATTCAATGCTGGGTACTAGAAAGAAAAGAGTGAGGTCGAAAAATACAATCCTTAATACATTTCTCGGAAGAGTTTAATTACCAAAATCAATAACTCGATCAATGTGACTCATACACGACCGGGTCCGACGCAAGAACTGTTTCGTAAAACGCCTACTTTCTCTTTGATCAACCGAAGCGACAACAAGAAGAGAATCTCACCCGGCCGATGCAAGATATGACCTCCAGCAGGATCCTTATATATTTTGCGCACCGCAAGCGCTTTCCAAGAGCTCTTTTGTATTTGCAGCTTGGCTCTAATGGAGCCACTGTTGCAGCATAACCTTTCGGTGGCTATGTGTGTGCATTCGGCATTCCATCAAATTTCGCTAGAAACTTTCG
Organism: Plasmopara viticola; assembly: GCA_001695595.3. Taxonomy (NCBI): domain Eukaryota; phylum Oomycota; class Peronosporomycetes; order Peronosporales; family Peronosporaceae; genus Plasmopara; species Plasmopara viticola. The sequence continues at coordinate 315,130 of MBPM02000032.1, forward strand.
TCCGGCGTCGTGAGAAGCCAAACGACAAGTGGGTCCAGAAATATCAATGGTACTATTAGCAATGTTTTCATTTAGGTTTAGAAATGAACGTAATGTAAGATTATGTGATCTCCAAGTTGTCAAAGCTACATTGACGACATTCTTCCGTCCGTGACAAAAGTAAACTTACGAGCCTGGATACAAATCGATCCCATATACTTTAGCGTGCGGCCAAAAGTCTCTATTTACTAATGAACCGTCAGTTGCTTTAAAAAATAAAGTTTTTCGAATGATACGAAAGTCTGCATAACGACTCGCACGAGTGCTGTCAAGCGGATGACCTCGCCAGCGCTCGGTTTAAATAAAAGTGCTTCTACGTAGCGATGCACCTCACAAGAAAGTGGTGCTAGCCTTGAAGGTCAAGCATCGACTTATGAGGTTGCATTCCTTTCGTCCTTGTGTCTTCATCACGAGTAGCAGCTCATCTTCTGCAACCAACTGTACGCGCTCGAAGTGCTCTCCAGAAAGACTTTTGTGGTCAGAGCGTGAGTAATTTGCACTCTAGTGGTAATTGATAAAAGCACGGACATGTGACCATGACCTTAACAGTTCCATTGGCTGTCAGCGTTTTAGCGCAAGATATTCGTTTCTAATCGGAACATCGCTCGGCTCTCTAGTTAGCTTCGCGATCTGCCGGTCCCTCAAAGTACACAGCTAAGGCTGCAAGCACAATCAGCTGCCGTATAGTCGCCCGTGGCAGCCTTCTCAGCAAAGTCGAGTGCGGGAGCAACATTTTTTAGAGGTGCAATGAAATGTATGAGACTCGGGGTCCTAATGAGATCAGCACTTTTATTGACTTCCCGCAAAAAAGCTTGGGCTTCAGAAGTGTCTAGAAAACGTCGACGATATTTGCCTCTCCATAAAAGAACAGGACACAAAAGATCTTGCTGAACGGTTTCTTTTACTATGAAGAGAACGCAAGTTTTGTGCTTTCTTGCAGTAAATTTAAGTATTCTGCAGCACTTATTTCCTTCGTTAGTAAACATGACAGCTGCAATCATGCTCCTTGCTCTTCTATTTATGTCAGCCGCCTTCTATTTTCTTTACGTGCTTATAAGACTTACTGGATAATTAGGATGTCTGGGCATGATTATATAGAAGAAATTGCAGATAGTGTCGAGTGTAAACTTAGCCAGTATCAAATTGTCGATTCACAAATGTGGCACCTCAAAGCCTACATACGTACTGTGTCTTTGCGCACACTGCTCGCCATTCGCGTCGGATCATCGCTTTTGGATGCTCTACTTTTGACATTTGCAGATGGCTTTTTAACAATTGAAACAGCGGTTAAATCGCAGGCCATTATCTGACACCACGGTGTTCGAAAAGCCACCTGAATTTGATAATGTATCGATAAAAGTCTTCCTATCTGTTCTGGCTAGATTGAATATGTGATGATCAGGTGGCACGCGGACACCACCATACCCGTCTCGTCATCGATTCCTAGCAAGCCAAATTTACAGAGTAGTGTATAAATAGAACACCAATATTGCCGGAATCTGGAAAGTTAAGCTGCGCACCGCCTTCTGGAACGTCCCATAGGTCCTTACATTTTGGTCACTAATTTGTATATGTCGGACCGTGTACGTTATAAAGCTGAAAATTAATTAAAAATATCACTAATTACCACTAATTGGAGCATCACGTGTCTTTTTCTATTCAACTTCAATTTTTTGACATTTTGGCAGCTAATTGTGCAGGATAAAGGAGAATCAACCCTTAAGAACAGCAGTCCAGCTCCCAGTCATAGCTATGTAGCTTAGACCGCTAAAAGAGAAGCACTCAACTCTAACATTTTTACCTTTGATAAAAGATTGCACTTAGTGTTCTTGATTGGCATTCATTTTGTATGTCTGGCCAGTTTACTCGCCACCTATGCTTACAGCCCTGCTAACTCAGTCCAGCTCATATTTTGGCTGTGCACAAAAGCACGTCAACAAGCATAATCAACTTGCCAGGTTTGTACTTAGTGCTAAAGCTATATATCGCGCAGGACGGCAGCGATCATACCTAATCGGGCCGTCTTTATCGCCATCCTCCAGCAAACATGGTCTTAATAAGCCACAAAGGGCTTTCAACCTAGATGATGCGCATCAGTGGAAACAACATGGCCAGTAGCTCTATATCGTGAACGAAGTAGCTCCATATGCCGTTGAGGTGCTCTTTGCTGTCTAAGCTATAAGCGAAATTGTTCGCTGATGAATGTCCTCATCAAACTTTAGTAGCGCGCAGCCAATATCTTGGTTTAAAGTTTCAAAATGTTTGCCAAAAGATCTTGTCTTGTTAATCAAAGCCATATTTAGTGCCTGCTTGAGCATTCCGTGATGCTACCAAAAAATATCTTTGTGGTGCCCTTCCAGCACCGCACAATAACCATTATCAGTAAATTAATTAAAAGCTTTGCGACTCTCTCATGGCCAGTATTGTACGTAATGACGTCGAAAACTTGTCTTTGTGGCTTAAAAAAGCTTCTAGAGTCGACGCATCTCTATTGAAAGGTTGTATCCTTAAAACATGTTGAATGAAAGTCGAATTTGTCGATATAGCTGGTACATCGACAATTTAAACTTGTTAGGTTCCATATGGTAGCCCATTTCAACCACAACCTATCTCCAGACGTACTAAGCGCCGTATGAAGAGCATTTGACACCTTGATTTGGTTAACTAGTAGCCATCTGCTAAAACCGAAACGCTTTTTGATGTTAACCCAACCATGCGGTCATTTAACACGTCTTTCATTAAATAAGCGCTCGTGCAATTACCACTGCACTGCTTTCATTACTTAAGCATGGGCATAGTGTCATGTCATTCTTTACATATCGTGCAAACAAGACTTCAATGGGCCGACCCTGCTCTGGTGACAGTCACTGTTTTTCGGTCTGCCAGCACTTTATGACTTTCACGAAATCATTTCGATTAAAAGCTCTTTCACTAATTGTTCTCGTCGTATAATGTAGTGACGTTACAAAATGACGTCATCAAGTGACGTCAAAGCTGACCGTCACAATCGCGAGATCGTATTGAGATGACTTAGCCGCTCAGCTCACATTGCAAGCCGTTGAATCTGGTAATACTCTTTTTCAATGTAATTACGCGTGAACCCCAAGTGGTGTTGCAAAGTCGAAATGACATGGCCGTGAAAATGCCTTTGCTATGATGCCCACTAGTATATTTTAATCTCTCAATATTTAAGCTTGACTAGACTCAATTTGCCATGTCACCATTTTACGATCGTGGCTGGTTGGCTTTTTGTCATTTCAATGCCTAAATGGTTAGCGCCAAATATTTTTTCTTCAACTATTATATACTTGTTGTAGACGATGCACTCAATTGCAGCCAGACAGAGCGCAATGTCATCACTTGTGCTGGTCCACAAAAATACGATCGAATTTTTTCTTGCTCTCACAATCTCCATAAGTACAGGTGTGTGTGGCAAAAGGCTGGCTTGCGGTCAGCATGATCGCCATTCCAGTCTTCATGTATTTACCCGCAAAGGTCGATCTGATCGATGGGCTTTCGTGATAAGTCATGCTACATAATTTCTTGAAGATGCAAAACATCCTTTGCTTGCAACCTAGTATTTTGGCTTGTGGCTCCCCATGCTGTGGGTTACATATCTGACGGAAATTGCAATTTTACGGACGTGTTGCTTTTTGTTATGTGCTTTAAAGCATTGACGAACTTGTATCAACCTTTTGTCGTCTCAATGCATGCCTTTTGTTCTGAGATCAATTCGGTCGAACTTACCACTGCCTTGTACCCACTCAAGCGGAGTCGCATGAAAGTGTCGTCCGAGTACTGTCACAGGTTAGTGTAACGTGGTCGTTGGCAGTCGATGTTTAAAACGAGTACACGCATCCCGCTGTCGGTCATCCTGAAGCAAGTCTTAATTCTGCGCAAAAACTCTGTTCAGCTGCTAGCTACGAGTACATCGTACACAAAAATTAGCATTAGTAAACAAGGGCCGTCGACATCCTTATTGTAGAGAAAGGGATCAAAAGCAGACACTTGCAACTCAACAGAGTATTTGACTGGTCAAAGGTCTCTTCCAAAACGTGATGCGTGCTCAAGGACGTAGGATGCTACCACTAGCTCCAAGGAAGCTAAATGCACCTCCAGTACCACAAGCCAAACGACTTTTCGATGACGCCGTATAGAAAAGCCGCGACAGAATAAGTCGTGGAACTATTCACATGACTTGGCTTATCTGATCACCATATGCAGTATGACATAATAGACTTTAAGGGAGAACATTTCTGTGTTACTGATGGCACACTACTGTCTGAAACATTTTGGCACAATACGCGCTTTGTACTTTTGAGTCAATCTATTATGTTAACGCTTAATTTTAAGACTCATTTGGTAGTTGTTAGTAGCATGTCTTCCTGCAGGGAGCTTGAAATACTGAATGCGCTTCGAAGTCGAATCGTTTTCGCTCTGTTTAGACTGCTTTGTGCCGATTCCAGTCTGCTGACTTCGTCTTGGTAAGTTGTTATCTTAGAAAAATTGATGGTTTTGACTACATTGGTCCTTGCACAACAATAGATGGAAAGCGTTGATTATCTTCAGGCGCGTTCTTTCTTTTTCATCCATCTAGATATGAGTCTTGCCACTTTTAGCATCTTCTCATGATACTCTTGGCGTTGATGAGTTAAACTACAAATTGAAATTCTTGTAGATGAGAACTTCTTATGCTTTCTTGCATAGTCTATCACCCATGCCAAGCAAACAAAATTAAGACTTTCTTCATCACTGCCCGAGACATCGATGCTCGTAAAAGCAAGGCAGAAAGTCGACTGAACGAAAATTAACGTCGCTGCCAGTCATTATTGTACAGACTTAGTGCCAAATACCGTACAGTACGTCTTAAATTTTGACGTCAGACGCTTGCCTATTAATAGAAGCACAAGTTCAACAATGCCTTCGACAATCTTGATTGCGGGTTTTTTGCCGTTTGTCACAGAGAGCTTGCTAGCATTGTGCTCATTTCTTCTTGCGAGCTTAGTCTTGTCATTGCATATGTAATGTTTTAGTTGTCAGCATTCCACGCATACGCTTGCCTGCTGAAAGCGTGTCTTTGACCGAGATTGCAAGCGCAGTATGGTCGTACTCGAAGTCATCGCTCGGTCGATAGCAAGCATCGTTTGTCCTAAATCTACGAACTTGGACACCACGTCGAGCACCTGGTCGAATTTGGTCGAGCACCACCCCGCCGAGTGCCTTAACTTCTACAGTGTGTGTTCTGGAGGTTTTCTCGCTTTGTACGTGACATTTTTGCTACTTCTTCAGCGTAAATTGTCACATTTTAAGCTTTGTCGCTTGATGCATTCATTCTTTTATCATAATTTCTAAACCTTCGTGCGTCCTCACTTCTGCATTGCTTAAATATAAGCCCGACATGTTCATAGCTATTGAGTAGACCGTTCAATTAGCAACTTGCAATGTCTTATAAAACATCACTACCTTTAATCACTTCCTTGGTGGAGAGCTTCTGCCTCGAGTAGATGCGACCATCTATTGTGACCCACTGTAGTGCGTCTTAATACTCGCAAGCTTCCTCACATTCGCTGGTAACGTGGTGACAACCCAAAACCATACATAGAGGTATTAGTTTACATGCGACGATGCTCGTTCTGACAAGATTGTCAGAGGCACGAGCACCAGCAAAGGTCACAGTCACCTTGAAGCTGGTGATAAGCCACATTTCTTTAGCAAGGAGCACGCCAGAGTAGCCTTTGCCGGTGAGCTTTTAGATGAGGACTATGGCCGACTTTTTCGAGATCATGAAAGCTGGGATTAAAGTGATGAGCAAAGGCGAAGCGAGGTAAAGTTATGCGAAAGTGTCTAAGCGAAGAAAATTAAGAGGATCCACTTGTATAAACCCAGAAGACTCCAAAGTGTTTTATTGATAAAAAGCTTACAAGCTCTATCTAAGATGCTCTCCAAATCATCCTGCTCGTCTAATTATCAAACGATTGACGTTGCTACCTTTGTCACAATCGTGAGGTCGTGCTAAAACAACTTGGGCCAACTGTTTTTCAGAGTATAATACAAGTATATACAACTCATACCACTTGGCCACAGGAGAAAAGCAATCCCATGTAGTAGCGAACCTCCATTGCGGCTTGGCGTCAATAGTCTTGTGCCATTAATTTGTTTCGTAACTTGTCGTTCTCTGCGTGTGCGTGTTAGGCAAAAGCAATTCTCTCTGGTACTCACATAGCCTCAAACATGACCTCGAGAAAAAGACTGGCCTTGTCAATATTTACACGCTTTGGGATAATAGAGCGTCGCATTGCTCGGCATTCGAGCTGTTCTATTTTATCATTGTCGACTCTTAAGCATGCATTGAGCGTTTATATCCTGCGTATATTCTAATCGAAGGTCAGCACGGTAAGCAGTTCTTCGTTTTGCCTCGTCTCAAATGTCAATGCTCTGTCAGCTCAGTGCACATAGGCCAATTTTTGGTACACCTTATTCGTAAATTTTCTTTTGCCAGGCTTTGCTGGATCGATGTAAGCGTCCAAAGACTTCTTTCCACATTTTTTAGGCTCTACTGAATGCTGCCATTCTGTTGGCCTCAGTCCTGTACCTTTATCGCCGTACTTTGGTCACATGTATCAAGAAATGTCGCTTTGGTAAGTGACCTTCACAAACGTTAACCACCTCAAGCATGTCCAGCTTTAGCGACCGCGATGGCGACACTTTGTCGGTATAAATAAGTTTTATGAAATATGTCTGTAAGTATAAGCTTTGGGTTCGACCTCTTCGCATCATAAATATAAACCCAAAAATGAGCTTTATTCAAAAATTGAAATTTATTGTGTAGTGCCGAGATACACAGTGGTGTAACAGGTACCTCAAAGTGTTGGCGTCCCCTACATAATGCTTTTTAGTGTAGCATGATCGTTACCCATTTTACGATATTGCAATCCACTTGCTTCTTGCCGTCTGCATTGTAACTTTGATGCTGGCTTTATTATCGATAAATCGACTCTGATGAGCATTCATGCGTATCGTTGAATTGCAATCAGCATCCAATAAATTTACTTTACCCACAGCAAGCACTGCATTGCTGGTAGAATTTCTATAAAGGCGCTTATTCGCTACATGTGGCCTATCGAGTTGCATTTGAAGCATAGCCTTGAAACCTGGTGGTCTCTTGTAATCAGTGGGCCTTGCCACCGTCTGTTCATCAAAGCTTGACTAAACCATCGTTTCCAACCGTGGTAATGCTCCTAATGCTAGTTATCTTTCTTGTGGTCGTCTTTTCAGCAGCTCCTACTCAGCTTTAATCAGCGTGGTGTAATTGGCGTTTTTAGCAAGAGAAGATATTAGCCCATGCTCCAACGGCAGGTAGAAATAGCATCAATCTCAAGTGGCCCTTTCATAGCCAAGACTTCATTGAAAGCTCACCAAACGAGTTCGAATGTCCCGCCATGTAAGCTCCACATTCCATTTTGGGAACATGGTGGTGGCATGTAATTGTGACACGGTTTTACAGAGTGGACCATTTATAAAAGTCGCAAGGCATTATTTACGCCTTCAAGGCGCGTGAATCATACCAAATTTAGCTTTATTAGTTCAATTTATTATCAAAGAGAATTTGCTGCGATGCCGTCGACAATTATTATCAATATTTTGCTGCTTGCCGCGCGACACCCTGAAAACTAGGTCCACCGTTCGCCGTTATTTAAGTGTCACGTCTTTGCGATGCTATTTTGATTATGATATGCCGCAGATGCTCATTTCTTTGCTAATAATACTATCATGTTAGATTCCCAATGGTATTTCTTACCGACACATAGGGTCTTGAAGGTAAAAAAACTGTTTGTCTATGACTTACAATCTATTGAGTAGATGTATAACTTAGATATGTTAGAATCTAAGCTGTCTGGTCTTGTGCTAATAAATAGTCTGATGCATATACCTTGATGTATTTAGACCGATCATTAGTGGCTCAAAGTTCGTAGTCAATATGACACTTAAAGTCAACATGAACGAAGTTCCTTCTCATGGAGTACGCAATCTATCAAGATGCCGTCTGCTAAACGCAAGATAGAAACCTTTACAAAGATACTACAAGCGCAAAAGCTTACTAGCAATACTGTGCTACGATAAAAAAACGGATTTCAATCACCATTTGAGAGCCATGTGATACAGGTTTTTGTACTATCATGCCCGACGATTATAGACGGAAAAGAAAAAGCTGAAGGTGATTTTTATGACCCTATCCTTTCTTAGGGTTGAAGTGGTTTGCGGTAATACTATAAACTGCTTAGCGTTGCCAAGCCGGTCAAATGCGCCGCATTTTATGCAGCATTCGACGCACACGCGCAAAAAATGCAGAGCAAGTAAGAAGTCGTGCGGATTTACCTCGAAAATTAAAGTAAACTGACCTAATTGTCCAGTAAGAAATGCTAGCAATAAGATCGCCAAGTCGCTCAATCGCATGAGTACAAAAAACACTATTACACTTCTTAATGGCTCATTATAACGTAATTAAATGCACATCCCCCACAGTAGGGTCATAAACTTTAATATGAGGCTACTGCCAAAAACGTTTAAGCATCGCGGTCTCCTGGCTGCCAGCACATAAGCTTGAGCCGATCCTTTAGCTTTGTTCGATGAGCCTTCTGGTACACATACAAAGCTGTATTTGTCGAAAATTGCTTCTTTATCGTATACTTGGAGCTGACACCTTCTTCGTTAGATTTATTCATGTAATCTAGACCTAAAAGAAGATGAAAGACGTACAGCAAACAGGACGAGGTTGTACAGTAGTGAAATAGCAAAAAAAATTTAAATCAAATTTGCAACAGTATACAATACGATTGTTTCTTAACCAAATATTTTCAATAATGATTGTTGCAATCGAGAATTGGCATAGTAAGGCTTATTCCACCACTTATATCATTTTCGAGATGACATTGATGCACGCTACTTTACAGGCTTACGAGCGAATTATTGCTTGACGTCGTTTAGAACACGATCTTTTTGCTTTGTTCCTTAAGACAAATTAAGCTGGAAGCGCAAAAGGATTGCTAAATGAAGAATGCCTTCACATTCGCTTTAGTATGACTTAACCAATTTCTATTTTGAAAGCGCCGACGGTGCCTCTCTTATGGTTAGAAAGCCCGTCGTGCAGCAAGTGACTTTCGGCTGGCATCAATTTTATACGATGATGATAGATACGTGACGCGAAGTCGTACAAGTGCCGAAATTGAATGTCTACTCTTAGTAGCTGCGGGACCACTACTAATAGCAGTAAAGTTCGCGTGCTGCGTCGGATGTAGCCTTCTTGTTGCCTTTCCTGCGTCACGCGTAGACTTCTTGTTGCCACGTACGTGTACTCGCATTTTATGCCCCGCTCGCGTGATCTGCGTCCGACGTAGCCTTTTTTGTATTACTAAAGGGTAAAATTTGCGTCCTCTTTCAGATATAAGCTTCTCAAGGGTTCTTGGCAAAGTTAAAAAACGAGCGACAAAATCACCCTGATAAAAAACCGAAGTTAGCCTCAATGAGAAAACCATGTTTGCAAAAAAAAATACCGAACTGGCTCAGGCAACAGCTCAAATCTTTTTGCTAGCTTAAGTGGTTTGCAAACATAAGTTTAAATCACACCAATTAGATATCGAGGCAATCTAACCAAGCGACAAAAAAAGCAATCGGGCAAGTTAGTGCTGAGTGGTCATGCCTGCGTCGCAAGAAAGCGTACAGCAAACGGTCGAGCCATCCGTCTGATCTAGCAGTAGACGACTAACTAAGCAGATAGTCTATGAGTAGGCCAGCGAAGCGGCACAGCGAGCCAAGCACCACGAAGTAGCAAAGCAGTAAAAGGAGAGGAGAGTCAAGGTGTTTTTAGGCGGTTTGTTGATAGAGCATTGGACAAACTACGCGAGAAAGAGTGTTTTTGCAGCGTAAGCAGAGGCCAGGTGAAAGTGTTTTGTAAAATTGCGGGTTTGTTTGAGCCCTGAGCTGCATTCATAGAGCATGGGACAAACAACGCAGAAAAGATTGTTTTTGTAGAGTAAACAAAGGCCAGGTAAAAATGTTTTGAAAATTGCGGGTTTGTTTGTGTCCTGAGCTGCATATGATGTCCTACGTTTTTTAAAATAATCATGTGGTAAGGTACAAACAGTGCAGTATATATTATGGTAGAAGTGATTGTATACATTAGGCATCTCTGTAAGAAGTGGTTTTTGATAAAGTACATTTTCCAGAAGGCACCTTCTTTGGCCTATTTGCCGTATGACTTCATGGTGTGCCTTATAACCTTTCACCTCTTTACTTCATCTGCACACTACTTGTTATCCGTTGAGGAAGCCGTGTAGAAGACTAGACCCAGAAGTTCGAAGTCTGCTAATACAAAACTCACAAAGCGACTGCTTGTACCGGTAAAAACTTGATAGCTCAAGAAACAAGCGGATAGCTGACTGCTGAAACGATTACATGTGGGACAAAGGAATAAGTCATGTGTATGCCACATATGCTTAAAGCCCCTTGCACTCCCCGAAGTGTCTTATAAGAGATACCCTCTAAAATGTCCTGTTTTGTAAATTACATGTCATCTTTGCAGATGGGCTAACTTTGTAAAGATACTATTATACAAAAATGGCGCGTGAGTCTCAGTATCATTCTACCTCTGCTGACACAAACATATTGAATTAACGTCACAGCTTTTCATCGATGTCGTGGAATGGGACGATCTGCAAAAGGCTTTCTTCATCAGAATTATTTAATTAAGCAAACCTTGAGTAGCACAGAATTGATTGAGCGCTCGTCACAGCAAGAACTCAAACATCAGCACCTTGATAAACAAGTCGAAAATGTAATAAATTCACAATCAAGTAGCCACTTTTCGTTTGTGTTCCAAACACAAAAAGTCGGTGATGAGTGCGGGGACTGCAACTCTCGCACATGTCAACCTTTGTTTTTTTGGCGAAGAAGATACAACACGGACCAATCTGACAGCTTTTAGATTGACTCTAGCAGCACTATAAAATTTCGGATCGATGAATGTAGCTTGGCTGTTTTGTCTGCCATAGTATTGTCGTCAAGTCAAAAAAGTCTCACGTGAAAAACCAAATTTTGTGCGCAATCGATAAATTAGGATCGCAGTGTTGCTGATGATCAATGTCTTGTAAGGCAGATCACAGTCAAAGTAGAATCGCAACCGATTTGTCAGGTTTAGTCCCGTCCGGCTGTAGGATTGGATACTCGAGTCCTGTCAAGGTGTTGCCTCTTTTTGCTTGCTGTACGATCGCTATCTCAAGCGTTGAAAATGATCGTGTTTTTATAAAGCAGCATATTGTTTGATTTTTCGCGTTACAGTAGAAAACTATCAAAAATAATTTTCAATATGAAGCTATATCGGAAGGTCTCAGAATTTCATATACGCTTTTCAGGTTTTTAATCTAGCACAACAAGAATTGTTATCAAAGACCATCAATAGACCCGTGATCCAAACGGATCGCAGTAAAAGAAGTTGTACAATAAAAAAACACTGAACATTAAAAGCAATATTATGTGCGCTATCGCAGATTTTAGAGTCAACTATCACTCGATGAATGATAAAAGTAAATGATAAATTTGCCCATTTGAAGTTCAAAACTCGCACAAGCAAGAATTCGCATAACTCTAAAGATGTACTTCCGACATGTGTAGTTAACTCAGCTTGTTAACAAAAGTTTGCCTAGGCACAAGGCTTGCCGCGTACAACAGCGAAATTGATAGTAGATTTTCAACTAATCTTGGAGCTTAATATAGAATACAAAACAAACTTTCCGTCATGCAAATCAAAAAGAATACAAAACGACGAGATTTTTCATAATTATGTCTGCCTATATCTTTACACTCGAGCCTTATAGCTCAAACTCTTCCTCGTGCACATCAAAGTGGTGGGTCCCAATGTCTGCAACAGCATTGCCAACCGATCGTTTCAGGTCTTGCGGCCCTGAGACAAAGACGCCAACAGTTGCATTCCCGTCACTCGATGAGAAACAATGTTCTTTTCGAAACGCCACGTGTTGGACGAAGGCCAGCTTCATCAACTCTGGGACGTTGGCACGATGACCGACTTGAACACTGTATTCAGCTAGGAGGGATTGAAACGTATGGGAATCAGCAGCAATGGACAGCAGACAAGGCGTATCGACCATGTCGTACGTCTGGCTCATCGTGGGCTCAGGGTCGTCCGACCGTCTCGTCAAAGCCACGACGGTATACACGACAAGGAGACTCACTGCATAAAGCAGCGCAATCTCGGTGAAATTCTGGAGGGGCCACAGTCCTTTGTCGTGACCTTGTACCTTGTTGTTCAACTTGACAAAGACCACGACGAAAAGCGTGAGAAAGCAAGACGCACTAAACACCGCCACTTTGGCCGTGCAGGTATACACCGACGGCCGAAACGGTCGCGGCACCTTGGATGTAAAATACTGCGTGGCTGTCACGTGGGACTTGCCACTAAGACGCTGGTAGTCAATCGCTTCGTTGAGCTCTGTACTTGTGGGTGTCCGAGTGAGGTAGAGATGCAAACAAAAGTACTGCTGCGATGGGTCCACGTCTTTCATTTGCACGAGCAGTGGGTACAGTTCCTCCAGTAGTACTAGTTCCCGAAACGAAAAGATCAAGATGACCTTTTGACGCAAGGGCTCGCCCTTGTGCGCTTTAGCCACGAGATCCTCTAGAATCGCGAGCAACGGAGTGACGCCGATCCCACCCCCGACTAGACAGACGGTAGAATATTCGTCGTACATGTCGAGGGACGCCCCGTAATAGCCATCCATGTAGAGTGTCGGTAGAATCGCATTCTTCTCGCACCCTTCTAAATACATGACAAGGTGGCGGGTCCAGTCCCCAGCTGCTTTTAGGAGGATCGTCAGTGTATCGGGACTACTGCGTGGGGATGATGCGATCGTGAAGGCGTGCCACTGGAGCCGTGAGATGGCAGGGACATTGAGGTAAAGAAATTGACCGATCTGGTAGCGGCTTCGAAGGTCTGTGGAACGACAAAGGACCACCTTGACCACGTCGTGGGAAAGCCGCGTCACGTCACGTACAGCTACAGGCGTAAAGGTATTGGAATTCGACAGAGTGCGACCGATCGTGTAGAGCAGAAGGGAGGGGAAAAGCCATGCGAGGACCGATTTCCAGTGGAGTACAGCAAAGATCGTGCCGACAAGAAAGAGGTGGTGGACACTATAGAACGTGTTGAAGCGATGCCGTCGGACCCATGGAATGGACGTGAGTCCAATGGCCAAAAAAGCCAAAAGCGCCATTTGGCCAAAGACATTCATCCATCGATCGTGGCCTTCGTCTTCGCCAATGTCGCAGTCGAAACAAGGCAGTGCTTTGGCTTGCCATTCGCCTTGTATGAGCCACGACGAGTAAAACCCGAGACAGTGGCCTAGTGCTGTGACGATTGTCATGACACCAAGCCACCGATGATATTTAATGCCGTTTGCATAGGAAATGTTGAGCACCTCGAGCCACACGCACGTTCGCGTGGCCGGTAGGAATAAAAACGCCATGTTAAAGATGCAATTAAAGCCCAACGTATGGGAGATCATTTTGAGGTACAGGGGGAAGGTCAAGTCGAGGTTCTTGGCACGACTCTTCTCCACTCGCTTCAAGTAGTAACTGTAGAACACGTAGCCATTCCCACCGAGTAGAAAAGCCAGGAACAAGAGTTCACCAAGACTCAGTCGCACGACACGGCCAAACACTCGCGGGTGGCGTCGCAATACGCGAGAAATGCATAGAAAGCGACTCGACGTGATGCGATGCACGTTGAAATGGCGCAGCACTTCGAACAAAGCCACAGAGATGGCAATGGGGACAAAACAGACGAGGAAAAAGAACGTCGGACGGCCCAGTGCTTTGTTGTCACTATCGGCTGGTAGATTGTACCACGTTTCGATGGTCGTCTTGAACCCGTCGGACGCTTTTGTAAAGTAAAAGAGCTGGCCGGATGCGTACATGAGCATGGCCCCAAAGATTAAACCTTGTAGCACGTTTCGAGGGCTTAGAAAACAATGATTGCGCAGAGAGCTCGAGCGTCGATGTTCACTGGCGAGCATGCTGCGCTTGTCCTCAATGTCGGGTGTCTTGAGCGTCGCTAACTCAACATCGACTTGAGGAGTCGTGTACGTGTCCGAAGCCATGGTCCTCCGCTTGGTGTGTGCAGTGCAAATGCTCGAGTACCCATAGATCCGAGAACTGGACTCGGAACAGAATCAGACGTTTGACACGCAAAGCTGATAGCCTCGCACCAATGACGAGCCATCTTGGTGGGACCGAGAGGCTACAGTAGGCCTGGTCGCCAATGGTACGACTCTTATGCTGAGTCCTAGCGTCTTTAAAAGTGATTTTGTCATCCGGCTCTCGTTCAAATCGTGCTCGCATAGCGGGTAAAAGGTTTGTGAAATGGCTTTGTTATGAAGGCACGGTCTGACTAATTCCGCTGATCAGTCTCCGCACTGATTATACCTTATTCTCGCATATCAAATCTTGTGTGTGGATCAATTCGATCTAAGTCAGAGCAAAGCAGAGTAAGCTATGACGGATTAATCACTATGGAATTTTCTTTCTCTCCAACAAATGTCTCCGTTTTGGTCCTTGACGATCCTTTCCTCTACAATTATACAGCTCCGGGCTCTTAATAGGAACGGTCGATGCACCATCTCCTCGGCGCACAGCATCTCTGCCAAGGTCGTTATTGACAAAACCACAGCGGAATTTACATGCTGCATGCATGGCGTTTTCTGACCAGATCGATTCTTCATGTTGTAAACGATGCTACAATTCTGACCTTCTCAGCTTTCATTATAAAGGCGAGTGCATCAAGGTAAGCAGCCTCGCATTGCTATGGACGCGGACTCCCACCTAGTAGTTGACGACTATGCCAAAGCGGACACCGCATGATCTTAGCAACTGGGATCGCAGAAGGCTGGCCGCATCGACGGCTATTCAGCATGAAGACGACTAAATGCACCAACGTTATGCGTCGAGGTCTCATCCTTTCTCTGATAGACATCGCCGGCTCCAAATCCACGAGCTTAATGGCCTTCGGCTGTCATCCTTTTGCATGATCTTGGTCGTGAGCCTCAATTAGCTGCAGTACGTGCATTGGCAAGGCGCCCGCTCCACCATGAATGCCATTACCGCGTTTTCAGTCTGAATGATTTGAGCTTCTTCTCCTCGGCTTTTCATGTGCCATTTGTCAGCACCTTTGCAACAACTCACCTCCTCTGCATTGCACATCGTTAAGTTGAGAACGACAACCTTTTAATTCTACAAAAATCTGCACAGTAGACAGATCACAATATCTTTATCCCCCACAAATGCTAAGCTTGGCGCTGATGTTGGACAACTTCAAGCACGACCAAGTCGCGCTCTAGGTTTTGTTGGAGTGCGGGCCATCGATGGGCAAGGGTATGCCTAAATGGTAGTGATCGATAGCAATGCTACGCAACATATCAGCATCAACAACATCATTTTTGACCCGCTGAAGGAAGGTAAAGAAAATTTTTGAGGGGCGACGGCAAAGGAGCTTAATTTAAAACCATTTTTGATTGAGTGGTTTTACATACGGGTCGATTTCTGCATCAAAGATGCGCTGCACAGCTCAGCAATAAATACTGACGCAAGCATGCGTGTAGCACGCAAGTGCTTTGTCAAAGTGGTCGTTACAGCCGATTTGGCCTACTCTACTGGCTCGCACAAATTTGAGATCCACGAATAGATCCACACTGTATTACAATATCCACTTGCACGCAAGAATGGTCGCCCTTGAATCGGTGTGCTGCAGGAAATGATCAGCACTGAAATAAATATGGACGTAAGATTGACAGCAACGTCAGGCTTTCAGAGTTTGTGTTGCGGATGTCTAAACAAACGTCCAAAAAGCATTTACAAGAAAACGTGGTATACACCAATACGACAATATTGTATTATCAAATTTTGACATCCGCGGTCCGAGAAGCGGAAATGTCTTGGTGATACCAAGCACATACTACTTATTTGATAGGGGACAGCAAATGCACGAGTGCCTTATGGATGACTACAGCGAAGTGTATATTGAAGACTTTGATGTCAAGATATATACATAGTTGGTAAGTAAAAAAGTTTATGCGTCCCAACAAAGCCCCCAAGCTTATCACCAGCTAAGGTATGAAGTTCTATGTACCTCAAAGGCTTATCAGCATCACTTTGTCATATGTACACCAGACAAATGGCACAGCAGAGCGCTTCAATTAAACAATTGCTATAATTGGTCGCTGCATGCTGCACCATGGAAAGATTGACAATGGTGTGTGGGGTCAAATTGAAATTGGTACATCTCGCGTCAGAAGTCGCCTTTTGCCGCCTCATATCGCCATAGACACCATACGAAAGCATAATACTGCAAAACCTAGCATTCAGCACACGCAAGTAATTAGGTTTTAAACGTACATCTTCTCTTAAGAAAGAAAGAGGCTCAAATAGGATCTAAATTTTCGTCTATATTAAAACGGAGCTTACGATAATACCAGTCTTTACAAGACAAAGCTGAAAGTGTTACTGCAAGCACTCGCGATGACGATGGCGATGCTATCTAAATTTACGGACAATGACAAGAAGGAAACGTTGGACACCCGGAAGTAGGATGAAGTATCTCTGTCCACCGTTGTCATTCTTGCCGAAAGCTGTACATGTAGAGCCGACCGTCTATCGATTGCTTAGAAGCTCTATTCCATGGATCTAGCGAGGAAGGGGCAAGAGCCTTGGATATATCATTTCGATATCGGCCCAAACGCTGACTGGGTGTATAAAAGCTCGACGGAATGAAAAGCATGGAAGTAATGAGGATACACCGTCACTATCTGAAGTTTGGCAAGCGATTGCTTTCGCAGTAAATACCACAATTTCTCAAAAAAATACTTCCATTAAAGCACGCTAAAGGAACCTGGTCAACTTTATCGGACCAGAAAACCCACGCCGAGCTTCGCATGATGCGACTGCGTGGTATAGAGTAGTTTTCAAGTGTAACGGTTTTACGTTCATTTTTATCTTCAAGCGCAATGCCGACAAATTGACAGTAGATTATAGGGCTTGTGTTGAATTTCAGCTATTCATCGGCGTAAAATAATGGAGACGTTCTCGCACATATACGTTGCGCATGGTGACATCCTTGGTGTAGCTTTCTAGCCTATTGGTCAAATGATCTTGGTGGCAGCTCTTCTATACGACGTGATAGAGGATACTATTAACTACGGGATGGTAAAAGAGCAAAGATTTCAATTGCCTCGAGCTGAGTAATGCAAATTATGGTCCTAAGATTTTGTATGATCTATCAGCCTAAAACGTTTTGCTGTTGGCCCGTTTGTCTTTATCAAATGGACGTTGCGTCGCTGTTGATATATGTGGATGATGTTCTTGTGACGGCAATTAAATAAAGCTGGTCGTACGTACCTCAAGTCGCGAGATGAATGACAGTGGTAAGTGACATGTGTTTTGATCATCGAGCTGGTCGACAATGACGATGGCAGTATAATCATGCGCCAGCGGTTCTAAGTAGATGATAAAGTAGGACGTATTTACCGCCGACCGCAAGGAGGTGTGGCATAAAGGCTTAAGAGATTAGAGGATCTGCTTATTTTTGTGAGCAAAATAGGTTTAAAAAATGGTTTGAAATGAATTGTATAGCTCAGTTGATACAGCACCAGGTGTGAGTCTTCGGTGTGCCTTAAGCTGCGAATCGACTACGATAATAGCTTGATTTTTGTAAAGCTGTGCAATTGATCATTGTAATCGCAGTCTAATTTTCTAGAGAGCTGGAAAGTCGAGCATTTGGTGGCGGACACATGTTGTTGCTTAGTCGCACGGACTCTGCCTCCAACCCGAAACGGTAATGAAATTTTACACTTAAGCACTTTTTCGTGCGAACCACAAGGGATGACATTTCGGAAATAAAACTGGCAAGTTGAACATCATACACGCTTAGGCAAGCCAAGTGCGGCGATTGTTTAGGCACAAACGTCAATCCTTGAGAAGATAAACAACATAGCGAGGTGTACGATGTACGACTCGCTCGACTTAGTCAACGGGTATCATCGACACCTTGTGCAAGAAAGTAAACTTAAAAGAAAACATGGTCTTGGCAGAATAATCAGTATAATGCAAATTTAGGAAAATTAGCGAGTCCACGTTTGACTCGAAAATTGAATGGACTAAGAATATCCAGCACCAAATAGAATCAAAGAAAGGCAATGATCTCGACCTTTCTGATCTAAAAGACCTCACAGTGTCGTCGGTTATGTGTCAACTCTATCATCGGCTATGAACAATCGCAAGCAAACATCAAAGAGACGCGATACTTTTTTGCGTAGTATAACTAGAAGGCTACATTGCTTCTTTACGGAAGCCGGGCTGTTGTATTACAGCACGTATTGAGGTGACTTACAACTTGTAGTAATACCTACTTAGTGCATCAAAATTTATATGAAACCTACAAAGTACTCATTATTGGTGACCCGAGCCGAAGTGATGCAAGAGTAATTGGTAGCAAAATAAAGCCTCTTGTCCGTTCGAAGTTACGTGCAAGTGTTTCAGCGCTTCAAATGGTTGTGACTTAAGTCTTTACCACATGCTGGGCGAGTGGCACAGCCATGGCCGACGGCGTCAGTGCCTTCCACCTGCGCAGTCACTTGTGACCGTTATGGCTTGCACCTATTTAAAATTTTCTTGATGTTTAAATCTTCGTCTCCTACTTTATCTATGGAGGTTGAATGGCTTTATCCTTTCGAAAAAACGTTTACTTTTCCAATCTTAAGAATAAATATTTAACCTTATCAAATCGACCTTTGTATGATAAACGAAATTAATCGTTAGTAGTTTTTGGGCTTTTTTGCGACTTTGCTGGGCGACAGACTAGGTAAGTGTTTGCCAAAGCGCTTTCGAAGCTTTTCACCATGGTCACTCCTATCCCGCTAGAGTGAAGCACCGTACAAAGCTTAACGGCTGTAACGCACTTCCCATGTTATCACAAGTAAAGTGTGTTCACCGCCGATCACTCAAGTATGTTCTTCGCCGCAGCCGGTGTAGTCATGACCAAAGGATCTGGCCGATGCTTGTTGCATAAAAGAGTAGAAGGACCGATCATTATCATTCAGTATTCTTGTATCTTATGTAATTAAAAAGGAATTGTATTAGGTCTACATACAACCGGACACATCTCCCACTTATCATCATGCACGACGAGAAAACACCATCGGAATGCCTGACGGTCCCTATTGTTTGCATGATACAATTTTTCGGGAAGCAGTAATAAAGTAGTAGCTCGGCTTCAAGTACTTAAGTGCCCATTCCACTTACTGGTCGTGGTACTATCTCTAGCCTGCACATATTAATCTTGCTCAACCTATGTTTCTTCCAAAGCATATGGTCAATCGAGTAAGTCTAGTAAGAAAAGTCATGTGCACAAAGATGAAAAGACTCGGATAGTTAACACGACATAGTCGACAATACTATGGTCGCACCAATTTTTCGTTATCGTTGAAAATTTCCATCTTAGCACCATCTTTACTGTAGCCATGTTGCCCGTGAAGTAAGCCCACTCCATTGATTTCATTCGTTAAAAACGCCTCCTCTACTTCATATCATTACTTCTCCTGCCGCGTGCAAAGTTCTCAGTTGCGGGTTGAACCATGGGAGAGGACGACGCGGACCACAGCAACTTGGCGCGGTATGCCGAGCGTACCGAGCACACGGACATGCTGCGTGCGACACAGGAGGAGCTCGCGACCAAGATTAAGGAACTGCAGATCTATGAGAGCAATTACGTCGGGCTCAAGAAGGATTTGGCGCGCTGGAAGAAAAAGTTCGAGTACGTGTTTCGCGAGAATGAGTTGCTGGCGCTCGAGACGGCGAAACTCGATGCCTCGCATAAACAGATTGCGTTTTTACAGCAAGAAATCAAGTTTAAAGAGGAAGAAGGCGCGGCGTTGCGTGGCCTTGTCACTGCTTTGGAAGCCGCGACCAAGAAACAGCGCGCGAAGCAGCTTGAAGCGGCGAAATCGCGCAATTCCGAGGTTGAAGCGGCGGCTGCGGAGCATAAGAATCAAGAGGATGCCAATGAAGCCCTACAACGCGAGCGGGAAGCTCGACGGGACGAGCGGGCGCGCCATGCGGCGGAAGTTGCTGCATTAAAAGCCGAGAATGCGCTCCTTCTGAAGGACGTGGACCGAAAAGACGGGGAATTGCAGCGGCATGAAGATCAAGTGAGTGCGCACAAGGCCCGGATTATGGGGCTTGAAGTGGCTTTGAAAGAAGAACAGGAAGCGGGCATGAACCGCTTAAAATCGAAACAAGACCGCGTGGTCGAGTTAGAGAAGCAGCTGCAGCAAATGCAGCTTCGAAGACGCTCGAGTGTGGCTGCAGCGTTGGCGATCGCGGAGAAAGAAGGACACGAGACGGTTGGGTTTGGACCGAAAGAACGGCTCAAGGCGAGTCATATTAGCGAGGGCGACGAGTGTAGTGACGAGGAACCAGACACCCCTCCTGGGACCCCACCTCCCATCTCGTCGGGTTTATTACCACCAGTTGACCCAAGTGCCGACCAGATTATTCGCGATTGGACTGAAGATCGAAAGATTAAGGCCGTCCGTAGCTTTGATGAAGCTCTCGATCTCGATCGCTTGGAGGAATTGATTCGAAAATTGCCGTATGAACACCAAGAAGGAGCCAGTCGTGTGCTTATGGGTGCATTGGATCCCGATTCGACGGCCGAGCCCGTGTACGAGTCACAGATTGTACTGCGTCATTTGTCGGCCGAGCGACAAGCTGAAGTATGCGAGTTTCTACTGCCGTTACTGAAAGCCCACCCTGCTTTACGGATTACGTACTCGACTATGGAACGGCGCACTTTAGTGACGGATGTTCGTATCCAGATTGAACGTCGACGGGATTCGGTCTTGGGCGGCTTTGTACCGGGTACCAAACGATTCGGAAAAGACCATGTGTTTTTAGGTCCATCGGCCGACGATATGACTAAATTGGTGCCTCATATGCCTCGAGTTATCAGTCCTGGTGGCAAAGCCATTTATATATCGAAACCAAAGAATCTAGACAACCTTTCGATGCTTCTTTCGTCTCCAATGGAACGAGGGAGCGAACATACAGACGATATGGACACGGCATCCGAATCAGCGGATGTACCGGACGTGATGGCAAAACGTAAGTGGGGAGGATTAAATGCTGCGAAATTACTCGGAAATATGGCTGCTGGAGCCAAACAGCGAGTGGCAGCGACGTTCAAGAATGCCAAATGTACGCACGAGGGCACGTCGTGTCAATTTTGTAAGATGACACCTATTGTGGGTGAACGCTATTCGTGCGAAACGTGTGTGGGCTTTGATTTGTGTGAGAATTGCTACTCACTGGGTGGTCACGGTCTCGAGAACTCGGATGAGCTTTTTTACCGTGTTCAAGAGCTGGCACTTGCACGTTGCCCTCGTCTAGCAGAAGAAGTCAATTTGCTTGAACTCATGCGGTTTGAGATTTGTCGTTCAAATCTTCGAAAATTCAGTTTCTGTCTCAATTGGCTGGCTGACATTGTGAACGGCAAGACATCACGAGACTTGCAAGCACGTGCGTTGGAAATTCCGAGTATTCGTCGGGACGTACGCAAGATATTTGTACCACTGCTCATGCGTGTGTGTAGCGACCGCGAAGATATTGAAGTGAAAACAGAGTGGGAATTGGAAGACGATAACCAGGCGCCAGTACGCAGTGTGGGAGGTGGCGTGAGTGAAGGAGACGGTCGGTTTTTAGAGACGCTGCGGATTTGGGTCGCAGATCAATTTCGAACAACGTCTCCCTTTGTTGAACGAAGTCTGCTCAAGTACCGAGAGGGTGAAGAGGGCGAAGGAGACGAGGATGGAAGTGATAGTGATCGTGACGGTGCGCGCGAAAACGGTGATACTGACACACCGGACGAGGGAGAGGCACGAGGTGCCGTAGAAGGAGTAAGTAGTCAGCCAGGCTTTGCAGAACGCAATCGCAAAGCTAGCGAAGCACTTTAGAAAGACTAGCAGTTTACTTAGTCTGTATGTTGGAAGAATGACAGATACAATTAAAGCAAAGCATAAAGCGAAGGTAAGTAAAGGAAGGGGTTTATTCTACTTTTAAGCCAGAAGGCTTATTAAAACAGCATAATTTTACACCAATCAGATCGAAATAAATTTATAAATGAAGCTATCAGCGGATTTGGTGCCAGGATGCATTTTGTCTGGTAGCCGCGATGCAAATGCTGAGGCAAGTATCATGCTATACGACTCTAAATGACATCTGCAAGTGTATCGAACAGATCATCGACCGTGACGACACCACAATTGATAAAGTATATCGGGTGTGCATATCGGGTGTACAACAAAAATCGTGGCAGAAATGTATAGTCTTCCATGATATTTTATAGCTCCAAAACAATGTTACGACTTTTAAGAAGGACTTTCGTGAGTGGTTTTATTGCAAAACTATCGCGTAATGAACGTACAGGCCGAATAAATGAATTCACTGTATATATTGCCTTGATGAGGCAAGTATTATGATGAGTGTAGAATGGCAGGTGATGAATCATATCGTCATTCTTGTTACCTTGTCCCATCGTCAGTAATTAAAGCCTTAAAAGTATGGTGGATATCGTCGTTGAGTAGTTTTTGAAAGATGATATAACCTCAAAAATCTGAAATTTTCGGCGCTAATTGCTGAAATAGTAAAAAGCAGGTAACAACCCGCACGATTGTATGTCTTGGGTACAATTTTGACGCAAGATCACCCGATTGTTAAAGGTCATTCAGGATAGTAGTTTTCCGTCATGGCCGTGAGTTGCTGACGATGCGCGCACTGCTCAAATATGGTTTTCTCAAGAAGGTGCTGCCCTTGATTAATTCCTCTGGATTAGGCGAACGTAGACTAAGACCTTGTAATTAGTAATAAAGACGCATTTTGTTGCTTAGCTGACCCACCTCTGCTGAAAGCAAAAGCGCTTTTGGCTAAAGTTCTAGACCAAGTAAGTCAGTGTGTTAGATATTGGAGATGGACGCGAGGTGTGTCAAGACCGAGAGTTCGAACTGGAACTGACATGAAAATCTCGATGCATTGTTCGTAAGAAGTAGCATTTGCTGCACGTCGATGAGATCATAGCTGGCGTTAAGTCAAGGCAGTAAGGGTGAGACATTGCGATTGCATTTGAAGTGACACGTGAACCACGGAACGATTCTTGTAGGAAGCAGCATTCGCTAAGCTGGAAGTAAATTGCTAGACCCTATCACATCAAAAAAAGTAATTGTCATTTACTGATGAAGACAGCACTCGCTGCACGCATTCAGCCAAGGCATTCGAGGGAATGGTCGCGTAGAGTGGAACGTTATTCACAGGGCAAGTTTTGTCGTGAACAGCGTTCGCTTCATTTCATGCAAGATATAGTTGGCTGGTTGGTAGCAGGCCGAGGTGTCACAGTCGTGGCTTTGGAAATGCACTTGGAGCGGTACATGCTCCGCTTATCGTATATTCCATAAGTGGACCTATTTGCAAGATGTCAATGTCAAAGACAACGGTACGCTTACATACAATCGTGTCGACGCGACTACGACTCAAGAAGTTTCGCCGAATCGTCAATCTCATGAATATGAAGACGGCAATGCACAATGCGCATCAAACCCTGTAGGGCGTCTTATCTTGGACGATAAGGGTGTGAAATAGCCGTGTCGGCCGACGACGATAGCGTTCCGCTACATACCCTAATTCAAAAAGCAAGCCGGTATGAAATCATTTCAAAATCTATTTTATATGTTAATACTATGCTTTAGCTGCGCGGGATGTCCATCGAAGAAGCTTGTATGTCATCGGTGGAGTCGAAGTACTGCTAAAAAAAAATCTGCTTTTCACTATAATTGAGTTAGCCAGTTCACAACGAAATTAAACCGTATGTAAGGCTTGAAGTGGATGATTCGTCGTAACAATTTTATGGCTCCTATTAATGTTTAATAACAGAGTTTCGGGATAGGTCTCACAAAACCCGCCTTCAGCATTACCACCCAGTATACTTGTACGTCATTACACAAACTTAATCTCAGAAGAAAAAACTGAGCGACGTGACAGCTTTTTTATAAGAAAGCAGTGCTTTGTCATTGACACTTTCTTTCTCGCGAGGTGTGAAGTGAGAATGCTTAGCGAAAATAAGTCTTCCTTCTCTCAGCGACACTTTGTCTGATCAGCTAGTTGTGCATCGTACACGCTAACAATAAGCTGTATACGGTTACCATCGCGGCCACAGACATCAACATCTATGCTGCAAAACAGCATGCCGGGATCACAATGTACAATGTACAATGCACTTGTGACAATACCAACTTCTCATGCGATAGAGTGGCATACCATTCAGTGTGGCCACTACTCTGAGATCTATGCCCTTGAAGAAGTTGGTCATACATCATGGGCTTTATAACGCGCCTGTGACGCTTAATCTTCTGGTGACACTGCTTTGCAAGCTCTCCAAGGCGTATGCTAAGACATACTTTAATGACATCTCTATGTATAGTACTGAAGGACAGATGGAGAAAGCGTCCTGACCACATGCAAGCAAGTCTCAGGCGCATCCTCAAGATTTAATTTATTATGGTGAAAGATATGTGCATCTATGGCGCATGAAGGTGCTTCTTTGCGAAGCATAAACATTCGGGTCGATCGATCTTGCTGAGGGCAGGACAATTTTAAATAGGATGGTTCCAGAAAATCAGGAAGAAGTGGCTTGGTCTGGCCAAGTTCTTGCACAAATACTCGTATTTCTTTTGTATAAGAATCTCTGCTAAATTTAGAAGTGTTGGCTAAGCCATTGATCTTTATAAGAAGAACACAGTAATGGCTTGGAACAATAAGAGGCATGATAAAGTGTTAATGATGGTTTGTCACAGGCACCCATCGTTGCGTTGCCAAATTTAAAATGACCGTCCAGTATGGTCTGTGACTTACCATAAATGCATAACTACTACAAACAGACGTCATCTGCTGGAAAGGGTAATTGCTTTTGAAAATAAGTAGCTCGAACTGCAGAAGAAAATCATCTTTGTATTGACAAAGAGCTATCACGCTTTCGGTAAATCCAGGAAGTGTTCAGCTTTTTCGTAATTTCTGCACATCCTACGCCGCTACCACTACTCACCGAAACACATTCGTCACGCCTCTTGCAGACCGTATCAATCTTTGAGAATAGGTGAAGTGTAAGCCAGGGTTGCAAAATGATGACTTATCGCATTGCCTAGACTAGGAATCAACTTATGTCACAAAGTCAACCTCATCGGTATCAACTTTAACATTCAGCGCGTTTGCGCGAGATGACATAGCGAAGCTCTGCAAAGAATCTGGGAAGCGATGTGGTATAAGCTAAATACAAAAATTGGTGTGGTAAAGCAGAAGGGATAGATCAGCACTCAATGCAAGCCGAACTATTTAAATGCAGCACTTATAAGGTGATCTACAACTCATGACGAAAATTCAGTTTAAAGATACACAGCTAAGCGGTTGTTTAGGCTAAAACAAATTGTGGAAAAATGACTGGTGGTCCTTACGTGTTATACAACACGACTTCCATAAAATGTGTGCTTGTGTAGTTACCATTTTCGATTTTCTAGCGCAGAACGTCGTTGACGAGTGTGACGATTTTAACTTTCGCACACTGATGTGTGGCGGCTAGAAGCGCCAAAACGACTGTAAGCACTTCTTTTATTTAGCGAAGAGGACATCAATGAGCTCACAACGCTCTTATATTCGTGATCGTTGCTTTATGACACAGCACAAAACCAATCTCCTACCCCGCCCATCTATTTACTATGAGCTTAAATGGTGAGTCTCTAGACACCACATCTTGGAATTTCCTCATTAAAGAACCGATTGGATCCTTGAAAATTCTCCGCATTTCTAAGTGCAAGCAAATTATTTGCTTCGTTGCATGCTGTTCCAAGACATATTTATATAAAACGGAGTTGTGTTTGTTTGCTAAAAGGGGTTGTTAACTTAAAAGCATCACCTCTGAGGCATTTTTGTCGTTTGCTTTGTTTGCCTCGAGCTCTTTGCGAAGTCATAATTTGACACATCTGCCAAAGCCACTGATTAAGGCGCACCAGCCGTGACACCAAGACCAGCTTAATTGTCACTCACTATACGGCTTCTTAATCAATGACAAGGTCGTTCGTTACATCCAGGATTTGATCTCGCATTGTATTCCATCTTATAATATTTTAGCTAATTAAGTAAATTGCTGATAATGCTAATTCGCTACCTATCTGCAATTTTAAGTTATCAAGTGCGTCGTGCAGACCCATGTTACAAACTCGCAATCGGTTGCTCTGTGTGTCAGTCTTCCGGAAATCGAAATAGGATATATACTTGTGTGTGGAATTGGTGATTTACTGCTGCTAGTTTTCCCCTCAAGAGCTGTCAAGCTCACAAAAGATTACTTCTTATCTTTTAGACTGTCCTTCTGAGAAAGATAGCTTGAGCACCACGAGCACTTGATCATTCTGGATCAAGGCCAACTTAGTGGTAAATCTAGCTGTTTTGCTTAGAAGGGCTCTACTATAATCTAAGTGGAGGAGCCTTTAGATTAACCACTTTACACCTCACATTAGTCACAATGGCCGGGGCTACCCGTCTGAGCCCTCGGACATATTGCTCGTAGAACTCTTGCACCACTACGCATTCCAGCTGCTTTGCACAAAGTAAAGCTGCAAGTGTAGCCACCTTTAAGACCAAATAGTCATTCGGGCAGTGCGTATCACTCGTCCGACACCTACAAGAAGATGTTGGAACTTTTGCGAGGGTACAGGTAGCCATCCTTTCTGCGTGGGTGTAGGGTCGACAACAAGTGCTATACGGTGTGATGAAGTCCAAGAAAAAGAATCGTGTAGGAAGGTCTAAGATATTCAAGAGTGTTACCATTCATTTTTCCGGGCCTTCGGCCATTGACATGTGCATAAATATGCAACTTTGAGCCAATTAATCTAGTACACCTTTATTCTATTTTCTTTCCACCTGTAATGCGGTATAGGCACTTAATCTAACCCTGTGATTTAGGCAGCAAACCTATCGATCCCTTACGTCTCCGCAATTTCTCAGTATACAAAGCGCTAAAAGTACTTGTAGGGTAATTGTTGTTCGTCTAGATCCATCATTTCTCGACTTTTGTGTTTACGAAAAGCCAATCTTTACACGAATTTAGCTTACTGGAACGAGCAATTACAAGTCGCGTCTTAAAAAAAAACAATTCTTTCTTGTCAGTCGAGCTTGAAGCTTAGTGACCACAAGCTGAATTCATTTGAAGATGCCTCGTGAGCACTGCTCATTGGAGCATGATGCTATGGACCGGTAGCAGAAAGTTAGAAGAATGCTATCATTCTACACAGAATGTTTTATCGATAAAGTTAATAAAGTTTGATTCCAATCTGAAAATAAATGAGTTTGATACTGAAAGCCAGCCCCAACAATTTGAGTCTCTGCTTTTACGCAACCTTTGAGCAAAAGATACGGCTACTCTAACCTACAGGCTTCGCACTGCCAGCCCATTAGCGCTCAAAAGTGAGATTTTGGTGCTGGGGTATCAGGCACAAGAAAATAAATGCTCAGGACTTGCAGCTGGCAGTTCTTGCACAAGATTGGTCAGGATTAAACTCAACTATATGTATTTAACTTGTAATATGGTGAGTTTAATGAGCGTCACGTTCTTATCTCTTTCTCAAAAGTAATTGGTCAATAATGCCAAGCCCACTACGAACCGCACCTTCATACATTCTCTAGGCAATTTCGGTCAACGAATGGACCCCGAGCTGATCCTCGAACCGCCCGACGTGGACGATCAGTCCAAGGCTCCTGAGAGCGGCGATGGGGCTTCCTCAGCTTCCATGGACCGTCGCCGCGGCCGCGGCCGCGGCAAAGCCGATGCCGCCATGGTCCTTCCCAGTTTTATTTGGGACTATTTCGTCAAGGACGCGAGTGGGAAGTTCGTCATCTGCACGCTGTGTCCCGCCCAGACGACGCGGTTTGCGTACTCGGGCGGCACGAGTACCATGAACCGCCACTTGCGAAAGAAGCATCAAAAATACGCACCTGGAAAGTGCGCCGCCGACTACGAGTATCCGCGAGGCCTCCATCGTCGTTCTCTTCATTCGATTGCGTCGCCCGCCGCGACGAGTGCGAGCAGTGGAAGTGGCGCCGCTTGCCGACCCGCCAGTGGTTTAAAATCGGCCGATGTCGCAGCAATGCACGGAAGTCTCTCTCCTCGCGATCCAGTGGGCAAGCAGAGGCATCAGGTACTGGAGCTCCGGACCGCACGACGACGCGCTGCGAATGCAGGCCTTGCGAGTAAGCGCCGGAAGCTCCTCTTGGAGCCCGGAGAGCACAGTGGCATGGGCTCGGTCACGGAGTTTGATCCCGCGGGGTTTGTGACCATGCCCGCGACCGCAACGTCCCACTTTCCCGCGGGTTTTGAGCTCGCGGACGCGCCCCTTGAAATGGGTGTGGGCCTCGATCCCCGCTTTTTTGATTACGCATCGCTCCCCGCCCCCTCCGCGAGTGGAGGCCGCGGCCGACGTCCTCCGTCGAGTCTCTTGAATGTGGCGAATCCGAACGCCGGTTACAATTCCGCCAATCAGAAGCTCCTGACGCACCGCCTGTTAAAGTACTTGATTGCGCAATACGAGCCGTTGGATGTCACTCAAATGGGGACCGAGCTCACGACGTTGCTCTTTGGGGGCGCCACCGAGTGGCCCGTGTGTGGGTTTAATCTCGGCTCTGGGTTGAATGGATTGATCCCAAAATTACCGTCCGAAGAGACGATCAAAGGAGCGTTGGCGAACTTGTACTACTCGCAACGGGAGATCCTCAAAGAAGTCATGGCCGACGTCGACGTCTTGAGCCTCTCGCTCAACAATTGGACGTCCGTCTTTGGGCAGAATGTCCTGACCGTGAGTGGCCATTGGATCTCGCAAGGCTTTCGCCGTCGGGATTGTGTGTTGGAAGTCTACGTCTTGCCCTTGGACGAGCGCGTCAATACGATTGCGTTGCTGCGCGACGTCCTCGAGAAATGGGACATTCCCGCCGCCAAAGTCGCGGCGCTGACGATGCGGCCGCATGCGTTCGTGCCGCCGCACAAACGCGTCGACCACGCGCCCGGCGACGCCGACGTCGAGACGAAGGCGATTCAGAGCGAATACCCGGGCTTGGCCGTCGTCCAGTGCTTTGTCGACGCGCTCGAGGCGGCCATGGCCCGTGGCGTGGGCCAGTGTGCCGACCTCACGCGGCGGTGCCGGAACTACGTGTCGTACTTTATCCAAAACCCGTCCGAGTACCAAGTCTTTCTTGCGCTGCAACGTCGAGTGGGCGAAGAAGTCGCGGCGTCCAGTGCCACGCCATGGATGGCCGCGACGGCCGACGGCGCAAGTGTGAGCGAGAGTGGCCACGCGATTGGAGGCGACGACGGCTACAGTGGCAAGGAAGGCGTGCACGAGGACGCGGCATCGACGGCATCGACGCCCACGACGTGTGGCGTCACTGGCAACTATGGCGACGCCTTGCCCGTCATTTGCGACTTTGACGAGCGATGGAACGCGACGGCCCAGATGCTCAGTCGGATCGTCGAGCTCGAGGCCATGCTCTTGCAATACAAGCTGGGGCTCGAGACCGACACGACGCCGGCGCGCAAGCCCATGCAACTGCGCTTTGTCTGTTGCGACTTGACGTCGGACGAGTGGCGGGCGCTCAAGGAACTGGCGCGTTTGTTGGCGCCCATTGAAGAAGTCGTGCACGTGGCGTCGCTCGAGTACCCGGGGCTCTCGATCGTGTACCCTTTGTTGCATTCGTTGCAAAAACACGTGGCGGACGCCGAGGCGTGGGTCACGGATCCCCTCGTGGCCACTGCTCGTCACACGATCATGGAGAGCCTCACCATGGACTTGTGTGCGTCCGGCGCCCGTCCCTCGTCGCCGTACTTGTCGTGTCTCTTGGATCCTCGGTTCAAGTCGTTGCCCTTCTTACCTGCGCGAGAGAAGGCAGAATTGGTCGAAGATCTCTACGCGCTGCTTCATGTCCACGACAAGAGCGACGTGGAGCTCTACATGGCGACGGAAGACGAGGCGAGTGAGTGTAAAAAGCCGCTGAAAAGCGCGAAATTGGGGAATGGATGTGTGGCGAAACGAACTGCGACGTTGCTGCACGATTTCTTTCCGCTGGAAGAGCCGGCGACGGAAGTGGACAGAGTCAAGATGCAAGTGCAACAGTATCTCGACTCGCCGTCGGTCCCCGCGACGGAGGAGAGCGAGCACGATCCGCTCGAGTGGTGGAGTCGGTACCAGCGTCTTTTTCCGTCGTTGGCGCGCTTGGCCAAGAAATACCTGTGCATCAGTGCCGTGTCCACGCCGTTTCAAGAGGCGTTTACGAGCTATGGCCAATTGATGCGGGAGAAGAAAGCACGACTGGACATTGAAGTGGCAGCGCAAGTGCTTTTCTGTCGCAGCGTCTCGCGCATTCCCGAGATGGAACGCATTGGAGTGTAAATCAACGGACCGGAGGGGTTAATGGGGACTTATCGCATTGTTTTAACGTGTTTTATCACATTTATACCAATTTTAAAACCTTCCGCTTAGTTGTAAAATCCGGCTTTTAACGCGGAAAATACCCTTGTTTATATTTTTGAAAAATCGACGCCGTGCACTTTGTCGATTGGATGTTGCAAGTCCCGCAAATTATCCGATGGGTGATTTAAAGAGTGAGTGGACAGTGTCGACAGGATGCGTCGACTCGAGATACTTTCAAGCCTGAGGTTTGCACGCTCAGGACCCATGAATTGAGTTAAGTGTTTTGTTGGAGACGTGAAGGACGCACTAAGCGACGAGATGAAGATGGAAGAACTGCGTGTTCGAGGGAATAGGCTTCGAGGTGACTTGCCACGTGATTCCTGGTCGTGACGACTGGTTGAGATGATATAGTTAAGATCACTGCTTACGCTGAAATAGGCATCACTGACCAAATAATTGGGCATTATTGCAATCACCAATGTGCTTGCTAGGGTCAGATTGAACAATAACATGGCTGCGGATTTTCAACAAGTCTTCAGCCACAAATCAAAGGATAGATATCATTAGGTAAGCGAGTCCGAATCTAGTTAATGTAATCCTCAACAAGAATCAACGACGACGTCTGTGAAAGTCTAGATTGTTCAAGCGGCAGTGTCCGGAAAAAGTTAGCTCAATACTTTACTCTTTTATTTCTTCAACTCGGATCAAATTGCTGCAATATGGGCAAACAAGCTCATTACTGACGTAAATATTTAAAGGTACCAATGCTTTGGAACACTAACACTAAGCTACACAGGAAGTGGTACCTCTCGACCCTTTGAGCAGAAAGAGAATCTGGCAATAATTCCTCGTCGCTTCGTCGTCCTCGACACTCTCCGTGTCAGTCTCGCACTCGCTCGACGGCGGTCTGTCCGATTCGTAATGCTCCTTCATACACACGCGCGGCAATTCGTGAAAAGCGCGCGCTTTGTCCGACAGCACGAGTCGATGGCGGCTTTTGTACTTGTTGGCTCGGTACGGCCACTTGAAGCCATAGTGCTTGCAATTGCGCTTGATCGTGATGACCGAGACGTCCAAGAGCGCTGCGGCTTGTTTTTGTGGCATGTGAAAGTACTGCGAGAGGAAGGTATAGTCAAAGTCATAGACGCGTCGACTCTTGCGACCAGGGCGGGCGGGGGCTGTCGCTTTCGGCTTCATGCGTGAAGAACGATAGCGCAGGGAAGTTGGGGAATGAGCAAGAGCTTGGCCGTGGTGTCAAAGCTTCTTGACAGGAGGAGAAGGAGGGCTCACGACTGGTCTCGGCAGTCCCGAGAGACGTTGAAGCGAAGTGATGACACCAGACTTTGGGTTGCATAGAATTGGTACCAATCGATTCTTTTGGTCGAAACGATCTCAGGGGTACACGATGGAAGGCGGTACAACCAAGACGGGTTTACGGCGCTTGTAAAACAGGAGGAGACGGTGCGGGTTCTGGTACCAGACGGTACGGGCCCCGGTACACGCCAGACCTGGTACTGGAGACTATCATGGGTCTCATTGTGTCACTTTGATATCAGAATGAATTGGTGTCGAATTGAATTGACGGCACACAACTGAGGTGGGATTGTTAGTACAATGTGACTACAATCGGTGGGTACAATCGGGATGCGTCGAACGCCTCCAGATAAGTGTAATCTTTCGTTGCGGTTACCTAAAGCAGTGTAAACCACACTTTCTTGACTATGTATTACAACTACTATAAAACTTGTCGCTAAGACAAGGCGTTTTGAAGAAGGTCTCGGTAAATCTGTAACGAGCGAGCGCAAGCCGAGGGTACGATGTTCGAGCAGCCGCGGACGCACGAATTGCGTAAATCTGGAAACGGCGTCTCGTCATCGTAGGCTCGACACGCCTCCATGCAGCTTACGCTGTCTGGGCAACGTGAGGCCAACGCGGCCTCGGTAGCTTCCATCTTGTCGCATACTGCTTTGGTCATTGTAAGCGAGCCATACGAGCACCCATTCATACATGCAGCATTATACGGATCCCTAAAGCACAAGACGGTATTAGCAATGGGACACTAAATGAGATATCGGTAATTATCAGCTTACCGCATGCAAAGCTTCTTGCACGTTTCTTGGTGCCAACTAGACTGCACACCGCTCACTCGGCATAGACCACGCAATTGCTCTTGATTCACTTTGATCGGCGCAAAAGTTTCCGGCACACTCGTGGCCTGTGGGACGGTCTCCGACACGCTCGTTGCTGCCTTTTCAGCCTCTAAAAAGTGATTTATAGTAACGGCGATACTGGGGTCCATAAAGATGGCTTTAAAAGCGGTAATACGGTCTTGGCTTAGGGCTACGCGGGCACCAATAAAGGCACCACCACAAAGCAGCCCAATAATCACAAGTCTTCCAACATAACCAGAGCATCGTCGACAACGCTTGACCGGCTCCATCTTTTTCCAAAATTCTTCGGCTTCATCTTCCCAGATCGTCGAGCCTCTGCGCTTTTGCTCGGAATCGGACACTTGACCCACATTGCGCCGCGAGAGAGGCATGCTACGGTTTATCAACCTGACTTATGTCATGGGGCCCAATATTATTGTGGTATTTTTAAGCATCTATTTTGAGATGCGCATGGACTAATTTAGCTCTAAGGTAGGTTTTATATGGCCAATTTTGAACCTTTAGCTTCAAATTAACCGGGTCCCACGTAATAAATACTAAGACACGAATTGATGCCGGCTTTGCTGAGCGTCGCTGTCATAGCACCTGGTTTTGGAGCACGGTCTTGTTGACTCGAGGTTGTTGAGATGGGGATCTTCTCAATCTAATATATCTGCTAAGGGGCCTAAACCCTGTTTCTACAACTGACCCTTTTATTGTGTCATTAGCACAACAAGAGTTAATGTACCAATAGATTATGGTGCCCAGCGGTTTATAGAACAGAGATGTTCCGCCCTTGCGAGTGGCTCTGATTGCATGGAACTCCACGAGACCTCTCCTCTTACATTATTGTACCATCCACAATTTCGCGACCACAAGAATCGTCTTGCCGTACTCCATAAGACGTTGGTCCCGACGTTGATGCATGGGGTACAGCCCCATGAAGTGGGTACCCGTTTCGGGCTCGAAAGCGCCTTTGTCACTTTTCAATTTACCTCGAAACTCTACAAGCCCCTTCGCGCCTACAATCCTCTTCATGACGTCGCCTTTATCCCCGTCATCACCATCCTCCCTTAAAGCGCACCTCGAGTCTCCTTCCAAGCGCAAGAGTCGACGCAAATTCGACTTTCCCATTGAAACGCTTCAAGAATACTCGCACTATCGTCAAGACGACGCCGCGAGACTGCTGGGTGTGGCACCGATTACGCTCAAGCGCAATTGCCAGCGACTGCAATATCGCTGGCCCTACCGGAGCATTAAGGCCAAATTGCGTCGCGAAGCTCTTTTTGCACAGAGACGAAAGGCTTCGGATGCGTCCATTGGACAATATCTGACCACTTCGGCGTCTTCTCAAGCAGCACCAGAGCTGCTCTTGTCACTTGGCAAAAAAGACGCGTGTGCTCTAACGTCAGCGATCCCTTTGACCCCAACCGTGCGCTCGTTGACGGCAAACTTTATGGCCGCGAGCGACGCCGTGCGCCCAAAGGGGCAGCGGTCGCAACTGCCACCGCTGACGTTTCTTTTGCAAAAGCATCGAGTGGAAGTGCAGCGCTATCAACTTCCTCGATTGTACAGGGGCGTTCGCTACGATCGACTTTGAGACTAGTGTGGCTTTTGGCAATTCTTTTTTGACACGATTTCTTGCTCTTTGTACTGCGTAAAAAGTGACTACCTATTATAAAGATGGAAGTATTATGAACTAGCTTCACATTTTAATTGGCGATAGTAGAAATAGAGATGAAGTAGACTGTGTATTTAGTCGAGTTTTCCTATAATTTAACATGATCACCGTAATTACTTTTGCAGTTGGTGGTGCTTTGTCGCCTAAACCTGGAAAACTATTGAACACAGTGGATAACATATATAGTATAATTCTTTGGATATCATATCCATAGCCTTCTTGACCAAAGATTCCTCGACTTTTTCACGTACTTGGCACTAGTCAGGAAGTGACCCTTTGTTATGACACTACTGACAGTTAACCCTCGCCAACTTTCCTCAGCGCTTTGAATTGTGGCGCTAATAGAGCCTTTGCTAGCGAGTCGTTCTTGTAGAACGATACCGGACCTTGACCTCCTTGGATCCTTTACTCTGATGTCTACTTTTCATATCTTAAATCTCTATCTTGTGCAAATCAGCGACGCAAACACGAGGAGCGTACTTCACTCTTTATACTAATTTGCAAACCGAATCTGCCCCGTCGCCATGGCCCTCGGACTGCTCAACACTGATCTCAGCAATACCTTGTATAAAACCATTTAGAAGTACCATTAGATCGACACAAGCTTTGGTTAACCGTTTTTTGTGATCGTCTCAAAGTGGCAAGAAATTATAACTTTAGAGTGGCATAAAATCTTAAATAATGGCAACGTCAAAAGTGTGTCGGACAAAATCAAAAATCGCGCTGTTTCATCAGCTTTCAAAATTAATATCTCTGTTACAGTCGGTAAAAACACTTTAGAACAAACTCTTGCCGCCACGAAAATTATACTGTCTGTAATGCAAATTGTATCTAGAATCAGTAAACCAATCAATCACGCCCCGCAACGCTCCTGCGCAATTTATATCTATCATACGCACCGTAACGTAGACCGTACGTTCGCTATTTATTTCTTGCCGTGTTGTAATTTATTTCTCCCGTGTTGAAAGGCTTTATCACGGATAACGATTCATATTTATGAAATCACGGCTATGTTATGCGGCGGGATTGGGAGAAAGGTTCACTAAGATATTTTTCTAATACACGAAATACGGTAGCGAATAAATTACGTGTAATGATAATACACGAAATACGGTAGCGAATAAATTACGTGTATTGATATACCTTTAATCATATATAAGCATTAGTTAAAAGCCGTGGCGACTTTGGTACCTCGAAGATCCTCTTGCATGTTGGCTAGCAACTCACAGAGAATACTTAAGTAGTACAATTCCCCATCGCAACTTGCAGCTTAAATAAGGTGCGTTTCGCATGCTGATATTACCTGCATTATTTAATATGAGCTAATACTAAACGACGATGAAGGGTATAGAAGCTTGTCAATGGTTTAAGGACATTACAATACTCTTGCATCCATGAATTTTGTGCTACGAAATGTATTACTGCTCGGAAGAAAGCGAACCCGATAGTTCAATCGATGTACAGAAACATCGTAAATTTTGCATTATTTAATAATGTGCTCTTTTTTTTTTTAATGTATAGATCACCTTAGTTTTGCTGACGCTACTGCGAGTCTTCTCAATTCAGACGTTAAGGCCCCAATAGAAATAATTGCCTATCCGACGGCGATATATGCATTGTGATTTTATTATGATACGACATACTTTAAAATTATATTGCGAATCCGACGGCGCAATCCGATGACAGAGCCGGAAGTAATTGTCACACAGCTTGGTCGACCTCCTAATTAAAAAAGGGATTCAGACTTTAACGTTTATTTATTGCATTACCTTGATCTACACCAGTGAGCGGTTGCGCTTTCTTGGCTGCTTCCATTGCGTGCCTTCTGGTTGTCATAATTTAAATTGAAGACCCCGTGTTCTATGGTAAAATATCAAAAATAAAAGAAGTTTATTCACTAAATAAATATATATATACTTCCCGATGGACAGTAGATACCAATTCTAGCGCATTATTGCAGATATCGAAATGACTGTTGAGCAATTAGTCTCTTTATAAGAAATTGCACTTGTAAAAATATTGGCGGATCGAGGATCTCAGCTAACGCGTTCTCGGTAACATCTTTGTCAATCAAAACGTCCGTCTATTTCTTGAAGTGAAGATGTGTCTTGACAGGGAAGATCGTCGACATTCTGGTCGACGGCTGGAAATACAAAGCAGACCCAGGTGTCCACGATCGTTACATAACGGAGATCTTCGCTCTAGTTTATGTGTTTTGCGTATAAAAGCGACGCATTTACAAGTAAAAGAGTTTGGAGTAAGATTACCGCAATTTGACTATACTTGCTTAAAGAGCAGTTTCATGGCGTTGTAAAACAGTAAAAAGCTTACGTGTACCCATCTAGTGTACATTCTCGATTTTTCCAACGGTTCATGTTATTTTCTCGTACCCGCCTAAAATACAAGTAACGAGACACATTTTTAGCAATTGTTTAGAATAGATTGCGAACGAAGACTCGCAAGTGCATATTAATTAGTCTAACACCACGACGCCATCCGTGTCACCTTGACAAAGCCAGTCGACCATTGAAGCTTCCCGCCGTCGGACAACCTACGTCAAACGATGACTGCCACCTTGGAATTGTTATTCTCACTGTGCGTCATTCTGTCCTTATTGTTTGCGTAAGATCTTAAAAACACCTCTCAAAACACGTGTTCTACCGACACTCTGTCGTCACCTTTTTCTGCTTGAACTCTACACTATCATTGCTCGCTTCAGTCGATAAACAGTGTAGCTAAAATAACGATATAAAGTGTGCACGGATGCAATAAAAGAGCATCTCCACTGCTTTGGCATACACTGCATGCAACGCGTCTTAAAATTTCGATTTCGGTAGCATAAATTTACGCTCAATTAATATAAAATGGAGCAAAGAAGACCTCTAACTTTCATACCTACATGTAAGTGCGTATTTTTTAGCAAAGCAATTCTACAATGCAGCGTTCAGCGAAATAGCTTGGTGACTCGTGAGCTCATAATCGGGCGTCTGCTCAACGACCTGATCCCTAGGCATTGTGATCCCGTTCAATTGATTTGCTTGATTCAAAAGCACCGGCTCTGAGGCCTTTCAGATTTTTTGCGGTGCTGTGAAAGGTGGCTGGGTGTGGATTGCTCGCTCAGAAAGAGCAGATCACCTTGTGCGTGTCCAGACCATGATCCATCCGAGTCATTATTGTATCTGCAAAACGCTTGACGAGGAGCGACACTATGATACAATGGTCGACGTTGCTACTTCTCGCGACAGCTGCGCGACATTTCGTGGTGGTTGAACCAAAGCAGGCTACAATGTCAGATGGGCGGTCTCACTCACGAACCTCCTCGCCATCACTAGTCGACAATGTCAATGGCATTCCCAGCGACTCTTCTGACGCTGACTCATTCGACGCCTCGAGTGACGATTCCGACGACTCGGACGAGGCCAAGGCTTCTGTGGCGTACTCTGACGCACTTGCAACAGTCGTCGTTCCGGCTACTATTAAAATTGGCTCGACTGCCAACACGACGGACAAGTTTGTGTCCACGTTCCGTAATTGGGTCGGTCCAACCATCGGGAAGCCTTCCGATCCAGGGTTTGACAAGACGTGTTGGCGCAAAGCCTACTTTATGGACGAGTGTCCCTACGGCTTTGATCTCAAGATGAACACGTGCTGGGCCCAATGCCCTTTGGCCTTTCCGGTGGCCTGCGGCGTCGAATGCCTCCGACAAAGTGACGATTGTCCCTCGGCGATCTATGCCAAATTTGTCAGTGTCGCCAATGCGTTCTTCTCGGTCCAAATCCTGGGCGTCTTTGGTGCCTTTTCGGCCTTGTCAAAGCACGTGCGCGTCGGGATCAAGTGCGCGCGCGCCATGTTTGGCACCGTGCGTGCCATTGTCAATTACGTGCGTGCGCTCAGAGTGTCGAATCCAGACACGGCCATGGACGAAGTGCTCTTGGCCTTGTACCAGACGAGCTACATTACGATCGACCTGCCCGTGAGTATTGTCATGTGTTTGGGCAGGTCGTACAATTGGCAAGTGCTCGATCCTGCCAGTGTAGCCATAGGGACGATCCAAGTCGTTTTAGGCGAGATCCTCGCGCGTCAAGACAGTCTGTTTAAGAGTTGGGGCAAATTCAAAGCCTTTTTGACACGATCGAATTTTACCTATGCTGTCAACGATCTCAACGACACGGAGATTTCGTCGCTTAAAAAAGGCATGGAATCGAATTCTACGTGTGGCTATGACTTGCAGCGCCTCACGGATCGCACGTGGCGCACGATTGCCGAGATGAAAGCAGCGAATCCGAGCCTGTCGCAGGACGGGCTGCGCGTGCAAGTGTACAAGTCGGCCCTCATGGTGCACGACATTCCGACCGCGACCAATAATTGCATGGACCAAATGATAACGGAATCCGACGAAGAGACGGCCTATCGAACACGCGACATGCTGCGAACGACGTATGGGGTCATGGTCGACGAGTTGATCGACAAGGGCAAGAGTGACAATGGCACGTCCTTGACGGCCAAGCAGTACACTCGAGTCGTGGCGGATCGAGTGCTAATGGCCATTGCGACGCTATTCTACATTGATCTCACGCGTATTTCGGGGATGCTATCCGAGTTTATACAGACAATCTGTGGTCCCACGCAACTCGTGGGGGAGATTGACGACGGGACGGACCCGAACACACTTGGTCTGCACATCGTTGGCGATGCGTTTCAAGGCAGTACCACGTCGTGGAAGCGAAAGGGCGACGGGCTCGTGACGCTTACCTTTGTGAGTCGCGATACCGTCCATGTGACGGTCAACATCCACTCAGGGGGGGACAAAGTGGACAAACAGGACGTGCCGGCCGCGACCAATGTGACGTGGACATCCACCGTCAAGGCATTGGGCGGACAGACGTTGTACTTGGATCGATGGCGGATTGGGTTCCTCGGCCTCCCGGGTACGGGTGGTGGGTCGCTCAAGCTGTGGGTACCTCGAGCCAGTGAAGGGGGTCATCTCGACGTCACTGTGATGCTTAATGTGAGTTGATCTCTGTGTTGTATAGTAGGATAGCGTAATCGAGCGAATTAAAGTATTAGTAATAAGGAGGACGTACCGTTTATGTTTATTTGAAAGGCAAGGTACCACTGGTATTTGGGACTGATGATACTTTCTTGCCATTGATGAGTATGTTGTATATTTTCCTTGCGATTTGGCAGCTTACTGTATAAACTGTCCTGCCAAACGGGCTATGATGCTGCGATTGGCACACTTATGTACATGAGAAAACGCGCAGGAGTTGCAAGTGCACGGACAAATGACGAACATGAGCAATCTCGTCATCGAAGAAGATCCGCTAGTAAGAAAATGTAAGGGGTACGATCTTTCGGTGAGTACCGGTTTTACTATCTTGTGCGTTACAGATTGCAGTTAAATGACTCATAAATTGGGAAAAACTTATCATTTTGAGCCTACCTATGTACAAAGCCAACATATGGTGGATCTGGTAGACCATTTTTTCAATCTTCTTAGTCCTAGCGTACAACAAACGTGTCAACGGCATTTAGCAGCTACCAGAGGGTTGCATTTGTGGTCCACCCAACGGGCTATTATAGAGCCAGCCAGACAATTTTTGGCATGCTGGGGGAGCACTGGGTAGACTATATTCCTTTTGGTACTTCCCAGTATGCAATCTAGTCTAAAAACCGGTTGAGAGTCGGCGGAGTCAGTTTTGGCCACAAAATTCGGCTATATATTATTATTTATCATTACATCTCCACTTAATAAGGCTTACATGCAATAGGAAAGATAAGGTTGTCATCCATCATTTTAACTCGTAAGCAAAAGTCGTTTGGCACGATGAGCAAACTGGCGGCAAAAAAGACTTTTAAGCGGTCAAATGATTCAACAAGGCAAAAGGTGTCGCTACACCAAAGCCGATATTCGTGCCTTCATATACATCTACAACGAAGATTGTGTCTACCACGAACGCTAAGTCTGTGCCGTTAATGCCTTTAGAAAGTTGTCTGCCAGGGAGCTAAGAAAAGGCTCTGCAAGTCACCTTCGGCTGACAAATATCGTAAGGACCCGTCTAGCACTACGTCCGCGTGGAAGTCTCAGATCAAGGCAAGGTTGTCAGATCATCCCAATCGCGCCCAAAGTATGTAAAGATCGTCTCAAATCAAAAGACGCTACCACTAAAAAGTACAGGGAGAGATCAAGGATCAGGAGGAAGTGATTATAGTTATGGACGACAAACTCCTTGGTTGGGTTCAGCTGCCAAAGTCTCTATCACAGCGGTAGTCATGCTGTGTGACTCGAAATCGACGCAAGTCATCGTCCTGTAAAAAATCCACTCACTTTCTGAGCCATCTGACAAAGAAGATAGGACAGTATTACCCGGTTTACAAAGGCCATGTTGCAGCTATTTGCTTTATTTCGGACGGTGCGAGGACTCTCGCGAGGTCACCTCTCGTGCGTCATTTGTGAATTGGTTGTGGTCCGAAATAGTCCTTTTCGGCAATGATGCGCGTCCTTTTAGCACTGTAAAATATGCCCAAAATTTGAATTCGGCTTCGTAAAAAGCTAGATGTAAGATACTATACTCCCAAATAATACCCACCACGATCTAATTAAGGGTCAGCCTACGGTGCCATTACTCAAAATTCAAGCACATTGAACGGTGTACTCTATGTTCGTACGCTTAGCGTGCGGTTTTCCCACATTCAAGTTTGACTTGCCAAGCTAGGGGCTGGGATGCAAAGGTTTGGTTTTATTCCTACCAAGACCAAAACGCCAGTAAAAGACCGCGACATACTCATGATTTACCCGTTACTTCTTATCCAAGTTTCGAACTTGCAATCACGATTCCCATTATAAAGCACGAAACTCGGCGTGGTTCCATTTCTCCACGAAGATTGACAGAGAACGCTTTTTCTTTTAGTAAAGAAGCGTTGTCATTCCGATGCTGCATTTTAGACACCTACTTGCCGTGAACTTTTGTTTTTCAAAACCACGACGGATGAGGAGAACAATCGACCGTAAATGGCGTAATGTCACCATGAATGAAGCAATGACAGAAAACCATACATTTTTCGCGACTCGAAGATATTCATCCTCCTCGTCAGCATATCTAAGATCCGTAAGAACAAGCCTAAGCCTCCTTTGCCCGTGCGGCATAAGTACTAAAATCGGAATCAATAATCACTTTAACGACCCTATTATAAGACACGGAACATCCTCGTCGGGCCGCACGAGTTCCATGAAAATCTAAGTCGCCAATAACTTCACCTATCATACGTGTCTTGAAGAAAGCTCACTAAATTCGTCTTACTCTAGCGTTATGCAAGGAGATGAGACCAAACATGGTACGCATAGTTGGGCTCGTGTCGACTGACGATTCAGCTCATTCCGAGTGGAGAACGCCGTCTAGACTGTGCTCTTATGCATTTCCACAAAAATTAACGATATTTTCTGGTATTCTTTCCGCATCAATACACTCTGACCTTGAGCGGAAAATTATCTCCTACTTTTATTTTCGGGAGTCTTTACACTCAGTGAGCACCTTCGGCCTGAGAGGCACATGTGTCTTAGGCACCGGTGTCATTGACACAGCCGTCAAAGCCATCCCCGTCGAGAATGCTTCAACAGAGCGCCCTTAACGCGCGCTGACTGGCGTGGGTTCTCGCTCGACGCCCTTTCGAGGCCAAGCAAGACTCAGCTATTTTATCTCGTTTTGCCCGTCCTAAAACAAATGAGCCTGCCTCTTTATCTTCACTAAAACAACTTTCATAAATGCTATTTACAAGTGCTCCCAGGTACTCGGACTGCCGTGGCTTCTTGTCCAAAGGAAGCGTGACCCCAACATCACTAAAGTAAGATCCACCATAGGAGCCTACCAGCCTCGCAAAAGGTGAGACCCTCACTAAACTCGATATCGGAGTACCCAATCCATTATTTGTCGCAGGTCCTCGCAAGTTCTGCGAGAGCCACTCTGCCATTGCTTTTGGCAATAAGCCAGTGTTGTTTGAGCAGCGTACCAACTGCGAGCTACAAAATTTGACAGTTGGCTGGCAGTACCCTTTTTTTAAATCTAGGATTTACCACGACACAAAGGCACAAAACGCTAATTACGAGGTCTATTTGGCCCTATACAACCACCAAGTCAAACTGGTCACTCGCCTCGAATCCTGCCACCAAGACAATGCTCTGCAGTCTAAGCGGTCAAGTGCCCGTAGAGCCCGTGGTGTCGCTCAAGTCGGGCCACGTGTTTGAAAAGCGTCTCGTCCTCAAGTATCTAGAGCAGAATCAGCGTCGCTGTCCCATCACGGCCGTCGAGCTCGACGTCGAGCACGATCTCCTGGCGCTCCACGTCGCCCCAACGACCGTATCAAAGTCGGCATCGTCCACGCCGGCGCCCATTGCACCCGAGGCTGCCAGCATCCCACAGCTACTCGCTACGTTTCAAAATGAATGGGACGCTGTGATGCTCGAGACGTTTACACTCAAGCAACACTTGGAACAGACGCGTCAAGAGCTGAGCCACGCACTGTACCAACACGACGCCGCGTGTCGCGTCATTGCGCGTCTCAATGCAGAGAATGCGACGCTCAAGGAACGCATGACGGCATTGGCATCCGGTCACCAAGAAGATGTCGACATGCAGGACGGCAGTGCGCTGGCCCCGGAAGTCTTGGCCACGATTGAAGCCAAGCAAAAGAAATTGGCGAAGAAGCGCAAAGAGTTTAAAAAGAAGGACGGGCCGCAACGGGCTGCGCTGCTCAGTGGGCTACGTCACTGGCGCGTGGCGTCGAGCCATACAGTGCACGACTCGGACAAGCCAGGGGTCACGTGTGTGGCCATCGACCGCAAGCGGCCGACCTTCGTCGCGACGGGTGGCGTGGACAAGCACGCCAAGGTGTTTGACACGACCAAGCAACAGGTCGTCGCGACCTTGACGGGCCATACCAAGAAGCTCAGTCACGTCGAGTTTCATCCAATGGCTGACCTCGTGCTCACGGCGTCGTACGACAAGACGGTCAAGGTCTGGACGGTCCACGGAGATGGCTACACGGTCGCTTCCACCCTTGAAGGCTTTGATGACGCCATCACGCGTTCGTCCATTCATCCAACCGGCCACTATGTCTTGTCGGGGTCCCTGGATGCGACGTGGGCGATCCACGACCTCCGTCGAGAAGCGCTGCTTGCTCGCTACACGTTGAACGGCGAGCTGGCCATGCCTTCTGTGTCGCCGACGCAGCCGCAAAAGGCAGCGAACGAGACACGGTGTGCTCACTTTCATCCCGATGGTGGCATCTTTGGCACGGCGGCCAAGAGTAAATTGGTGCAAATGTGGGCCGTGAACACGTTGTCGAACGTCGTGACGTTTGAAGGGCACGCGGCGCCCGTGACAGCGCTGGGGTTTTCCGAAAACGGCTACTATCTCGCGTCCGGGAGTGAAGATGGCGTGGTCAAGCTCTGGGATTTGCGCAAGGCTACGAGTTTCTTTGAGCTCGATCTCAAGCACCACGAACCGGCACTGCAACTGGGTGCGATTCACGCCATTCACTTTGACGCCAGTGGCTCGCATCTCGCCGTCGCGAGTGCACAGAGTGTACAAGTGCTCAAGGAAGTCGGCAGGAACCAGTGGGAAGGACTCATGACGCTGAGGGACCACAAAGCAGCAGTCACGAGCGTGCAATTCGCGCCCGATTCGAGCTACCTCGCTTCCACGTCGATGGATCGGTCGCTCAAAATCTATCGACAATTCAACGATTAGCACGATTCCAAACGACGATTCGAGTTGTTATTGCCAAAAGTAATAAACGTGACTAGGTTTTCCAATAGGTGGGCCAGAGTTGCAAATAAAGAGTAGAATCACCAAAATTTGTGACGCACAGAACCAAAAGTACTCGATTGTTTAAATATGTATGTATGTATACATTAACTTAATCAGCGAGAAGCACTTGAAGACGATGGCCGCAAAGCACGCGGCAAAAAGCCTTGCAAGACGTCGGCATGCTCGCGCAACAGCCGCTGCTTGGCAGCTTCCACCACTTGGCGTCGGTACGTTTCATCCTGTTCCTGCCGCTCCCGCTCGCGCCGTTCGCGCTCCAGTTCAGCGTACACCATTTCCTGCTT
Organism: Plasmopara viticola; assembly: GCA_001695595.3. NCBI lineage: Eukaryota > Oomycota > Peronosporomycetes > Peronosporales > Peronosporaceae > Plasmopara > Plasmopara viticola. The sequence goes on from MBPM02000032.1 coordinate 359,716, forward strand.
GAGCGCACGGTGACGGGCAATCTCGGCCACAAACGCCTCGCGCTGTTTGCGACGAAAGGCGGCAAGTTCCATCTCGCGCCGTTCTTCCGATCGAAAGCGCGCCTTGAGCATGTCGTTGAACGCGTCTTCGTCCGCGCGTTGACGCGCCCGGAGTTCCTGCTTCAGCTGCAATTGCACTTCGTTGCTGCGCAACATGTCGTCCTTTGCTTGCTGTTTCGCAGCCTTCTTTGCGTCTTCTTGCGCCCGCTTCTTTTGCAACAATTCTTCTTCCCACAACTCATCGCGCAACCGTTCAATCTCTTGGTCCTTGCGCAAATTCGCTTGAATTTCGGCCTCCACGGCACGAAACTTGGCCTCTTCCTGGGCCTTCTTGACGTCCGTCGCGGCCTTGTGACTCGCCTCACGCGCTGCCACGCGGCGTTGGTACTCGGCAATGGCTTCGTCCTCTCGTCGAAGGACCGCCACTTCATCCTGTCGCACGCGCTCGCGCTCGCGGTGGGTTTGCGCAATCAGCTCCCGCGTCTCTTCCCGTGCCTTGTCCCGACGTGCGACTTCGGCAGCGTCCTCGAGCTCCACGCGTTGCATGAGCGCGGCAATCTTCTGGCGCTCGACCTCGGCCTCCACTTGCGCTTCCTGCCGCAACTCTTGCCGCTGCAACATTTGCGTCTGGAGCACCCGTTTGCCTTCTTCCGCCTCGACCCGCTTGCGTACTTCGTCATTCTGCCACTCCACCAACGCCCGCTGGCGATCGTACTCCATTTGCTGCTCCATCGCAACGTCGCGCTGACGGTCGCGAGCTGCCAGCATTTCCCGCTCGAGCTGCTGCGTGGCCCGGTCCTTGTTCATGTACGCCGTCTGCAAGAACGCTTCCAGTTCGCGCAGCTCGTCGCTCGCCTCGCAGATGCGCTGCACGTCTCGCGCCTGCTGCTCTTGCACCTTGTGCCTCGTTGCCAGCGCACACGCCAGTGCTTCGTTCTGCACTCTCTCGCGCGCAGCACGCTGTCGATGCTGACGCTCCTGTGTCTGTGCCTCGTCGAGCATGCGTTCGGCCGACAATTGAGCCGCGTAGTTCATGCGACGACGGGACGCTACCTTGGCGTCCGACTGGTTCTGCAGCGTCTGGAGTTGATTGCTTTGCGTAAAGTGGTGCAAGGCACGGTGATCCATCTCTTGTCGGCGACGTTCACATTGAACCTTGTCGACAACCCGTGACGTCACGCGCGTGTTGACCGGGTACGGGAACGCCATGGTAAAGGGGAGTGGAGGAGACGCCAGAGACGACGTGGGGGTTACATTATAGGACTATTTAAAAAGTAATTCCGGCGTCGATCATCTTGATATTGGGAACTTCAAAACTTAATTCAATATAAAATCTCTGAGAAAAGACTGTTCTCAGATATTATGAGTCCATGTTGACCTGCCTAAATGACTGAGCGTATTGTACGCTGTTAGAAGTCTCTCAAACAGCATTGTTCCATAAGCCATTCCTTCATCCTCAGTTGAATCTCCCAGCGCTAAAACTGCACTGACTGAGCGATACGTCATTGCCCGATCCTATGCTGCAGTGGCCAACCTATTCGCCAAATGCTTTCCATACTTCGTCTTGGCTGAGCCAATGATAATCTTTATCTCGTTGGGTTTGTAGACGCTCTTCATGATCTTGTTGAATCTCACGTCCTCCTTCGTCCTTGCGCGATACGTTGTCACGTACTGCATCCAGACTTGCATCCCGGGCTGATCGAGAAGATCAAACGGGTTTTTGTCGAGCTTCAAATGGGTAAAAATGACCTCTGGCTTGACACCAAGATCCAACCACTTACGTCGTAATTCTCTCTGAAGCTCGGTCGCCAGCGTTGCTGTCTCTTGTGACTGTTTTCCTGCGAGAAGGAGCGAAGTCAGACTCGCGTCATCGAACGTGAGGTAGAGCCGTTGAAAGAGCGTCGTGGGCTTCTTAGAGAAAAACTTGCTGGCATAAGCGTTCCAGACATCCAACGCAGGGCCTGAAAGCAACCGCGGCTCGTCCTTGTCAAGTCCATACAGTTTATTCTCGTCACGCTGCAACAACTTGTAAAGGTTCACTGCGTTAACATTTTTTTCTTTCCAAAACATCAATTGCTCCGTCTGCAGTGTCGCGCCAATAGCTCGAATCGACTGGTCGGCGTCTTTCTTTGCCTCTTGCAGCATGATCGCCCATCCATAGTCCCCAAATTGCTTCCGCAGCTTCTGATGAATCGACACTTGGTTCTCGAGATGCTTTTCATTGTAGCTTTTCACGTACTTGACCCAAAGATCGAGGTTGGGATTCGCCAAAATATCCTTGGTGCTCTTATCAAGCTGTAGCTTGACGTAAAGAGCGTGTGGGTCCACATCTTTATACCTCCACCAAGCGACTTTGAGCTTAGTCAACGAGCTATTGACTTTCTCCCACATCGTTTGCTTGCTTTTAGTAAAAAAAGAGGCAACTTTCTCCCCCCAGCCGGCGGCTTTGATACCATCAATCCTCTCTTCGTCTCCTGCATACGATGGTGCCGAGATATGGAAACTCGGTCGATCTCCAGTTGATGGAGATGTTCCGGAGCTTGCAGTTGCATTCGCAGCAGCGTCCGCTTTTGCCACCAGAAAGAAGACTGTGACGAGTGCTAACGCAACGCCACGAACATGCATCTGGGCACTTGCCAATAGTTTAATGGGAGAGTAGTGCTAGCCCTAGCTTGCATTTGCGCAATGATGAACAAGGATGAGTACGGGCACCATATGGCACAACGTCGATGGTAGTGCCGGTCCAATCACGAAGACTTTCTTGCTATCATCTGTCCACGCATTGGCTGAAATTTAATCAGCTCATCTTTTTTGGAGGTTTGAAGGAATGTCACTTAAAGAGATTCTGGCTTTTGCCCATCATGAAGTACAAGTCTAGAAAGATTGCCTATAAAATACAAAGAAGGAGCTTCATATGGTATTGGCGAATGTCAGGCACGAAGATTTAATGTGCAGCAACAATAATCAATGAAGCAAGCCAGCGACAGTGAAACAATGAACTTGCAGCAAACATTTAGTCCACAAGCACTGGTGTACTCAAGACTTTGTCTGCGCCCAATAATATGTTGACGATTCAAGAAAGTCGTGGGGGAAAGGCACGAGCGGCAAACTGTTTCGATTGCGCGGTACACGCTCGGCCATCTCACCAACGTACAAGATGTGAACAATTATAGTGATGTGATTTTGACCTTGATAACGTGTTGACCCACGATGTCCGCTGTCTTAATATTGTTGTGAAAGTGTTGACGCGAATAATACATGTTACAGGGTAAAGGAATCCAGTCTTTTAAATTTTTTTAGACAAATACCAGAATCAGCGTCTAGAACACATATCCCTCATCCCCGTGCTCTGTATGACTACAAAACGATGCTGCCGAATCTACATCGGCATATACACCAAATGAAGCCTTAAGACGCAATCGATAGCTCTTATGACATGATCAACTACTCCGAGAGCAAGACGCACGGAGTGCCGACCGCGGCCAATGGAACGTCATTCTTCCGTGCGGGGAGAAAGTAATCATTGTCGATCGATTAGAGTGCGCTGTACACTATACATACCATGCTGTTGATTTAATTTAAAAGTATCGATTTGAGCGACGACCGTTGTTGCACAGTTAGTTACACCAGAATATTGGTGAAACATAGCATATACATTCACGATGCGCCACTTGACACATAACTTAATGCCACCTGAAAACAGCGTGGGATAAGACAACTTGCTTATTAAGTTCATTTCCCTCCTGTATTTGCATGGAAGCTTAAGCTCATATTGATGAAGTTACGCTTTTTCTTGGACAAATGCTTCCGTGTTGCGGTATTTGTCTTTGCAATTAAGCTAAATTTACGACACTTACCAGTTAAAATGATTACGCGGAGCAGATGAGTCCTTTTGATCAAGAGACTACTTCGAGTACTGAGTGCCTTCTCAGTAGCTTATGCTTACAAAATCTTGAAGCTGATCTCTTTTGTAGATTAAATGACCACCACTTCGGCGACGCCATTGGGCTTCTAGACATTTTGAGCTTTTCCGTTGACACCTCGTCAAGTTCAAGAAGAAAACCCAGGCGCAAGGATTACTATCATACCAGTCTTTCTATTTTTATAAAGTCAAGTGCTGTTGTTTTCAGCATCTAGCTTAGACCAAGAGATGCCTTACGCTGCTCAGCAAGCATTTTACGGTGCTGACTTCCTTTGCAAGAGCCCAAAGCTCCCAAAAGACTTGTCGTGTCCTAATATATTGTGCCTCGCTCAGTGAAATATATCCTGCACAAAAGCATTTAATGGCAGCACCCTGGATGCCTCAGATTTTGGCCGAATGTGTTGTGCATGACTTACCGAAAACGCTGATCACAACAAGCGCTTCCCAGTGGCTCCGCGTGTATACTTAGAGTTTCAGCCGTGACTAGCTAACTTGTGGCCAATTATTTATAGCACAGTCTATTGTAAACGCAGAATTCTCCGTGCATAACGTACCAATGCCCGTGTATCTGCAGGGCTATCCTAATGTGTTAGCTGAAATGCCACCACGTCGCTTTTCGTCTGCAGCAATTAAGCACCCTCTCAAATGTTCGTATTTCACTTCACGTGCAGCTGTAGGTGCTGTCCCATATATTATAGTTAAAACCACCTCTGTTACTTATGGCAAGCAAAGAATTGCGAACAAAACTGATGTCGCAATATGATGTCATTATAAAGATTTTTGATTAGCTTCGATACGGCACAAGACGGCTAAATTAGAATTAGCGCTGCATACAAATTAAATTTTTACTGTAAATTGCATTCTAATCGTAACACTTTTTCCAATCTTTATATTAAGCACTCTCTGCACTTGTACTGAACATTCTCTCCACTCGGCAAATACTATAGCATAGACTTCAGATCATAATCCGCCTTGTCCTACGTGCCACTCTCACGCCTCATTGAAAATGATCGCTGCGAAATCTTATTTATGTAGTTAAAATTTTCTGTACATTGATTGTCCGCGCTAATGGCGCTTTTGCTAGCCAAAATGGATTAATGGCTTACCCAATCTACGTATCGGCACAGCAAACGGGACCCAACAAAGATTGACCATGTTCTAGAGTCGCGCCTCGTATCCAGGCCTCAGACTAATAAACGGCGTTCGAAACTACCGGACTTAAAATTTTAACATCTGAATCCACTGTCACAGTAAGTAGCAGGAAGTGACATTTAATTTGAAGCGCCTCCGCAAATGACTTTTATTCCTTCGACGGTGAGCGGTAGCCTTTAGTCAATAAATTTGCATATCGCTTTTATAACCCTTAAAGGTTTCTCTAACAGCCTAAAAAGCTTGCTCGTACGTTATATGGTTAAATCCCGGAGCTCATCGGGGCTAGGCCCTACCGACTCTGACGTCTTCTTTAGGCGCAATAGGGCTTAGTTCTCAAAGCGCCTATTGGTTCTCCGCTGTGTATTAAATAGCGGGCTGGATAAAATATTTTTATGAAACATCTTTGTGTACTTGACGCAGCAAGTTTTCATCAAAAGGTGCGCGTATTTTTGAAGCCAAACACCTCTTCTCTAACTAATATTTCGGGGGACGACATTTACTCTATCACCAAAGCTGTGGGTAAAAGAACCGGATGCTCTATGAGTTCTTGACTGACGAGTGATTAGTCGCTCGACTCCAGACCAAGACGCTAACTAGTTTGATACGCAAAGGCTTTCCATTTAGCCAGCCAAATAAGTAGGATGAACGCCCAAATAGGCTTTTGCCCTACGTATGACAGCTTCAGGTGTTGGACGCCTTATATCCAAAAATGGTCCCGACGTCTGATGAAGGATATCCCACAGATGGGTCAAATAGCTACCTTTAAACGCAGCAAAGATAGCTTCGTCCTAGCGACGGTTCCTGGTCCTGTGAACTGTTCCATGATCATCCCACCCGGAAAAAAGGTTCTCTAAATTTTGAATTTATGCTAAAGCTTGAAATGTGATAAAGATGGTGACAAAAGTGTATTTTAATCGGGTACAGACCACACCCTTTTTCGATTCGGCGGGAACTTTTGTAAAGAAAGTGGATCCAAATATTAAAACACGCAAATTGCCATTGTGAGGTTTCATCGAAACAAACCTTGTAAAGGAAGTGTCGTTTACAGATGCCTGGCTGTGCCGCGCATGAAGTAGATGATCGAACAGATCAGCGCCATGGCCAGCATCTTTTGAATAGTATCCGACTGGAAGTCTTCTTGTTGGACTTGATGTCATAGAGTGGAAAGAACTTTTATGGATCGGCGACTGCGTCAATACCTCGCCTTAGCTAACTGTGCTGGTGACTTTGGTCACTTGGTTCTTCGTAAAAACATACCAAATTTGTCGTCTTTGTCATCACTTCCTTCTTCTCGTTTAGAACTAATGTGACTTCATTAAGAAAGGAAACCAAGGACAACTCTGTGCTCTCAAAAGCTCATTCCTACCCCTTTTTTGCGAGAGACATCTCGCGTGGCCAATTGCTCGGATGACCTCCTGGGTCTACCCTCGGTGATGAGGTTGATTGACAAGATTTTTGATTTAGGCTTCTTTGCAGATCTAGCGAGTGAGAGCTAGGCGGGTGTGCACCGGATCTCGCTTGGCAATCCTTGTCATATATATCGCCCAAAAGTGGAGGTAGGGTGGAACGAAAGCTCTTTTAGAGTCTTTCTATCCCAAGCTGTTTTCTGGCGAATAAACTTCGGAGAAGCTCAGTCCACGAAAAGACAGCTGCCTTCCACAAAGGGTTTGATCTCACAAGACGTCAGTACGTATAAGTACTACCTTTTGATGGTAAATTGCTCTCTAGGCCCATTGCGTCGTGAAGGGCAAATACAAACGACAGATCCTGACCGATAATACAATGAATTATTGAGAATAGACCATCGTGGCTTTTGAATACTGACATTGAAAGACGGATCGTATTATTCGTAATTTGCTATAATACACATTAGATTGAGACAAATTTGAAGACTCACGAAGTTGACAGGATAGAAAATATGTCGATAAATAAAACTTCGCAGTGTGGTGTGCTGAAAAGTTACAAAAACTACATAAATCAAATTGGTAAGCAAAAGAACAAATTTGTGATAATTTCATAAATATTCGGGGTCAGTGTCAAAATAGTGATACAATAAAGTAAGGCGAAACCCATAGCATTTCTTATCGTGAAGAGTGTCACGTTATAAAGGCTAAGCTCTGTAATATTGCTTAGTACACTGCCAGTCCTTCAGCCGCAGGTTTATGGTCTCTACCGGTCTGAATATCGATAACATGGATCAAAATTTGGCAATGTTTGGGCTCGCAGCCGGCCAAAGAAATTGTCCACAAGACGACTACTATAATTCTCGCACAATTTGTAATATATTTGTACCATATGGCTCTTGTACTGATCGCTGTGCTTACAGAGACTTAAGAAATGCAATCCACTAGCTCGCATATCATGTCCCGTAACTAGGCTTCACAAGTTTACAAACGCATTTTTGCGGCGTTGCCTTAGCACTACTGACAATCCTCTATCTTATCGCAAGAGACACTTCTGCAAATGCGATTGCGTCCGCCACAGCCCCAAGGATTTTTCCTTTAATTGGAGATCGACGATATATGTGCTAGCTTTCTGACTCAAAGCAAGCTGGCGCTGCGAGTGCAAGATGTCAGCTCTCTTTCTAGACAAATGAAAAAATAATACGGAGGTACTCCAACCATCTTTACGATCCGCCGATGGAGTATAAATGAGTATATGCAAAAATGCTTCAGAGTAAGACAGAGACAGGTCTGACTCTCACCGGCTTCATTAATAGCTTCTACAACGCACAGATGGCGAAACCCGTAGGACACACCTGTCATCAAAGTCAAAGATCAACCACCTTAAAAATCATTACAGTAAAGTGGCCATGCGTTACTGCGCAATAGAACACGGTTTACAGCTTCCCGCTGGAAAATTAAAAATTTGCCGTGAGGCCATTGTCTTCAATTTAATATCAATGCTATAGATTGGATACCTGCATGTATTAAAGGGCCTTGTTTAAAAATTAAGTTTAACGCCGGGAGGAAAAGAAGAATTAATGGAAAGTACCTCGACGCAACTAAAAAGCATCTAGATCTTTGGGGTTTATTTGCTGTGATATCCCTACCTTCAGCTGAAACAAAAATCACCTACTGCTACTGTAATACAAAGTTTTTTTTTGTTTCGGTATTAATCAATGAATATAGTACTATTTTGAAGCGTAAAGTTCAACTGAAAAAACCGTATTAGAGTTTAAGATTATTAATCATATGCTGAGCACTGACTCAATATAGAGCATGATTAGTGTACCGGCCAAAGTATCCGGCTAGAATGTATCCTTGTCATTTGCTGCGAATCTGCCAGTACTACCTCCGTCAGCAAGTTAAAACGGATGCGTCTTTGCAGCGTTGATGTAGCCCTCCTAACAGTCCTCTTCTTTCTCGTACAAATTGACGCTTTCGTGAATGCAACGGCGTCCGCCGCAGCTCTAGGCACGTTTCCATTCAGTCGAAATCGACCTGGTCCCCTCGTCTCGGAACCGCCGTATACAAACGACGAAGAGAGAGTCAATGCTTTCAAAAGTATCGGACATGGACATAAAGCTGCCAAGTTCATGACCAAAAGCAAACACGCGTTGCGAAATAAACTTCATCACCTTTGGATGAAGCTGCAAGTACTTTGGTGGTGGGTAACGAATGCGAATCCACACGTTGTTTACGTCAAGCTCCAGCTCGATCACGTCAACAAGGACATTTTGTCGAATGCCAAGTTTCATCTTTGGGTCAAGTACGTGTATGACTATAATTTGGAACATCCTATCAAAAAAGTGTCGATTTTGGCCAAATTGCGCGAGCAATACGGGGATCGTAAAGTGGCAATGATGCTCGAAAAGGCAAAACGAGGGGCCGACTCGAAAACGCGAGCGCTTGGGAGGACCCTGCAGATGGAGCAAATGTTGCGTTGGAGTGACGACCGACTCAGTGCAGACCGACTCTACACACTTTTGCAGATTGACGAGCACAAGCCGAGCTTGCTCACGGGCCGTGCGTTGACTGTCTGGAACATTTATGTCAACAATTTCAACCCGGGGAAACCCACGACGCTCTTTACCCATCTCTACCACAACCTCGATGACGCAAGTCTATCTTTGCTCCTCATTGCGGCAAAACGGGCCCCGAAAACCGCAACGCTAGCGACAACGCTTCAAGTGCAATTAAGCAACGTTTGGTTGGAAAAACGGGTGGCGCCCAAGCGTGTTTTCATGTATTTAGGACTTGACAAGCACTATGATCAGCTCCTTGATCAGCCCGAGATGAAAGAATGGATGCGGTATGCAAAATTGTATTGGGGAAAGACAAGGACGGACGTGACGCTCAACGAGATGCTTGAGAATTTTTACAATGCAAATGAAATTAAGATTATTATTGGCTCAGCAACAACGGCGTATGGGAAATATTTGGCAAAAAAGCTGGCAAACACGCTAGCGTAGGAGTTGCCTTTGTGTTTGATCTAGGGTACTGAAATTGAATAAATTATATAATAGCATGAAAAGGACGTGACATAAGACAAACACGTATGGTAGGTTAAGTCATTTAGGCAATGATAAGTGCAACTAAAGGTTGGGTGACGACTCGTGCTGTTCTTATATAGAAATATTATTTTTTATAAAGAAAGTCCACGAAGTTGTCTTATTTAGATATATCTTGACGACCATTGTATAATCAATAGCCCTATTACCAATCATATCGAATTATACTGCGATGTAGGTCATCAACAGTCGCAAAGATGTGATTTCATAGCTCAATCAAATAACTTTCATAATACTTGAGGTTTTGGAAGGCAATTATTGCAGAGAGTGATGTTTCATTACGCATGTTCTCATTTATCAGTACATCATTGTACCGCCGTCTTGTGAGACCGAAAAATGCATGGCAGGCGGTTGAAGCTTCAGAAACTGCGCTTCTCTACAATTTTTTTTTGCCAGAGATGATCCGGCAAAGAAGACTCAGGTTACGCGCTCCTCCCTATCGAAGGGGGGGTTCGAGGAGGGCAACGTGCCCTTTAGCGCACACCTGGCTTTCTCCCGCCAAGGCTACAAAGAAGACTTAAGCTGACGCAAGAGCTATCAAACAGCTCTATCGCTTAGAGATACACCCAAAAAGCTGTAAAATTGTTATATATGCTGGTCATGCGAAATGCCTCGTATAAAAAGACGGTGACGTAAATGATTGTTATGAGCAAAGACTTTGGGAGGCCTTTCTTGATATTATCACTCTAGCTAACAGCTGGAAGAAATGAATAACCTTGGAGGACGACAAATTTGATATGTACCTCGGGGAAGTTCAGCGGCCGAAGTCAGGAGCAGGGGTTTTGTGACTCGCCCACAGAGAACCGACACAGGTCGACATCCCGTGATAGGTCTGCCGACCCTTCATATGGATAATACTCCACTAATGCAGACCACAATTGCTAGTAATATGTTCATTCGCCTCACATACCGCGAGGGCTAAGAAGCCAATAAAGGGAATTTCCTTTTATTGTTCGGGCACGACCTAACGGCAGCTACGCATTTGTTTTGAATGCTGCACCAAGTCCTTTAAGAAAGTTTACTTGACTTTGTGAGTAGCTTGAAGGTAGGGGTGGCTTACTTATATTATGTGGTTTTTGCTAGAATTGTGGCCACCACGATTCGATTTGAGAATTTATATTGATTTATGATGAAGCAATTTTCAAGCGGGATGGGTAGAAAAGAATTTGTAGAGCCATGCCAATCGAACGATCTGTATCTATTTACCTCAGAGCCAAAAATGAACAGGATGTAGACCACTCAGTTGGGTAAGAACGTTGCTATGCTTTATTTTCTGATATGTTAATTGTCAAACATCTTCTTGCGTCGAGCGCGTCGGGATATTAAAAAATGGCGATATTGGCCAGCCAGCTGTTTGGCATACAGGAAGAAAACCACAGTACCTGGTGATTTGTAAAGTTTGTTATGGTGAGCCTAAATAAAAAACTATTGATTGGTAAGGCCAAAAAATGAGGAGCTCTAGCCACAATAACACAGATTGGGCGTGCAACTCTAAGCTCCGGGGTATTGGAGCAAATTAAAAGGATATCATAGAATGAGCAATGTGGATAAATTTGAAGCATCGAGGAAATGGAGGCTCTTTGCGTACAATAAAATGACAATGTCGATGTTTACATAGCGACAATATTAAGGGTCCTGTATTTAGAATACAAGTAGATCTAGGTATTCGGTCCTCTAAGCTCGATAGCGTCGAGATCTATTTGGTTAGTGTTAGTCCTACATACGACAAATGAAGCTGAGATCATGAATTTGAGCTGGGCGGTACCTGTTAATTTCTCAATCTACCGTGGCTAGAAATTTGAAGTGCTGATGGCACGAACGGTCTATTTACTGAGCAATTTAACGACAGAGATCGACATGAACAAAGGTTTAGAGCAATATTTACTTGGAGCGTAAGTGGCATGTAAAATGTTGTTTAAATAGTCTTTTGAGCAGGAAATGGTAAGATACAAAATCAATACATCCTTAATTCACGAATTGCTTGCTACTTCTGAGCCACTCATTCATATATACTACCTGCTTCTAAATTCATCAGAATTATTTTTAAAAACGCACTAAAACACGGTGACGAGTCATGGGTTGTGGTCACGTTCCAAATTTTGAGTCCATAAAAATGTTGATGCAGCTAAAAGCAATTCTACAAATAAAAATTGATGTTTTTTTCAAAAAAGTGTAGAAAGTGACTCAATATGCGTTCATAAACACTAGGCCTTCGGTAAACTACACTTGGTTGAGTAGCTTTCCATATGATTTACGTCTGAGTGAGTCGTATGCAAACTTTTCTCTGAGTACTAAACGCTTTTTTCTTTCCCTTTGAGCAAGCAAAAGTAAGACACAAATATACTCTGCAGGTCGATTGACTACCACTTTGGCAATGCCATTAAGCTTATACTACGTTTAAAGCTCAGCCTTCGATAGCTTTTCCACCTCAAGAAGAGAATCCATGTGTGGGATATGCACGATGCCTATTATGTCTCCAAGCTATACTGGCCTCCCTTTTGATATAGCCAAACACTAGTGACTTATAGGTCTGCTTCTGTCCCTCCTGTGCAATACGAGAGGCTTTTCTCCGATCAACAGAAACCTTACGTTGCTGTCATATTATTTGTTCAAAGATTGGCACCCCCAAAGTGACTTGCGGCTTTTGGAGCGTCAATTTTGCCGTAACTGGCTCGGCACCATTCCACCGACATGGTGATGTCCATCAATGCGGCAAAACTACGCAGTGACCCGCTCCAAGCTGTAGTCAAATCGAAAAGGCAGCACCCTGGATGACTCAGCAATTTACCGACTATATGCCGCTTGACCAACAGCAAGTTCTGTCCACTTCAAGCGTTTCTCACTAAGTCCTCGTGCACGCTTCTATTTTTGCCCGTCAAACCTTTGGTGAAGATACGTCGCACATTTACAGCAAACCAGGGTTGCTCAGTGTAAAATGTAATGATTTACGTGGCTTTTCCTTGATGCCTTAGCAAAAGTCTTTCAATTTACTTATGGTAAGCAGCAAGTGCTGGTGTGTCAACACTTTCACCAGGTATTCATTTAGTCGCAAGGCTTGTGCAATATTGCCTCAGCTCAAAGCCGCCTATGCCACTTAGGTAGACTGCGAGTGCTATTCTAAAAAAGCACTGCCCTTGGTCTTACGTAGCATTCTAGCGCTATCCGAAGGTAAAACTTTGTCTCTCTTTCCTTCACGCTACCAATAATGTTCATCCATTTCATTTCGATACTCAGCACATTGACCATCCGAGTCAAACGCGTTTTGATTTAATAATTTATCGTGGGTCAATGGCTCATTTAGCCTGCGGGAGAAGCAATACCAATGGCGCCCGATTCGGGTTCATACCTCGTACCTATGTTCAACGCTCGACGCTGTCAAACTTGGGATCCTTTACGACTATATTTCGATCTCAAAGTAAATAGTAAAACTTTAATTCGATGTCTTTATGATCCTCAGCATATGACGAGTTCGACGACAGCGTTTTTAATTATTTAATAGACGCTCGTGAGTCGATATCTATCATCAAACGCTTTCTGAAATATAAAAAGAATGTTCTAAAGGCTTGACGACAGGCTCGTGCGCACGATCTGTAACATTAAGATCGGAGCTATCCAAGGCCAGACCTCGCCGTTTTATGATTCCTTCTTGGATTTTTATCCGCCTCACACCTTATATATAATGAAATGTCTCTGCTAAAGCTGCCGGTTGATCAACATTTTCCTGGTTGCATACCTCTTGGCGCGCTTAACATTGACAAATTTGTCCTTGTTGACTAGTAGCCTTGAAATGCACATAGTGTCCATTACTAACGCTGAACACATGGTAATAGACCGCTCTATGGCCTGGCTCTGTAAATTGTTTCGTTCCGATCCCGCCTGAAAGCGAGTTTACTAAGTCGCATCATAAATTTCTGAATTGATTGGCACCAATCCAGCGCAGAGGAGTTCTAAAAAAATCGTTTTCGGACGTAGGTACAGGCTTCTTATGATATTGAGTGAAACCTTTTTTGTACTGCGCTAGATATAAGCGCATATTCGCGGTAAGGTTGCGCTGAACCCATGAATCCTTTTGAGTACAGTGACGTTTATGGATGCTTGGTCTTTGCGGCCCTTGGATCAAATAGAATACTGCTTAGCACAATGACCCGCATCGACTGGGTGGTTTCCTTTCCCAGGGATCAGATTTGTCGTGAAGAGATTGAGTAGACTCTCACGGGACGGCGACTTGCGTCGGTACGAATCACATAGCACTCGGTCGGTAACTTCGGCAACAGAAAACATCCAAGAATATACCACCTTGGTCGTCTTTGGCCTTGCCCTCAAAATGAGGTTGGTCGACAATGTCATTGTTAGCTCAAGGCTTCTTTGCAGCCATAGCAAGTAAAAACTTGAAAGTTTGCACCGGAGCACACGTGCCACTCCTCGCCATAGTCACCGCTTGAAAGTGGAGACGCGTGGTGTCTCCTTAACGGGAGAGAATGTAAGGCGCACCCCCATTGTGGAGCTAAAGACTATTTCAGAGGCTTTCTTGCTTGAGCAGGTGTCTGACGATTTAAGTATGCGAAACGCTGCTTTCGTAAAGACAACAGCCAAATACATATTTTTTGATCTTATAAGACGTCGGTACGTGGACGTTCTGAAAGATTAGGTTCTTTGTTACGACGAATCTTTTTTTGCACCCATTGCGAAGTACAAGGCGAATACAAATGACAGCAGCTAATTGTTGTGGCGTTATTTCGACCGAGCGTAGGATTTTATCTGCATTTGAGTACTTAATGGAATCGATCGTAGTAGAGCCGACAAGTAGACAAAGGTCACTAAATGTTGCGAAATCTACTAAGATAAGGCGAAGTTGTCGAACTTCAAAATGATGATGTTGGTATAATTGAGAAACTGGCGATAATAAAAGAAGCGCCTATAGCTACACCTCCTTTGCCCAAAGCTACCAACCCCTTCTCTATGCTGACCAATAAAGTCTAGTTTTATATCAAGCCACCGCTTTTTCTGGTGGAAATTCCTACAACCACCAATTTTTAAGAAGTTTTGTCATTGCTTTATCAAGTAAACACTATGTGAAACCTCAAAGCGTTTTTTCTTAAGGAGCGGGAAGCTTTTTTCAGGCTTTTGCCAAATTGTACGGCTTTGCTGTGTACAGCAGCCGTTCCAAAAATTACAACAGGTGAATTAAGGAAGGTTCGAATCAGATATGGTAATGGTATACGGAGCAAATCTTGTTTCACAACAAGCTGTCGATGGCTAGCTATTGTGGAGCGCGACTTGCAGCAATTTGGTAGCTACCTACGGACCATGAAGTTGACATGTGGCGAGCATTCTGGACATGAGGCCGCTTCTGACTCCGCAGCCTGTGCGACAAACCGGGCGCTAGACCCGGAGAAAAAGACAACGATGACCAAAGCTGGCGCACGCCCTCGTATTATCCTTGCCACACCACATCGATAGGATCTCAACTGTCTCGTTTGAGAAAGTATCTTGGCAACGTAAGACAATCTCGACTGCAACGATTCGCTCGGCGCTGTTCTGACAAAAAATGTCGATTAAACTAAACCAGGAAAGATTGAATGGCCGAAGTCCAATTGAAGCGCTGCTATATCAATGAGAAGCAGATAAGAAACACTATAAAGTTAGAGTCGCACAGAGCATAGGCTCCGATGTTTGTTCATAGTGCCAAATACGGCATTATTTAGAACGCAACCTTCTATTGCAAACACAAGCTTTCATCAAGAATGGAGCATAGAAAGACAATAGGTACGCCAAATAGGGCCTCTTAACAGGCTTTGAAGGAATGCTAATGATGTGTTTTGTTTCAATTTGGATGGAAAATGCCGTATTTTCACACCTGGCGTAGCGCCATCAAACCAAACGATTCCGCTTTTTATTCCTGTCAGCAGAGAGGGAGGAGGACTATAGCTGGGCTCTTGCACATTTGTTTATTATATTATTATCGCTCGATGTTAAACGAGCCACACCCTAAATTTTCAAATGTCAGAATCTGTTGGGCGTTGTAATTGTCGGCTACTTCCTGTTTCCTTTCATGGGTTGTATAGAAGGAATGGTTTTTCCAAAATTAAGTGATATTTGCGATCCGAGAACTTGCAGACATTTTAGTAACTAAAAGACTTTGCCGGACTCATTAATTTGTATCTGCCATTGGCATGTCAAAAAAATTTAATGGCAGAAGGCAAAGCGCACTTTTTCGAATGAACACTACGAAGTATTCTGGAAACTACGGTTGAACTTGTGTAATTCAATCAATGAAGACAATTAAGACGCTCGTTGGGCCAAGGCCAAACAACTATCTCGGCCTTCGTCATCACGTGCCTAACTTTGAAGAGGTACGTACAAAAGCAATTAGTTCTTGCAAGGACCAGCAACGTTACGCCCACGAGCATGCGGTCCCCTCTAGAATAGAAGGAAGCCATACTTTTTAAAACAATTGATAGCGGTCGCAGCATCTGACCTGAATGTTGTGTTAAATAATTGTTGCTTATCACAACGAGTCAAAGACAAAAGATTGCCTAAGAAAGGCTGAGCGTGCCACTTTGTTTGCAAGCAGCATTTTGGTCAGGCGTCGTCCGAAAAGTGTCATCGCATGCGTTTTTTAAGGAAAGGGTGCCTTTTATCGTGGATCGTCTGCTGTGTATCAGCTCAAATTTTCTGCCATAGGATGTATGAAAATATCATTATGGACAGCAAGTAGGCCATCAAATAGCATTTACGCACGATTTTTCATGAGTCACATTACTCCCATGCGAGCACAAGCTCTGCCACAGATAAGCTAATTTTCCGCTAGTAAATGCGGATTGGAGTCACCGTTGGTATTTACAGCAACCGCAAAAATTTGTAGAAAGTGGAAACTCTGGCGCAGCGCCATAGAGAAACGCCACTTTACCGATAAAGTCAATGAACATTAAACCTAGGACTATTTGATAATACAGTCAGCTTAGCAGTATAGGAACCGAGTACGGCACATGCTTGTGATCGACTTGTGGTTTACGTTGCACAGTGTTCCAGGCGTCGATAGCCATCTCTATCTGAGCATGTTGCGGCATTACAAACATCACAAGCGAAAAGAAAGTGCCGTTTTTATCTTCGATAAGATGGACACAACAAAAGCACCTGATCATATCTATCGACCATCTCAATAAATGTAAATTTTTCGACAAAATTCAAAAGGCCCCTTATGAGGTGGGTTGCGTGAGAATGCCTCTCTGTTGGCGTGACTAGAAGTGGGTAATGACAACCATACTCTTTCCAATAGAACTCTATATAATGCGAAGATTAGAATTCTATAGACCGTTATGCAAGGTAATACATGGTGCGTATCCCAGGTTAGATCAATGTACAAATACGAAAAATGTGAATCAATGTCTGAGGTATTGGTGTTGGAAGGAATGTCTACCGGCGCTTATTAATCTATAAAAGAAGCGGTGGCTGAAGATATGAATCTGTGCTTATATAAATAGGAGGTTTAGCACTGGGTAGAAGGGGTTTAGCTGTAGGAGCATCGTGCACAAATAAACTTGCTGTAAAATAAAACGAGTAGCACATGATCAGTAAAAGGTGACTTCGATATATAGGCCACCATATTTGCTTATGCAGATAATTCGATCGAGCTTCGAGACCAGATCTTCGCGGCTCTTCGTTGACAATAGACGCATGGAGTGCTGGCCGCGTTCGATGGTACGTCAATTTCTCATATAACGACCTGATAGTATACATGGATTAGGTCGAGTGCGCTGTACACTATACACCTTATCTGGTTGCTTTGTATCGTGTTCTTCTTAAAAAATCGCGCCAGTACCGGGATAAAAACCAAACTTAATTCATGAAAATCTATGACGCGACAACTGCCATACAGCTTTCTGCCACTGAATTTTGGCGTGGAATGAGAAGACTTGTTCACTCAGATTTATTTCCCTTCGTTATTCGAACGGAAGTTTATGTTGGTGGAGTCACACTTCTTCTTGGATTAATGTTGCTGCCGTGTTCATAAAATTAGTTTGGAAAGCCAAGTCAATTTCGGTTATGATCACTGGTATGAGATGGTAACGCTGATGTAAGGGCTCACAAAAAAAACTATTACCGATTAGAATAAGAGACAGATGACCTATTAAATCAAGGATCGTCTTTGAGTACCAAATGCCTTATTCTTGTCTTCCGAGGTAGTTTTAAAAGAAGACGATCCCTGATCTCTTCTGTAGGTCGAATGACGACCACTTTGGCTATGGGTATTCCGTTATGGGTATTCCTTCCAACACAAGTAGAGAGTTCACTTGTGGAATAAGCACGAGGTTTGTTATGACTTTGAGCAGCAAAATAACCGAGCGCTGGTGTCTATCATGTATTCTTTATACCCCTCTGTTTACTACAGGACACCCTGCTCTGCCCAATAAGCATATTGCGCTGTTGCCCTCTTTCTAAATAGACAAAAGGGACTTGTGGCTTCGGGGGCGTTGATTTTGCCAAAAATCATTCGGCATTAATGTGCCGACATGCTGGCGCTCATTATTGCAGCAATGCTACGCAGTGACTCACTCAGCAAAATGTGTTCAGCTCTAGACTTATAAAAAGAGCAGTACCCGGGATGTCTCGACCTTTGACCTACAATATATCGAGTGACATATAGCAAATGGTGTCCACGACAAGTGTTTCATAGTGATTTTTCGTGCATGCTTAAATTTTGCACGTAAGTATAGCTAGCCATATCTATTATTGTAACCAGCAAATGCAGGATTACTTGGTGCGAAACGTGCAAATTTGTGTGCATCCGCTAAGCTACCCTAAATGTCTTGTCTGAAGCTCTTCTAAGTCACTTAAAGTACGCACCAAGTGCTGAATAATCGGACTTGTTCGCACGATATGTACAACTAAGCCCGAAGTTTTTCAAGGCTAGACTCTACCGACTCGTAACTACATCATTAAGCTGTACAATGCTTGGTCCGCGCCACACCTCAGGGGTGTTGTCATTTGTTTTGCTGTATGTTAGATAGCCTGATGGCCAATAATGTGAGGGATTCGAATATCTTACCGGACTCGTTTCAGAAAAATCCTCAAGAAATTACGGGTATCAGCATAATTAAAGCATTGACGAATTCCTCTTTGGTCCCTGACTCTGCACACGGTTCTGTACCAACCCACCCGTAAGAGAGCTCACTAATTCTCACCATAGATACACGAATTAAACTGTGGCGGTATAGCTGGGATACGGGTGCAGGTCAAGGCATCTTATGAGTCTCAGTTAAAATTTTTAAGACAAACTTCAGCGGCGTCAGAACTACGCGCATACCCACCGCGAGGTTGTGCTGAAACAATGATTCTATTTGAACGAAGTGTCGTTCAGGCTCGCGGCTCGAAGCAGATGATCGAACTGTCAGCACCGTTGGCCTGCATCCACTGGGTTGTATCCATTTGAAAGGTTCTCCCTCAACAATAGATTCGTTGTCAAGGGAGTGAGTAGACCTCTCACGGGACAGTGGCTTGCATCATTGCCTGGCTGCGGGTGAGTCACATAGCTTTAAGCCCACTTTGTTGGTGACATCGGTTAATGGAGCCATCCTAAGATTTTACCAAAATTCTAGTCGTATTACCCCATTTCTCAAATTGCTGGACTAGTTTTGGGGGTAGTTGACATAACAAGGGCATCCCAGATCGAGTCTATGGTAAAAAAAAGCATAGCGTGTTGTTAGTAGCACAAGGCTTCTTTGCAGCTTTAGCGAGTGCAAACTAGAAAAGTGTTACTTGAGCGCGTGTGGCACTCTTCGTCATAGTCACCGCCCAAAGGTGGAGGCGCTTGTGGACCACTGAACGAGAAAAAATGATAGGTGCACCGCCACAGTGGAGCCAAAGGCTCTTCAAGAGCCTTTCTCGCATGTCTGGCGAACGAACTATGAGGAGCGCAGTTTTCGATCTCACCAGGCGTCGATACGTGGACGTACTGGGAAACGAGATTTTTTTTGATAATTTCTTTTACGCACTGATTACGTAGTGGAAGGCAACCACAAAAGCTGAAGTCTCTTGGTGATATTGTGATCGAGCTTTGAATTTCAGCCAGTGCGGCCCTCTCGTTACGACATTGAAGTACTTGTAAAAATGGTTCGTGATTTGAAAGGGACGAATTGGCAATTTACTAATCATGTCGATATATACATTAGCTTGATGTGGTATGCTGCAAGAAAATATGAGTACCACATGATCAGTAGAAAATATTTGACTCTAACTATACGCCACCAAGTTAACTTATGTAGATAAACTGCGGGACGGAATCTAAATCTCGCGGCCCTTTAATACCTCCATTTAAGGACTTTTGTCGTCGGACGATTACCTTATCGACGACCTCCCAGTAAATAGATGAACTTAATATGGTGTGCTGCAATCAATATAATAATACCCACACGATATATAGGTCAAGGAAAAGGTTGGGGTGACGCCCTCCTTCCAAGCGCGCTCCGGGCAGGTGCTCTCGGGCATCTGCAGGACTCTAACGAGTCTCACCCTCGACGCGACGACCTCCGGCACCATGGCACCACCTGGGCTCTTACCAAGTCAGAGCAAAACAAAATAACGGAAGACCCTCACGACCTCGGTGCTAACTGCACTGCCCGCCGAACGAGACCCGACGTATGCGGACACCACTCTATGCCGTGAACTAGCCAGACTGAGCCTAGCACGTGCATAACTTGGCAACGCGATAACGTAATACAATACAACACAATGATATATAGAGCAGACTCTAAGTTATAGGTACAGCATTGCCTAAATGATTTAACCTACATACTTTCCTGTCATAAGTCATATTTGACTGCTCCATTAAAACAGCTTAAGATCACCTGCAATTGCTAATCTTTAGCTTGCGGGGTCTCTATTCTTTTCGCCAAATGCTTTCCGTAAGTCGTCGTGGCAGAATTGATAATAATTTTTCGTCCGTCTCGCTTGTAGTAGCGCCTAAGCACGCGTTTGAGATCCACACGCTTTTTGTCTTTGCTTCATACTTTTTCACATATTTCATCCATACTTTCATTTCGGGCTGATCGAGAAGACGATCTGGGTTTTTGTAAAACAATAAATGTTGAAACACAAACTTCGGCTCCACTAAGTTCTCCAACCAGACGTCGCGTAGTTGGCGTTGAAGATCTGTCGCCAGCCCTTTTGTCCTTTTGAACTGTTTTGCCGTAACTAGTATCATAGACAGACTCGGTTCATCGAGGCTGTCGAAAAGCTGCTCAAAGAGCGTCATGGAGTGAAACCCGTAGATCTTGTTGAAATACATGTTCCATACATCATGCGCAAAGCCCGTAAGCAAGGTCGGATTCTTCTGGTCAAATTGCAAAGTTTTATACACTTGGCCTGCACTCGATCCGAGTTCGTCTTTCCAAAACGCCATTTGGCCCCTCTGCAGTGTCGTGCCAAGAACTTTTGTCGACTTGTCACTCTCTTTCTTGGCCAGTTCCAGCATCGAAGCCAATTGACCATCCCCAAATTGCGCTCGCAACTTTTCAAAGACTGACACTTGTTTCTCGGGATGCTTTGCATTGTATCCTTGAACGTACTTGACCCAACGATGAAAGTTGGGATTCGCCAAATCTCCACGTCGCTCTTATCGAGCGTCAGCTTGACGTAAATGACATCTGGAGCCACGCTTTTCAGCCTCCACCACAGCGCTTCAAGCTTGCGTAGAGAGAGATGGGATTTTTCTCGCAATGCCAGCTTGCTTTCGCTGGAAAATTGGCAAATTTGTCCCCCCAGCCAACAGCTTGATTCCCATTAATTATTTCTTCGTCTCGTGCAGCCGGCGGTTCCGAAAGAATGATACCACGTCGATCCCCAATGGATGGAAAAATCCCTAGGGCTGTGGTCGACGCCGTCGCATTGGCTAAAGCGTCGGCTGGTGCGATAAGGAAGAGGAGTGGGACGAGTGCGAAAGCAACGCTGCCAAGACGCATGGGTCTTGACGTTGCTTGTTGACTTTTGAGACATACATTATTTAGGTATAAACGATGGGATTTGAAGGGGATAAAGCTAGCGGATTGCTTCGTTTGCACATTGCTAAAAAAGGATCGTTACGGAAGCCATATGGTTTATTGTCGATGGTATCATAAACGCTGCGGGGGCAGGAGTGCCAATTTGGTGGCGCCTGTTTGACACTTCCAACCTTCTTTGTGGAATAACAACTCAAGACAAAAACTGGGCTTGAAGATGTTTGAGGCCAACTTTCTGTTTTTATTCACATAACTTCTGAAAAGCCCACTGATACCATGTAAAGATAAGATTACACATAAAATAGAATGCCAAAAATACTATGCACTTTGAAAGACACAGACAGTCTGCAAGCTGCAAACCCTTTTTAGTGCGCAGTACACGCACGGCCATCTCACTCATGTTCGAGCGTTAAATTTCAAAGTGATCAGATTTTAGTTATTAATGACGAGTCTGGACTACAAGTTCTGCTAGGTTATGCTTGAAAATTGTTGGAAAGGAGTAAATGTAACAGGGTAAAGGTATACAATATTGTTAGGACTCGATACGAGTTTCCATCAGGTCTGACGTCTATTGTGCTTAACGCTCTGTTTGACTGATAGGCTCCATGGATCCTGCAGAGGCGTTTAAAAGCTCTTGGAAGATGACTAACTTCTCCAAGAGCAATACGCAAAATTGGTCAATGATAAGTCAATCTGCTATGTTAGAAATGACATTTTTCATCGACTGAGTCGAGTGCGCTGTACATTATACATTGTTTATCATCACATTCCGGCGTAATTATAAGTCCAAATTCCTTAATTCTTAATGCTGTGTGAAGGCTGTCGTGTACGATGCATTACTTGCCAATAGGCTTTCTGCCTCAAGGAATGAGATGGACTGCTCTCTCAGATTCGTCTTTCCTCGTGGGTAGCACGATACCTTCCGATGGTGAAGTCACACATTTTGTCGATAAATGCTTCCAACGTTGTTTGCCTTTTATAATCAAATCAATTTCATGTCAATCGCCCCTTTCACGTGGTTGAAGAATCGAACGACCTTAGTTTGGTAGTCCAGATCAGATAAATCCTTTTACTTCAAATATCTGCATTGAGTACTAGCTACACTATTCGTGTCTTCTACGCAAGCAAAAGTGCTCCTCCGTAGGTTAAAATGAGCTAGGCACGAGGTTTTTTTACGCTTTTGAACTGTACCGGCATTTCAGTTTAGCCAAGCATTATTGTCATTGAAGTCTAATGAAAACTTTCATATGCAAAAGTAGACGGCCTCGGACGCTCATTAAGCATCTTCGTTGATAACTTTTCATTTGAGGAATCAACCCTTTTAAAGAACTGTCGTACGCAGCCAGTACTGCTTTGTAAGAGGTTTTCTCAGGCGATCCACATGCAGTGATAAATGCTATTTTATTCTCTTTTTCACCAATGACATGTAGCGAGTGTGAGCACTGTTTGGTGGTCTACGTGCAGCTGCTCAATACGATCTCTTCAAACGCTTGTCTTCGTCACGATTGGTGCTCAATTCTGTCGTTTCGGAGCTCAATCCATTGGCAATTTGCACAAATAGCGCTTTTACTGCATTGTTAAGGTGACTGACTCACAAAAGTTATGCTAGGAGCAGAGCGAGTAGCACTTAAGCGCACATCAGTTGCATGCTTCGTATTGAGGCCCAGTATTAGACAACTTAACGCATTATACGCAAGAGGGTGTATCATCAAAATAAAGCGTTGACAAATGTCTCTTTGCTGAACAGGTCCACATCATTTTCATTATCAAAGCTAATGTTGATTGACAGAACCCTCTCTATGAACTTTGGGCCAACCCTGTGGCTCAAGTAATTAGTTGCTCGACCCGTGACCGGGAGATACCAAGATCGATATCCATAGGAGATAACATAAGGCCGTCGGAGATAGGACGCTCAAAAAATGTGACTAAACTGCCAACCTGCACTTATAAAATAGTAGAATTTGGTGGACGCCCCACAGAAAGGGTTGGATTGATATCAGCTCCTAGCGCTAGAAAGGCTTAGTCCTAGCGTGTAGGGCTCGACAGCAAAGCTTCTCTATGGCCCCTAGCTCTGCAAAGCGTTCTCCCTATCGCTTCTGGTAAAAGCTCACACAATCTTAAAATATTTTGTTAATTGATTTATGGCGAAGACAGTGCAAAAAAATACTAAGGGTTATTGTGTATGACCCAGGCTTCTAACGGTCATGAGTTAAAGAATATAATATCTGGTGTTTGACCCACGCGCATAGCCGCTGTAAGGTTGCACTCAGAAAATGTTTTTTATGAGCGAAGTGCCGCTTATAGCTGTCTGGTCCTTACAGCGCACAACATAAATGAGCATACTGCTCAGCACAATAGCCTGCATTGACCGAAAAGTATCCAAAAGGTCCTCTTCTTCGTAAATTTTTGACCAGAGAGAGAGCAGAACTCTCGTAGGATGGCGACTTGCGTCGGTACCGGGCTGTGGGTGAGTCACATAGCCCTTTGCCCACTGCATTGATATATTAGGCCACTTCACACCTAAGAAGATACCGCATTTGTCGTCTATGGTGCTAATGTCTTCCTCCCATTAAGGTCCAATGCCTCTAGAATCGTATCCCTTTTGGTCTTTTTGCTTGGGGCGTTTCGCATGGCCGGTGAGTCAGACGTCTAGTCTTATTCTTCCAACGGTGATAAGGTTGATTGATGAAATTTAGCTAGCCCGAGGCTACTTAACAGTCCAGCGAATTAGAGCAAGGCGAATACTCATCAAAGCTCACACGACACACCCATCGCCCAATAATGGAGGCACTAGTGGACAACCGAGCGAAAAATATGATAGGCGTGCATTTCTTCCGCGGTTGATAAAGGGATTCTCCATAGCTTTCTTGCTCAAGTAAAGCTTTGACAAACAGACTTCGGAGAAGCGCTGTTGTTTTAGGCCAGCCGACTGCCAAACAGCTTTTGGTCTTAAAATGATGAAAAATCGATATTTGTGCTCATTGCGATGTGTAAGGGAAAATACAAGCAACAGCAGCTATATAATAATTCGATCAATCTCCTATATTAGATAAAATTGTGATAGAGAAGTAAATCAAACCAATTGTGTTTCTAGTTTCACTAAATACAAACAAAAGTGATGGGCTGCCACTCTGAGCATACTGTCAGTGAAGCTTCATCTCTTCAACTACAGAAAATGGTCGCTACCGGTGTAGCAGAAAAAAAGTACTGATTCTCATCGGGCTGTGTTTGCACTATATAGCTATAGATTATAAATGCAGATTGCGGTACGCTCGATTTGTTATCATTAGTACACCGGCTCATAGCGAGGCCAAAGAATCTCCGAATCCTAAATAGACGACGCAATGATTCCTGGACCATCACTACAAACTAGAATAGAGTGTGTCACCACGGCGGTGTTTATTATAACACCATATGCCACCTGCTCACATTTATGGTAGTCGTTGTGTACCACTGCCTGCGATTTACATCCCACAACTCGACCGGCAACTTTCGAAATGCGCCCTCGCAGCTCTTCTATAAAAGCAGACTTTTCTATCGGAAAAGTCGACACTTGTGTGAATACAACTGCATTTGCCGCAGCGCTGGATTTTTTTGTTAACTGGGATTCGATTTTGTACTCTCATTTCACACTTCTCGCATGCAAGAGACAAAGCGAAGGCTAATGGAATCAAAACTTTTGGCCGAGAAACAGTTGCCAGCCTTTTTCAAAGCACAAGCAGGCGTCGTGGGAGAACAGTGTCAAAGGTTTCTGTTCTCGAGAGCATGGTGTGCCATCAATGCATTGTAACGTCAGCATGTCGGTACACTGGTGACGATTTAGTTACGACACATTAAGTCTCATTAGAAGCGTCAACCCTTTGCAAAAGCTCCAGCACAAGAGGCTTAACAAATAGCTCAGAGCATCGCGTATTTAGCAGAAGTGTCTTAAGTAGGCGGTAAAGTTAATAGCGCTCGGCTATATTCAAATAAGGAACCGGTAAAATTTAAAGGCACAATTAGCCTCGTGCCTTTCTCACTAAGAAATATCTGGTTGAGCCGGACGAGATGTCCATAGCAAAGCTTCTAACGGCCTACAAGCCTAATGGTATTGCCGAAGTGGTGGCTATTGGATTCAAAACACATATCAAACCTTTTTTTGCGGTTTTAGTTTGAGATCCTGGACACGGATGATTCGGCTAAAAATACCAAATCTACTTATATGAGCACTTAAATCAGCGCTACCACCTTAAAAGTGAATGTCACGAAAGTGACTCGGTTCCGAAAATAGCCAAAATGGCAGGAGCTTATATCTAAGAAAAAATGTATCTGCATCAGCTTAAATCTTCTATTGAGCGAGAGGGAAAAACTTCAAGACTCATTTTACACCGATATTCTGTGGCAAAGTAAGCCGCACGGCATGTGATGCTTCATGGACTTTTATAACAAGCGAAGCTGGATCATTTTCCTGGCAGACGCTAGGACATGATGTGAAACTAGAAGATGAGATGTATACACTCGACCTAATCTTCGGATATTATTATCAGCTACTCGTATGGGCCAATATATGCGGTCAGTATACTATACGTCTTGCTTTAGGTGTAGTTATTCATGTTTAGGAGCTAACGTACGCACCTGCATCTCTTGGCTCAGTTGTTTAGACTCCATGAGGCGTGAACCCTGGCAAATTTGACAAAAAAAGTTATTGTTGTCACTAAGAGCCCGGGAATAAAGATTAATACCTTAAATGTATTTTCTGGTTGCATTCTTAGGACTAACTTAATTCTTGCAGGTCTAGGGTACTGAAATGGATATTATCCTGCTGGAAAGGGCGTGACTTTTGACAAAGACGTATGGCAGGATACGTCATTTAAGCCATGCTAAGCGCGTCTAAAGGTTGGGGGACTTATAAATAGGAGTCGATGTTTTTTTATCTTTTACTCGTGTGGTTGTTCTGAAGAAAAAATCATATATATTGATATCTCTACTTTTATAAAAACTGTCTTATTTCAATATATCTTGACAACCAATGTATATTCAATAGCCCTTACTGCAATATAGCTCATAAAGAGCCGCGAAAATCTAGTTTCATAGCTCGTTAGATATATTATCACAACACTTGAGTTTCTGGGACGTAATAATTGCAAAGAGCGATGTTCCAATACGAATGTCCTCATTTTCCAATACATCAACGAACTGCCGTCCTGTGAGATGCGGCAGGCGGTTACTCTTCGAAAAGTGATCGTCTCCACAGTATTTTTATCAGAGATGATCCGAGAAAAAAAGACTTAGATTACGCACTCCTCCCCATCGAAGAGAGAAGGGCGCATACCAGTCGTTCGGTACCTTTACTTTTGGATACGAGGAGGGCCACGTGCGCTCTGGCGTACATAAAGGCTGCAAAGAAGACTTAAGCTAACATTAAAGCTATTAATCAGTCTATTGCTTAGAGACACACCCAAAACCTGTAAAATTGTCGTCATATGTGCTGGTCATGCGAAAAACCTCTTACAAAAAGACGGTGGCGTACATGATTTTCATTAGCAAAGACTTTAGGATGCATTTCTTGATGATAATACTATTGCTAACAGTTGGAAGAAAGAAGCTACGTTTGAGGATGACAAATCTGTATATATACGTCGGGGAAGTTCAGCGGCTAAAGTCAGGGCCAGGGATTTTGTGACCCAGGAATTGATGCAGGTCGCCATCCCGTGATAGGTCTGTCCACCTTCCAAATGGAGTAAGCTCCACTAATGCAGGCCAGAATGGCTAACACTATGTTCATTCTCCTTACATACCACAAGGGCGAAAAAGCTAATTAAGGAATTTTGCTTAGATGGAGTTATTGGTTGGGCACGACTTGCTGCACCAAGTCCTTTAAAAAGTTTACTTGGCTTTGTGAGAAGCTTTAAGGTAGGGGTGGCATACCTTTATGATGTGATTTTTTTCTAGTATTGTAGCCACCACGGTTCAATTCGAGAATCCATATTGATTTATGATGAAGTATTTTCCAAGCGGGATGGGTATAAAGGATTTGTAAAGCTACGTCGATCGAACGATCTGTATCTATGTACCTCAGGGCCAAAAATGAATAGGATGTAGACCACTCAGTTGAGAAAGAAATGGTCATTATTTTTTTTCTTATATTAAGTTCAAACGGGATCTTTTGGCGTCGAGCGCGTCAGGATATTTAAAATTCAGCCCACATTGGCCAGCCAGCTGTTTGACATACAGGAAGAAACCCACAGCACCTGGTGACTAGCAAACCTTACTACGGTGAGCCTTAATAAATTTGAAAGGTGGTAATGCAAGAATTGAGGAGCTTTGTCCACAATAAACAGATCGTGCGTGCAATCCTGCCTTTTGAGTTATCTAGATAATCTTCAAAAAATTCAATGAAATATGCAATGTATATAAATCTAAAAGCATCGAGAAAATGGAGGCTCTTTAAGTACATCAAAATGAAAATGTAGATGTTTACATAGCGACAATAACAAGATTTGCGTTTTTAAAATTACAGAAAATCTAGGTATCATGGCCTCTAAGCTCGATAGCGTCGAGACCTATTTGGTTAGTGTTAGTCCTACACACGAAGAATGAAGCAGAGATCATGTGGACGGTACCTAGTAATTCGCCAATCTACCGTGGCTAGAAATCTGGAGCGCTTCTGGGACGAACAGTCAATTTACTGAGCATTAAAACGACATAGATCGACATAAACAAAGGTTTAAAGCAATACGTTTTGTGGCATGTAGGATGTTGATGAAAAGGTCATTAGAGCAGGAAAATGGCAAAACAAAATTGTGATGTATCTAAATGATCTTGATTGGCAAACGGCTTGCTAATTTTGAGCCACTTATCCATATATACTACCAGCTCCCCAATTTATCATGAAGAAAATTTTAAAACCTTCTGAAAACACAGTGATGAGTCGTGAGTTGTGAGCACGTTTCAAATTTTGATTCCATGAAACTGATGATGATGCTTGAAGCAATTCGACAAAATTCAACAAAAATTGAAGTTTTTTTAAGGAATAATCTAGAAGGTCACTCAATTTCATCAGACTGTGTTTATAAACACTAGGCATTCGGTAAACTACACTTAGTTGGGTAATTTTTCACAAGTAGTCATATGGTCTACGTCTGTGCGAATCGAACCCTTACTTGCGAGGGAATCGAAAGAAGATGGATGACATATTCGATGTCAAGCGCTTGCAGAAAAGGATGTAGGCAGGTAGCAAAGAAGCCGGCGCATGCTAACTGACAAAATGCAATCAACATCGGAATGTGCCCCCATGGGTGCTGACGCGGGCGTATTTTGACTGACGAAATGCAATCAACTCAATGGTATCAACCTTTTCCTTGCCACTTGGATTTGATCATTTTTACGCGCTTGATGCGAATAAATTACATCAAAATGTACCGGTAACCAGTAGCTCATAGGTCTGCATCTCCATCATTGTCACAGCTAAGAGACGTAGAACAAGCCCCTCTTTGGGCCCTGACTCTGCGAATGGTTTCCTAACTATCCCGCCAGAAAGAAGGCTCACATAACCTTAGACTAGTTTTTCAAACTGATTTCAAGTTGGACGGCATTGCGAAGTATCCATTGAGAGTGCGGGCTTCTCACGATTTCGGGTAAAAACTTTAAAAAACAATTCGATACTGTATTGAAGTCACGCGCAGATTCTTCGCAAGGTCGTACAAAAACAATGACTCGTTTCTAACGAAGTGTCGTTTAGTCCTTGTGGCACAAAAGCAGATGAGTATACTACCAATCATCAAAGCCTGTATTGATCGAAAAAGTAAGGTATTCATCTAAAAGCCTCCCCTTGTCAAAAAAGTGACAAGAACTTACATGAGACGACGACTTACGTCGGCATTTGACCAAGGTCGAGCCACAGATCCCTTGGGCCGATATAACGACTTCTTGAGGGCAGGTCTAACAAAAGAGTAGAGGGCCATGCAAAAGAATACTGCTCGGCTAGTATAGACCGCAATACCGAAAAGTATGCTCATCCGCTGTGCGCGGTGTTAGGACCAGGTATTTACGAAACGCAGTTTCCTCAGAAGAAACCCAGCAAAACCTTACGGAGCATATGCGCATAGTCATTACACAGTTTTAATGATTTAGCTAGAAAAAAGCCTGTGGCTTAGCACCGGATTTGAAGTTCCTTGAGCTCACTAGCTCTGTCTCAAAACGAATCAGTTTGCGAATCTAGTCTTAGATTTACATTCACAAAGCGAGGGCTGATAAAACGGCCTAATGTTACGAGTCTCAGCTCAAATAATGGATTGATGTAGACCTACTCGGCTCAGACGAATGCTCCGATGGTTCGTTTTGATAATTCCCGCGAAGCTTTGATATGGTTTCCTGCGTCGAGCGCGTCAAATTGTTCAGATTTACAGAATCTAGCAGGTCGAATATCTTATATACTGTGTAGAAATAACAACACCCTTTAGACGCGGGGTGAGCTTACATCTGCTGGACTTGAAGATAATGCTGTAGGCCACCAGGTCCTAGCACCAAGATCTCTAAACTTATTTGCTCTAATCGTGCGCGCAAGCCTAACTTTTAGGCTGGTGCTACAACTTTAAGTATAGTATAAGAATCGATGAAACTAAATATCGACTTATTTGAGGCAAATTTTTCCTTTAGGGCTCGCTGTCGAAGGATTGTAGTATATGACGTGCGCTACTTGGTAATTTTTAAAAGCGAGGAATGAGTTATGGCGCAGAAATGACATGAACTAGGGTTGCATGTCATCCGCTTTGCTCCTTGCGTAGATTTGGTTTAACGACCAACATCGACTGAAGAGCGAAACCACTGTCGCGGACGGTTGATGTACTAGGCATTTAAATGACAAAAGTATTATTGTTAGGTGAAAGCGATGCTTTTGAGCGGATTATTGGATTATCACAAGAATCTCAAGCAATGCTCTCCTGAAACAACCTTCGCTGCTTGCCATAAGTGGCATTAAGCTGAGACAGTATCGGATAATCTCTCCCACTGCACGTAAACCAGCAAATAAACATTTGGAAAATGCCTTTGCAAGCCAGCACTTGCTGCGTACTACAAGTGACTTGTAATGCTTTCAGCCAAGACCTTAAAGGGAAGCCTTGTAGACGCACGTAGACACGCACATCTTACATTGAGAAACCTTGCACTTGCAGTAGACTCTGCAAGGTATGACTTGCGATATTTGAACTGAAACTGCAAAATTTCGCGAATTATCTTTAAGAGCGGATGTTTTACTTGAAGCAAAAAGAAGCAATTCACGAGAACGTCTTAAATCCCAGGACTCGATGTCCCAAAGTGAATTGATAATCAGTGAATCGGAAAAGCGCTTCTTTTGCCGGGATGAATTACGAGGAGAATAGCAAAGAAGATCAATAAAATGAATCCGAGCACTGTCCAGAAGGCCATTGAAGCTGGTTTCAATTTCGAGGTTGCCCATTACTCGGATAGACTAAATCGTATATTGGCCAAGTCGTTCAAGACGGGGACTACGGAATCGGTATATCGCGCGGACGAGTCACGACCTCAAACACCAAAGCCTGTGATAAGTAGAATGGACAAAAACGACAACTGGACTTTATCACCAACATGTAACAGTTGTGGCATTTTCGGCGACATATTGCCGTAATCTACCGCATCTGGATGTAAGAAAGCAAATCGTTATACTGGAGATGCACTATATGCTATCATTGAAGCAGAAGCCACAGCGCTAAAGAACGTTGATCGAATGAGACCCGTGACCGTTTTCATCGATAACGCGTGTAGTTGTAATGGGGTATCCTGAAGCGACTTGAGCTCGAAGTTACAGAACCTGACCTATATTAATTTGGCAGCTCATCATTCAAAATAATTAGAAATGCTATAGGTTTTGCTGGCGATTTTGCCAACGCTTTTTGATCCGCGAAGATTTGATCTCGAAGCTTTATCACAAATTTGTTCTTTTTGCTGACCAAATTAAATCATGGAGTACTTCGTATACCCCAGTCCGTAAATTTATTTATCAACACATTTTTTATTTTGTTAATTTCGTGAGTCTCTAATTTGTCTCATTCTGATGTGTCTCATAGATCCATCTTCATATGCACTTTGGTGTCAGTTTCTAATGGCCACGAGGGTCTGGTCTCGAAAGTTCATCAAAATTATTGTCACGAGACTTCAGCTGCTGTCGTTTGTATTCGCCTTCCACTATGTAATGGGCCCAGAGAGCGACATGCCATAAGATGTTGTGAAATCAAACCTTTTGTGGTAGGCAGCTGTCTTCTCGCAAAACGCGCTTCCCCGAAGTTGATTCGCCAGAAACCTGCCTAAGTTAAAAAGGTTTTAGTAGAAGCTCTATTTTTCACCATGAAAGCCGCCTATAATTCTTACTGTTTCGGTGGCTCACAAGCACTCCACCTTATGACGAGGATTGCCACGTGAGATCCGGCGCACACACGCCTGGCTTTCACTCGCTAGATCTGCAAAGATACTTAAGGCTAATACAAATCTTGTCAGTCAATCTCAGCACCGGAGGGTACGCCCAAAAGGTATTATAGTTATTATCAGACTCACAGGCCATGCGAGAAATCTCTTTAAACAGCTTCGCCGCGTGTCTTACGTGGCGTTTTCGCGCAACTAAAAACTAACACTTCGATCTTTTTCCGTCTCATCACCAACGGTGTCCATCTCTTTTATTCCAATACTCAGCACGTTTATTATCCGAGCCAAAAGCGTTTCTTCTTTCCAGCCGAGGTGGCTCAATCGCCATATTCATCTGCGCGAGGAGCAAAGCCAATGGCACCTAATAGCAGAGTCATGCTGAAGATCAAACAAACAACGCTCAACACTGTTGAACTTGAGGAACTTTACGACTATGTCTACCCTTCTTTATGTCGCAAAGTAAATAGTAATACTTGTATTCGACGTCTTGATGAGCCTATCAGCATATGACGATTTTTCTCGACGACAACGTATTGAGTTTTGGATCGACGCTTGTGGGTCGACACCTATTGTCTATCGTCTTCTGAAAACATTAAGGACTACTATAGTAGCCTTGAAGTCAGGCTTGTACGCACGATTTGAAAAATTGAAACCGGAGCTTTTCGGGGCCGACTGATGACCTTTACTTAAAGCTCAGAAATTTTTCGCCCCACACCTGGTATGCGCTGTGCTTTATGTCAAATGGCCGGTCTACCAACGATTTTTTTGTTATATACGTCTTGATGCGCTCAACGCAAAAATTTGTATATAAAGCTAGAGCACATCAAAAACAAAGCATTGCCATCTCTTTGTTGACTAGTAGCTCTCAGGTCTACATAGTATTTATTACTAAAGCTGAACTCGTAGTTCCAGGCTGCTTTTTGGCCTGGCTATGTAAATTGTCCCCTACCGATCCCGCCTGAATGGGAGTTCACTAAGTCACAAAATAGAATCTCAAAACGATTTGTGGAATACAGACTTAAAATAACGATTCGGATGTAGGGACATGTCTCTTGTAATTCTGAGTAAAAGCTTTTTATACTGCGTGGGAATTACGCGCATACTTGTTGTAAGGTTGTGCTGAATCGATGTATCCTTTCAAGCAAAGTGACGTTCATTGATGCTTGATCCTTGAGATCCTCGGATCCGATAGAATACTACTTAGCATTATTGACTGGTTACTATCCTGTTGAAGAGTACAGACTTGTTGTCAAGAGAGTGAGTAGATCTCTCACGGGACGGCGACTTGCGTCGGTTCGATTTACATAGTCCTATGCTGGGGACTTTGACAACAAAACCATCCCATGAATCTCCCGACTATATCGTCTTTGGTCTTGCCCCTAAAGAACAAGATTGATCGACAATATTATTGTTTGCTGAAGGCTCCTTTGCAGCCTTGGTGAGCAAAACCCAGGCAAGTGTGCACCGGTCCTCATCGCGACTTCCAAAACGTGGAGGCGCTTGTGGAACACCGAACGAGAAAGGATGACAGGCTCACCTCCACGGTGAAGCCAAAGGATCTTGCACAGTCTTTCTTGCCGGAGCAGATGTCTGGCGAATAAGTATCTAAAGCGCAACATTCGAAATGGCAACAGCCTATCTTACAATTTCTGATATCACAAGACGTCGGTACGTAATCGTTCTGATAAACAAGGTCTTTTCTTATGACAAAGCATTGTTTGCGCTTCTTCCCTAGTGCGAGGCAAATACAAACGGCAGCAGCTGGCTGTTGTGTTGATGCTTCGATCACGCTTCGAGATTAACTCTTTGCAGCCATTGTGAGCCGATATTTAAATACTTATTGAAATAGATCGTCAGAAAGCTGATTACAAGACAAAGATCGCAAAATGTTACCCAACCTACCAAGGCCAACTCGTAGACTTTAAATAAAACCGACGTGGACATATTAAGAAATGGCGATATATAAAGGGAGCGTCTATGACTACAACAACTCTACCCTGAGCTACTCCTTCTCTATTTGCTGACCAATAAAAGTATATCTTTATATCCAACCACCGCCTATTGCATTAGACATTGCTATCACCACCATTTCCTCAGATGATTTATCACTGCTCGATTACGTAACCACCATGTCGAACCTCGCAAAAATGACACTATCTACTTTTGAAGAAGCAGAAAGCTCTTTCACGACTTTTATTAAATTAAACGGCTTTGCTGTGAGTACCAACTAAGCAAAAAAGGTCAAATGAAGAAAGCTTCGGGTCGGAATTGTTCACGGTAGTTGTTACAAGAGAAAAAGGAATGGTAGAAGAAGCAAATCTACCCCAAAACCAAGCTGGCAGCGGCTGGCAGTCCTGGAGCGCGTCTCGCAGTAATATAGTGACTGCTCATGGGACATGAAGTTGACATGTGGCGAGTATTCTGCACATGAGGCCGCTTCTGATTCCGCAGCCTATGCGGTCAACTGGGCGCTAGATTCGGAGAAAAAGACTACCATCTCTAACAGAGCACGGAAAGAGGGGTAATTATCTTAGACGCTCAATCTTCCTTGTACTTCTAGAAAATATCGTTATTTGAATTCCATTACGTCGTAATATTCGTGCCAAAATTATGAACACGCTCACGGCAATACTGAAACAAAATTCAATGCACAAAAAGCGACACCCGTTCCAATTCGTCATCAAAAATAGACTCCAAAATTAACCACTCGTTCGTCAGTGAGACGGTTGCGTAAAATACGCAAACGAACGCGATTTGCGGCTCGCATCCATCTTTTGAAACTCTTCATTAAAAGTCAGTGGGCGAAGATATAGCCATACATACGTCAGCGCAGAGGATTTGCAGCAGGGTCACTGTTGTCATTGGCGTTGTCGAGTCTCATTAATCGTTTTCGGAGGTGCCAATACCATATAAAGCTTTTGGGCGATATATTCTAAATGTACTCTTTTTCAAGTGTGACGCAATGATGAATGATATTCGTCGGAAAAAGTGGCTGTTGTAATTATGAGGTTGGTTCAGCTTACTTTGTTTACGCTCTTGCATAATAAGAGACAGAATACTGTAGATTATCGATAACGTAAGCCTGATGCCTTTTTAACTTTAAGAAAAGAAAAAAAAATGTTTTTCGGTAACATGATATAACATGAAGTAAGAGCGTAAGCAAAAGAAATGTGCTCTAGCTGAACCATAAGAGTTATAATCTTTTTTAATATCAGCCTATTCTTCGAATATCATTCATCATTACATCATACTTAGAACGATGACGTATATAAATAAATTGACGCGTACCCGATAAATAACAACATTATTAATTAAAACAAGGAAACGACGGTGACAGTGAGGACCCTGCTGTAAATTTTTTATCTCACCTGCGCAACTCAGTGTACAACTTTTTTTGCGCCCGATGACTTTTTATATTCTACAAGGGTCCCAAGAGATTGCAGGCCGTGTTCTATTGCACACTACACGCGCTGTCACCTCACTGACGTACGAGTGATAAGTCCCAAAATGATAACCTTTTTTCTTGATAGAATTTTTAATGCGTACCATCCCAATGAGGAAGTGTCAATTATTTTAACGTTGCTAACGAAATCCAGTAAAATCGAATTGGCGATGATGCTGGAATAGGCAAAGGAAGAGGAAGACGAGCTGTTGGCACGACACTGCAGAGCGAGCGGATGGCAATTTGGGGAAGGGAAATGTTGACCCACATGTAATGTACAACCTCTTGCAAGTTGGCCAGGTCTCCTGGGGCTTGCTTACGTTCCGTGCAAATAAAGTTAACGACCATCATTTCTGCGAGTGTAACACCAATAAAAGCTGCACAGTAATTCGGTGGCGAAGATCTATCTTTGCTACCAACAGTGGCAAAAGGATCAGCAGAAACAGTAGAGCAGGCGAGAACGCTCCATGCCCAATTGCTACAAATCTGGTTTAGTAAAGATAGAAAGCCGGAGCTTGTTCATAAATATTTAATGTCTAACATAATAACCGAACGGCGGAAGACTAATGTATGCGTATGGTCTAACATGACTTATGACAGGTATGCACGAAGCGATAAGGCATTTAGGAAATGCTAGGCGCGACTGTAGGTTTAGTGACCTATAAATCAGAATTAATGGGTTGTTTTTCGGAAAAGGTTGGGGTGACGCCCTCCTTCCAAGCGCGGGGGCTTAATGCTCGCGCGCTTCGGGCAGGTGCTCTCGGGCATCTGCAGGTCTCTAACGAGTCTCACCCTCGACGCGACGGTCTCCAGCACCAGGCCAAACCCCCTTCCACGCCCTTAACCGCGCCAACCGCATCCGGATTGGCTCCTTTAATGTGAATTCTCTAGGTTCGAAGCGCAAGAAGCACGTAACACTCCCCGAAGATCTCCGGCGCTACCGCGTCGATATCCTTGGCCTCCGAGAAACCAAGATTTACGATAGAGGTGAGGACCGCATTGATGACTTCCTTCTACTAACCCAGAAGAAAAAAAAAACGAAGCCAAGACCGAAGTCACCGAAATCCGCCGCCACTGCAACCCGTCGGGCGCGACACGCCCGATCCCGAGAAGAAACCTGGCACCACACTTAGAAGCTCGGAACACTCTTCGGCGATATTAGAGCTATCCCGACGCAAGTCCCTGGCCACCCTCGCGCTCCACCGCCTCTGGTCCGTCTGGCTCCGCCCCACGTTCATCTCACCCAAGACACGCATTCGATTGTACAACACCTACATTCTACCGATTCTGTGTACAACTGGGCTCTTACCAAGTTAGAGCTCCACGGCCTCGAGAGTTTCCATCGCCGCCAGCTTCGCTACGCTCTTGGCTATCGCTACCCCCGACCCATTTCGAATGCAAGACTCTACGACCTCTGTGATGAGCGGCCGCTGAGACTACGACTGACACAAGCTCGCTGGCGCCTGTTTGGCCATGTACTTCGCCGCAATCCCGACATTCCAGCTAACCTCCAGATGCGTGCCTACTTCTTCTTCACCGCAGCAAAATGGCGCGGACGTCCCCGCACCACGCTACCCTCGACACTCGACCACAATCTTGTTTCCCGTGGCTCCGGCTTTCGACTCCGGACAGCACAAGACCTCGAAGTGGTACGTACCCTTGCACAAGACCGAAAGAAATGGAAGACCCATACGACCTCGGTGCTGGATGCACTGCCCGCCGAACGAGACTCGACGTATGCGGACACCACTCTATGCCGTGGACTAGCCAGACTGAGCCTAGCACGTGCATACCTTGGCAACGCGATAACGTAATACATTACATTACATTAATGGGTTGTGTTTGTGTAGTTATGTGCGCACACCATATTGACCCAATTCTTTATCATGCAGCTGAGCCAAAGAATTTTCAAATCGTCAAACGGATGGTTGCTGGACCGGCTTCAAAGGTTTGTAGTATCAGCTAAGATGCCGGCTCGTACGTACCATATGGTGCCATCATCTTAGTCTTTGCGCAAATGAAGACGAGGGATGCGATTTCCTTTATTTATTATTCTTCATTTGACCAGCAAGTTTACAGATGCGTCTTTGCAGTGTTGCTCTAACCCTCCTACCAATTTTCTTCCTTGTTGCTAAGACCGACGCTTCTGCAAATACGACAGCTTACTCCGCACCCACAGGGGCATCTTCATTCACTGGAGATCGTTCCGGTATCCTCGTCTCAGAACCGCCGAATGCAAGAGACGAAGAGAGAGCTCCTATTATCGAAGATGTCCGCGGGAATAATAAATTTACTACCTTACTCTTCAAAAGCGCGCAGGCGTTGTGGAAACAAGATGCCAAGTCTCGGCTTGAGCTCAAAGCAGCTTGGTGGAGGATGAAAAATGTAAGTCCTCATAAAATTTACACCACGCTGAAGCTCGATGAGGTCAACGAGGGCATTTTGTCGAATCCTTCGTTTCATGTGTGGGTCAAGTACGTGAGAAGGTATAATGTGGACCATCCCAATAATCAAGTGTCGATCGTAAAAAAATTGCTGACAAAATGCAATGAAGATAAATTGGCGATGTTGCTGGAACAGGCAAAGGAAGAGGAAGATACGTTAATTCGAGAAATTGGCACGGCACTGCAGAGTGATCAGATGTCGATTTGGGCGGGCAGAAACCTCGCCCCTATTGAAATCTACAAGCTTTTGCAGTATAGCCAGACGTCCCCGGGCTTGCTTACGGGTCGTGCGTATCATGTCTGGAACCGTTATTTCAGCGAGTTTAATCCTGGTTTGTCAATGTCGCTTTTTGATCAGCTGTACAGTGCCTTCGGTGACGCGGGTCTGTCTTCACTACTACTTGTGGCACTACGATCAAAGGAAACAAAAAAGCAGGCGAAAACACTCCAAGCCCAATTGCGATTCGACTGGTTAAGTAAAGGTATAAAGCCCGAGCTTGTTTTTAAATATTTAATGCTTGATACACAACCCGAGCATCTTCTCGATCGGCAGGAGATTAATGTATGGTTGCGGTACGCGGCTGCGTATATGGAAGAGACAAAGACGATCGTGACTATTAAAGGGACTATTGAGAGCTATTATGACGAAGACGCGATTGAGACTATTATCAACACAGCAAAGACTTCTAGCGGAGAACGTCTGGCGAATTTTGTAGCGGCCACGGAAGCATAAAAGTTGCCTCTACCGCTTATTGTGATGGAGTCGTCGCAATTTTAGCATTGTCAGCAGCGTAATTGGTACCACATGCTTCGTACTGATCCTTCTCGGCCGATGCGCAAAGAATGATTATGAAAGCAATTCACTAGCACTCAATTCATTCGACTAACAAGTCTACAAATGCGTCCTTGCAGCGTTGCCTCAGCACTCTTACCAGTCTTACGAAAGATGACGCTTTTGCATAAACGATAGCGGTCTTCGCCCAATGGAGATCGATTAAGTACTCTCATCTCGGTACCGCCATATGCAATAGACGAAGAGAGGGTAAACGATATCGGCAGGGGAAATAAATGTGGACCAAAACCAATTACGCGTTGTGGCAACAACATGTCATCTCTCGGCGTGCGCTCAAGGAAGCTTGGTGGACGGCAGAATGTGGGAATCCGCACGTGAAAAGCCATAATGTGGAGCGTCCCACGAAGAAAGCGGCGATCTTTGTAAAGTTGCAGACGCAATCAAGTGATTTTGCGTTGGCGACGATGCTGGAAAAGGAAAGCGCTTTTATGCAAGCTTTTGGCACGACACTTAGAGTGAGTGGATGACGCTGTCGAGAGAAACGTCGGACCTCCTGTATGCCATTTGCAGTTCAACCCGAGGCACCGTAGCTTGTTTGCCGGCCGTGCGTACGATATCTGGAACATTCATTTCAGCAGATTCAGTCAATGCCGCTCTTCGATCAGCTGTACCAGACCTCCAGTGCGGCTGGTCTACTTGCGCTACAATTCGCGGCTAAGTAGTCAAAAGAAATTGTAGCGCTGGCGACAAGCCGGAGCTCAAAATATGAATGAATAGTGCGGAAATTTATCGCGAAAAGACAAAGACGGCTTTGACTCTCAACGAAATCATTAAAAAAAACCAACGGCTGACGATGAAAAGCAGTTGGCGGCGAAGCTGACGAGAAGTTGGCAGCCGCGCAAACTTGCAGAAGCGTCGGCTTTTGCGATAAGAAAGAAAACTAGTAGGAGTGCTGAAGCAACGCTGCAAAGACGCATTTGTGAACTTGCTAGCCGAATGAATATAGTGCTAAAGGATTGCATTTCTAGTTTCCATTTGCACATTGACTAAGAATGAGGAGCCATAAGGTACAGACAAGCTGGTATCTTTGCTAACACCAGAAACGCTGCGGGGCCGAAGTGCCGGTGTAGTAACCCATCCGACGTCTGCTTGACGATTTATAAATTCTGTAGCTAGCTACCTGCTATAGCAGACGATGCAACTTTGGCCCTGTCATTAGCTAAGACTTCATTGTTTCTTTGCTTGGAAAAGGTTGGTGTGACGCCCTCCTTCCAAGCGCGGGGGCTAAATGCTCGCGCGCTTCGGGCAGGTGCTCTCGGGCATCTGCAGGTCGTTAACGAGTCTCACCCTCGACGCGACGGTCTCCAGCACCGGGCGTTACCTGGGCTCTTACCAAGTCAGAGCTAAACACAATAATGGAAGACCCTCACGACCTCGGTGCTGGCTGCACTGCCCGCCGAACCAGACCCGACGAATGCGGACACCACTCTATGCCGTGGACTAGCCAGACTGAGCCTAGCACGTGCATAACTTGGCAACGCGATAACGTAATACAATACAATACAATACAAACTTTACCTGTAATTGGTATTACACTACGTATAGTTTGTTTGTCGACATATTTTTATCATGTCAATTTCGTGATTCTACTGATTTGATTTGTCTTATAGCAATTTTCGAATAATACGATACGTCTTTGAATGTAGTTTAATGTCAGTTTTCAAAGGCTGATCTCGAAAGTTCATCCAATCATCGTCATGAAACCTCAGCTGCTGTCGTTTGTATTTGCCCTACACTACATAATGGGCCCAGAGAGCAATCAATCATAAAAATAGTACGTGTACGTACCGACGTCTCGTGAGATCGAAGACTTTGTGGTAGGCAGCTATCTTCTCGCAAAATGCGCTTCCCCGAATTTAATTCACCAGAGAACTGCTTAGGTTTATGAGAGCCTCTATTTTCCACCATGAAGATACGCCTATTATTCATCCTCTTTCGGTAATTCACAAGCACCTCCACCTTTGGGCAATGAAAATGACAAGGAATGGCACGCGGGGCCCGGCGCACACCCGCCTCTCTAGATTGCGAAGAAGGCTAATGCTAATAGAAATAGTGTCAATTAATCGTTTCACCGGAGGGTAAGTCCAAAAATAACCATACTTGACAACATACTCACTGGCCATGCGATTGTCCCTGTCAAAAAAACGCGTAAAGCTGAGTTTTTCTAAGGCAAAGAATCGACTTCGATTCCCTCTCTTTATGAAATCATCGTAAGTAATGGCCACGACGACAAACGCGGTGTATTCTAACAAAGAACCTGGTGACCGATGTCACCAGCACAGTGAGCTAAGGACAGATATATAAGCAAGTCGCCAATCTATGAAAGGTTTACCCAATCTATAGTTGGTCAACCGACTGTTTGATATAAAGCAAAAAAAACAACGCATACAAGTTGTGAGGTAGATTGAACTCGGTTAAGCTTTATAAAAAGATTACAAGTCAGCAAGGTCCGACCCCGAAGAGCTTCAGCTTCAATTCCACGAATCGTGCGCACAGGCCTGACCTCGAGGCTGTTAAAGCAATTTCTTAAGATTTGCATAAAGCGATGGACAACAGATGTCGACTGACGAGCGTCGATCAAATACTTAAACGTTTGCTCAAACGTTAACGTCGAAGAAACATTTCATATTTTAAGTCTTTTCAAGGCTTCAAATGAAAGTATTATGAATCACTTTGCGACATAAGCAAGGGTGGATATAATCGTTAAGTTCTAGAGGTCGACAGCGTCGAGCGTTGTTTGGTTGATCTTGAGCATGACTCTGACATACATCCGAATATGGCACATCGACCATCCGCTCGGATGGTCGATGTGCTGAGTATCCAAATGAAGAAAAGAGGTCCACTAGTGACAAAAAAAGAGACTTAGCGAAATCTTCGGGTAACGCGAGAATGCCACGTAAGACACGGGGCGGTGCTCTTTCAAATTAGCACTCGCTACCTACCATGAGTGACATAGGCGGTTTTGCGCGAAGACATTATTGCATAACCTCTACCACTGCACCTTGAGTGGCATATGAACACCTGGGAAACGCCTTAACAAACTAGCACTTGCTGCGTACCAGAAGTGACTTGAAAGACTTAAGCTAAGTCATCAAGAGAATGCCTTTCAGATGTACAAAGACTTGCACGTTTTACACTAAGCGACTTTAAATTTGCTATAAATCGTGCAAAGTATATTCTCCTAAGGTTTGACAAAAAAAATGGCATACACGTGGACTTACAGAGAAACGCTTGTAGTGGACAGCATTTGCTCGGTATATAGCCGGTCAAATGCCAAGTCATCCAGAGTGCTGCCTCTTTGATGTATTTACAGCTGATCACATTCCTGTGAGTGGGTCACTGCGTAGAATTGCTGCACTGATAGACATTACCATGTCGGTACAATGGTGCCGAGCCAATTACGGCAAAATTGACTCTGCAAAGCCACAAAGCACTTTTGAAGCGTCGATCTCTTGAAAGGAAAGACAGCAACGCGAGGTGGCTATTTAGTACAGATTAGCGTCTCGTATTGCACAACATAGCCAGAAGTAGACGTTAAAGTCACTAGCTTTTAGCTAATTCGAAAGGGAGAGACCAATATAGCTTGAAGACATCATGAGCATCGTGCATATCCTGCAAGTACATTCGCTACTTGAGATGAAAAATTTGTTTACGGCTAATCTTAAAGCGTACTATACGCTTGATGGCGTAGCCGAAGAAGTGGTCGTTCGACATTCACAGGACATCCGCGTTTTACTCTCGCTTACTCATAGGCAAGATAAAGGCACTTTCAGAGAAAGTCCTTATGTCACAAAGACTCATATATTCCGTATAATAACCGGAATAGGTATGCTCTTTTGAGCCCCTTCATCAGCATTACCATCTCAAGAAGTGAGCATTATTATACTGACTTGGTTCGATAAACAAATTCCGCGTAGCATGGCAGTAACATTTACTTAAGACGAAGTGTGACTTCGTCAACATTATCTTCCGTGCAACTCACGAGAAGAAACAATACTGGGCGCAAAAGTCTTTGCGTTTCACGCCGACATTTTGTGGCAGAAGGCTTCGTGGCACTTATCGCATCGTGGACACTTATGTATACATTTGGATTTTAACTTATCTTGAAGCAAATTTCAAAGAGGATGCTATGAGTGGGATGTATTATGTACAGCGCACCCGATCTAGTCGATTTACATTATCCTATGGAAGAGTACCAATGACCGCGGTCAGCACTCCGTGTGTCTTGCTCTGAGAGTATTTTGTCTTGTCTTTAGAGCAATCTAATGCGTCTGCAGGCTTCATAAGGCGTAAGTACCAACCTGTTTAAAAATAGCGCTTATAAAGACATACAAAGCACGGAATGAGAGGTCAATATCGTCGACGCTTAGTCTTCCTTGTACATTAAGAAAATATCGACCCTTTTCCGTCGTAATATTCGTGTTAGAAATATAAACAGTTTCCGAACAATACTGAAGCAAATCTTGATGCAAAAAAGCGGAACTCGTCCCAAATCGTCATCAAAAATAGACTCCGAATTTTACCAATCGTACGTTAGAGAGACGGTTGCGTGCCAACATCTCAGTAGGTTGAGTATAACGCCTGCAATAGTGCATCCGTTTGCAGTGCACCTGCCGTGACACAACGACCGATCGAGCTGTAAAATGGCCTAGCAGATAAGACCCTACGAAGCGCTTCTGACCTTTGAAAATCAATGTGCCCATTCTTCTCTAGCCTAACTTCATTCATCTGTCTTTTTGTCACGAAACGAATTTCAGCTCGCCTCTATCTCTTGATACCCATTCAAATTCATGGAGATTAAATGGGC
The DNA here is from genome assembly GCA_001695595.3 of Plasmopara viticola. NCBI lineage: Eukaryota > Oomycota > Peronosporomycetes > Peronosporales > Peronosporaceae > Plasmopara > Plasmopara viticola. Next base: position 403,300 of record MBPM02000032.1, read on the forward strand.
GCAGATATACATTTGCGCAGGCGAAAGAAAGGATTTGAAGTAGGGGGTCTGTTGTCTGTGTCATCGTCGTGTCTCATCTCGTTTTGAAGCGCCAGCAATATACAAAGTTTTTGTCAATATATTCTAAATGTAATATTTCACAAGTGTGACGCAAGTGATGAATGAAACGTTTTGGAGATGTAATCATAAATACTTTGGTTTAGCATATATACAGTTACTTTGTTTACGCTCTTGCTCACAAATTACCTTTCATCATCGATAGCGTAAAAACCATGCCTGATGTCGTTATATTATGCCACCGCCATTGTAGCAGCGATGCGATATTGCAGAGGCATTGATTATTATTTTCTGAGGAACGCGTGTAACAACAGCATCACTAATATTAAAAACTAGTGACAATAGTGACCCTGCTGGAAATTCTTCATCTCACCTGCTCAAATGAGTATGCCTCTAAGCGATCAAAAAGGGTCTCAAGAGACTCGGGCCAATGTCTGAAGCTAAGAAGTAAATGCCGCTCTTCAATTAGCTGTACAGTACGTGGTCTATCTTCGCTACTAATTGTGGCAAAACGATATAAAGTAGAATGCTTCAAACCAATTGTTTTAAGTCTGAGGTATAAAGCCGGAGCTGGTTTTCAAATATTTAAAGTCCAACAAAAAACCCGAGCATCTTCTTAATGAATGGGAGATTTATGTATGATTGAGGTATAAGGGTAAGACAGTCTTGACTCCAAAGGGACCAGCCGATAGCTACTACGACGCAGACGCGATTGAGACTTTTATCAACACAGCAAAGACTTGTAACGGAGAACGTCTGGCGAATGCAGTGGCGACCCCGGAAGCATAAAAGTTGCCTCTACCGGTTATTGTATTCGAGTCGTTGCAGTTTTAGCGTTGGCAGATTGAAGAGCGCAATGGTCCAAAATGACTTATGACAGGGATTTACGAACCGTTAAGTCATTTGAGCAACGCCTAGCGCGACTGTAGGTTTGGCGACCTATGAATTAGAGTCAATGGTTATTTAAAAAAGTTAAGTGCGCACACCATATTAAGCTAAATTATGTGCATTACTTCGTTTAGGGCTAGACTTGTAATTCATCTTATTTGCGATACCGGGGAGCTGGGCCAAAGATTTTTCGTCGAACTGGGTTGCTGAGGGGCTGGCTACAGAGCAGGTCAGCCCCCCAGCGTAAATGGTAGCATATGCTCCGTCCTAGTCCTTCTCGGTCGATGCGCAAAGGAAGTCTAGGGGTGCAATCCCTAGCACTTTATTTATTCGACTAGCAAGACTACAAATGCGTCCTTGCAGCGTCGCCTCAGCACTCTTACCAGTCTTGCAAAAGATGACGCTTCTGCATAAGCGATAGCGGCCTTCGCACACTGGAGATCGGCTAAGGGAATAACTGTGGCAATTAACGGACCAAATCCAAGCACGCGTCGTGAAGACAAGATGTCAACTCTTCGCGTGAGCTTAAAGTAGCTTGATGGACGGCAAAACATGTGCATTCACTCGTGAAAAGCTGTAATATGGATATCCTCACGCAGAAAGTGTCGGTTTCTGTATATTGCAGACGCACTTTAGTGGCGGTGATGCTGGAACAGGCAAAAGAAGAGGAAGACGCGTTTCTTCAAGCTCTTAGCACGACACTTAAGAGTGAGTGGATGACGTTGTAAAGAGACGTCGAAACTGATCCACACCTCTTACAGTGATTATGCGTTGGCGATGATGCTGAAACAGGCACCGTTGCTTGTTTATTGGCCGTGCGCATGATATCTGAACCTTTTATCTCAGCGAATTCGATCAATGCCGCTTTGCGATCAGCTGTACCATACTTTCGGTGAGGCAGGTCTTTCTGAGCTACAATTCGCGGCAATACAGTCAAAGAAAATGCACCGCTGGCGACAAGCCGGAGCTTGAAGTACGGATGAGGTATGCGGAAATGTAGTTGGAAAAGATAAAGACGGTCTTGGCTCTCAACGAGATCATTGGAAGCCTTTTCAACGCAGACAGGATAAAGAGTATTTTCCGAACAGCAACAACTGAAGAGAAAAAGCAGTTGGCGGCGGAGTTGGCGAAGTAGTTGGTGGAGAGGTTGGCAGTCGCGCAAGCTTGCAGAAGCGTCGGCTTTTGCGGTAAGGTAAAAAACTGGTAGGAGTGCTTAAGCAACGCTGCAAAGATGCATTTGTGAACTTGCTAGTCGAATGAATAGAGTGCTAGAGGATTGCATTTCTAGTTTCCATTTGCACATTGACTAAGAATGAGGAGCCATAAGGTACATACAAGCTGGTATCTATGCTAACACCATAAACGCTGCGGGGTCGATCTAGTTTGTAGTGCCAGTATAGTAACCGTACCGACGTCTACTCGACGATTTATAAATTTGTAGCTGGCTACCTGCTATAGCAGACGCTGCATCTCTGGCCTTGTCATTACCTAAGACTCTATTGCTATATATGCGAATGCGACCCAACAAGCAATAGCAATTTGATTTCTTTGGTAATCTTGGCAATTTACCATCTTTACTATGGTTTAAGCGATGAAAAGACTCTATTACTTATTTGTTTAGACCACAATTACTTTTTTGAATTTCCGCTTTTGTCACTCTTTCAACCTTAAACAGAAACAGACAATCAGAAATTGATTTTAATTCTTTGGCCTAATATTGCGGTGGCAGTGTTTTTTTAGGAAGGTACGTCGCTACAAATTATCCATGAAAACTTACTTTCTGGGTCCTTACAATTTTTGTTCGTGCGTCGCCGCCATACGTTCCACAGCGATCCAACGGCTGTCACGAAATTCCATTTATTATTGTGGCATACTTAAGATAATTTCAACAAAATAGATTGCCAAAAGCTTGATATAGTTTTGGCGAATGCTAAGTGCTTCGAAATCCCATCCATCGCAATAAGTTAGACGAACAGTGACCCTGTGTCGATTTGGACAGCCAAAAACCTCGCCCCTCATAAAATTTACGACCTTGCAGTATGGTCAGACCTCCCCGAGCTTGCTTACGGGCCGTGGGTATGATGTCTAAGACCGTTGTTTCAGCGAGTTTAGTCCTGGTTTGTCAATGTCGCTCTTTGATCAGCTGTACAGTACGTTCGGTGACGCGGGTCTGTCTTTGCTACTACTTGTGGCACTACGATCAGAAGAAACAGTAGAGCAGGCAAAAACACTTCAAGCCCAATTGCGATTCGCCTGAGATGGTAAAGATATAGAGTCCGAGCTTGTTTCTAAATATCTAATGCTTGATACGCAACCCGAGCATCTTCGCGATCGGTAGGAGATAAATGCATGGTTGCGGTATGCGGCTGCGTATATGGAAGAGACAAAGACGATTGTGACTATTAGAGGAATGTTGAGAGCTACTATGACGCAGACGCGAATGAGACTATATTAACACAGCAAAGACTTTTGAAAAAGAACGTCTGGCGAATTTAGTAGCGGCCACGGAAGCATAGAAGTCGCCTCTACCGGTTATTGTGTTGGAGTCGTAGCAGTTTCAGCATTGTCAGCCTGTATAGATGAATGACTTGATGAATAAATGGGTCTAACATGATTTAAGACAGGAAAGTTGGATATGTAAGTCGTTTGAATTTCAAATGACTTACATATCCAACTTTCCTGTCTAGGGTAATATTTTCAAAATTTGAAATATCAAGCGCGGCTGTAGGTTTAGCGACCAAAGAATCAAAGCTAATGGTTATTTCATGTGTTTATGTGCGCACACCATATTGAGCTAATCTTTATCGCATCAGGCTAGACTTGTAATTAATCCTATTTGACCTACTGGGTTGCTAAGCCAAACAATTTTCGAATCGGGGCTGATCAGCCCCCGCAGCGTATATGGACCCGATGCTTCGTCCTGATCCTTCTCGGCCGATGCGCAAAGGACGATTATGAAAGCAATCCACTAGCACTCTCTTCATTCGACTAGAAAGTCTACAAATGCGTCCTTGCTGCGTCGCCTCAGCACTCTTACCAGTCTTGCAAAAGATGACGCTTCTGCATAAGCGATAGCGGTCTTCGACCACTGGAGATCGATTAAGTACCCTCATCTCGGTATTGCCATATGCAAGAGACGAAGAGAGGGTGAACGATATCGGCAGGGGGTATAACTGTGGCAATTTACGGACCAAATCCAAGCACGCGTTGTGAAGACAAGATGTCAACTCTTCGCGTAAGCTTAAAGTAGCTTGATGGACGGCAAAACATGTGCATTCACACGCGAAAAGCTGTAATGTTGATATCCTCACGCAGAAAGTGTCGGTCTCTGTAAATTGCAGACGCACTACAGTGGCGGTGATGCTGGAACAGGCAAAAGAAGAGGAAGACGCGTTTCTTCAAGCTCTTAGCACGCCACTTAAGAGTGAGTGGATGACGCTGTGGAGAGACGTCGAAACTGATCCACTCTACTTACAGTGATTATGCGTTGGCGGTGATGCTAGAACAGGCACCGTAGCTTGTTTACCGGCCGTGCGCATGATATCTGAACCTTTTATCTCAGCAAATTCGATCAATGCCGCTCTTCGATCAGCTGTACATTTTGCGGCAATACAGTCAAAGAAAACGCACCGCTGGCGACAAGCTAGCGCTTGAAGTACAGATGAGGTATGCGGAAATGTATCCGGAAAAGACAAAGACGGTCTTGACTCTCAACGAGATCATTGGAAGCCTTTTCAACGCAGACATGATAAAGAGTATTTTCCGAACAGCAACAACTGAAGAGAAAAAGCAGTTGGCGGCGGAGTTGGCGAAGTGGTTGGTGGAGACGCTGGCAGTCGCGCAATCTTGCAGAAGCGTCGGCTTTTGCATTAAGGAAGAAAACTGGTAGGAGTGCTTAAGCAACGCTGCAAAGATGCATTTGTGAACTTGCTAGTCGAATGAATAGAGTGCTAGAGGATTGCATTTCTAGTTTCCATTTGCACATTGACTAAGTAGGGGGAGCCATAAGGTACATGCAAGCTGGTATCTATGCTAACACCATAAACGCTACCGGGTCGATCTGGTAGTATAGTAACCATACCGACGTCTACTCGACGATTCATAAATTCTGTTGCTGGCTATCTGGTTTAGCAGACGTTGCAACTCCGGCCCAATTATTAGCTGAAACTGTATTTTCACATTCAGCAAAGGCGGCCCAAGCATTGTGCCTGCGGCCGAAGCGATCAAGCTGCACTGATAGTGTACTGAGTAGTAGCAATATTATTGTTTTGGTACCTTCAGCGCTTGAATGATTCTTTTTACAGTTTAAGCAATAATAAATACTTCAATTCTTATTGTTAGCGTTTTGAGCACATTTACTCTTAAGAATTTGTTTCCGCATTTAGTCACTCTTTCAACCTTTGTAAAAACAGAAAGAAAGTATCAAAAGATCAATTATATTTTCTTGGCCTTTGGTACCAGCGATAATAAATCAGTATTACAGTGGCAGTTAATATTTCAATCTCTGATCCGAAGGAAGGTACGTCGCTTTTACTTGGTCCTCAAAATTCTGTCCGTGCGTCGCCGCTTAACGTACCACAGCGATCCAAAGAATTGTATGAAATTCGTTTCATGATGCTGACGTACATTGGATGGTTACGTAGAAGACAGATTGACAAAAGCTTCATAAAGTATTGGCGAATGTTAGGCGCTTCAGAAATCCGATATATACAAGTTAAAATCAATTAAAGCAAGTCAAACAATGATCCTGTTGCAAAGTCTTAATCTTACCAGTGCGGATGTCTGTACCGCTATATCTACGCCCATCACTTTTCGATGATCTGATTGAGTCTTGGAAGAGAGACTCAAGCTGTAAGCTGTGTTCAATTGTGCACCACTACACGCACAAACTCCCAACAAACGTATGATCGATCTTTGACTTTGGTCATATGTCTGACCCTGTTTGTGCATCAAAATTTGTTTTGACATCGCTGGAGAGTGTAATAATTTTGGCACGAATCATGCTAGCTTGAGCGATAGAAATGTAAAAAGCTTTTTTTAGATCACGTCGGTACATAAGCCTGCAGACGCGCTCATCAGCTCTAAAGACATGACCAAATACTCTCAGAACAAGCCACACGCAGTGCAGATCTTACGTCACTCTTTGATTTGAGAAGCTTATAATTTGCAGCCAACTGCGCTGTACAGTATACATCCCATCTTATTATTTCACATGACATTCTTTTCAAAGTTGGGCCAGGTCCAGTATAGAGGCCAAACTTAGCTTATCGTAAGAGTTCGCATACGCCACTTACCATAAGGCTTTTTTTGCCACAAAATTACAGCGTAGAATGAGAAACAGGGGACTTGCTCGCCCGAGCTTGTTCAATCTCGCAAATTTCACGAATATGAACACACTTCTTCTTAGATAAAGCTAACTGCATTCTACGCGATATTCGAATTTTAAGACGTGCAAATTCAAACCGTTTTCCAAACAGAAAAGCTGATTAAAACGCTCTAAGACCATATTTTGGTTGTAATTTACCGGATATGATATTGATCAGATGAGTCTTTTTGCATCGAAAATTTACTTTGAGTACTAAGAAACTTATGTGCGTCTTTTGAACTAACAAAATTACGAAGCTGACCTTCTTCTGGAGGTCGAATGAGTACTGCTGTGGCAATGCCATTTAGCTTTTCAACTTTTTGGGCTCTTCTATGGACATCTCTTTCGGCTCAAGCAAAGTTTTGACAGTGAGGCTATTCATTACTTTGACCCTTACCGGTCTTTCCTTTCGATAATTCCGAGCGCTATTGACTACAACGTCTACTTTGGAATCTCTTGTTTAGTACGAGACGTCCAATGCTGCTCAATAAGCATCTTGCGGGGCTGTTTTATCTGCTAAAAAATCGACGCTGCCGAAGGTTCTGGTTGGGTCGTCACTATTGCACCGGCATGCTGACGTCTAGCAATGCAGCAATCCTACATAGTGCCTCGTTTACTTGAACATTTCGTTCATCTTTAGACGCATAATAAGACAGCACCCTAAATGCATCGGCCTTTCGCCGACAATATTCCGCATGCATGCTATGAGTTCCGGTTTTAATATCGCCAGCCATAACTCGCATAATTCACAGCAAGCGCAAGGTTTCTCAGTGTAAGATGTGCAAATTTACGTGCGTCTGGAAGACTTCCCCTTGATGTATTGGCTGGAATCATTTCAAGAAAATTATAGTATGCAGCAAGTGCTGGCTTGTAACATTTCTTAATATGTTGCCCCACGTGCAGTGGTAGAGATAATCCGATACTCTTTCAGCTTAATGCCACTTATGGCAAGCAGCGCAGGTTGAAGAGCACTGATCAAAATTCTTGTGCCACTTAATCATTCCGCTCGAAAGCATCACTTCGAGATTTTGTCCTTGTCTTCATTAGTCTATCTTCGTATATCAAATGCTCAGTACATCGACCATTCGCACCAAAAGAGCTATGGCTTTCCAGCCGAGGTTATTCGATAAACCACCAAATCTTTGCAAGGAGCAAAGAGGGTGGTATGTAACCCAGGTTCATGTCAATTCTGCACCATAACTCATTTTAAACTCTAAAAATAACCAAACAGCGCATGAAATATACAACGTTACTTCGACGGCAAGCATTCTAATGAATCAGATTTCTTCGCGAAGATATTCTCTATTTTCCATCAACTTTTGAAACCTACTAAGATTGTTGCACCAAGGACAAGGAGCAAGGCTATCTTAAAGCATCAATTGCTGCTGTCAATAATGACATCTGTGATCGAATTTTTATATTAAAAAATAAGCTGTAAGTTGGTAGGTCCTTCCCCCATAGAGCTCTGAGCTTAATAGCATAGAGCGTTGACGCCAGTCTGACTTTTGGGGTTTTAAATATACATAAAGGGTTTTCAGAAGGCGAGGTATAATGAAGGTTGATAAATGGGCGTCGATCAAATAAGTCATAACGCAGGAAGTTGTCCTTTGTCGAGCGTTTGGTTAGTCATAAAGCCAGATACAAGGTATGACGCGAAAACCTGTGTGATATTTGGTCCTTGAATTGATTTGGTGAGTAATGGGCCCACCTCGGCTAGAAAGCAAAAAAAAATACTGGCACAGACCATCAATGTACATCATTTAAACGAAAGACATTCTCCATGGTAATGAGTATACGCGGCTTTGAGCTGAGACAGTATAGTATCATCCACGTTATATGAACAACTAAGAAGTGACTTTAAAAACTGGCACTTGATGCGTACCCGGCATGTGTAAGTAGATTGACTCGTTATACACTGAGCAATCCTGCTTTTGCTGAATACTATATGAGGTATGTTTGGCTGCAGGTTAAGCTATAACGAGCGAAAATTCAGGCATCCACGTGGACCCACTTAAGAACGCTGATCGTGGACAGCATTTGCTGTATGTCAGGCGGGATATATTCAGTCAAAGGTAGAGGCCTCCATACTTTCGTCACTTTAGTGCGTCCAAAGATGAGCATACTTTACTGATCGGAGCACTGCGTAGCCTTGCTGCATAGCTGAACGTCTGCATGGCGTTTGGACGATAACAAAATATTTAGCACACGACAAACAATGTTGAAAGGGTCGATCTCTTAAAGGGGAGGCAGCAACGCAAGATGCTTACTGAGCAGCGCAGGACGACGTCTCGTACTATAAAGAACGATCTGGAGTAAACCTTCAAATGAATAGAGCTCAGTTTTTCTTAAAGAGACCGCTATGACTCGAATGCACAATAGGCCTCATTTCTATTTCGCAAGTAGATTCTTCGCTAACGCTAGAAGAGATGTTCAATGACAAAAGTCCATAAGCTCATTGGCATCGTCGAAGCGGTGTTCAATTAATTTTAAGAAGAGATGTGTGTTTTTTTTTCAGACGAGACGATTAATTCACTCATTCAGTACAACTTATCTGATCCGTAAAAAATCCGGTAAATCATTAAATGTGGTCTAATGAGCCCCTACATCAGCGTTACACCCTGAAATAAGTGAGTGTTACAAAGTTCATTCGGCTTTAAAATACCGCGCACCACGGCAGTAGCATTCGTCTATAAAGCAGTATTACTCTATCAGCGCAAGATGTTGCGCAAACCACGAGAAGGAATTTATTCAGGCGAGCAAGTTTTTTCATTCTCCGCCTATATCTTGTGGCAGAAGGCCTCATGGCAAGTGACAAATCGTGAACGCTTTTTATGAGCTATGTTTGGCCAACATCTTGACACAGGATCTATATGATGCAGGATGAAATGTATAGTGTACAGTTCTTTCGACTTAATCGATGTATATTATCGGTTTCTCGCATGGAAGAGGGCCATTGCCCGCGTCCAGCATGTCCTGTGTCCTGGGATACGTAGTCATGTCTTAAAGCTATCAAACGCGTCTGCAGGCGTTTGCACCGACAAATTTTAAATAATTAGTTTCGTAGTAAAAACCGAGCAGATAAGTATCACAGTCCTAGAATATTGTATGTTTTTAACCCTATTGTGTGTGCTATTTAAGTCAAAATCATAAACACTATCCCAACAATATCAAATCGACAAAACTTGCTGCACACTCGTAGACCAGGCTCTTCGTCAGAAATATAGATCAATCACTTCGAAACTAAACGCACACACGTTAGAAAGGTGTTGGCGCGGACTGTTTGCAGCGCTTGTCTCTCTATAAGACCTTTTCAGATCATGAAACAGGTTATTGAGCGCGGATATACATCTGTACTAATGAGATGAAGGGTTTGCAGCAGGGTCATTGTTCTGTCATCGTTGTCGTGCTTTGATTATTGCAGTTGCTATAAATTGGTTTTTTACATTTGCCAACACAATAAAAGGCTTTTTCGCGGAAGCAGCTAAATTGCTGTGCACGCAAAGTTTTGTAAGAACCAGAAAAGTCAACTTATCGGATAATTGTAGTGAAATTTGTTCCTCTTGTAAGACGGTATAATATCGTTGTTACAACTGTGACAAGTTTTACTTTTCGATCCTTAAATTGTTGAGAGTATTTTGTACTTTTGAGGCTGCTGCAGCCAACCAGAAGTCCAAAAAATGATGCGGAGTTTGGATAGTGATCGGCCGTGTGGCAACACTTATGTCAGCAAGTTCAATCTGATAGGTCAACGACGCTCTTTCATCAGAATTGCCACATCAACAACGATGCGAGGCTGTCTTTGCTATTTATTGCGACAAGACAGTCAACGGAGACAGCAACGCTGATGACGTCGGATTAAACAAATGAGCAGAGTCGAAGCTTATTTTCTTACCATGCCAACTTTCATAACAGCAAAGATAGAGTATTTTAAGCACATAAATTATCAACCTTTATTGTCATAAACTGAAAAGAGTATTTTTTAGCGTATGAACTTTTACGAGCTAAAGATTACAGTGTAGAATCAGAAAATGTGAAGCACCTTAGATGCTATATTGATACTAAAACTACGACGCAATGCTCGGGTCGTCGTAGTAGTATGGTTCAATAAAGCTAATTTGATCGAGTTGTTGTTATACCAGAGAGTTTCCAAATTGTCGAAGCACCGCAGCGTTCATAGTATAAGACAGGATAGGCCATATGGCTTCGGTGACGTAAACGTCGTCACCGACAGTTTTGCCCGTAACGGCTTCTACGCAATATGATCCAAAAAAAATTCAAAATACGTATGCAATAGTACTATCCATAGGAATATGCGACTATACAGTTTCCGAACAGAAGACGGTTTCAAATGTCTTAGAATCATTGGGAACCAAGAGACCTTGATGGCTGAAAGTAAAGTAGGATGTGAAAAAGCCAGATGGAATAAAGAAGAATGATAGCTCTTAGGATGGTAGCAGTAAATAACTGAGAGCAACCAGTTAGGGTTTAGCAAAAGAATAAGTCGTTAGAGCTTTTCATGTACTATCACTTTTTAATTTGCTTTAAGCAACAAATTCTTCTCCTTCTTCACCGACTCCGCCCCGCCCGCACCTCAGCCTCGTCCAACGACCGACTTTATTAAGCTTCCTCCGCGACTGTGTAACATAGTATTACCTGATGTGTCAAGTTCAAATATTCGAGTCAAGGGTGCTCGCAGTCCCATAAAGAGAAGCAAGTGATCCTGTGATTCTTGATACGGGCCACATAGTGAAAAGTACTAGATAATAGAAGGTCGTCTTCAGCACAACATTAATTGGCTACTGTGGTTGCACGCTAGTGTGGTACAAACTTCTGGAACTCCTTCAAATTGTCTGTGGTTTGTGCTTTTCCCGCTTAATAAATTCCTGTTCGCTACTGAAAAACACGGAGAATAACTTCCAAATAAGCTGATCACTTCGCTTTGTTTGATATACACTCAGCACTACTCAGCTAATTCTTTCGGCTTCGTTGCATGGGAAAGGCAAGAGACTCTTGAGCTCACAAACCCGTTCATAAGGTTCTAACAAGCTGCAACAAGGAGCTCGAGTTGTGGCCATCAACGGTGAAACAGTTAAATCTTGTCCAACTTATCCGTAACGATTTCCGAATTGTAAAGACTCAAGGGCCAGGAATCTAGTGTACGACATAACAAAGAAATTAAAGCGCCGGACTCAGTTGAAGAGCTTTTAAAAGGTTCATAAGACTACTTTATCCTTTTATACAAGAAATGTAGCTGCAAAACGAATTTAATCACTTTCGTTTTTTTTTTAAGTTTTATTAAGGCCTGGCAGATCATACAAAGAGCGCTGAGAAGTCCAACAATTATGGCTTAACAGGCCATTCGGCTGAGCGCCCATCTGTAGATCCGACACCTCGTCAACAAAGCCGAGTAAAGTGCTCTCGACGACACTTAAACAGTCCGGCAAAAAGGAAAACTGGCGAAAATATTGAAATATCGACTTGTGCAACGGAAGAGTGCTGCGCCGATAAGCGCCACTTGATGACGACAGAGACGACTGACTTTAAGACACTTAGCTCACGTTAATTCGGCAAATCTGTTATAAATAGGCACCGCTTCTTTGTAGTCGACTGCGAGCGCATGAACGTGCACAAGGCATGAGCACTTTTGAAATTCTCCTTTGGCCGATGTCACCAACAAAGTTGGCTAAAAGCTATGTGACTCGCCCGCAGCCGGGTAATCATGCCTTTGAAATAAAGTCCGTAAAAGGCCGGGTCATTTATGGGGCTGCCTTCTGATGCGTCTAAAGATGAACGTAATGTTCCACTAAGCCAGACACTGCGTAGCATTGCTGCATTGCTAGACTTCAGTATGTCGGTACAATAATGCCAACACGACAAGAGTCTTTGGCAGCGCCGATCGTTTAGCAGTGAAGACAACAACGCAAGGTGCTTATTGATCAGCACAGGACGTCTCGTATTGAACCGGACGGTCGAAAGTAGACGTTGGAGTCAATAGCGTTCGGCTTTATCGAAGAAAAAGACCGGAAAAGTTAAAATTCATAGAAACCTCAATAAAAAACTTTGCTTGAGCTGGACGAGATGTCAATGGCAGAGCTGAAAAAGTCAAAAAAAGTTCAAAGGCATCGCCACAGCTGTAGTCATTCGACCTTTAAAAGAAGATTCGCTTCCTGCTTGTGTTGGCTCAGAAGACACACGTAAGTTTTTAGCACGTAAAATAAATTTTTGATTTAGAAGAACTCATCTAATCAGTATCATTTCCGGTAAGATACTACCAAATATGGTCTTATAAGCCTAATTATCAGCGTTGCCGTTCAGCAAAGGCGCTCTGAAGTTACACTGGTTCCAGAAAGCATATACCGCATAGCACGGCATGACCATTCGTTTAAGAAAAAGTGTGACTTCATTTCCGTGAATTTCGTGCGGAGGAACGAGCTCGGGCGAGCAAGTCCATTCCACACTGAAATGTTGGGGCAAAGAAAGCCTTATGGCAAGTATAGCATCGTGGACTTTAACAGTAAGCTAAACTTTCCCTTTATTCTGGGCTTGGCGCAATTTTGAATAGAATGCGATGTGAAAACGCAAAGATAGGATGTATACTGTACAGCGAAGTTTACCTAGTTGACGCATATTATCAGCTTCTCCCATTAAAGAGTGACGTATGATCAGCACTGCGTGTGTCTTGTTCTAAGATTTTTTGGTCATGTCTTAAGAGCCATCGGATGCGTCTGCAGGCGTATGTTAATCGACGTGATTTTAAAAAAGTTTTTCACATCTTTGTCCTTTAATTCGTGCAAAAATTATTAGAAAGTATTATAACAAATCTCAATGCATATAGTCAAAATCATCACAAAAGTCAAAGATCGATCACTTACACATCACCACTTGTACGTTTGTTAGGCGTTCGTGCGTGTAGTGGTGCGGGATTGAGCTCAGCTTGCGGTTTGAGCCTCTCTTCCGAAACACTATCAGATCTTAAAAAAGTGATTGGACCCAGATATAGCCGTACACACATCCGCGCTGGTGGAGATTAGGGGCTTGCAAAAGGGTCACTCTTCGTCTTGCTTGTTTCAATATAATTGCTATGGATGGGATTTCGAAGCGCTTGACATTCGCCAAAACTATATCAGGCTTTTGGCAATCTATTCTTGTTGAAATCATCAAATATGCCACAATGATAATGGGATTTCATAAAAGCCTTGGAATTGCTGTGGTACGTATGGCGGCGACGCACAAACAAAAGTTGTAAGGACCAAGAAAAAAATCAAGTGTTTGATGAATAATTTGTAGCGACGTACCTTTTTTCGGATCACAACAAAAGTAATCACTGCCACTGATATCGCTAGTGCGGAGGCCAAAAAAGTTGAAATTGATTTCTTATTGTCTGTTGATAGTATCTTTCTGTCTTTTTTTTATATTGAAAGAGTGCCCAAAGCGGAATCTTGGAAGAGTAAATGTGCTCATGATACCAATAAGTTATTGCTTAAACCATTGAAAAAATGATAAATTGCCACTTGGAAATAGATTAGCAAACCAATAAAATTGCTATTGCACTCTTGACTGCCTCGGGTCGCATTCGCTATATGTAGCAATAAAGTCTTAGCTAATGATAAGGTGCAACGTCTGCTATAGCAGGTAGCCAGCTGCAGAATCTATAAATCGTCAAGCAGACGTCGGTAGGGTTACTATACCGGCACTTCGGCCCCGCAGCGTTTCTGGTGTAAGCAAAGATACCAGCTTGTCTGTACCTTATGGCTCCTCATTCTTAGTCAATGTGCAAATGGAAACTAGAAATCCAATCCTCTAGCACTCTATTCATTCGATGAATAAGTTCACAAATGCATCTTTGCAGCGTTGCTTAAGCACTCCTACTAGTTTTCTTCCTTATCGCAAAAGCCGACGCTTCTGCAAGCTTGCGCGACTGCCAATGTCTCCACCAACCACTTCGCCAACTCCGCCGCCAACTGCTTCTTCTCTTCAGTTGTTGCTGTTCGGAAAATACTCTTTATCCTGTCTGCGTTGAAAAGGCTTCCAATGATCTCGTTGAGAGTCAAGACCGTCTTTGTCTTTTCCAGATACATTTCCGCATACCTCATCTGTACTTCAAGCTCCGGCTTGTCGCCAGCGTGCAGTTTTCTTTGACTGTTTTGCCGCGAATTGTAGCTCAGAAAGACCAGCCTCACCGAAGGTATGGTACAGCTGATCGCAAAGCGGCATTGATCGAATTTGCTGAGATGAAAGGTTTAGATATCATACGCACGGCCGGGAAACAAGCAACGGTGCCTGTTTCAGCATCATCGCCAACGCATAATCACTGTAAGAGGTGTGGATCAGTTTCGACGTCTCTTTACAACGTCATCCACTCACTCTCAAGTGTCGTACTAAGAGCTTGAAGAAACGCGTCTTCAGTGCGTCTGCAATTTACGGAAACCGACACTTTCTGCGTGAGGATATCCATATTACAGCTTTTCACGAGTGAATGCACATGTTTTGCCGTCCATCAAGCTACTTTAAGCTCACGCGAAGAGTTGACATCTTGTCTTCACGACGCGTGCTTGGATTTGGTCCGTTAATTGCCACAGTTATTCCCCCAGCCGATCTCCAGTGTGCGAAGGCCGCTATCGCTTATGCAGAAACGTCATCTTTTGCAAGACTGGTAAGAGTGCTGAGGCGACGCTGCAAGGACGCATTTGTAGTCTTGCTAGTCGAATGAATATAGTGCTAGGGATTGCATCCCTAGTCTTCCTTTGCGCATCGACCGAGAAGGACTAGGACGGAGCATATGCTACCATTTACGCTGGGGGGCTGACCTGCTCTG
The DNA here is from genome assembly GCA_001695595.3 of Plasmopara viticola. Lineage (NCBI taxonomy): Eukaryota > Oomycota > Peronosporomycetes > Peronosporales > Peronosporaceae > Plasmopara > Plasmopara viticola. The sequence goes on from MBPM02000032.1 coordinate 418,425, forward strand.
TAGCCAGCCCCTCAGCAACCCAGTTCGACGAAAAATCTTTGGCCCAGCTCCCCGGTATCGCAAATAAGATGAATTACAAGTCTAGCCCTAAACGAAGTAATGCACATAATTTAGCTTGATATGGTGTGCGCACTTAACGTTTTTAAATAACCATTGACTCTAATTCATAGGTCGCCAAACCTACAGTCGCGCTAGGCGTTGCTCAAATGACTTAACGGTTCGTAAATCCCTGTTATAAGTCATTTTGGACCATTGCGCTTTTCAATCTGCCGACGCTAAAACTGCAAAGACTCGAACACAATAACCGGTAGAGGCAACTTTTATGCTTCCGGGGTCGCCACTGCATTCGCCAGACGTTCTCCGTTACAAGTCTTTGCTGTGTTGATAATAGTCTCAATCACGTCTGCGTCGTAGTAGCTATCGGCTGGTCCTTTTTGGAGTCAAGACTGTCTTACCCTCATACCTCAATCATACATTAATCTCCCATTCATCGAAAAGATGCTCGGGTTTTTTGTTCGACATTAAATATTTGAATACCAGCTCCGGCTTTATACCTTAGACTTGAAACAATTGGGTATGAAATGTTCTCGCCTGCTCTACTGATTATCGTTTAGCCAAAATTAGTAGCAAGTATAGATCTACGTACTCTACAGCTGATCGAGGAGCGGCATTTACTTCTTAGGATTTTACTAATTGTAATAACGGCTTCAGACATTGACCCGAGTCTCTTGAGACCCTTCTTGATCGCATAGAGGCATACTCATTTGCGCAGGTGAGATGAAGGATTTACACCAGGGTCACTATTGTCACTAGTTATGAATACTAGTGTTGCTATTGTTACACGCGTTGCGCAGAAAATAATAATCACTGCCTCTGCAACATCGCATCGCTGCTACAATGGCGGTGGCATAATATGAGGACATCAGGCTTGATTTCTTACGCTATCGATGATGAAAGGTAATTTGTGAGCAAGAGCGTAAACAAAGTAACTGGATATATGCAAAACAAAGTATTTCTGATTACATCTCCAAAAAATATCATTCATCACTTCCGTCACACTTGTGAAATATTACATTTTTTATATTGCTGGCGCTTCAAAACGAGATGAGACACGACGATGACACAGACAACAGTGACCTTACTTCGAATCCTTTCTTTCGCCTGCGCAAATGTATATCTGCGCCCATTAAATCTCCATGAATCAGAAGGGGTATCAAGAGAGAGAGGCGAGCTGAAATTCTTTTCGTGACGCAAAGACAGACGAATGAAGTTAAACTAGAAAAAAAAATGGGTTCATTGATTTTCAAAGGTCAAAAGCGACTTCGTAAGACCTTATCTGCTAGGCCATTTTACAGCTCGATCGATCGTTGTGTCACGGTAAGTGCACTGCAAATGGAGGCACTATTATAGGCGTTATAGTTAGCCTACTGAGATGTTGGCACGCATTTGTCTCTCTAACTCACGAGTGGTAAATTTCGGAGTCTATTGTTGATGACGATTTGGGACGAGTTCCGCTTTTTTGCATCAAGATTTGCTTCAATATTGTTCGGAAAGTGTTAATATTTTTAACAGGAATATTACGACGGTATAGGGTCGATATTTTCCAAAAGTACAAGGAAGACTAAGCGTCTACGATATTGACCTCTCATTCCGTGCTTTGTATGTCTTTATAAGCGCTATTTTCAAATAGGTTCGTACTTGCGCCTTAAAAAGCCTGTAGACGCATTAGATTGCTCTAAAGACAAGACAAAATACTCTCAGAGCAAGATACACGGAGTGCTGACCGCGGTCAATGGCACTCTTTCATAGGATAATGTACATCGACTAGATCGGGTGAGCTGTACATAATAGATCCCACTCATAGCATCCTCTTCAAAATTTGCTTCGAGATAAGTAATAAATTTAAATGTACTCATAAATGTCCACGATGCGACAAGTGCCACGAAGCCTTCTGCCACAAAATGTCGGCGTGAGACGCAAAGCCTTTTGCGCCCAGTATTGTTTCTCCTCGTGAGTTGCACGGAGGATAATGTTAACGAAGTCACACTTCGTCTTTAGAAATGTTCGCTGCCATGCTACGCGGTTTTTTTTTTCGAACCAAGTCAGCTAAATAATGCTCACTTCTTGAGATGGTAATGCTGATGAAGGGGCTGAAAAGAACATACCTATTCCGGTTATTGTACGGAACATATGAGTTTTTGTGATACAAGGACTTTCTCTGAAAGTACCTTTTTCTTGCTTCTGAGCAAGCGAGATTAAAGCGCGGATGTCCTCTTAAGGTCGAATGTCATAAAGCTTGTAGTACGCTTCAAGATTAGCCGTAGACAACTTTTCCATCTCAAGTAGCGAATGTACTTGCAGGATATGCACGATGCTTATTATGTCAACACGCTATATTGGTCTCATCCTTTCGATTTAGCTAAAAGCTAGTGGCTTTAACGTCTACTTCTGGCCCTGCTGTGCAATACAAGACGCTAATCTGTACTAAATAGGCACCTTGCGTTGCTGTCTTTCCTTTCAAGATTTCGACGCTTCAAAATTTATTTGTGGCTTTGCAGAGTCAATCCTGCCGTAATTGGCTCCGCCTCATTGTACCGACATGGTTATGTCTATCAATGCAGCAATTTTACGCAGTGATTCGCTCAGAGGAATGCGATCAGCTGTAAATGCATCAAATAGGCAGCACTCTGGATGACTCGGCATTTGACCGACTATATACCGACAAATGCTGTGCACTACAAGCGTTCCTCTGTAAGTCCACGTGCATGCTAATTTTTTTGCCTGTCAAACCTTAGGTAAAAATGCTTTGCACAGTTTATAGCGAATTTAGAGTCGCTTAGTGTAAAATGTGCAAGTCTTCGTACATCTGAAAGGCATTCTCTTGATGACTTAGCTTGAGTCTTTCAAGTCACTTATGGTACGCAGCAAGTGCTAGTTCGTTAAGGCGTTTCCCAGGTGTTTATATGCCACTCAAGGTGCAGAGGTAGAGATTATGCAATGATGTCTCAACGCAAAACCGCCTATGTCACTCATGGTAGGTAGCGAGCGCTAATTTGAAAGAGCACCGCCCTGTGTCTTACGTAGCATTCTCGCGCTACTCGAAGATTTCGTTTAGTCTCTTTTTCTTTTTGTCACTACTGGGCCCCTTTCCTTCATTTCGATAATTAGCACATCGACCATCCGAGCGGATGGTCGATGTGCCATATTCGGATTTATGTCAGAGTCATGCTCAAGATCAACCAATTAACGCTCGACGCTGTCAACCTCTAGAACTTAACGACTATATCCACCCTTGTTTATGTCGCAAAGTGATTCATAATGCTTTCATTTGAAGCCTTGAAAAGACTCAGAACTTGAAATGTTTCTTCGACGTTAACGTTTGAGCAAACGTTTAAGTATCTGATCGACGCTCGTCAGTCGATATCTGTTGTCCGTCGCTTCTTACAAACCTTTAAAATTGCTTTAACAGCCTCGAGGTCAGGCTTGTGCGCACGATTCGTGGAATTGAAGCTGAAGTTCTTCGCGGCCGGACCTTGCTGACTTGTGACTTTTTTTATAAAGCTCAACCGAGTTCAATTCACCTCACAACTTGTATGCGTTGTTTTTTTGCTTTATATCAAACAGTCGGTTGACCAACCATAGATTGGGTAGACCTTTCACAGATTGGCGACTTGCTTATATATCTGTCCTTGGCTCACTGTGCTGGTGACATCGGTCACCAAGTTCTTTGTTAGAATGTACCGAGTTTGTCGTCGCGGCCATTACTTACGGTGACCTCGTTAAGAGAGGGAATCAAAGTCGATTCTATGCTATAGAGAAACTCAGCTTCACGCGTTTTTTTGACAGGGAGAATCGCATGGCCAGTGAGTGTGTTGTCAAGTTTGGTACTTTTTGGACGTACCCTCCGGTGATACGATTAATTGACACTATTTCTATTAGCATTAGCCTTCTTCGCAATCTAGAGAGGCGGGTGTGCGCCGGATCCCGCGTGGCATTCTTCGTCATTTACATTGCCCAAAGGTGGAGGTGCTTGTGAACCACCGAAAGAGGATGGATTGTAGGCGCACCTCCATGGTTGAAAATAAAGGCTCTCATAAACCTAAGCAGTTCTCTGGTGAATTAAATTCGGGGAAGCGCATTTTGCGAGAAGACAGCAGCCTACCACAAAGTTTTCGATCTCGCGAGACGTCGGTACGTACACGTACTATTTCTTATGATTAATTGCTCTCTGGGCCCATTTCGTAGTGTAGGGCAAATACAAACGACAGCAGCTGAAGTTTCATGACGATGATTGGATGAACTTTCGAGATTAGCCTTTGAAAACTGACATCAAATTACATTTAAGGACGTATCGTATAATTCGTAAATTGCTATTAGACAAATCAAATCAGTAGAATCACGAAATTGACATGATAGAAAATATGTCGTCAAACAAATTTTACGCAGTGTAATATAAATAACAGGTACAATTTGGTCAGTGATATTAGTTAGGTCTTCGCAAGTTAAATTACAAAATCACAAAAGAACCAGCGAAACCCATAGCATTTCTAACTATATTAAGTGATGAGCTGCCACGTTAAAATAGGCTAAGCGCTGTGGTGCGGCCAAAGAATCCCAAGTTGTCGACTAATACTCCTTACCAGCACTTCAACCAGCTCTCGCAGAATTGTGATGTCAGCTTAATTGTACCATATGGCACCCGATCGCTGTGCATTTAGAGACAAGAGAATTGCTATCCACTAGCTCGCACATTATGTCCCTAAACTCGGCTCAGCAAGTTATGAGATGCATCTCCGCGGCGTTGCTTTAGCGCTACTAACTTTTTATCGCAAAAGCCGACGCTTCTGCGAATGCGGCTGCGTCCGCCACATCCCAAAGGACTTTTTCACCATTTAGGGATCGAATTGGTAACCTCATCCCGGAACTGCCCTATTCAAAGGACGGAAAAAAAGTTTTATATTTACAAAGCTCTCGATTGGGGCAGCTTTCTAGCTAAAAGCATGGAGGCGCTGCGAATGCAGGATGTCAGCTCTCTGATTGAGCTTGAAGTAGCTTAATAGGGACTAAGAAGTGCAGATTTTTACGCTATTTAAATCACGCTGAAGTTTGATGAGGTCAGCAAGAATATGTGTTCGGATCAAGTACATAAATCTCTACATCTAGATAATACATCTTCTCGATCAGCCCGAGGAGTGTGGATGGGTGCAGTTTCTACACCGCACGGATGGCGAAACCCGTAGGACAAGCCTGTCATCAAAACCAAAAGGTCAATCACCTCGAAAATCATTACAGTTAAGTGGCGATGCGTTACTGCGTTATAGAACACGATTTGAAGCTTACCGCTGGAAATGTTAAAATTCGCCGCTAGGTCACTGCTGCCACTGATTTCAATGCTATAGACTGTGTTCTTATGTGTATTGAAGTGCCTATATCAACAAAGTAAAGTTTGACGCCAGGAAGTACCAGAATTATCAGCCAAAAATAACCAAATTTTTAGGGTTTATTTGCTGTGACACTCCAGCTGAAAAATAAAGATAAACTGCTATTACTATCATACTGTCGTGATGTCGATAAGTTACACCTAAGTTTCTGTACTATACTAATCAGAATAGTACTATATTAAAACAAGCAAATTAGATGAACGACCTAATTTTTACTCATATGGCAATTCCCATTCCGTAAAGCATTAAAAAGAGACGTTAAATCAGGCCAAGCACTAAAGATTCTATTTGTACTCTGCCGGACAATTTGGTCGCAGGCAGTGTGGTGTGTACCGGTCTGGGCCAGATTTGCGTTGATTGTATTTGCTGTACTAGCTCGTAGCCAGGCCAAGGAATTCTTAAATTGCCGAACAGACGACCACTGCACCGGCACTACACACAAATGGAAACTAGGGATGCAATGTTTTAGCTTTACCTTCGGCTAGAACGTTTACGAAGGCGTCTTCGCGGCATTGCTATACTTCTCAAAATAGTACTCTTCGTCATCGCGAAAGCCGACGCTTGTGCGAATACAACTGCATCAACCGGGTCCAATTTACGAAAAAGCGATTTGGCACCCTTAACTCGGAACTGGAAATAGAGGAGTCAAAGAGAAATTCAATTGCAGCAAAGCTCTCAGCTGGTGACGTCTGGTTGAATTAAAGGGTGGGGTTGAAGCTTGTTTCCACACAATTTTTGATAACATAACTCGCCAGCCGTAATAACAGCAGAACTAGAGTACTGTAAGCACTCCATATGAGTTGAAAGTTACACTGAAAAAATAATTAAGTGATGTGAAGTATTGTAGTTGCTATATTGATACTACCGCTACGACGCAATGCTTGGGTCGTCATCGTAATATGTAGCAACAAAGTCGTAGCGACGAATTTAAGTGAGTAGCTGTTGTATTAAAAAGAAATTAAGACGTCGAGGCAACGGGTACTATCGCAGCGATCAAGGTTCCAGATAGGATGTACCATATGGCTTCCGTACTCATCCTTGTCGCAAATAGAATTTAGAGATACAATTACTTCAGCTAGCAAGTTTACAGATGCGTCTTCGCGGCGTTGCTTTGCCGCTACTAGTCCTCTTTCTTCTTGCAAAAGTCGACGCTTCGGCGAATACAACTGCGTCCGCCACAATCCTCGGGACTTATCCATCCACTAGAGATCAACCTAGTACCCTCATCTCGGGGCCGTCGTCGGCAGGAGACGAAGAGCGGGTGGATGGTACCAAAGCTTTCGGCTGGGGGGATAATGTGGCCAATTTGCTGACCAAAAGCAAGCAGACGTTGCGAAAGACTATTAATGACTCGCTTCTAAAGCTAAGAGTAGCTTGGTGGTGGGTGAGAAATGCGGATCCACACGTTGTTTACGTCGAGCTCAAGCTCGATCAAGTCAAAACGGACATTTTGTCCAATCCCAACTTTCATGCTTGGGTCAAGTACGTAGATAGCTACAATTTAGAGCATCCGTTAAAGAGAGTATCGACTTTGACCAAGTTGGTGGGCCAATACGGGACTTATCAAGTCGCGATCATGCTGGAACAGGCAACACGAGGTGCAGACAAGTCAACGCAAGCGATTGGCACGACCCTGCAGGCGGAGCAAATGTCGCTATGGAGACAGAAAGATATCGCCGCCGACAGACTTTACGAACTTTTGCAATCTAGCGAGAACAAAGCAAATCAAGTTGACAAGCACAAGCCGAGGTTGCTGACGGGCCCTGCGTTAAATCTGTGGAACATTTATGCCCGCAAGTACAATCCTGGGAAGCCAACGACGCTCTTTAAAGAGCTCTATCACACCGTTGATGACGCAAGGCTGTCTTTGCTACTTATTGCGGCAAAACAGTCAACAAAAACAGAAGCGCTCGCAACAGACCTTCAAACACAATTACGAAACGTCTGGTTGAATAAGAAGGTGGACCCAAAGGTTGTTTTTACGTATTTAAGGCTGAATAAATCCCCCAAAAAAGGTCTTCTCGATCAGCCCGAGATGAAAGTATGGATGCGGTATGCGAAACTGTATTGGGGAAAGACCAAGAAGGACGTGACTCTAAACAAGGTGATTCAGAGCGTCTACAATGCAAACGAGATTAAAATCATTATCAACTCCGCAACGACAGAGTATGGAAAGTATTTGGCGAAGAAATTGGCAACCGCACAAGCCTAGGAGTTGCCTACCTTCGCAATGGTGTTCAATTATATGAATTTTAGGAAAAGATTCGTCGCTTTAATGACTAATGCAACTATAGACTAAATTGAATAATCATGTATTACTTCGTATGAAAAAAAAAAATTCTTCGGCCCATGCTTTTCGCTCAATATGGTGTGCTGTACACAAATATACGTGTCAAAGCCTAGAAGGAATAACCTCCTTAACTGACTGAAGTTCGTCAAAAGTCATGTCAACGCGACGGGTTGACATGACTTTTGACAATCTTCCAACGCTAAAACTGCAGCAAATCGATCCCAATTGCCGATAGAAGCACCTTCTATGCTGGTGCGGTGGTCAACTGTTTCGCCAAATGCTTTCCATAATCCGTCTCTGCTGAGCCAATGATAATATTAATGTCGGGTGCCGTGTAGGCGCTCTCAATCATTTCTTTGAGCGTCTTGTTTGTCTTGTCCGTCTTGTCCGTCTTGCCCGTCTTGTCTTGCTCTAACCTTGCCTCATACCTCTTTGCATATCGCATCCATACTTGCATCTCGGGCTTATCAAGAAGATTAAAGGGGTCTTTTTGAAGCTTTAAATGGTTGAAAACACGCTCTGGCTCCACAAGTGCATCCACCCACTTATTCTGTAATTGGATCAAAAGGTCCGTCGCAAGCGCTTCTGTCTCGGGTGACTGTTTTGCCGCAACGAGTAGCAACACCAGCTTTGCGTCATCGAGGGTGTAGTAGAGCTGATCAAAGAGCGTCTTTGGCTTCCTAGGATTGAGGTAGCTGACATACGTCTTCCAAACTGTTAACTCAGGGCCAGAGAGCACCCTCGGCGTGTGCTCGTCAACCTGAAACTTCTTGTAAAGTTTGTTTGCGGTGACTTTATCGTCTTTCCAAAGCGCCATCTGCTCCAGCTGCAGTTTCGTGCCAATCGCTTGCGTTGATGTGTCAGCCTCTCTTGTGGCCTCTTCCAGCATGATCGCCGATTTTGTCTCACCGTATTTCTTTATCAACTTTTCTACCACGGACACTTGCTTCTCGGGATGCTGCAAATTGTAATCTTCCACGTACTGGACCCAAGCATGAAAGTTGGGATTCGACAAAATGTCCTTGTTGACTTCATCGAGCTTCAATTTGGCGTAAGCAACGTGTGGATCCAATTTAATCATTTTCCACCGAGACATTCGAAGCCTCGTGAAAGAGCCAACACTTCTCGTTGGCAGCGCCTGCTTGCTTCTGCCCCAAAAGTTAGCAGCCATGATTTCCTTACTTACAGATTTGATATCAACGGCCCTCTCTTCGTCTTTTCCATTCGGCAGTTCCGAGTTGAGGGTACCAGGGCGATCTCCAGTTGATGAAAAATTCCCCAAGGGTGCGACGGCCGCAGTCGCATTCGTAGAAGCGCTGGCTTTGGCAAGTAGGAAGACGACGAGAAGAAGGGGTAAAGCAACGCGCATTGATGTACTTGCTAGCCGAATTATGAGAGAATAGTGCGAGTGAACTGCTCCAGTTGCGCGTCATATGGTACGTCTTAGCTGGTACCATAAACGCTGCGGCGTTGTAGTGCCATTACAGTAACGATGCCTGGTACAACAAATATACCCAATCAAGGGCATCGCACATCGAGAGCCAAGACTTGATGCGTACATCTGCTTCTCTCCGATCCGGTAGAGACGCCGACTGCGTACAAAGTAACGAAATAGTGGCATCAGTGCATCTTTGGTGCTTAGCCATAATTTTATTATCAATGGCTGATGTAAAGGTTAATCCTTTCGCTCTTAATGGTAACTTTTTTCTTTTTCTTTTGCATACGCCCTCGATTGAGATGCGATATTAGAACAGTAAGGAAGAAAGGAAGGCAGCCTTTTAACTTTACCACAGCGATCCGGAAGATACATTCAAAATAGATTGGCAAAAATTTATTTAGTGTTGGCGAATGTCAGGACACGATCGATGATTGCACCAGCGGACGTTTGTACGACTAAATCTACGCCCAAAAGTTCTTTATTGATTTGAAAAGGTGGTAAAGGAGTGACACAAGGGACAGTCCGTGTACGTGGTGATTATCAAAATGATTGATTTCTGACTTATATGACGAGTTTGACCTACGGACTCCGCTATCTGCGCATTAATTTTTGTTTATATTGCAAAGAAAGGGTTGATTATTCTGATACGATGCAAGACACTCACTGAACTATTATTTTGAGGAATTAATCAGGAACATGCATCTAGAATATTCCCAGACTTTTAGTGACTACAATAACTTTATTTGCCAAGTATGTCAGAACACATGCCTCATGGAGCACTATCAGCTGAGTCAAGAGATGCAGATGCGTCTGATAGCTCCTAAGACATGAAAACTACATCTAAAGTAAGACGTATAGTATACTGACGGCATTTGATGGCCCATACGAGGAGTTGATAACAAGATTTCACGACAAGGTCGAGTGTATTGTATATAATTGATCTCATCCTGTTGTTTCGCATCATATCCTAGCGTCTGCCAAGAAATTGATCCAGCTTCGCTTGTTAAAAAAGTCCACGATGCACCACTTGCCGTGCGGCTTACTTTGCCATAGAATATCGGTGTATAATGAGTCTTGTAGTCTTTCCTTCTCGTTTATTGCACGAGGATTTACATTAATGCAGATACATTATTGTTTAGATATAAGCTCAAGCCATTTGACTTTTTTCGGAATTGGGTTAATTTCGTGATATTAACTTTTGAGGTGGTAGCGCCGATATAGGCGCTCATATAAGTAAATCTGGTATTTTCTTGCCGGATCATCCGGTTCCAGGATCTCTAACTAAAGGCTAAAAAGATTTTGATATCTGCTTTAAATCAAACAGCCAACATTTCGGCAATACCATCGAATGTGTAGGCCTTTGAAAGCTAAGCTATGGACACCTCGTCCGGCTCAAGCAGATAATTCACTGGTGAGAGAAACACGAGGCTAGTTGTGCCTTCAAATCGTACTGGTTTCTTTATTTAATATAGCCGAGCGGTATTGACTTCACCGCCTATTTTAAACACTTCTGTTTAATATGGATGCTCTGAGCTGTTCGTTAAGCATGACGTGCTGAAGCTTTTTACAAGAGATTGATGCTTCCAATGAGACTTGTTGTGTCGTAATCAGTTCAGCACTGGCGAACCAACATGCTGACGTGACAATGCAGTATTTGCAAGCATGCTCTCGAAAAAGATAAATTTTTGACACTGTTCTCCCACGACGAATGCTTGTGCTTTGTGAAAATAGCTGGCAGCTGTTTACTGGCCAAAAGCTTTGGTACCATCAGCCTACGCTTTGTCTCCTCCATGTGACAAGTGTGAGATGAGGGTACCAAAATGATAAAAGTATATAACGCTGTGGCGGATGCAGTTGCACTCACACAAGTTCCAATAAGGAAGACTAGTAATATAGAAATGCTGCGAAGGTGCATTTCTAAATCAGTCAGTCGAGTTACGGGATGTAAATCGCAGGCAGTGGTACACTGCAACTACCAATATTTTGAGCAGGTGGCATATGGTGATATTATACACTGCAAAGGCGACACGCTCTTTTTAGTTGGGAGTGTTGTTACAGGAACCTTGCGTCGTCTATTTATGGATTTGGAGATTCTTTGGTCTCGCTATGAGCCGGTGTGCTTAATATAACAAATTGAACGTACCACAATCTGCATTTAAAGATCTATAGCTTTATAGTGCAATCACAGCCAAAGCATCGCCCGATATCAATCAGATTTTTTGTCAGACCGGCAGCGACCATTATCTGTGCTTGGAGATCAATATTTACTGACAGTATACTCAGCAATATCAATCGGATCTCAGTGCTTACTCCGACTCAAAGTGGCAGCCCATCGCTGTCCTAGAAACGTAATAGATTTGGAAGATCGATCAAATTATTGCCCATAAATATCCAGCTGCTGTTCTTGTATTTTTCCTTACACTCCAGAATGAGCACGAATAGCGATTTTCATCAGAAAAGTATCTGATTTTCGAGTACGCTCACCTAGCGACGTTATCTGAGACCAAAACCTGTTTGGCAGTCGGCTGGCTTTAAACAACTGCGCTTCTCCGAAATTTGAGTGCCAGAGATTCACTTGAGCAAAGAAGGCTATGGAGAATCCCTTTTTCTACCGCGGGAAAAAATGCAAGCCTATCATAGTTTCCGCTCAGTACTCCACAAGTGCCTCCACCATTGGGCTATGGTTATGGTGAGAAGTGTCGTGTGCGCTTTGGCGAGCATTCGCCTGGCTTTATTTCGCTGGGCTGTATAGTAATCTCAGGCTTGCTAAATTTTCGTCAATTGACCCATACACCGTCAAAAGTACAAGATTTGACGTCATACTCACCGGTCGTGCGAAACGTCCCATACAAAACGACCAAAATGGATACGTTTTCAGAGACGTTGCGTCTTAATAAAAAAAAGAGATTAGCATCATTAAGCACAAATGCGGCATATTCTTAGGATTGGTGATGTGGCCCAATTTTATAATGCAGTGGGCGAAGGGCTATGTGACTCACCCACAGCTAGGTTCCAACGCAAGTCGCCAACCTACGAGGATTCTGCTCACTCTCTTGGCAAAATTTACGAAAAGGGACCTTTCATATACTTTTCGGTCACTACAGATTATTGTGCTGAACAGTATGCTCATTTGCGTTGCGCGACATAAGGGTCAGACATTTATGAGCGCAACTTTGATCATAAAAATTCCTTTATTGAGTGCGACCTTCCAGCGGCTATGCGCGTGGGTCTAACACCGGATCTTATATGCTTTACTCGTGACTGTTTGAAGCGTGCGGCTTACAGATTGCCCTTTGGAACCTTTCCGCACTGTCTTTACCACAAATCAACTAAAAAAATATTAATTAAGGTTCAGTGAGCTTTGATACCAGAAGAATTGGATGATGAACGCTTTCAAGAGCCAGGAGTATTATGCTGTCGAGCTCCACACACTAGGACTAAACTTTCTCTAGCGCTAGGAGCTGATAGCAATCTAACTCTTTTTTCCAACTAGGTTTCGTATCTCTCATTTTACTACAAGGATTTTCTGGTCTGTGGGGCGTCCAGCAATATCTACTATTTATGGGTGCGGGTTGACAGGTGAGTCACACTTCTTAAGAGTCCTATCTCCGACTGCCTTATGTTATATCCTATGGGTATCAAGCTAGGTTTCTCTCAGTCACTGGTCGAGCGACTAACTACTTGAGCCACACAATCGGCCCAAGGCTCATTAAGAAGGCTGTGTCGACCAACACAAGCTTTGGTAATGATTGTGATCTGGATCTTTAATCTACTGATCAGCAAAGCGATATTCGTCAACGCTTTATTATGATGATACACTCTCTTGCGTGCAATGCGTCGAGATGTCTAAAAACAGGGTCTCGATACGAAGTATGCCACTGAAAGGATGAGTCAAAATTTCACCTTGACAAGGCAGTAAAAGCGCTATTTGTGCAAATTTCCAATGGATTGAGCTCTGGATCGACAGAGATGAATACCAATCGTGGCGAACACAAGCGCTCAAAGCGATCTTTTTTATAAGTAGCTGCACTTACACCACTAAACAGAGCTCGCATTCGCTACTTGTCATTAGTGAAAAAGAGTATAAAGCATCCTTTTTCACTGCACGTGGAGCACCTTAAGAACCTTTTTTAAGGCAGTATTTGTTGCGTACTGCTGACTTTTAGCCATCAAGAGAAAGCCCTCCAATATGACTTAATTTGGCACATTATGCACTGATCAACACTGCATTTGTGGTGTAGTATCCTAGGTATGGTTGGCTGGAGGCCAAGTAATTACGGTCAAATATTTAAGGATGACGTAAATTTCTAAAAATCATTCGTCGTGGATGTTTGTCATGCGTAATATAGTTGATCAAAGACCGATGCATTCAGGCCGCTGAGTTTTGATGCGTCTAGAGCTTCACATTTCTTACTGAAAAGAGCACTGCATAGCGTTGCTGTGTTGCTAGACATATCAGTACAATGGAGCTGAACCAATTACGACGCGACAGTTGTTCCCTTAAACAAAAAGTCATCAACATAGATGCTTACTGAGTGTCCGAGGCCGTCTGCTTCCGAATATAAGGGTTTGAACGAGAATTTAATGACAATAGCGCTCGGCTATATTGAAAAGCTGATACAGTCCAAAGGCATATAAAATCTCGTGCCTAGCTCATTTTAGCTTACGGAAGAGCACTCTTGCTCGCGTATAAGACACGTGGATTGCAACAAGTGCTCAATGCAGATATTTGAACTAAAAAGGACTACCAAAATATGGTCGTTCGATCCTCCAACCACCTAAACGAGGCGATTCTCATAAAATTGATTTGATTATTAAAACCAAATAACGTTAGTAGCATTTATTTACAAAAAGGTGTGCCTTTACCATCGGAAGGTATCGTGCTGACCACGAAGAGTAACGAATTTGGGCGAGCAGTACTTCTCATTGATTGAGGCAGAAAGCCTCTTGGCAAGTAATGCATCGTGGAAGCTCACAAAGATCTAAAATTGGTCATTATCTGGGAATTCGCCGGAATATGAAAATAAACAATGCATACGGTACAGCGCACTCGACTTAATCGACGGAAAATGTCGGCTTCTCACATAGCAGATTGACGTACCATTGACCATCCGTACAGCTTGCTCTTGGAGAAGTTGCTAATTCTCACTAGCTATAAAACGCCTCTGTAGGATCCATGGAGCCTATCAGTCAGACGGAGCGTTAAGCATAATAGACGCCAGATCTGATCTCAACTCGTATTGAGTCCTAGGAATATTCTCTCCTAGTTACATTTGTCAAAATTATTAACCCCTTTCCAGCAATTTTTAGACATAACCAATGTAGAAATAGCTGAATTCGTAATCCAGACTCGTCATCAATAACTAGAAACCGATCACTTCGAATATTTACGCTCGAACGTATGTAAGATGGCCGTGCCTGTACTGCGCACTAAAATAGGGTTTGCAGCTTGTGTCTCTATCAAGACTGTCTAAGATTACTAAGAAGTCATTGAGATTGTACGTGTCTTTCGAAGGGCAATATACTTTTGGCATTTTGGCATTCCATTTTATTTGTAATCTATACATAGTACCAGTGGGCATTTTATTGAAATTAAAAAAATAAAGATGAAAAGTTGGCCTCGTTAAAGTTCTTTTCTGGTCAATAATTATTCATATCATCTGAATGACTCGGTAATTTATTTTATAAGACAATTGAAGAGTGACGCCGTAGTTTCTTCATAATTGTATAGGGTCTTAGTTCCCCATTCCGAAGAAATTTTTTTTGCAGTCAATGTTGAGGATGTTGCGCTCTTTTTCTCAACGTTCTTGCTTTCGCACTCGAAATATCAATCTTCAAAATTGCAAAAGCAGACGGTTTTGCGAATGCAACTGCGTCCGTCGCAGGCCCAGGAACTTTATCATTCTTTGGACGCCCATTACAACGCCAGCGTTGCTGACTCAGTTGACTTTTTGCCGCATTTAGTAGCGAAGACAGACTCGCGTCATGGAAGGTTTGATACGGCTGAGTAAATAGCGTGGCTGGCGTATCAGGATTAAACTTGCCGACATAAATGTTCCAGATATGTAACGCAGAACCCGTAAGCAACCTCGGCTTGTGCTCGTTAGTTTGTTACCCTTTGTTCTCGTCCATTTGCAACAACGTGTAAAGTTTGTCTGCGTTGAGTTTATTGTGCCTTCAAAGCGGCATCAGCTCCATCTGCAATAGCTTCTCTTTCATCGAGACTTGTTTTGATCTTAATCACTGTATTGCTTGCAACTTTGCCAAAATTGACAACTTTTTCGCGAGATGCTTCAAGTTGATGTATTTGACCCCAAACCCTCGTTGACCTCATCACGGAAACGACGTGTGGGTCCATACTTTTGACCCTGCTGTAAGCTACGTTCAGCTTTACCAAAGAGGCAACAGGTTCCTCTCGCAACGCGTGCTTGCTTCTGGCCAGAAAGCTCGCAACTTTCTTTCCTTCGCCGAAGGCTGTATTTTTAACTAGTTGGATAGAAGGGTGGAGCCAAAGCTTGTTTTTACACATTTCTGGCTTGACAAACACGTGGAAACTCTTCTTTCGTATGGCTTATGACAGGTCTTCAAGCGCGGCTATTATTGTATATGGTACTTATACTACATTATATTGATTTAATTCTTATGACTTATTTCTTCTTAATATATTTTGTAGCAATGAACGACGTTGATATAGGGATAAGTCTCGAAGCTCGATCAAATTATAATCATGAGACTTTCACTGCTGTCGCTTGTATTCGTCTTCCACTACGCAATGGGCGCAGAAAAACAATTTGCCTCTAGGATCTCACAAGATTTCACGTACCGTCGTCACCGTCGTCTTGTGAGACTGTAATCTATGTGACAAGCGGTTGACTCTTCGAAAACTGCGCTTTTCCGATGTTTGTTTGCCAGAGATCTGCTCAGGCAAGTAAGGTAGGAGTGTCACGTACGCTTCGACGCACACTCGCCTAGCTTTCCCTCGCAAGGGACGCGAAGAAGCTTTGGGCTAACAAGAATATTGTCGACACTCGGAATTGCCTTAGTAAGCTTGTTGTGGTCTAATCATGCAAAATGCTTTACACAAAAAGGCAGAAAGCCCTCACATTAGCCACCACTGGATAGAGCAATTTGAACTCACATCAGTATGACATATCATGTGCCCTGTGTGCGCAAAGGCAAATGCGCTCGAATCTTGCTAAAGTTTTGCCCTAATTTATTATCCCATCAAGGAAGTGTCAAACAGGCGTCACAAAACCGGCACGAGTCTATGGTACTATCCCGAGTCAACCATATGGCTTCCGTACTGATCCTACTTCATTAATGTGCAAATGAAGCAATCCACTAGCTCTAGTCCCGCGTTATGCCTCATAACTCAAGTAGCAAAGTTCCGACCCATGCGTCTTGGCAGCGTTGCTTTCGCACTCGTAACTCTCCTCTTCCTCCTCGCAAAAGCCGACGCTTCTGCAAATGCAACAGCATCGACCACAGCCCTCGGGACTTTGCCATCCACTCGAGATCGACGTGGTACCTTGATTTCGGAACCGCCGTCTGTACGAGACGAAGAGAGAATTAATGGTAATCAAGCCGGTGGCTGGGGGGACAAAATTGCCAGTTTTCTAGCCAAGAGCAAGCTGGCGTTGCGGGAGAAATTCGATTTCTCGCTACTCAAGCTCAAAGCACTTTGGTGGAGGGTAAAAAGCGTGAGTCCAGACGTCGTTTACGTCAAGCTCAAGCTCGAGGAGAGCGACGTGGACATTCTGGAGCGTCCCACCTTTCATCTTTGGGCCAAGTACGTAGAAGAATACAATGCAAAATATCCCGAGAACCAAGTGTCCGTCTTGCACAGGTTGCGAGAGCAATTTGGGGACAATAGATTGGCCTTGATGCTAGAATTGGCCAAGAAAGAGACCGACAAGGCCACGAAAACTCTTGGCACGACACTGCAGATGGAATTAATGGCGTATTGGGAAGACGAGATGAGAACGAGTTTAGGCGTCGTGTTTAAAATTTTGCAGGTTGACCAGGACAATCCGACCTTGCTTACGGGCGTTGCTCATGACGTATGGAGCTTGTATTTCAATCATGTTTACGGAATTCATTCTATGACGCTCTTTGAGCAACTTTACGAGTGCCTCGATGAACCGAGTTTGTCTATGGTACTAGTTACGGCAAAAGAGTCCAAGAAGACAAGAACGCTGGCGACAGATCTTCAACGCCAATTACGCGACGTCTGGTTGGAAAGGTCAGAGGAGCCGGAGCTTGTGTTTCGTCATTTATTGCTTGACGAACACCCTAATCGTCTTCTCGATCGGCCCGAAATGAAAGTATGGATGGGGTATGTGAAAAAGTATGAAGCAAAGACAAAAAAGCGTGTGGATCTCAAAGGGGTGCTTCAGCGCTACTACAAGCGAAAGCGCATTAAAATTATTATCAATTCTGCCACGACGACTTACGGAAAGCATTTGGCGAAAAGAATAGAGACCCCACCAGCTACAAATTAGCAATTGCAAGTAAGTCGTTGCAATTTTAGCGTTGTAAGACTGATAGGATTAATGGCGTGATGAATGAAGCAGTTTATGGCAAGTACGTATTGTATTGTATTGTATTACGTTATCGCGTTGCCAAGCTATGCACGTGCTAGGCTCAGTCTGGCTAGTCCACGGCATAGAGTGGTGTCCGCACACGTCGGGTCTCATTCGGCGGGCAGTGCAGCCAGCACCGAGGTCGTGAGGGTCTTCCATTATTTTGTTTAGCTCTGACTTGGTAAGAGCCCAGGTGGCGCCCTGGTGCTGGAGACCGTCGCGTCGAGGGTGAGACTCGTAAGAGACCTGCAGTTGCCCGCGAGCACCTGCCCGAAGCACGCTAGCATTTAGCCCCCGCGCTTAGAAGGAGGGCGCAAGTACGTATGTAAGTTAAGTCATTTAGGCAATGTCCTAAATCTGGTGACCTTTACATTAGAGTCAGTTGACTTTTGCTCTATAGATCATATGATTAATACTGTATTGTTTGCAGCACAGCATATTAACATAATTTATGTCCCAACTTCGTCGATAAGGTAATTGTCCGAATATTGAAGAGCCGCGAAGCTCGATCGAATTATTTACATACGGAAATATGGTGGCCTAGAGTTGAAGTCAGATTTTTTTTACTGATCATGTGGTTCTTATATTCTCTTGCAGCACACCACGTCAAGTTAATGTATATCGATATGGCTGTTAAAATGTCAATTCGTCCTTTTTTTTAAAGTCTACTTCTTCGCCTTGTTTCAGTATCATTAGTAACATTTAGCGACGTTTAGCTTTACATTACGATCCAGTTCCACAAGTACTTCAACGTAGTAATTAGAGTGCCGCGAAAGGTTGATTTTAAAGCTCAGCCATAATATCACCACGAGACTTCAGCTGTGGTTGCCTCCCACAACGCAATCGGAGCGGAAAAGTAGTCATCATTAAAACATCTTTTTCCTAGTACGTTCACGTACTGACGCCTGGCGAGATCGAAAGCTGCACTCCCCATAATTCGTTCGCCAGACATTCCCACAGGTGAGAAAGGCTCTTGAAGAGTCTTTAGCTTTACTGTGGAGGTGCGCCTATCATTTTTTCTCGTTCAGTGGTCCACAAGCGCCACCACCTTTGAAACGTGACTATAACGAGGAGTATCACAAGCGCTCGGGCAAGTAATTTCCAGGTTTCATTCGGTAAAGCTGCGAAGAAGTCTTGTGCTACCAATAACATTGTCAATCAACCCAAAAGATTAAAAAAACCGTTTTACCATGCAGAATGCTGTATATTAGAAGACATAGAAAGCTATGCTTTTGATGACATAGACTCGACCCGGAATGCCCTTGTTATGTCGGCTCCCTCAAAATTGTCAAGCGATATGAGAGATGGGGTAAGATGACTACAAACGTGGTAAAATCTTAGAATGGCTCCTTTTGGCGATGTCACCAACAGCTAAAAGCTATGTGACTCACCCGCAGCCAGGTGATGACGCAAGCCACTGTCCCGTGAGAGGTATATTTACTCTCTTGACAACAAATCCAATGTTGAAGGGGAGGACACCTTGAAAAGATACTACTTAGTAGATGTAGACCAACGATGCTGACAAATTGCTCATCTGCTTCATGCCGCGAGCTTGAACGACATTTCGTTCAAGAAAACCCATTGTTTCAGCACAGCCTTACGGTGGGTATGCGCGTAGTTCTGACGCCGCTTATACTTCTTTTAAGATTTTAATTGAGACTTATAAAAAGCCTTAACGTGCACCCTAATTGGGGTACTTACCAGCTATACCACCACTGTTCATTTCGAATATCTATGGTAAGATTGGGCGAGGGTGGTATGGTAAAGAAGCGAGTGCAGAGTCAGGGGCCAAAAAGGAATTTGTCAAAGCTTTTTCTTTATGATACTCGTAATTTCTTGTATAAATTCTGACTCAGGTCCGTTAAGATATTTAAATCCCAGACACCATTGGCCATCAGGCTATCTGACTTACCGCAAAACAAAATGAATACACCCCTGAGGTGTGACGCGGACCAAGCTTTGCAGAGCTTAATGTTAAAGTTACAAGTCGGTCGAATTTAGCTCTAGAAAACTTTGGGCTAAAAAGCGCACATCGTGCGCTCAAGTATCTATTCAGCACTTGCTGCGTACTATAAGTGCCTTGGAAGAATTTAAGACAAGACGTGTAGGGAAGCCTTGGCTAGATATACTTACGTGCAAAATTTAGGCATGCACGTGGACTCACTGAGAAACACTTGTCGCGGACAGCATTTGCTGTTTGTTATGTGGTAGAGAGTCGGTCAAAAGCGAGTCAAAAGCCGAACATAGTTTGCTGAAAGAATCACTGTGTAGCATTGCGGCATTACTGAACGTCAGCATGTCGGTACAATAATGCCGAATATATTTGGCAAAATCAGCACTTCCAAAGCCATACGTCCCTTTGGTATACCTTAAAGTAGGGCAGCAGCGCAATATGCTTATTGAGCAGAGCAGGGTGTCTCTTAGTAAACAGAGGGGTATAAAGTATACATGATAGACATAGCGCTCAGTTATTTTGCAGCTCGAAGGCATAACAATCTCGTGCTTATTCCACAAGAAGAATCTCTGCGTGAGTCGAACGGGATACCCAAAACGGAACATACATCGCCAAAGTGGTCGTCATTCGACCCTCAGAGGAGATCCGGGATTGTCTTCTTTTAAAGCTAGATCGGATGACAAGAAGATATCATCAAATACTCAAATTTGATACTTGATTCAACAGGATCCATCTGTCTCGTATTCTGACCGGTAATTTGTTTTTATAAGCACCCAAATCAACGTAACCACCTCAAAACAGTGATCATCACGAAATTGATTTGGATGTTATAAAAAAATACTACGAAGCACGGAAGTGACATTTATCTAAGAAGGGAGACTTCATCAACGTAAACTTCTGTTCTCATAATGAAGAAAAATAAATTTGAGTGAACAAGTCTTCTCATTCCACGCCAATATTCTGTGGCAGAAAGCTTTATGGCACTTGTCGCTCTAATGAATTAAGTTCGGTTTTTATCCCGATACTGTCGCGAACTTTGAGAAAGGCTCGATACAAATCAACCGAATAAGGTGTTTAATGTACAGCGCACTCTACCCAGTCCATGTATTTGATCAGGCCATTTCATGAGTGAGTAACGTACCACTGAACGCGATCAGCATTCCGTGCGTCTTTCTTCAATGTTAATAATAAAGAGCCGCGAAGATCTGGTCTCGAAGCTCGATCAAATTATCTGCATGAGCTAATTTGGTGGCCTATATATTAAAGTCATTTTTTTACTGATCATGTGGTACTTGTAATATTTTTTTGCAAAAAAAACTATCTTTGTAGGAAGCTCCTATAATGAAACCCCTTCTGCCCAGAGCTTAACCTCCTCTCTTTGTAAGCACAGCTTTATATCTTCAGCCACCACTCCTTCTATAAAGCGCCGGTAGACATTCTCAATAACACCAATTTCTCTGACATTCATTCACATTCATTTTCAATTTTTGGACAATGATCTGATCTGGAATACGCGCCATGTGCTGTCTTGCATAATATTCTACTGAAATTAAGTCTACTTTCTTTGCGTATAAAGAGTGTTTGGTTGGAGAAAGTATGGTTGGCATTACTTACTTATAGTTCCGCCAACGGAGATGCATTCTCACCCGACCCACCTGATGAAAGACCAACTCCCAAAAGTTTTGTCGTAAAAGTCATACATCTCTTGGGATGCTTGATAGATAGATATGCTTGTTGCATCCATCATCTCGGAGGCAAAAACGGCAAACTCTATTCGCTCGTGAGTTTTGTAATGCCGCAATATGCTTGCATAGAGATGGCTCTTCACGCCTGGAACACTGTGCAACGTAAACACAGGGCGACCACGAGCTTGTGCCGTACTCGGTTCCTGTACTGCTGAGCTGACTGTATAAATAAATGGTCCTTGGTCAAATATTCATTGACTTCTTTGGTAAAGTGGCGTTTCCTTGTATCGCTGAGTTTCCACTCCCTCTCGAAACAAAGAAATTGGCAGCTGTGAAAGGACCATCGTTTGCAATTGCTGTAAATACCAACGGTGATTTTAATTCGCATTACTAACGGAATACAGGCGCCATGTCTGCGGCAGAGCTTGTGCTCGCGCGGGAGTTCTATGGCGTGAGAAGCGTGCGTGCATGCTCTCTGAAGGCCTACTCGTCGTCCAAGCTGTATTTTCATGCATACTATGGCAGAAAATGTGAGCTAATACACAGGGGGGGAACCCACGACAAAATGCACCCTTACCTGAAATAACGCGAACGATGACACTTTTTGGACGACGCCAGACCAAAATGCTGCTTGCAAACAAAGTGGCACACTCAGCCTTTCTTTGGCAAGATTTTACCGTCCACTCGTAGTGATTAGCAGCAACTTTGATGACACAACTTTCAGGTCAGTTGTTGCGTCTGCCATCAATTGTCCAAACAGCAAGGCTTCTTTCTACCCATAAGTGGACCGCATGCCTGTAGTGGGCAACGTAGCTGGTTCATGCAAAGGCTAATTGCTCTTTGTGCGTAAGCCGCAATAATGTTTTTTGGCCTTGGTCCAGTGAGCGTCTCGATCGTCTTCATTAATTGAGTTACATCAGCTCAACCATAGTTTTCAAAATGCTTTGTAGTCTTTACTCGTAAAAGTACTCGTTGCATTCTGGGGAGTTTTTTTACATGCTAAAGTCAGATATAATTGATGAGTTCAGCAATGTCGTTAAAATACCAAACTTTGAGCAAGTTCCCGGCCAACTAATTTTGTAAACATCTGCCCGTTTAACATCGAGAAAAAATTATAAAAAGAAGAAATGGTCAATAGCCCAGCTATAGTCCAATCCTTTCTTTGCTGAAAAGCCTATTCAATAGAAAAAAAGCACATAATTAGCTTTTTAACAGCCAGTAGAGACCCTATTTGGCGTACCTATTGATTTTCTATGCTTAATCTATGAGGAGAGCTGTGTTTGTACAGAAGTTCGCGCCACGAAATTGCCGTACTTGGCGCTTTGAACAAACATTGGAGCCTATGCTCTGTACTTTATCATATTCCTTATTTGCTTCTCATTGTTTCAGCAACGCTTTACTTGGACTTCGCCCTTTCAACCTTTCCTGGTTTAGTCTAAACGACATGTTTTATCAAAAAAGTGCGAGCGAATCGTTGTGCAACCTTTGTCTTGCGTTGTTAAAATCGTTTTTGAATACGAGCCAGGTAGGATCCTATTCATGTGGTGCGGCAAGGATAATAAGAGGGTGTTTGCCAGCTTTGGTCATCGTACCAATGATGGTCGACTTTGGTTCCAGCGCCTGGTTTGCCGCATAGGCTGTCGGCCTTATGTCCATGTCAATTTACGTTCCGTAGCTACCACATTGCTGCAAGACGCGCTCCACAACAGCTAGCCATCGACAGCTTGTTGTGAACTAATTCAGCACCGTATGCATTACCCTTTTTCTCGTAACAACCACTTCAAAAGCATCCGATCTAGGCCTTTCCCGATTAATCTATTTTGCTTTTCTGGTCCTACTAATTCTCACAGCAAAGCCGTTCAATTTGTTAAAAGCCTGAAAAAAGCGTCTCACATCTTGAAAAATCGCTTTGATGGTGTTTACTTAATAAAGCAATGACAAATAGTCTGAGGAATTGGTGATAGTAGGAATGTCCACCAGAAGAAGCGGTCGCTGGATATAGAACTTTAGTTTATTGGTCAGCATAGAGAGGGGGGGGTAGCCTTAGGCAGAGGGGGGTGTAGCTATAGGCGCTTTCTCTGAATATCGTCATTTTCTCTATTATATCAACATCGTCTTTTCAAAGTCTACGAGCTCGCCTTAATTTAGTAGGTTTTGCAACATTTGGCCAGCTTTGTCTTGTTATTGGCTCTACTAAGTCCGGTTTTAACGAGTACTAGCATATTAAGTAAAAACCTACGCTCAGTCGAAATAACACCACAACAGTCAGCTGCTGTCGTTTGTATCCGCCTTGTACTACGCAAAAAGTGCAATAAATGATATGTCGTAACAAAGGACCTCATTTTCCGGAACGTCCACGTACCGAAGTCATGTGAGATCAACAATCTGTATGAAACTGTTGTCTTTACGAAGGCTGCTTTCACACACCTCTTTGCCAGGCACAAGAAAGCCTCAAAAAGAGCCTTAAACTCCACCATGGAGGTGCGCCTATCATTCTTCCTCGTTTGGTGGTCCACATGCGTCTCCACTTTTGAGCAATGACTATGGTGAGGAGTGCCACGTGTGCTCCGGTGCAAAATTCCAAGTTTTTACTCGCTGTGGCTCCAAAGAAGCCTTGGGCTAGCAATGACATTGTCGATCAATCTCATAATTAAAGCGCAAGGCCAAAGACGACAAAGTCGGTATATTCCTGGATGAATTCTGTTCCCGAGGTAATTAGCACAGAGCTATGTGACTCGTATCGACGCAAGTCGCCGTCTCGTGAGAATCCACTCAATGTCTTGACGACAAATCTGTACCCTGGGAAAGGATACCACCCAGTCAATGTAGGTCATTGTGCTAAGCAGTGTACTATCTGATTCGAGGGCTGCAAGGACCAAGTATCCATGATCGCCACTTTATTTGAAAGGATTAATTGGTCCATCGCAACCTTACGGCGGATCTGAGCGTATGTCTTGCG
The DNA here is from genome assembly GCA_001695595.3 of Plasmopara viticola. NCBI lineage: Eukaryota > Oomycota > Peronosporomycetes > Peronosporales > Peronosporaceae > Plasmopara > Plasmopara viticola. The sequence continues at coordinate 442,774 of MBPM02000032.1, forward strand.
CAGTACAAAAAAGCTTTCACTTAATATCGTAAAAAGCCTGTAGCTACGTCCGGAAATAGTCTCTTGAGTTCTTCCAAGCGCTGGATTAATACGCGTCAAATCAAAAATCTAATTTGCGACTTAGTGAACTCCCTTTCAGGCGGGATCTGAAAGAAACAATTTACAGAGCCAGGCCATAGAGCAGCCTAATACTACGAGGTCAGCCTTAGTATAAATTCTATGTATACCTCAGAGCTCCTGGTCAACAAAGGCAAATTTGTCAATGCTTTGTTTCGATGATACTCGATTCTTTATGGACTTTTCTGCGTTGAGTGCGTCAAGATGTATGCAACCAAAAATTTTTTGGTGAACCGGCTACTTCTAAATAAAGTGGAGACTTTACAGCATATATAAGGTGTGAGCCAGATTAAAATTATAGGTTGATAAAGTCTGGCCCTGAAAAGCTCCGGTCTTAATGTCTCAGATCGTGCGCACGAGCCTGACTATAAACCTTTAAAGCATTCTTTAAGAATTAAAAAAAACGATGAACGATAGATGTCGACTCACAAGCGTCAATTGAATACTTAAAACGTTGCCGTCGAGCTCGTCATATGCTGAGGGTTTTTGGGACATCAAATGAAAGTATTACTATTTACTTTAAGATAAAACCGTAAAGTTTCTCAAGTTTGACAGCGTCGAGCCTTGAGCATAGGTACGAAGTATGACTCTGCCATAAACCCGAATCGAGTGCCATTGGCATCGATTTTTCTGCAGGCTTAATGAGCCATTGGCCCATCTTGGGTAGCAAGCAGAAACGCCTCTGGCTCGGATGGTCAATGTACTGAGTATTGGAATGAAAGAGATGAACACTATTGGTCACGAAAAGGAAAAAGAAATGAAGTGTTACCTTTGGATAGCGCGGAAAGCTACGTAAGAACTGGGGCAGTGCTCTTCTGTAGTATCACTCGTTACCTCCCATAAGTGGCATAGGCGGCTTTGAGTTGAGACAATAGTGCATAGGCCTTACGACTGCACGTTGAGTGGCATGCGAATACCTGGATTTTTTTTTGACAATCAGGACTTGCTGCCCACCATAAGTAACTCTAAAGACTTTTGCTAAGGCATCAAGGGAAAGCCTTGTAGATGCACGCGGATCTGAAGATTACACACTGAGCAACCCCGAATTCGCTGTAAATTGTGCGAAGTATTTTCACCTAATGTTTGACGGGCAAAAATTTTAGGCGTGCACGTGGACTTACTGAGAAATGGTTGTAGTGGACAGCATTTCATCCGGTATATAGTCGGTCAAATTCTGAGTCTTCCCCTTTTCGATGCGCCTACAGATGAAAGTTATTCGGAGCGGATCACTGCGTATTTTGCTGCATTGATGGAAATCACCATGTCGGTACAATGGTGCCGAGCCAATTACGGCAAAATTAACGCTTTAAAAGCCACAAGTCACTATGGAGGCAAAGTGCACTTGAAAAGAAAGACAGCAACGCAAGGTGCCTATTTAGGAGAAGCGTCTCGTAATGCACAGAAGGGACAGGAGTAGATCTAAAAGCCACTAGCGTTTAACTATATTAAAAGGGAGAGGCCAGTATAGCTTAAAGACATATTTCACATCGGGCATATCCCACACGTGAATTCTTTGCTTGAGATGGAAAAGCTATCCACGGCTTAGCTTAAAATGTACTATGAGCTTATGGCATTGCCGAAGTGGTAGTCATTCGACCTACATAGGACATTCGTGTCGTACTTTTGCTTGCTCAAATTGCGTGAAAAACCACTTAATACTCAAAAAAAATCCTTGCATAATCTGTTACGTATCATTAAGTAAGGTATGTTTTTAAGAGCCCCTTCGTCAGCGTTACCATCTTAAGAAAGTAAGCGGTATAAAACTGACTTGGTTCCATGAACAAATACCGCGTAGCATGGCAGTAACATTTACATTGAAGAGGGTGTGGCCTTATCAACATTAGCGTCCGTGAAACTCACGAGGAGAAGTAGTTTTAGGCGAGCAAGTCTTTTCGTTTGATGACGATACTTTGTGGCATAAGACTTCATGGCACTTGTCGCATCGTGAACACTTGTGAGCTAAGTTTGCCTTCATCCCATACTTATTTTAGAGAGGGCGCGATGCAAAGCAACAGGGTGGGATGTATTATGTACAGCGTGTTCGACTTAGTCGATGTATATTATCCCATGGAAGAGTGCCATTGACTACGGTCAGCACTCCGTGCGTCTTGCTCTGGGAGTATATTGTCATGTCTTTAGACCAATCAAATGCGTCTGCAGGCTTTGTAAGGCGTATGTACCAACCTGTTCAAAGTTATCGCTTCTAAAGACATACAGAGCACAGAAAGAGAGGTAGATATCGTAGACGCTTAATCTACCTTGTACTTCTAGATCTTTTTACCCTATTAAATCGTAATATTCGTATTGAAATCATGAGCACTTTCCCGACAATATTAGAAAAAAATCTTAGTACACAAAAAGCTTTCGATTCGTCATCAAAATAAAGGTCAATTACTGCGAGATTTACCAATCTTACGTTAGTGAGACGGTTGCGAGTACTGCGCAAAAGAATACGATTTGCAGCTCATGTCTCTCTTTTGGAAGCTTACCAATCGTTTTTTTTTTTAGAGTCAATGGGCGCAGACATAGCCGTACATACATTTGCGCAGGCAAACTGAAGGGTGTCACTCTTGTCACTGTCGTCGTCTTGTCTAATTTAATGTTATCAGTGTTTCTATGTCTTTTGAAAATTGTTGAGAAGATGGCAAAAACCGAAATGATAATATCTTTAACTTGACCAATTAACGGCTATCATATGAAATTGCTAACTGTGACGTACTTGTGAATACTGTGACGCCGTCCACCTGTTCAACATGCATTCAGCGATGTAATTTTAACACTCATACTCACCGCTAATGCTGTGTGTCCTTTGTAGGCTTCGCGCAAATACTTCAGCATCTTGGTTCCAAGCGCCTTGGTTACCTTATCTGCAAGCCGACTCTTCGAATCAATGTAGCCAATCTTGAGTAATGCATGCTGAACATTCTCCCGAATAAAGTGATGTCTGATGTCCACGTAATTTTTACGTGCGTGGTAGCCCGCGTTGTTTGTCAAAGCTATCGCACCTTGATTAGCTTCCCATCTTTGCGTGCCTCGCACTTGTTCTTGACCCATGTCCTTCAGCATTGCGCGCGTCCAAAGTACTTCTTGTGTGCACAAGCTTAGCGCCATATACTCTGCTTCTGCGGAACTTAGTGCGACAGTTCTCTGATACTTGAACTTGAACACAACCAAAGCCTTTCCAATGTTGATCAGCACACTTGAGACAGACCGTCTGTCATCGGTGTTGCTACCCCAGTCAGCATCCGAAAAAGCTTCACCAATCACCTTTCCAATCCCTCTTTGGTAAACGATCCCATGATGACGTGTCGTATTTAAGTAGCGCAATACACGGATTGCGGCGTTCCAATGTGGTTACCCCGGATTCTCGAGAAATCAAGATAGTTGTGTCACGATGTATGCGATGTCCGGCCGAGCGCAAGTTGTAACATATAGCAGACATCCAATCAGTGAGCGGTATGGTCTTGACTGCATCTTCGAACGCTCAGCTTCTGTGCTTGGTGACTGTGATGTTGACAGCTTGAGACCGGACGTACACAAATTGTCGACGTTCTTGGCGTTTTTCTGTTCAAATCGCTCAGCCACGTCGCTAATGTAGCGTGTTTGCTTAATCATTAGTGTGGAAGCTGTCATGTCGTGGTCGATATCCGTGAACTTCGCCATACCGAGATCCTCCATCTTGGAAACACCTTTTAGCATCCCCTTGACCTCTAGAATCTCGTCGCTCGTCTTGGCTGCAATAATCTATTCATCGATATAAAGGCATACGTACATAAAACTTCTTTTACTTTCTTCACGAAGACGTATCGATCCGCTCTACAACTTTTAAAATCGTTCTTCTTGAAGACGTGGTCGATCGTCTTGTTCCAAGCGCTTGCAGCTTGTTTGAGTCCGTATATAGCTTTGTTCAGCTGACATGCAAATCCTTGAGCTCCTTTAACACCAATCGAAACTTCCATGTGAACACGATCCGACAGCACACTGTTGAGAAAGGTGGTGTCGCCGTCCAGCTGCTCCATTTTGAAGCCGAATACCGCACACACCGCGAGTCCAACTCGAATTGATTCATCTTGGCCTTTGGAGACTAAGTCTCGAAGAAATCCACGCCGTATTTCTGCTTAAAACCTCTAGCCACCAATCGTGCTATGTAGCGCACAAAACATCCATTCTGGTTACGCTTCTTAGCAAAGACCCAGCGGCACTCGTTCGTGCATCCAATTGATTCTCGTCGAACGAGTGTCCATGTTTTGTTTTGGTGATGCGACTGTAATTCGGTGTCCATCGCTTGTCGCCACTGTTCTGCCTCGTCACTAGACATTGCCTGCGCATACGTGGTGGGCAAGTCTGATTCTTCACCAAAACTCACAGCGTGAGCGAGAATAGCTTCAGCTATAAGGCCGTCTTCATTAATCCTTGCACGCTTTAAAGACGGCGGTCTTTCGCTTCCTTCCAGACTTTCATCGGCATCTGATCCGTTCCCCAACAACAACATTGGTTCATGTGTACGCCTTGAACGTTTATTCGCGGTCGAAATATCAATCGATCTTCCTTAGTGTAGGAGTTTTGCACTCTGTCAGTTAAGAGTGTACTGAGGTCAGTAATCGAAGCATCTCGACCCTTGACTCATTTGTGTCGGACTCCTCCTCATTCATTGGAGCATCTAGAATTTCATCTTCTTCTTCTCACTCCATAGGTTCATCTTGATCTTGTTGGTGTTCTGTCGGCCCGGACACTGCACTTTCATCGTTTTTTTGGTTACGTGTATCACTTTTATTTGATTCAACGGGTGCATCTCATAAATGCCGCCCACTTCACGCTAGTCCAGCTTCACCGACCGTGATACTTACATCTTGTCTTTCTCCAATCGTAAACTCGGTATCCCTTGGTGTCTTCGGCATAACCGAGGAACATGCACTTGAATCTTTTGGCTTCGAGCTTCGTCCTCTTCACTTGATCAACGTGAGCATATCCACGAGACCCAAACACCCTAAGATGATCCATCCGAGATTTCAATTTGTATCCCAGTATATATGGGGTGTTGTTTGGGTGCATTGCATTAGGAGAGCGGTTGATCAAGTACATCGCAGTGCTTAGTGCCTCTGCCCACCAGCATGTCGGGACACACTTGTAGTGTAGCATGCTCCGTCCCTTGTCTATAATCGTGCGGCTCATTCGTTCTGCAATTCCGTTTTGTTGGGGACTGTAAAATACTGTACGCTGATGTATGATGCCGTTCCGCTGACATAAATTCGTAAATGTCTTGTTGACAAACTCCGTTCCGTTGTCCAAACGCAGGCACTTGATACGAGTTCCCCATTGATTCTCATGCAGTGCTTTGAACATCTTGATCTTGTCGGCAACTTCACTCTTCTTTAACAGAAAGTAAGCCACCACATATCGAGAATAATCATCCAAAGTCAAAATGTATTTAGCACTTCCTTATGAAAGTGTCTTAATGGGTCCCATCACGTCTGTGTGAACTAACTCCAATACACGTGATGTCTTTGTCATGGAGGGTTCTAGAAAGGCTTTAATCGTCTGGTTGCCCTTCATGCCTCCACCACACAGGGTCTTGTTTTAGCGCAGGAATACCTTCTGTGGATTGCATAGTCTTCACCGAAACGTCCTCGCTTCAATGTCTCATACGAGCGTGTCATAACTTCCACTGACTATCAGCTCCCAAGTATTGCACCGATTGTGCCACCTCCTGCTGGCAAACCATTGTGTAAGCTTTCAAATTTCTTGTTCCAGTTGCCAAAGCTTCGTTCTTGTTCCAAATGATGCACGTAGCACGCTAAAACTCCACACTTAATCCACGTTCGGCAAGCTTTCCCACCGACAGTAGACGTCTGTCAAGTCCAGGGATAAGCAGCACTTCCATCATCGATATGTGTCTTCCATCTAAACCAGTAAGCTTCATCGATCCAGCTCCTTCGACGCGTAACTTCCTGCCGTCTGGAATTGTTACCTTGACGTCGGCTTTGCGTTGCTTTAAGTCGATCAAGTCACTTCGGTGAGGGGTCATGTGTGACGTCGCACCACCGTCGATCAGCCAGCTTACTAATTGCTCATCCCCCACAGCAAACACTGCATCATTTTTGCTAGAACGGTTTCCGAAACGGTTCTAAACAGCTAGGCAGTCTTGTTTTAAATGACCAGTCTGGTCACAATTGAAGCATTTCCCCCAAAAATCGCCGCCCTTGCGTGGCGCGTAACACTTGCGACGACTTCCTCGTCTGTCCTTGATCCGTCCATCATTGTCTGTGGCTCGAAACGCTTTTCCTTTGCTTCCTTCTTCTGTAGTCTGTCTGACTCCTTCAACAGCTTCCTTTTGACTTTAATCAGAGTGATGTTCCTGGCGTTTTCCACGATACAAGATATAATCTCATATTCTGCCGGCAATCTGCTCAGAAGCACCACTAGCTGTCTTGATTCATCCACCGGCTCTCCCGTCGTCTGGAGTCCCACGACCAGCTCATCGAACGCGCCCAGATGTTTCACCATGCGAGTGCCACTCTCCATCTTAAACTCATGAAGGCGCCGTGTCATCGTGACACGGTTGTGTAGGGTGGAACGATTGTAAAAATCGCGAAGCGTTTCGCATGCCTCCAAGGCACGAGTAGCAGACCGAATCTTGGTCTGGTATAGAATCTCGACGCCGTGGGCAATTATACCTAATGCCTTGACGTCATTCACGAGCCACGTCTCCGTTATTTCGTTCTCGTCCTTCGCGCCCATAGTGTGCCCCAAAAGCCCTTTTCTTGCGAGGGCCATCCTCATGTTGAACTCCCAATGGTAGTAATTACCATCTCCTAGAAAGGACTTCGGTGCGCTTGGTAGTCATGGCGGTGAACGTGTGGTGAAGCGAGGCTGTTGTTTGCGGCTGTTAATCTGTTGAGAAGATGGCAAAAACTGAAGTGAATATATTCATCTTGACCAATGAACGGCTTCCATATGTAATTACTAACTGTGACGTACTGGTACATACTGTGACGCCATCCACCTGTTTAACATGCATTCAGCGATGTAAATTTCACAAATATATACAGCTTTTTGTGTGGCGCAATGAAATAATAGACTGATGAAATTCGACATTCTTGTGGTCATTCAATTTGCTTACGCATGTTATCGCTCTTTTTACGTTTATCGTAATAACAGACAGAATACCGTAAATTATCGGTAGTGCGTAAAAAATCAAGCCTAATGACACTCGTCTTATTGTACGATATTGCAAAGGCGAAGAAAGGGCTGTTGCTACAAACAACCACAACTAAAGGGGCTTCGCTTGCATCGCGGTTATAGAATAATATATCAAAAATTAGTTATCGGTTGCCACGTTAAGCGCTGAAGAAAACGATTATTACTACTTAATACACTGCTAGTGCAGCTTGACCGCTCTGTCCGCAAGTAGTGAGGGGTCTTTATCGGTCTGGAGACGAGGAGAGCTGATCAATCAATACCAGCCAATGTTTCGTTGTATGTAGCAATGAATTACTAGCTGAAGATAATGCCGGTTTTGCGATTCGCTAGAGTAATTTAAACATGTTTTTACAGGTGGCCTAAGTACTGAACAAGTATTTGAACTCTAATAAACTCGTACGCAAAAGGAGACTTTACCCTTCCATTCTTTAATCACCCAAGCAAATTCAAAAATGCGTCTTTGTGGCATTGGCCTAGCACTCCTACCCATTTCCTATTTTTTGCACAAGCCGACACTTCTGCGAATGCGACAGCGTCCCACGCACCCTCAGAAGATTTTGATACTTTTTCTCTCATTTTTTGAAGTTATTTGAAGCGACAGCCTTTCCCTCGTTTTGAAAATAACAATCACTGCTTCCGCAATATCGTATTGCTGCTACAATGAGACGGTCGCATAATATAAACCCATCAGGCTTGCTTTCTTACGCTATCGATATCTAACGGTATTTTGTCTATTCTTATAGAGGTAAAAGAGTAATTACATGAAGCAAGGGCGTAAACAATGCAAATGTGTTTATGCTAAACCAAAGTTTTTCTAGTTTCATAAGCCTTTTCTTCCGCAAAAATTCATTCATCATCGCGTCAGACTTACAAAGATTACACTTAAAATGCTTTAACAGAGACCTTTATATAATGTCGGTGCTTTAAAACACCGATAACATTAAAAGAGACATGACAACGACAGTGACAGAAGTGACCCTGCTGCAAATCTTTATATACGCTTGCGCAAATGTATGTACGGCTAAGTCTGCGCCCACTGACTTAAAATGATATGGGAGAGTTTCAAGAGAGAGGCGCGAACTGCAAATTGTTTTTTTGCGCGTTTCACGCAACCGTATCACTAACGTACGAGTGGTAATTTTCCGAGTCTATTTTTAATGACAAATCAAAACAAGTTCTGCTTTTATGTGCACAAAGTTTTATTTAATATCGTTAGAAAAGTGCTCATTATTTCGACACGAATATTACGACAAAAAAAAGCAAATAATTTATAGAAGTACAAAGTAGAGTTTACGATATCAACCTCTCTTTTCGTTCTCTGTATGTCTCTGAGAGCGGTATCTTTCAATAGGTCGGCACTTGTGCCTTATGAATATACATTCGATTGCTCCAAAACAAAATACTCCCGGAGCAAGACGCACGGAGTGTTGACCGCGATTAATGGCACTTTTCTTTGGGATGATATACACCGACTAGGTCGAGTACGCTTTACATAGTACATACCATCCTGTTGTTTTGCACTATAAATTCGCACCAGTACAGGATAAAAGCCAAACTTATCTCATAGGTGTTCACGATGCGACAAGTGCCATGGAGTTGTCCGACACAAAATATCGGCGTGAAACGAAAAGACTATTCTGTCTCCCCTCGTGAGTTGCACGGAAGTTAATGTTGGTAAAATCACAATCTTATACGTCAATATCACTGCCATGCTTCGCGATGTTTTGTTTATGAAACCAAGTCAATTCTATAATGCTCACTTACTTGAGATGGTAGCGCGGATCATAAGAGCGTGCCGTACCGGTTATAATACGGAACAGGTGAGTCTTTATGATTTAAAATTCTCTTCAAGTACTAATTGTTTATTTACTTGCCTTCTGGGCAAGCAAAGGTAAGACGTGGGTGTCCTCTGTAGGTCAAGTGACCATTACTTCAGAGATGCCATTAAGTTTATAGTACATTGTAAGCTCAGCCTCGGACATTTTTTCCATCTCAAATAGAAAACTTACTTGTTGGCTATGCTCAATGCATATTATGTCTCTAAGCTTTGTTGGTCTCTCCTTTTCGATGTAGCCAGAAGCTTATGGTCTTAAAGTCTACTTCTGGCCCTTCTGTACGCTTTTTTCTACTTAATAGGCACCTTGCGTTACTGTCTTTCCTATCAATAGATCAACACTCCCAAAGTGACTTGTGGCTTTGAAGCGTCAATCTTGCCGTACCTGGCTTGGTACCATTGTACCGACATCGAAATGTCCAGTAATGGAGCATTACAACGCAGCGACACGCTCAAAGGAATGTGTTCAGCTGTATGCGCACCTAAAAAAGAGCACTCTATATGACTAGACTATATATTGCATGACAAACAGCAAATGCTGTACACTACAAGCGTTCCTTTAAAAGCACACATTCATGCTTAATTTCGCCTGTCAAACCTAAGGTAAAAATACTTCGCACAGTTTACAGCGAAGTTTGAGTTGCTCAATGTAAAAGTGCAAGTTTACGTACGTCTATAAGATTTTACCTTGATTCCTTAGCTAAAGTCTTCTAAATAACTTATGGTACACGGCAAGTGCTGGTTTGGTAAGTCATTTTCCAAGTGTCCATATGCAACTCAACGTGTAGTGGTACATGTAATGCAATACTGTCTCAACGCGAGGCCGTCTAAGCCACTTATGGTAGGTAGTAGCGAGCGCTATTTTTAAAGAGCACTATTCCGTGTCTACCCGAAGATTTCACTTTGTCTTCTTCTCTCTCTTCACCAGTGGTGTACATTTCTTCAATTTCGATTCTTGACACATCGACCATCCGAGCCAAAAGCTTTTCTGCTTTCTATTTAATGACTCTTTTTGCCTGCGCGAAGAGCAAAGCCAACGGCTCCCAAGTCGAATTTATGGTAGAGTTAGGCTCAAGATCATCCAAACAACGCTCAACGTTGTCAAAACTGAGGAATTTCACGTCTATATCCACCCTTGTCTATGTCGCAAAGTAATAAGTAATGATTTCATCCAAAGGTCTTAAAGAGCCTCAGCATATAAAACGTTTCTTCGACAGCAACGTTTAAGCAAACGTTTCGAGTATTTGATCAACGCTTGTGACCCGATTTGTATTGTCCATCGTCTTTCGAAAACATTTGAATGGTTTTAACACCATTGAAGCCAGGCTGTTCGTAGGATTTGTGAAATTGAAGCCGGAGCTCTTCGGGGCCAGACTTTGCAAAACAATGACTTTTTCTTGAAGCTGACCCGAGTTTAATTAATCCGCATCTTGTATGCGTTGAATTTTTTTTTTGCTTTATGTCAAACAGCTGGTTGACCAACTGTTTTTTATATTTACATCTACATGCGCTCAACGCAGAAATATTTTATAAAGTATTATTATCATCAAAAACAAAATTTTGAAATTTTTTCATTGTTGACCAGTAGATCTGAGGTCTACATAGTATTCATTGCTAACGCTGAACTCGTACGCTATGGCCCGGAGCTGTAAACTTTTCCCTACCGTTTCCGCATAGAAGGATGTTCACCAAGTTTCCGAATAAATACTTGAATCGATACGTGAAATTTCAGCGCTAAGAAATATTCAAGAGGTCGATTCTTGGTGAAGGCACAAGCTTCTTACAATTCAGAGCACATGCTTATTTATAGTGCGTGAGCATTACGCGCATATTCGCCGTAAGATTGTGCTAAACCTTTCGAGCAAAGTAACATTTGATCCTTGCAGTCCTCAATTCAGATGCGCATACCGCTTAGCGCCATGACCTGCATCGATCGGGTTGTAGTCTTTTAAAAGGTACAGATTTGCTGTCAAGAGAGTGGTTAGACATCTCGCGGAACCGCGTATTGCGTCGGTACGAATCACACAGCCCTGTGCTCGTGACATCGACAACAGAACCCATCCCATGAATATAACAATTTTGTCGCCTTTGGCCTTGTCTCCGATTAATGAGATTAATTGACAATGTTAAAGGCCTCTTTGCAGCCTTAGTGATAAAAAAATAGGTAAGTGTGAACCAGATTACACGTGTCACTCCTAGTTAAATGATCGCTTAAAAGTGGAGGCGCTTGTGGACGACTGGCCGAGAGAAAACGATAGGCGCACCTCCACGATGGAGCTAAAGACTCTTCCAGCGTCTTTCTTGCGTGAGTAGATGTCTGGCGAAGCAAGTGTGTGAAACGCAGCTTTTGAACAGGCAACAGTCTATCACATGATTTTTGATATCACAAGACGTCGGCACGTGGGTTTTTTGATAACGAGGTCATCTATCATGACAAATCATTTTCTGCGCCCATTGTGTAGTGCGAGACAAACACAAACGACAGCAGCTGACTGTTGTGGTGATAATTCGATCGAGCTTCGACATTTAATCCTTGCGGCCCTCAAAATTTAAAATAAGTACTAGTTGAAAATAGAGCTTAACAGGACAAAGGTTGCAAAAAGCATTAAGGCCAGCTCGTATACGATTGAAAAGACGCTACGTAGAGCAACACTGAGCAAAAATATACAGTTTTATATCCACCCACCGCATTTCTCATTCGACATTCCTATCAGCACCAATCTCTTGAATTGTTTGTCATCGCTTTACTACGAAACTACAAAGTCGAGTCTTGGAAAATGACTTTCTCTACTTTTGAAAAAGTGAGAAGATCGTTGAAGGCTTTTGTTAACATAAACGAATTAGCTGTGAGACACAACCTTACCAAAAAAATCACAACAGGGGAATTAAGATGGATTTAGATAGGATGTGTTTTCAGTGTTTGTTACAAAGAACAAGGGCAATGGTATACGGAGCACAACAACTATTGGAATAAGCTGTCAATGGCCGATAGATGAGGAGCGCGCTTTGCAGCAAACTTCTTAAAGGACTTGAAGTTGACATGTGGCGAGCATTCTGGACATGATGCCGCCTATGACTTCGCAGTCGATGCGGTCAAGCGGACGCTAGATACTGAGAGAATGGCCACCATTTCTACGATGACCAAAGCTGGCGCACCCCTCGTATTGTCCTCGCCACACTTCCTGTTTTTGTCTTTGATCTTTTTAACAGCCTAAAAATATAGCTTGCACGTAAGCTATGTATTAAGCCCGAAGCTCTTTGAGGCTAGGCCTCACCGACCCTAGTGTCTTCTTAAGACTTGACAGGGATTAGTACTTTCCTCGCCTATCGGGTGTTCTCACTTCTCCGCTACATGCTAAATAGGTGAATTTTTTTTAATCGAAACATCTTTGCGTTAGTGGCGCACAAAAATTTCACTAAATTTACCAAAATCAAGCATTGGCGAAAGATTCTTTTTATACCAATTATCGGGGGCCGACACTCACTCCATTACCAAAGCTGGTCTTAGAAACCGGTTTCTCTACGGGCCTTGACCCGATCATGTGGCTTGGTGAAATGGTCGCTCGACCCTTGACCCAGACGCTCAAAAAAGGCGACAGCCCTGCTAACGCGCATATAAACGTACAAGTATGACAATTTAAAGTGTTGGACTCCCCGAGTTTACGTCTATTGAATTGTATCTCACAAATGGGTCAGACAGCTGCCTGCAAACAATGCTAAAGATAGCTTTGTCCCCTAGTTCTGAATTTTTTGGACATTTCACTTGAAAAAGATTTTTTAATCTAAGATATACAGTAAAGCTTTAAGCGTGGTAGGGATGGTGAAGGGAAGTACTCTAATCGGGTACAAGCCACAGTGCCATTACAATTCGACGCAAAGTCATATATGAATATTGATCCGGTTTTCCACGACCGTGAGATCGCACTGACGTTTTAAGAAAGTGTCGCTTATAGATGCCTGGCTTTGCTGTGCGTGAACTAGATGATCTGAGACCATCGCCATGGCCTGCATCTTTCGGGTACTATTCTACTGGGAGTCTTTTTGTCGGATATACCGTTCATAGATTGGGTAAGCTTTTCATAGATCGGCGACTTGAGGCTTGGCTCACTGTGCTGGTGAGTTTGGTCACCAGGTATCTCGTTAAGACATACCGAGTTAGTCGTTGTGGCCATTACTTTCTTATTCTTACTAACGGTGACTCCAATGAGAAAGAAACCGAAGTCGAATCTATGCCCTCAAAAAGTTCGGCTTCACGCGTTCTTTAAGGGATATTTCGCGTGGCCAGTAAGTCTGATGACAATTATGGTACCTTTTGGGCGTACCCTCCGGTGTGGGAGTGTACTTAACTGTAACGGCCTCTAATTGGGTGTCCCACAGTATGTGCCAACTTGACATATAAGAGAAATAGTCACATTCTAGAATATCGAGACAGAAGAACACGTGGCTACAAGTGAGTAAGAGCCTATAGTTTGCTTTATTCCTATGAATTTACTTTCCATTTTGCACTGCGACAATCACATTGTTATAGGTTATGAGCCCAATAACGAACCCGAACGAGATCCTCAGCGACGACAACTACTTCCTGTGGGAGTTTAACGCCCGCATGGCATTGGCCAGGAAGGACCTCCTCGACCATCTCGAGGTGAAGCCAGAAGACGCAGTGAACGCCCCCGCCCAATGGAAAGCCGCCGATGTGAAGGCGCTGGCTGTGGTGTCGAAGCTGTTGAGTCCAACGTACCAGATGATGGTGAGGGAAGCCAATTCTGCATGGGAAGCATGGCAAATTCTGCGTGCATTTTTCATGAAGCAGAGTCTGCACAACCGTGTGCAGCTGCGCAAGCAACTCCACGAGTTCGCGATGGCCAGTGGTGGGAGTCTCATGGAGCATCTGGTGCAGTTCGATGAATTGTGTGCGAAGTTGGCTGCGGTTGGTGACGCTCTGCCTGAAGAGGAGAAGCTGGTGATCCTCCTTGGTAGTGTGCCAAGTGAGTACGACGCGATGGTGCGGCTCATCGAAGTGCGCGACCGTGTGACACTTCTGGATGCGAAAGAGATGCTCCGACGCGAATATGAGATGATTCAGAAACGCGAGGTGAAGGAGCAAGCATTCAAGGCGACGGTGAGTGATAATGGTGGAAGGTTCCAGAATGGGCGTGGAGGCCGACGTGGACGAAATGCCAAGAGACACGGACGCAAAGGGCATAATGGTGGTGACAAGAAGGAGTTCAAGGGCCGATGCTATGAATGCCACGAAGCTGGCCACAAGAAACAAGATTGCCCGAGGCTGAAGGGCAATGCCGGTGGTTCGGAGTTCGCGTTCTCCGCTATGACCGCTGGTGGTGAGCGATCGTCCACCTGGCTCCTTGATAGTGGAGCCAGCTCGCATATGACTACGGATCGGAATGATTTTTCGGAATACCGCCCGCTTACAGAACCAATCGAGATCATGGTGGCAAATGGCCAGCGAGTTGCCGCCATAGGTATGGGTACCGTGCGAGTTAACTTTACCGGAGGCGTGCGGGTGAAGTTGACGGATGTTCTCCACGTTCAGAAATTGGACCGAAAGCTACTGTCGGTTCCTGCACTCATGCCCAAGAATCTCGCTGTGCAATTCGACAAGACCGGTGCCTCCATTTTGCAGAATGGCCGTGTTGTTGTTCGAGTCCCTCGGATTGGGAAACTGTACGCGTGTGAACTAAAGTACAGAACGGAAGGCAACGCGTATACGGCATTTGATGGTGAGTCAAGTGATAAAGCCTACGAAGTCATTCACGCGCGCCTGGGGCACGTCTCCGATACCAAGCTAAAGCTAGTTGCTAGCGCGTGCGATGGTATCCCCCCTATGGCTTTGTCTCAATCGGATGGTGGTGTCTGCGGTGGCTGTGCGCAAGGAAAAATGACCACAAGCTCGTACGCGCACCAATCGGGTAGCGAGATAAAGACAGGTCGCCCATTCGAGATTGTGCACACGGATGTGATGGGGCCAATAAAACCGAAGTCCAAGGGTGGTGCGGTATACATCGTGGTCTTCGTGGACGACTTCAGCCGAGTAGTGTTCGTCAACTTCATCAAGCAGAAGTCTCAAGTGTTCGATTGCTTCAAGGCATTCTGCACTCAGGTTAAGGTGCAACACGGCTGCAAGGTGATGTGTGTTCGTAGTGACAACGGTGGTGAATATGTGAGCAAGCGCTTCGGCAAGTTCTGTGCGTCCAAAGGGATCATTCACCAGACGAGTGCGCCATACAGCCCCCAGCAAAATGGGACCGCTGAGCGTATGAACCGGACACTAGCTGACATGGCCCGGTCGATGCTACACTACATGCGAGTGGACCGTGTGTGGTGGGCTGAAGCGTTTCGGACTGCAGCTTACATCGTCAACCGTATCCCGAATACTGCGCGACCGGATCAGAGCCCCCTCGAAGTATTAACCGGAAAGCGCCAGTCACTCGAAGACCTTCGTGTATTTGGTGCTCGTGGCTACGTACATGTTGACAAGCCAAACGTAGGCAAACTTGATCCTCGAGCTCACCGTTGCCTCTTCCTTGGATACGCTGATGGTTCGAAAGCGTATCGTGTGTGGGATTACGACGACGAGCGCATCGTGATTTCGCGATCGGTGCATCTGAATGAGCGACCACCAGACACGTTCCAAGCCGTCAGTGATGACTCAAGTTGCTTTCCTTGGGTAATTAGCATCAATGATCACGATTCCGTGAGTTATATTCCGCCACCGCGACCAGTGAATGAGAACGACCATGATGCAACTGCGGATGTCGACGATGCCGCCGACGTTGAAATGGAAGAAGTGCCCCCTACCGATGCTCAAATCTCACCCGTTCCTACTGATGCTTTGGACAGGGGGAGTAACAGCCAGATGCAAGTTGTCCAGCGCATCAGTCCTTCCACTGCTACCGAAGATCAGCAGATGCAGCTCGCCCAGCGTCCTGATTGCGATATCGTCCCGCACTCACAACATCTAAGTCGGTCGATCGATCGCCCCGCCATCGTCCAGCATCTCAACCCGAGCCTTGACCTCGTCCGTGCTGCCGGATGTGATCCGTGCGCACCGTCAGCAATAATCCCTCATGGTGAAGGTGTTGGCGTCGGCTTCGATGCATCAGAGAATCGCATAGTGTTCAGTGGTGGTTCCATTCGCCCTCGATCGATCACGTATGAACAACCGCGTCTACTGACTGATGGAGATATGCCTTTGCATCTTGGTGGCGCTGAAAATGACGATGAGCCAGAACCAGAAAGCAAGCGACCACGCCTGGATGAGTACGAAATTGCGTTGGCGGTGTCTGAGCTGCCTACATCATACGCTGAAGCAATGGCGGCCCCTGACGCTCCACAATGGAAGGAAGCTATACGTGCTGAGATTCGGTCGCATGTGCGGAGCCACACGTGGGACATGGTGCGACGACCTCAAGGAAACAAGGTGATCGGATGCAAATGGGTATTCGCGAAGAAGTACGACGAGAATGGAGCGGTTAAGCGATACAAGGCACGTCTAGTCGCTCGAGGTTTCCTCCAGACTCGCGGCATAGACTATACCCACACATACTCACCAGTGGCAAGCATGAACACGATCCGGGTCTTTCTCGCATTGTGCTGCTCTCGACGCCTCATGATTCGCCAGTTTGACATTGAGACCGCATTTCTAAATGGAAAGCTTGACGAAACAGTGTTTATGAATCCCCCTGAAGGAGTGAATGTGGCGCCGGAATTGGTTTGCAGACTCCGCCGCAGCCTCTATGGACTCAAGCAAGCTGCAGCTGTGTGGCACCGTACCATCCGCGACGTGTTCAAGCGTCTCGGTTTCAAACAGTGTCGAGCTGATCCTTGTCTCTTCGTTCGACGAGATGACAGTGACCCAGCGGCCGCGGTTTTTGTGGTGCTCTACGTAGACGATCTACTTGTTGGCTGCAAAACAGAGGAACAAGCGCGATCCGTGTGTACTGGTCTCGCGTCGCACTTCACGGTCAAATCACTCGGTGATGCTCGTTTCGTTCTCGGGATGGAAGTACTTCACGATCGGAAACGTGGTGAAATGGTGGTGAAGCAATCTCAGTTTATAACCAAGTTGCTCGAGCGTTTTGGTCAAGTATCTGCTCATGGTGTCCGCAACCCAATGGTAATTGGTCAAGATCTCAGCCCATCCGACAAGCACGGTGTATGCACAGACAAAAATAAGTACCGCGAACTAATCGGATCAATGCTGTACGTTGCCAATGCCACACGTCCCGACATTGGCTACGTGCTGTCGATACTCTCTCAGTACCTCGATACGCCGCGTGAGATGCATTGGAATGCTGCGCTACGTGTACTTCGCTACCTCAAGGCCACTCTTTCGATCGGCATCCACTACACGGCAAAGGGCAAGAATATCGTGACATACTGCGACGCGAACTGGGGTGGTGATAAGGAGACGCGACGCTCGACGTCTGGTGTGATGGTGAAGATGGCTGACGGTCCGGTCATCTACAAGAGCAAGCGTCAAGCGACCGTCGCATTATCAACTGCTGAAGCCGAGTACATGGCTCTCGCACTTACCGCTCAAGAAGTACTGTGGCTGCGTTTCCTCCTCACAGAGATGGGTGTAAACGTGTCGAGTGCGTCGACGATCTACATGGACAACCAGTCGGCGATTAGTATGGCAACTAACCACGGATACACCCCACGCGCCAAGCACATCGACCTCCGAGCTCACTTCGTCCGTGACTACGTCGAGAAGGGCACCATCAAGGTGGAGTACGTACCATCGGAGTCTCAGCTAGCGGATATGTTAACGAAGGCCATTCCGACGCCGCGCTTTGTGGAGCTTCGTGACGCATGCGGACTTGTGGACTGTCAAGTTGAGGGGGAGTGTAACGGCCTCTAATTGGGTGTCCCACAGTATGTGCCAACTTGACATATAAGAGAAATAGTCACATTCTAGAATATCGAGACAGAAGAACACGTGGCTACAAGTGAGTAAGAGCCTATAGTTTGCTTTATTCCTATGAATTTACTTTCCATTTTGCACTGCGACAATCACATTGTTATATTAACAATGTTCTTATTTTCCCTAGCCTTCTTCGCAGATCTAGCGAGTGAAAGCCAGGCGTGTGTGCGCTGGATCTCGCTTGGCATTCCTCATCATGCCCATCGTCCAAAGGTGAAGGTGCTTGAAATTACCGAAAGATGATGAATTATAGGCGCACCTTCATGGTGGAAAATCGAAGTTCTATAGGGAAAGCTACCTACCACAAAGCTTTCGATCTCGCGAGACGTCGATACGTAGACGTACTATCTTATATGGCAAATTGTTCTTTGAGCCCATTGCGTAGTGAAAGATTAATTCAAACGACAGCAGCTGAAGTATCATGACGATAGTTCTATGAAGTTTCGAGATCAGACACTCGTTGCAGTTGGAAATTGACTTCTAAGTACATTAAAAGACGGCTGAAAATACAGATCGACTGCTACACTGTGATACGATTGTGATGTCGTTGCGCAAAATTTCTTTTGACAATTTACACCTGTACATACTTATTAGTTTAGTACTATTTTAAAGCAAGCAAGTAGACAATCAATGCAAATGAAAGAATACTTTACTAAAAGCAATATTTTGTGCTTTGGTCCCTTCATCAAATTTTTAAAATATACTTCCACAATCTGAGAGTCAAAGCCAAAATAATATCTGACAAACAATTAAAAGCCATATGCTGAGCCACTTTATTTATCAAGTCTATCACACCTTTAGTCTTACAGCGCTTAAACTATGATAAAGCAAACACAAGCACCGATAAAGACATACTTTAAGCTCGCAATCTTCACTTTTTGCTTCGTTAATCAGGCGTTGCTGAGTTGACAATAGTCTTCATTCTATTAAATTGTCATCAGCTAAATCCTCAAAGTTTCGATTGTAATAATGAAGCGTAGGCAATCTCAATTAAACATATGACATTTCAATTCCGTAAACCATCAAAAAGTGATGAGCTGCAACGTTAAATCAGGCTAAGTGCTGAAGATCCAGTCGATACTCTGCCAGACGATTCGGTTGCACGTAGTGTGGCCTCAACCAGTTTGGAGACAAGTAGAAATGATTAACATCAGATGTTGCTAATAACAAAGTCCTGGGCCAGAATTTCGAAGATTAAATTTACTGTATCCGCTCGTAGCCAACTTCAGTTGTCCAACAGACGACCACTGCACCGGCAATACAAGTCAGTTCAGCCTACTCCATCTTAGTCGATGTGTAGATGGAGACTTAGGAATTCAGTGATAAACTTTATCTTTCCATACCTCGGCTAGCACGTTTGCAAATGCGTCTTAGCGGCGTTGCTATAATTCTTAATATGCTACTCTTTTTTATTGCAAATGCCGACGCTTGTGCGAATGCAGCTGCATTCAAGTTCATCAATCACAACTTTGATTTACAGGACTACTTCATCGACCAAAAGTTAATGCTCAGGACCAGATTGCCAAAGCAGATAAGAAGCTCAAAGTAGGATGAGACATGTGAATTAACGCTTTGTTTACGATTGTTAGGGTTTTTCTAGAATGAAGCCTTTTTTAAAGAAAGCATCTATTTCGCAAAGGTTCGAAAGCGATACGGTGGTCATGTGTTATCGATGATGCTGGAACAGGTTAAGAGAAGTAGACACCTATTGGCACGTCACTGCAGATCCACAGATGTTGAAGAGACCATAAAACTAGCGCAGAGAATTGTTGCAGTTTGACAAGCACACGTTGCTCATAACGAATGTTATTATCTCTTCGCTGTATGTCAGATAGCCGATTTGCTAAACATTCCCTTGGATCTGATCATCTTGACGCAAATAAATAATGTCTCACAGAAAATGTGCGGGTACCGTTAAAAAGATACATTCTCTTCGCTGATCAGTAGCTCAGTCGTCTGCATCCTACCCATTACGTCACTCTATGGGCGCTGGCTCAACTTCTAGCCCGCCTGGAAGAAATCTCACAAAATCCCAAACATCATTTTCAGCCTGATCTTAACGAGATAGCGCTGCAAAATATTCGAGCGGTGCCCGATTCGAATGTAGGTCACAGAAAAACCTTTTGACTGAGTTTGATACTGTTCGAAAGTCTTAATCCCCGTAAGATCACTTTAAGTGAATGGCTCTTCCTGAACGAAGTGTTGTTTACAGAATTCTGCCCTTGCGACGCGCGAAACAGATGGACTTGCTGCTCAGTAACATGACCTTCGTCTTCATCACGAGATTCGACACGATCATGCCGGACCCTTTGCCAAATAAGTGAGAGGGTCATACATGGAACGGCGACGTACGTCGGTACCTGTCTGTGAGCGAGTCCCATAGCACTCAGCCGTATGTGGACCCACCCTGGGAACATACCGAGTGGGTCGTCGCTGGTCTTACCCATCTCTTAAAGCAATTAAATTTCTAGTGACCTCATTTACAAGGGCACCAAAGAAATATCGTGTCTATGCCGAAAAAAGATAGCTTTTCCGGCCTATTCGTATGGGATATATCGCGTGGCCAATACAAGTAAAAACCTTTTCGGCATATCCTCGAGCGATGAAAATGTTGTTGTTGACCTCAAGCTTCTATTCAGTCCTTTCGTTAAAGGCTTGGAGAAGGAGCGCCGAAGCGCACGTTCCACCCCTCGTTATACACCTCGTCCAAAGGTTTAGGTGTCTGAAACAAAAGAAAATGTACGACGCACCTGCACGTTAACGTAGAAGCCTTCCTAACTTGCGAGGTTGTTTGGCGAGTAAACGTTGGCGAAGCAGAGTTTTAAATGAACAACCTTCTGCCACACATTTTTCGGTCTCACCAGGCGTCGTGTGACGTACAAAAATTTAGGTCCTCTTCGATGGAAAAACCTTAAAATTAATATTAAAGTATTTTTGGAAGCGGATCGTAAAAGGCTATATCAAATCAAGGCCTGATAGATGACAAAGTGATATTTTAAAGAAAGATCATTAGTGTGCTGCGACAAAGTGTAAAGAAGGATTGTTTACTGCTAAATGAACAACATATCGTACTTTCCTGTCTTGAGTCATGCAACACCACTATAATTATCAATGTCAGTTCTACAAAGCTGAAAGTGCACCGACTCGAACACAATTGCCAAGAGAGGCACCACTTAAGCTTACGCGGCTGCCAGCTCCTCCTGCAAATTCTCCGCCAACTGCTTTCCATCTTCAGTCTCTGCTGTTCTGATGATAATCTTAAATTAGTCTGCATCAAAGAAGCTTCCAATAATTTCGCTAAGAGTCACGTCCTTTTTTGTCTTTTCCGATACATATGCGCATACCTCATCCATACTCCAAGCTCCGGGTTATCGAGAAGACCATGAGGACTTTTGTCAGGCATTAGATATTCGGAAATAAGCTCCGGCGCCACATCTTTACTCATCCACAACTTTCTCAACTTGAATTGAAGGTCGGTCGCCAGCGTTGCTATTTCCTTGACCGTTTTGAAGCAATTGGTAGCGAAGCCAGACTCGTGTAACTGAAAGGGTAGAGCAGCTGATCGAAGGGCGTCACGACCTACCAGGGTTGTACTCGCTCAAATTAGTGTTCCAGATATCATACGCATGGCCGGTGAGCAAGGTAAAGTGGCTCGGGCCCGACTGCAAACGGTTGTAAAGTTGCTCTGGAAAAACGAGAAAGTTTCTCCAATTTTCTATCTGCACTTTCTGTAGTCTCGTGCCAAGAGCTTTGATTAAAAAAAATCATTTACTCTTTCCTTGTTCCAACATCATTGCCGATTTATGATCATCGAATTGTCCCCCCTATTTTTGCTAAAATTGACACTGTCTTCCCGGGAAGTACGGATTCTAGCTCTCTACGTACTTGACCCAAATATGAAACCGAACATTCGACAAAACATTCTTTGTGACCTGATTGAGCTCTAGATTGGTGTAGACAATGGAAGGATCTACCCCAATCAGCTTCCACCAACCTATATTAGCACAAAATGATTGTCGACAATTGGGCTCATCACCGCCTGCTTGGTCTTGGCCGGTAAAGTGGCAAATTGGGTTCCCAAGCCGGAATCTTCGATACCATGAACCCTCTCTTCGTCTCTTGCGTTCAGCGGGTCCGAGAAGAATGATTTGCAGTGGATGAGGGTGCGGAAATTGCAGTCGCATTCGCAGAAGCATCGGCTTGTGCGAAAAGGTAGAGGACGTGCTCGAGCAACGCTGCAGTAAAGCATATGTAATCTTGATGGCCAATGGAATAATGAGAGGAGAGGGCGAGTGCATTGGGTTTTCTAAAAGGTCGCGCATCATTGATTAAAAAGTGTCGGTTTGAAAGCCACAAAGAGGTAACATAAGGCTCATCCGTTATGTAGTGCCGGAGCAGCAATGATGCCGGCGTCTGCTCGACGATCTTTGTAATGGCTACGAATACAATATGTTCCAAATGTGGCGCTAAGACTTAAATTGGTGCGTGGTGCGAATACGGCCCAAGCATCGGCTTGTAAAAATCAGTTCTACTTCTATCCAGACCGACAAAGACCCTGTCAAGCATAATCAATAGTATTGTTATGGCATCTACAGCGCTTACCGCGGCAACTTCTCACTTATAAACACGTGTAGCTTATAAGACTGGCTGGAATGTTCCCGACACACTTCCATTATAAGTTTCATGCAAAATGTCAAAAAAAAAATTGACCTGAGTACGATCACGTAAAAACGATTAACAATGCTGGTGTCGATACGCTAATATTTCTGAATGATCCGATGCAAGATATGTATTAAAATCGGCATTGAGCAGTCTGACAGCCATGACTAGATTGTGAGTGCAAAGTAGCAGAACGGCAGATCATTTCTACATTTTAATACTTTATTTTTTGGGGCGACAACCATGCCCGTAAGGAATTTGTCGTGACATTCGATTAATAATAAAACTTCTTAATTGACGCTGCATTACTATTGTTTTGACATCATTCTTCAGAAAGCCAGAAACAAATATCATACTGGCCTGATCTCTTACGCAGTTAATATACATTATTTTTGATATTATAAAGGCTTAGAGAGTGATATATAGAGTAATGGCGCAAACACAAAAAGGGTGAAACCAAGCCTATAAATCCTGGTAAGAGTTTGAGATCGCCTAGACCATAAAAGTGAGCGGGTGGATGCCAGAACAATACTATTGCTACTACTTGTATACTGACAGTGCAGCTCGATCACTTAGGCGAGTGGACTTTATCGGTCTGGATATAAGTGAATCTGACCGATGCTAGGGTTGTATTTGTTATGTGTGGTAATGATGGCATAGGTAATGTCTCTGTAGCCAAACTCCAAATCGTCGAGCAGACGTGAGCATAGTTACTGAATCGGCACTACAGAGCAGATCAGCCCCTGCAATTTTATAGGTCCAGTTTAGATACCTGCTTATATGTACCATATGGTTTCTCCTTAGTCAATGATACGCGAATGGAGACTAGCGATGAAATTCACTGACACTACCCATTCATTATTCAATTGTCTAGCAAGTTTCCAAATGCGTCTTTGTAGCGTTCCTTTAGCACTCCTACCACTTTCTTCTTTATCGCAAAAGCTGACGCCTCTGAGAATACAACAGCTTCCTCGCACCCTTAGGGAATGTTTATCCACTTGAAATCGATCTAGTACCCTCATCTCGAAATCGCCCACTGCAAGAGAGGATGAGAGTGGATGGTCTCAATTGTACATTTCCACGTACTTGAATCAAACTTGAAATTAAGACCTCGACAAAATTTCTTGTCGAGCGCTTTATGCTCTAGCTGGGAGTAAAGAAAGTCAGGATGCTTAGAAATTACCCTTCCACCAAGCAAGTTTGAGCTCAAGCTGAGAATTGCCACAACGCCGGCTTGACTTTAGCCAGTAAATAGGCATATTTATTTCCCCAGCTGAAATTTTCAACCGAGGAGGAAATGTCAAATATCCATAAGTTGGGAGAAAAATACGGTGGTCATAAAGTGGCGATGATGGTGGAAAACGCAAATAGAGAAGTAGACCCGATCGTTTAAGCTATTGGCACGACACTGTAGAGAAAGCAGACGACGTATTAGATCAATCGTCAATTAAGCCCATCCCGAGTCCACAACATCTTACAGTGGAATTCGAGCCGATAGGGCCGTGGGTATGATCGTTGGCACATTTATTTGAATGAGCACAGCCCTAGCGAGCCAATGTCGCTCTTCAATCAGCTGCGCCATGCTTCATAACAGTCAGAGGAAACATCGACGCGGGCGACAGGCCATCAGCTCAAGTTTGAAAAGGTCTGTTATGTAGAGATTTGGCGCCGGAGCTTGTTTTCAAGTATTTAAGGCCTGACAAACGTCCTTATGGTCTTCTTGTTAACCTGGCTCGTATGTTTCAAGAAAGGGTAAAAAAGGACGTAACTCTCGACGAGATCGTTGAAAGCCTCTTCAATCCAAACAACTTTAAGAAAATTATCAAATCATCAAAGACCGAAAATGGAAAGAAGGTGGCGGAGAATCTAAAGAAGAAGGTGTCGGAGAAGTTGGCAGCCACGTAAGCTTAGGAGTTGCCTCTATTGACACTTGTGTGCGAGTTGTTGCAGGTTTAGCATTGAAAGACTAAAGAGATTAATGACTCGATGAATAAAACGGGTTGACATGACGTATGACAGGAACAGTAGAGCGAAACGCGTGATCAGAGCAAATTCAACTTCCAGAATAATGATCATCACTCTAAAATTCGCCACTTGTACGTTAGTGAGGATGCTATGTGTGTGCTGCTCAATGGTACACGGTTTGCAGCTTGAATCTCTCTTCAAAGTCCATAAAAGGTCATTGTGCACATATAGAGCCGTTTTCCGCGCTGGCAAGACAAGGGGATTGCAACGAGGCCACTGTTTCATCGTCGTTGTCTAGCTTTATACATTATAGCTGCTATAGATCGGCTATAAAAGTCTTTTGTAATCTGATTTCTAAGTGTAAGTATGCCATAATGATGAATAGGTAATTAACTGTACGGACGAAGATTTAGAAGAGCCAAATAATTTATTAATTTATAAAGCCTGATCATTACGATTAGTTAGCACTACGGTTGTAGTGTCTGGAATTGTTATGGCACTTTACGACCTCAAGCGCATCGCGAGAAATGGCAAAGGCAGTGCGAGCATTATCTCCAGTGACCATCGACACTTCTAGGCCCAATTGCTAGAGTTTTATAAGCGTACGGATCGAATCCTTGCGTGAGGCATCCGCCACTCCAAACACTGCTCTGAATTCGTCATCAATGCCCATATAAAATTTTTAATTTTCTCATCCTGACTTGAGGGCGGCTCGATTCTTAAGATTGGTGCAGTGGCCTGACTTTTCGATGCAGAGGAGAAGGGCTACGGGACTCACCCACAGCCAGGCACCGCCACAAATTACCTGTTTTGCTCTCTGGCCAAAAATTTACGAAGAAGAGGACTTTTTATATCAATGCAAGCAATTGTGCTGAGCAGTATGCTCATTTGCGTTGCGCGCCGTAAGGGCCAGACATCTATGAGCGGCACTTCGTTCATAAAATATATTGCTTGAATGCGACCTTACAGCGGCTATGCGCGTGGGTCTAACACCGGATCTAATATCCTTTACTCGTGACCATCAGAATCCTGTGGCTTTACACAATGTCCTTTAAGACTTTTTTGCGTTGTCTTCACCACAAATCAGTTGGAAAAAATATTTTGGGTAGAGAACGCTTTGCAGAGGCAGAGGCCATTAAGAAGCTTTACTGTCGAGCCCCACACGCATGCACTAAGCTTTTTCTAGCACTAAGAGCTAACAGCTGTTCAACCTTTTTTTGCAACTGAGTCTCGTATTGTATTGTATTGTATTACGTTATCGCGTTGCCAAGTTATGCACGTGCTAGGCTCTATGGCTAGTCCACGGCATAGAGTGGTGTCCGCATACGTCGGGTCTCGTTCGGCGGGCAGTGCAGCCAGCACCGAGGCCGTGAGGGTCTTCCATTATTTTGTGTAGTTCTGACTTGGTAAGAGCCCAGGTGGCGCCCGGTGCTGGAGACCGTCGCGTCGAGGGTGAGACTCGTTAGAGACCTGCAGATGCCCGAGAGCACCTGCCCGAAGCGCGCGAGCATTTAGCTCCCGCGCTTGGAAGGAGGGCGTCACCCCAACCGTATCGTTCATTTTACTATAAGATTTTTTTTGGTCTGTGGGGCGTCCAGCAAATTCTACTATTTTATGGGTGCGGGTTGGCAGGTCAATCACACTTTTTGAGCGTCTTATCATCAACTGCCTTATGTTGTATCTTATGGATATCGAGCTAGGTATCTCCCGGTGTCGGGTCGAGCGACTAACTTCTTGAACTCAGGGTCGTCCCAAGGCTCATGAAGAGGGCTGTGTCGATCAACATCAGCTTCAAAAATGAATATAATTCGGACCTCCAATCTACCGATGAGAAAGCGATATTTGTCAACGCTTTTTATTATGATACACCTTATTGCGTGTTATGCGTTAAGATTTCTAAATACTGGATCTCAATACGAAGTATGCCACTGAATTGCCATGAAGCTTGCTTAAGTGCTACTCGGCTTGCTTCTAGCATAAATTTTGCGAGTCAGAATTTCATCTTGACAGTACAGTAAAAGCGCTATTCGCGCAAATTGCCAATGGGTTGAGCTCCGGAACGACAGATACGAATATCAATCGTGACGAAGACAAGTGTTCAAAGCAATTCTTTTGAGCAGCTGCACTTAGGCGACCAAACAGTGCTCGCACTCGCTACTTGTCATTAGTAAAATAGAAGATGAAATAGCCTAATTTTCTTTATGTAAATCATCTGAGAAGACCTCTTACACAGCAGTACTTGCCGCGGACCCATCAAGAAGAAATTCTCCACTTGCACTAATTGGCACATTAATCACTGATTAATACTGCGATTGCGGTGTAGTATCCCATTTTAGTAGGCTGACGACCAAGTAATAACGGTCGAAACCCAGGTTAACCCCCCCAAAAAGCTTTCGTCGTGGGTATATGTCATGCGGAATATAGTCGGTCAAAGACCGATGCATTCGGGCCGTTAATTTTTGATGCGTCTAGAGCTACAAATTTCTTATCGAGCAGAGCACTGCATAGCGTCGCTGGCTAAGCATATCAGTACGATGAAGCTGAAACAATTACGACACGACGGTTCTTTTTAGAAGCATTAGTCCTGTAAATGAAAAGTCATCAACGAAGATGCTTATTGAGCGTCCGAGGCCGTCTAGTTTTGAAAATGAGATTCTTAACTAGACTTTAATGACAATAGCGCTCGGCTATATTGAAACGTCGGTACACTTCAAAGGCGTAAAAAATCCTCGTCGCTTTGACATGACTTTTGATAGGGACTTCAGTCTGTCGATTCTGGTCTGTGTATTCGAGTGCAGCACATTAGATTTAGTAAAAACAAATAAGTCTCGACATTTGAGAAATTATGCATGGATAAAATAGCTCATAAGAAGTACCACATGATTGGGAGAAAAAGAAACCAATTCACAATTACTGTCTATAGTTTTGACGTTCCTGTCACAAGTCATTAAAGCGACGAGGCTTTATCAAGTCATAAAAAAAAAAAAGTTGCGAAGGTAGGCAACTCTTAGGCTTACGCGGTTGCCAATTTCTTCGCCAAATGCTTTCCATACTTTGTCGTTGCGGACTTGATAATAACTTTAATCTCGTTTGCATTGTAGACGCTTTGGATAACTTCATTCAGAGTCACGTCCTTCTTTGCCTTTCCCCGATCCAATTTCGCATACCGCATCCATACTTTCATCTCGGGCTGATCGAGAAGACCTTTTGGAGTATTATTCAGCCTTAAAGACGTGAAAACAACCTTTGGGCCCACCTCCTTATTTAAGCAGACGTTTCGCAATTGTGTTCGGAGTTCTGTTGCGAGCGCTTTTGTTTTTGTTGACTGTTTTGACGCAATTAGTAGCAAAGACAGCCTTGCGTCATCAAAGGTGAAATAGAGCTGTTTGAAGAGCGTCGTCGGTGTACCAGGACTGAACTTGCGGGCATAAGTGTTCCACAGATTTAACGTAGGGCCCGTCAGCAGCCTCGGCTTGTGCTTGTCAACTTGATCCGCTTTGTATTGTATTGTATTGTATTACGTTATCGCGTTGCCAAGTTATACACGTGCTAGGCTCAGTCTAGCTAGTCCACGGCATAGAGTGGTGTCCGCATACGTCGGGTCTCGTTCGGCGGGCAGTGCAGCCAGCACCGAGGCCGTGAGGGTCTTCCATTATTTTGTGTAGTTCTGACTTGGTAAGAGCCCAGGTGGCGCCCTGGTGCTGGAGACCGTCGCGTTGAGGGTGAGACTCGTTAGAGACCTGCAGATGCCCGAGAGCACCTGCCCGAAGCACGCGGGCATTTAGCCCCCGCGCTTGAAGGAGGGCGTCACCCCAACCTTTTCCGAAAATTGATCCGCTTTGTCCTTCTTTAATTGCAAACGTTCGTAAAGTCTGTCTGCTCTGATATTTTTCTGTCTCCATTGCTACATTTGCTCCATCTGCAGTGTCGTGCCAATCGCTTGCGTCGACTTGTCTGCATCTCGTGTTGCCTGTTCCAGCATGATCGCGACTTGATAATCCCCGTATTGGTCCTTCAACTTGGTCAAAGTCGATACTCTCTTCAATGGTTACTTTAAATTGTAGCTATCAATGTACTTGACCCAAGCATGAATTTGGGTTTCGACAAAATGTCCGTGTTGCCTTGATCGAGCTTGAGCTCGCTGTAATTAACTTGTGGATCCGCATTTCTCACCCACCACCAAGCTACTCTAAGCTTTAAAAGCGAGTCATTATCTTTCTTTCGCAACGCTTGCATGCTTTTGGTCAGCAAATTGGCCACATTATCCCCCCAGATGATACCATCCACCCTCTCTTCGTCTCTTGCGTTCGGCAAGTCCGAGAGGAGAGTACCGGGTCGATTCGTAGTGGATGAAAAGGTCCCTGAGTGTGCGGGGGACGCAGTCGCATTCGCAGAAGCCTCGGCTTTTGATACAAGGAAGAAGACTAGTAAGGGTGCTCGAGCAACGCTGAAGAGACGCATCGATAAACCTGCTGGCGGATTGAATAATGAAAAGGGAGGGCGAGTGGATTGTTTTTTTTAACGTTCGCGCATCAATGATTAAAAAGGGTCGGTTCGGAAGCCATAAAGAGGTAACACAAACGCTGCGGGGACTGATCTGCTCTGTAGTGCCGGTTCAGCAACCATGTTGACGTCTGCACGACGATTTGTGGCTTGGCTACAAACACAATAGGTTTCAACTCTGGCACTTAGACTTAATTCCTGCGTACCGCGTATACGGCTTAAGCATTGGCTAGTATTGATCATCTTCACTTTGATACATCAAGACCGATGAAGATAACCAGCTGCAGTGTACTAAGTAGTATCAATAGTTTTGTTTTGGCACCTACAGCGCTCCACGTGACAATTTTTCACATTTAATACGTTTAGCTGTTTGAATTTTTGTTTAACTCTGACATAATTCCATAGGTTTGAATTACTCTTTTATGACATTGCTTATATTTTCACTATTCTTCGGAAAAGGTTGGGGTGACGCCCTTCTTTCAAGCGCGGGGGCTAAATGCTCGCGCGCTATGGGCAGGTGCTCTCGGGCATCTGCAGGTCTCTAACGAGTCTCACCCTCGACGCGACGGTCTCCAGCACCAGGGGCCACCTGGGCTCTTACCAAGTCAGAGCTAAACTAAATAATGGAAGACCCTCACGACCTCGGTGCTGGCTGCAATGCCCGCCGAACGAGACCCGTCGTATGCGGACACCACTCTATGCCGTGGACTAGCTAGACTGAGCCTAGCATGTGTATAACTTGGCAACGCGATAACGTAATACATTACATTACATTATACGTGATCACTCTTAATTTCTCACCAACCTTTATGATAACAGAGATAAAGTATCGTAAGCTATCATTAAACAACTCAAGTACAATTCCAATTCTTGGCCTACCGGCTTCAAGTTTGTTTTATAAGTAAACTCTTCGTAAGCTTTTCTACCGACATGAACATAGCTATCGATTCTCAAGGGGATAGCAGATGAATTGACGATGATTAAAAAACGCACAATTTTTCTTTTGCACTCTTGACATTGCCATTATTCAAGTTTTCACGCAAAATTAAAAAAAGTCTTGCGACTTTCGTACGATCACGAAAAATGTCTTATCGATGCTGGTGTCTACTTCAAGATGTTTAATGCAACATATGTGTTGAGACCGATATTGAGCAGTCTGATGGTTATCCAACAAACTTGCTTCTTACAAATTTTCGTCCGTGCTACCACAAAATTTCATTGTAAACATTTAAGCATCTTATGTCATCATGACAATTTTAAATAATCGCATTCATAACCGGTTGACCATGAGCTTTGTATAGTGTTTGTGGATCAGGCGCTCTTAAACCCAATCAATAGCAACAACAGTGAGTGAAGCAAGACAACGATTCTGATACAGTGGCTTTGTTGCAAACCTTTTTATCTTGACAGCGCGGATGAATGACCGGCTATATCTGTACCTTATGACGTTCTGATGATCTGAGAAAGTATAAAAATTGTTAGACTAACCACAAACCGTGTGCTATTGCGCACTACATGCATGGCTACTACCTAACATGCAAGTGGTGCATTTCGAATTGATCGATTTTCGACTTTGGCGATGGGTCTGGCCGTTCTTTGTGTATTAAAATTTGATCTTTGGCACGATTGGTAAGAGCTGATGGAATAAAATGTAGTAAGCTTTTCAAATAACGTCAGTACATTCACCTTGAAGGCCTGCGGATGCGTTCGATAGCTCTAAGAACATAACAAATTACTTCCGGACCAAGACACACCGAGTGTCGACCATGGTCAAAGGGACGTCACTCTTGCATGTGAGAAGCTGACTATATGCAACAAGTAGGTCGCGCGCACTGTACATTGTACATCCTACATTTTTGTTTCCCATGACGACTTTTTTAAACGCGCCGGTGCCAGGATAAAATTCATCCTTAGCTTACTATAAGCGCCCAAGATGTGCCACATGCTTTAAGGCTTTTTTGCCGCAAACTATCTACGTGGTATAAGAAAAAGTGCTCGTTCGAATTATCTTCTTCTCGTAATTTGCACGGATGCTTACGTTGATGCGTACGCACTTACTATTGAACAACTTTTCGCGCTGTACCGATTAGTGAACGCTTCTTGCTTTATTGTCGTCTTTAGCCATTCTACTTGCGATGACCCAACTGTTCTCTGCCGTGCTACACCGTATTTGTTTTTTAGAACAATTCATGTCATAGTGCTACTATCAGTAACACTGATGAAGGGGCTCATAAGACAGTACTTTATCAGATATGATACGAATCAGATGAGTTCCTTTTAAGTAAGTTCCTTCTTTGTGTCTTTAAGCAAATGAAAGTAAGAAGCTGGCATCAATAAAAGTGAGAAGATGGTATCTTGTATGGGTCGAAAAATGACCACTTTGGCGATGCCATGGATCGTATAAGCTCTTACAGCTTCGCCATAAATATCTTGTCCATCTCCAGTAGATGATTGATCTGTGCAATAGAAATGAGGCTTATTGTGCCTTTAAGCCTTGCCGATCTCTTTGTTTGATAGATCAAAGCACCATTGACTTCAACGTCGTCTTTAGACCCTTCTGTCTCGTACAAGACATCTGCGCTGCTTAATATGCTTTGTGCGTTGCTGTCTTCTTTCTTATATGATCGATGCTACCATGAAAAATTCATCGTGTCGACCATATTGTACCGACATGCTGGCGTTTAGCGTACAGCAACGATACGCCCAGTCAAGAATGCTTTTTAACTGTAGATGCTTCATAAAAATCAGTGCACTAAATGTCACGATCTTTAATCGACTTCATCTCGCGTGACATACAGTAGATATTGATCACGGCAGGCACTTCTTGATAGCTTCGTGCACAAGGTAAGAGCTTCGCTTTCGATAAAGTCAGCCATACCCCGCACAGTCGACGCCTAATGCAAGGTAGCTCAAAGTATAATGTGCAAATTTGTGTGCACCAGTAAGACTTTCTTAGTGTATTGGCTAAAAGTGTTTTAAGTCACTTAGGGTATGCAGCAAGTGCAAGCTTTTTAGATCATTTATCACTTCTTTACATGTCCATCCATGTGCAGCAATAGACGCTATCTCATACTGTCTAAGCTTAGAGTAGCCTACGTCACCTATGGCATGGGGCGAGTTCTTTGTAAAATAGCAGCTTTGTGCCATTCTCACGCTTAGCTCAAAAGCATCGCTTGAATCCCTTGTCCTCGTCGCCATTGTTGATCATCTCTGTATTTTAAATACTAGCTACATTGACCATTTCAGCCAAAAGTATTTCTGCCTTCCAGTCAAGGTGTCGCCATGTATACGCTTATGCGCAAAGCGGACGGCACACAACCCAACTTTTCGGCGCCATACCTCGTATATAGGTCAAAGATCAGCCTAATAGCTTTCAGCGCTATCAGCTTAAAGAGGCTTAGAGCTACATAGTTTGGTCTTCTATGTCAGAGATCATTGTATTTGTCTTTAAGCAAACAGTAATATCATTATTCCAACAGATTTATCGAGCACCAACACATAAATAATATATTTCGACGGTGTGTGTGTTACAGTAATTTGATCAATACCCATGTTTAAGTTCTCGGACAGTCTCAAGCTCAAAAATAGCATCCTCTCCCTCGTGCTCGATCACCCACGAGGCCGGACCAATACGAAGTTAAAATGACCCGCAACATGCCGGTATGCTGTTCTCATCTTTACGAAGGCTTTGCCATGTCAGTGCGAGACTTAAGCTGGCAACGGAAGCTTGCTTTTATTCGTGAAAATTTGTTTGCGCAAAAAGGGCTACAATATTTTTGTCGATTTGGCGTATTGGTTGTATTGGTTGTCAATGTCAAAGCGACTCTAAGCTGTCTGCCCTGTTTTGGGTCGCACGATACTCAACTTGCTTAGCAGGAACTTAGACCGAAAAACAGTACTAAAGTTTATTAGCAAGTCTACTTGTCTGGCTTAGTAGGTTGATTTGAATAAATCGGTACTATTAATTTTCAGTGCTGATGGAAATTTTCTTTGAAATAACAGATGTTCTAATCGAATTGGTCCAGCCTCCCAGCCATGGAGTCGTTGTGTACGGCGAAAATCGGGTCGACGAGTCGATGCTAATGTATAGATAGATACGTTAAGAAAAGTTGTAGGTGATCGAATGCTTGGAGCGGCAGTGAATTTGGCTGGGTCGTTTCACATGAAAAGTACCGGTGGGGACAACGATACGGCGCTGAGTGCGATAGTCTATCTCGTAAAAGACGGGCAGACATCAAAAGCGCCAATCTAAGTCTATGCAAATTGTGTTGTCTTCATTTTTGTCCTAGTAGAGCTAGAGCTCTCCATTTTTGGCGGTTACGGTATGGTGCGTTTTTATATGTTCCAAAAAATTGGATTCCTTTAGGCGGAAGTACGTTTGTGTTTGTGTTTAACGTTGGAATTGCAGCATTTGTTGTGGCTTGCCCGTGTGCGCTGGTGCTGGCCACGCCTACTGCTTAATTGAGCATGGTGTACTAATTGAAGGTAAAGAGCCACTTTAGGCTGCGCACGATGTCAACGCAATTTTGTTTAAAAAGCCAGATGTTACTACTGTATGGTGACGGATTCAGTGATTTTCACTAACAAACTTATCACAGAAGAGCTTAGTATTCTAGCCGGATCGGCAAATTTGACAGTGGGCACCCACTAATAAAAGCGACCATCGGTTGCGGAAAGCATTTTTTGCTTGCAAGACCTCTGAGCGCTCTCTGTATAATTTATCAGCGCGCTTTTAAGAAACTTTACTTTTTTTATGCATAGATACATTCACTTGGTCCCAGTGTACCGCGTCAACCCGGTCAGTCAGATTTTCGCGGAGTTTCTGGACGAGGCATTGCATGCGTGATGGGGAGCATAACATCGCAATTGACAATAGACAGTGGATGGTTTATATCGGCACGAAGCGTTTGACAAGCATTGTACTCCAGTAGGCCAGAGTGACGTTTCAAAAGGCTTTGACCATGATGTTATCATTGGCTTCGGAGCGGTAGACAAGATCGTTCGCTACAGTCGTATGTCGCATTTGTCGTCAATGACGCTAATCACTTCCTTCCTGTTAGAATTGACGCCTCTGAAACCGAATCCCTTTTGGTGTTTTTGTATGGAACGTATCGCATGGCAAGCAAGTCTGACGTCAAGTCTTATTTTTTGACGGTGATAAGGTTGATTGACAAAAACTTTGTTAGCTAGAGGCTTCTTTACAACCCAGCGGACTAAAGTCAGGCGAGTGCTCGGCAAAGCTCACCCGACACTTCTCGTCATACCTTTCGCCCAATGATGGAGGCACTTGTGGACAACCGAGTGAAAAATATGATAGGCGTGCATTTTCTTCTGAGGTAGAAAAGAGAATCCCCCATAGCCTTCTTTGTTCAGGTAAAACACTGGTAAACAAACTTCGGAAAAGCGCAGTTGCTCAAAGCCAGCCGCCTGCCAAACAGCAGTTGGGCTCTGATGAGTCGCTACGTGGGCGTACTCGAAAATCAGATACTTTTCTGATAGAAATCGCTATTTGTGCTCATTGTGGAGTGTGAGGGGAAATACAAGGAACAACAGCTGGATGATTATGGGCAGCAATTTGATCAATCTCCCAGATTGGATTTCGTAAGGTAAGATAGATATCAAAGAATAAACCAAACCTATCGTGTTTTTCATTCCACTAAATATAAGCAAAATCGATGGGCTGCCACTTTGAGTCGGGCTAAGCACTGATTATGCGACTGATATTGCTAAGTATGCTGTCAATAAAGCTTGATCTCCTCGACGGTCGCTATCGGTCTGACAGAAAAGTACTGATCATCATCGGGCGATGCTTGGACTGTGTTTGTACTATATAGCTTTGAAAATAAAGATTGTGGTACGCTCAATTTGTTGTCTTAAGTACACCGGCTCGTAGCGAGGCCAAAGAATCTCCGAATCCATAAATAGACGACGGCATGCTTCCTGTACCAACACTACAAACTAGAATAAAGCTTGTCACGCAGCGTTTACCACCTGGTCAGATAAATGGCACCACTGCCTGCGATTTACAGTCCATAACTCGACCGGCAACTTTAGAATTCGCCTTCGCAGTTCTTCTATATAACTAGACCTCTTTATCGGAATAGCCGACACTTGTGCAAATGGAACTGCATCGGCCGCAGCGCTAAAATCTTTTTAATAACTAAAAAAACTATATAGTACCTCATCTCGCACTCGTCGCATGCAGGAGACAAAGAGAAAGCTGATGGCCTCAAAGCTTCTGGCTGAAAAACATTTGCCAGCTTTTTTTCAAAGTATAAGCAGGTGTCGTGGAAAAACAGTGTCAAAGGTTTCTGTTCTCAGAGAGCATGGTGTGCCATTACTGCATTGTTACACCAACATGTCAGTTCGCCGATGCCGAACCAGTTACGACACAACAAGTCTCATCGGAAGCATCAATCCCTTTCAAAAACACCAGCACAAGATGCTTAACGAAAAGCTCAGAGCATCCCATATTAAACAGAAGTGTCTTTAATAGGCGGTAAAGTTAATAGCGTTATTTTGAAGATGACACCGGTACGATTTAGAGCACCGATGACCGTAATTAGTGCAGTCCACCCTATTTCTCAACCTCCCATTTTTAGTCGCTTACAGGTATTAGTGTGGACCACACTATTAATGAACTCGCACTAATTAGCTTGGAGAAATAGTATAGACCGCACTAATTCTGAATACGGAGAATTAGTGCGGATTCATAGTGATCGAAACAGCGCATTATGTATCAAATGTATTAATTACACGATTTAAAGCCCAGGGGCTGGATTGGGAATGCCATCGTAGTGGATGCGATATTTGCCAATAATTTGTTGCAGATCCGGCGTCAATTGCGATTCGTGCCATCGACCACCGACACCAAGTACCATACCACAACGTATCATGGTCTTACGAGCGTATGTCAAGCCGCAACTGTCGCGCATTCCGTTCCCCGCGTGTACGGTTTTGGCGGCGAGTTCCAAGAAGAAGCGTTTGCCCGGCTTCTTCAGCTTTCCAGACCACAACCCGTTCATAAGCACGGTGTCTAAATAGTCGCCATTTTTGATCATGCGCATCTACTCGGCCTCTCACAGTCGGGTCCATTCGTCCTTGATTTTTGCGATGGCGAATGAGTCAGCAAGTTGAACAAGATCGGTCGCGCAGGGTGGAATACAGCGCAGTTCAGTGTTGGTCTTCAAGAGAACATCGCGTAGTTCTGGACTGGCGCTGTGGCCGCCACAGTTGTCCACATACATGACAGTCCTTCGGTCAGCACCATCTCCCTCAAATGCGCGTGGCTCGCCAAACCATTGAGAGAATACCGATAATTATGTGTGATGAAAGTTATAGAGAGTACTATGGTGCATGATGTATGAGACATCAACAATTTTATCATTCCAGCTTCTAGGCCCAGAGCGGTAGGAAACGCCATGGACATCGTCTGGAAGACCATTTATAGGGTATGATTGGTTTAGATTCTGAAAGATCATCATGGGTACACCAATTCGCGCACGAGAGCCGCCCGTGATGCAGACCATCATAATCATCTCGATACCATTCGACACAACATCGGCGTATTTGACCTCAATATCACCGCGAAAACTACGTGTAAGGCCGTTGTCGCAGTTGATCATGAAATGAGTTTCGTCCATATTGCAAAGCAGGTCCTCGTTCAGGTCGCCTGATTCGAAACCCCGGCGTAACTCGCCCTATGGTACGCAACCGTTTTCGCGAAATGGTCCTGCTTCGCGGCGCCGACCAGTAGCTTCCCGATCTGTGGACGATGGACTATGCCATGCACCTCCTATCACAGCAAACAATTTTAATCAGTTAACGTTATGTAGGTACAAGTGTAATAATAGAACATACCATAAACTGCTGAACCCATTGTGTCTTGATTTTGTCGACAAAAGGTTTGTTTTCAACTGGAGCAATGAAGTTGAAATCATATACTGGCGCATCGTTCATGACAGTGCGAGCAAGCCGACCGATTAGGACTGGAGAGAACATGACTCCAGCGGCCTTAAGCCGCATGAATTCGAACAACAATTCGACATATAGAAAAGAAACCCATTCAGATCGGCGTCGTTCTTTGCCAGCAACAGCCTTGAGGTTGACCCTCTTTCGCACTGATGGCACGACTGCTGATATTCTTTTTCTTGTCAAATTTATTAACCCCTTTCCAACAATTTTTAAGCACAACCTAATGCACAAATAGTAGAACTCCTAGTCCAGACTCGTCATCAATAACTAAATACCGATCACTCCGAATACTAACGCTCGAACATTAGTGAGATGGCCGTGCCTGTACTGCGCACTAAAATAGGGTTTGCAGCTTGTGTCTCTATCAAGACTGTCTAAGATTATAAAGAAGTCATTGAGATTGTACGTGTCTCTCAAAGTGCATAATATTTTTGGCATTTCATTTTATGTGTAATCTGTACATAGTATCAGTGGGCATTCTAACAAAATTAAGAAGTCATGTGAATAAAGATGAAAAGGTTGGCCTTAAGCATCTTCGTTAAATTTCTTCCCCGGTCAAAGATTATTCATATCATCCGTAAGAATCGGTAATTCATTTTATAAGACAATTGAATAGTGACGCCGTAGTTTCTCCACTATTGTATAGGGTCTTAGTTTTCAATTCCGAAGATATTTTTTTTGCAGTCAATGTTGAGGATGTTGCGCTGTTGTTGTCAACGTTCTTGCTTTCGCACTCGTAATAGCAATCTTCATAATTGCAAAAGCAGACGGTTCTGCGAATGCAACTGCGTCCGTCGCAGAGTAACTTCGCCAGCGTTGCTGACTCTGTTGACGTTTTACCCCACTTAGTAGCAAGGACAGACTCGCGTCATTGAAGGTCTGATACGGCTGAATAAATAACGTGACTTGCGTACCAGGATTAAACTTGCCGACATAGATGATTCAGATAAGTAACGCAGGCCCGTAAGACACCTCGGCTTGTGCTCGTTGACTTGGTACCCTTTGTTCTCGTCCGACTGCAGCATCGTGTAGAGCTTGTCTGCGTTGAGCGTATTGTATCTTTGAAGCAACATCAGTTCCATCTGCAGTAGCTTCTCTTTGCCTGTTTCAGCATCATCGAGACTTGTTTTAATCTTAGTCACTGTATTGCGTGCAACTTCGCCAAAATTGAAAACTTTTTCGCGGGATGCTTTGAATTGGCGTATTTGACCTATACACAAATTTTGGAATTTAACAAAATGTCCTCGTTGGCCTTATCACGGAAACGACATGTGGATCAACATTTTTGACCCTGCAGTGTCAAAAGTATCTCCCTGAGCCGAAAGCTTCAAGACCGTAAATTCTCTCTTCATTTCCTATATCAGGAAAATCCACAATGAGGGGTGGATCTTCAACTAGTTGGATAGAAGGGTGGAGCCAAAGCTTGTTTAAACACATTTATGGCTTGACAAAACACGTAAAAACTCCTTATGACAGGTTATTATTGTCAAAAATATGGTACTTATCTACATCATATTGACTTAATTCTTATGACTGATTTCTTTCTCTGAATTCTTCGTATATCAATATATTTTGTAGCAATCAACAACGTTGGTATAGTGATTAGACTCGAAACTCGTCACCATGAGACCTTCGCTGCTGTCGCTTGAATTTGTCTTCCACTACACAATGGACGCAGAAAACAATACACCACTAGGATCTCATTTTCACCTACCGACGTCTTGTGAGACTGTAATCTATGTGACAAGCGGTTGACTCTTCGAAAACTGCGCTTGTCCGAAGTTTGTTTGCCAGAGATCTGCTCAGGCAAATAAGGAAGGAGTGTCACGTACGCTTCGATGCACACTCTCCTTGCAATTAAATGCGCAAGGGCCGCGAAGAAGAATTAGGTTTAACAATTATATTGTCAATCAATCTCGTCCTACCTAAGTAAGCCTGTTGTGGTCCAATCATGCAAATTGCCGTATACAAAAGGACAGAGAGCCCTCACATGAGGCACCACTGTATGGAGAATTTTGGACTCATACCAGTATGACATATGATGTGCCCTGTGTGAGCAAAGGTAAATGCGCTCGAATCTTGCTGAAACTCGCTGTGATTATATACGTGTCGAAAATTTACAAGCAAAAAATCTTTTTTGTGGGGGGGGTATTATTTGCATAAGACAGTTTTGTCCTAATTTGTTATTCCATCATAGAAGGTTGGAAGTGTCAAACAGGCGTCACTAAATCGGCACGAACGTTTATGGTACTATCTCAGATAAACCATATGGCTTCCGTACTGATCTTTCTTCATTAATGTGCAAATGAAGCAATCCACTAGCTCTGGTCCCGAATTATGTCTCATAACTCAAGTAGCAAGGTTTCGACACATGCGTCTTGGCAGCGTTGCTTTCGCACTCGTAACTCTCCTCTTCCTCCTCTTCCTCCTCGCAAAAGCCGACGCTTCTGCAAATGCAACAGCGTCGATTACAGCCCTCGGGACTTTGCCATCCACTAAAGATCGACGTGGTACCTTAATTTCGGAACAGCCGGCGGTACGAGACGAAGAGAGAATTAATGGTAATCAAGCCGGTGGCTGGGGGGACAAAGTTGCCAGTTTTCTAGCCAAGAGCAAGCTGGCGTTGCGGGAGAAATTCGATTTCTCGCTACTCAAGCTCAAAGCACTTTGGTGGAGGGTAAAAAGCGTAAGTCCAGACGTCGTTTACGTCAAGCTCAAGCTCGAGGAGAGCGACGTGGACATTTTGGAGCGTCCCACCTTTCATCTTTGGGCCAAGTACGTAAAAGAGTACAATGCAAAACATCCCGGAAACCAAGTGTCCGTCATGCTTAAGTTGCGAGAGCAATTTAAGGACAGTAGATTGGCCTTGATGCTGGAATCGGCCAAGAAAGAGACCGACAAGACCACGAAAGCTCTTGGCACGACACTGCAGATGGAATTAATGGCGTTTTGGAAAGACGACCTGAGAGCGAGTACAGGCGAAGTGTTTAAAATTTTGCAGGTCGACCGGAAAAACCCGACCTTGCTTACGGGCATTGCGCATGATGTATGGAGCATGTATTTCAACCAGATTTACGGAATTCATTCCATGACGCTCTTTGAGCAACTTTACGAATGCCTCGATGAACCGAGTTTGTCGATGATTATTGTTGCGGCTAAACGGTCCAAGAAGACAAGAAGGCTGGCGACAGATCTTCAACGCCAATTACGCGACGTCTGGTTGGAAAAGTCAGAGGAGCCGGAGCTTGTGTTTCAACATTTATTGCTTGACGAAGACCCTAATCGTCTTCTCGATCAGCCCGAAATGAAGGTATGGATGAGGTATGTGAAAAAGTATGAAGCAAAGACAAAAAAGCGTGTGGATCTCAAAGGGGTGCTTCAGCGCTACTACAAGCGAAAGCACATTAGAATTATTATCAATTCTGCCACGACGAATTACGGAAAGCATTTGGCGAAAAGAATAGAGACCCCACCAGCTTCAAATTAGCAATTGCAAGTAAGTCGTTGCAGTTACAGCGTTGTAAGACTGATAGGATTAATGGCGTGATGAATGAAGCAGATTATGGCAAGTACGTATGTAAGTTAAGTCATTTAGGCAATGTCCTAAATCTGGTGACCTTTACATTAGAGTCAGTTGACTTTTGCTCTAAAAATCATATGATTAATACTGTATCGTCTGCAGCACACCATCTTAACATCATTTATGTCCCAACTTCGTCGATAAGGTAATTGTCCGACTATTAAAGAGCCGCGGGTCTAGGATCTTGTCTCAAAGCTCGATCAAAGATTTACATAAGGTAATTTGGCGGCCTAGAGTTGAAGTCAGATATTTTTTACTAATCATGAGGTATTTATATTCTCTTGCAGCACACAACATCAAGTTAATGTATATACCAATATGGTTGTTAAAATGTCAATTCGTCCTTTTTTTAAAGTCTACTTCTTCGCCTTGTTTCAGTATCATTTGAAACATTTAGCGCCCTTTAGCTCTACTTCACGATCCAGTCCCACAATTTCTTTAATGTAGTAATTAGAGTGCCGCGAAAGGTTGATTTTAAAGCTCAGCCATAATTTCACCACGAGACTTCAGCTGTGGTTGCCTTCCACAACGCAATCGGAGCGGAAAAGAAGTCATCATAAAAATATCTTATTTCCCAGTACGCTCACGTACTGACGCCTGGCGAGATCGAAAGCTGCGCTTCCCATAATTCGTTCGCCAGACATCCGCTCAGGCGAGAAAGGCTCTTGAAGAGTCTTTAGCTTCACTGTGGAGGTGCACCTATCATTTTTTCACGTTCAGTGGTCCACAAGCGCCACCACCTTTGAAACGTGACCATAACGAGGAGTGCCACAAGCGCTCGGACAAGCACTTTCCTCGTTTTCATCTGGTAAAGCTGCAAAAAAGCCTTGTGCTACCAATAACATTGTCAATCAACCCAAAAGTTTAAAAAACGTTTTGTCATGCAGAATGCTGTAAGCTAGAAGACATAGAAAGCTATACTTTCGATGACATAGACTCGACCGGGGATGCCCTTAATATGTCGGATCCCTTAAAAATAGTCAAGCGATATGAAAGATGGGGTAAGACGACTACAAACTTGGTATAATCTTAGGATGGCTCCTTTGGCACCAACAGCTAAAGCTACGTGACTTACCCGCAGCCAGATGATGACGCAAGCCACCGTCCCGTGGGAGGTCTATTTACTCACTTGACAACAGATCTTATGATGAAGAGAAGGACACCTTGAAAGGATACTACTCAGTAGATGTAGGCCAACGATGCTGACAATTTGCTCATCTGCTTCGTGCCTCGAGCTTGAACGACACTTCGTTCAAGAAGTTCTATTGTTTTACCACAGCCTTACGGTTGGTATGCGCGTAGTTCTGACGCCACTTATACTTCTTTTCAGATCTTAACTGAGACCCATAAAAAGCCTTAACCTGCACCCGAATTGGGGTACTTACCAGCTATAGCACCACCGTTCATTTCGAATATCTATGGTAAGATTGGGCGAGGGTGGTTTGGTAAAGAAGCGAGTGCAGAGTCAGGGGCCAAAAAGGAATTTGTCAAAGCTATAGTTTTGATGATACCCGTAATTTTTTTTGTAAAAAATCTGAATCGAGTCCGTTAAGATATTTAAATCCCAGACACTATTGGCCATCAGGCTGTCTGACATACCGCAAAACAAATGACAACACCCCTGAGATGTGGCGCGGACCAAGCTTTGCAGAGCTGAATGATAAAGTTACAAGTCGGTCGAGTCTAGCTTCAAACAACTTCGGGCTAAATAGCGCACATCAAGCGTACAAGTTTGATTATTCAGCACTTGCTGCGTACTATAATTGACTTGGAAGAATTTAAGACAAGACATGTAGGGTAGCCTTGGCTAGATATACTTACGTTCAAATTTAGGCATGCACGTGGACTCACTGAGAAACACTTGTCGCGGACAGCATTTGCTGCTTGTCATGTGGTAGAGATTCGGTCAAAAGTGAGTCAAAAGCCGAACATATTTTGCTGAGAGAAGCACCGTGTAACATTGCTGAATCGATGAACGTCAGCATGTCGGTACAATAATGCCGAATGAATTTTGGCAAAATCAGCACTCCCAAAGCCACAAGTCCCTTAGGTATATTCTACAGGAGGGCAGCAGCGCAATATGCTTATTGAGTAGAGCAGGGTGTCTCGTAGTAAACAGAGGGGTATAAAGTATTCACGATAGACATAGCGCTTAGTTATTTTGCAGCTCGAAGGCATAACAACCTCGTGCTTATTCCACAAGTAGATTCT
Source organism: Plasmopara viticola (assembly GCA_001695595.3). Classification (NCBI taxonomy): domain Eukaryota; phylum Oomycota; class Peronosporomycetes; order Peronosporales; family Peronosporaceae; genus Plasmopara; species Plasmopara viticola. The sequence goes on from MBPM02000032.1 coordinate 485,761, forward strand.
TTACGTGAGTCGAACGGGACACCCATAACGGAACATACATCGCCAAAGTGGTCGTCATTCGACCCTCAGAAAAGATCCTGTATTGACTTCTTTTAAAGCTAGATCGGATGACAAGAAGAAATCATCAAGTACTCAAAGTTAATCCTTGATTCAAGAGGATCCATCTGTCTCGTATTCTGACCAGTAATAGTTGTTTTTGTGAGCACTCACATCAGCGTAACCACCTCAAAATAGTGATCATCACGGAATTGTGTTGGAGGTTGAGAATAAATACTTTGAAGCACGGCAGTGACATTTGCCCAAGAAGAAGTGAGACTTCATCAACGTAAACTTATGTTCTAATAACGAAGAAAAATAAATTTGAGTGAACAAGTCTTCTCATTTCACGCCAATATTCGGTGGCAGAAAGCCTTATGGCACTTGTTGCTCTTATTAATTAAGTTTGGTTTTTATCCCGATACGGTCGCGAATTTTGAGAAAGTCTCGATACAAATCAACCGGATAAGGTGTATAATGTACACAGCACTTTACCTAATCCATGTATATGATCAGGTCATTTAAGGAGTGAGTGACGTACCATTAAACGCGATCAGCATTCCTTGCGTCTTTCTTCAATGTTGTTAATATAGAGCCACGAAGATTTGGTCTCGAAGCTCGATCAGATTATCTGCATGAGCTAATTTGGTGGCCTGTATATATTAAAGTCAACTTTCACTGATCATGTGGTATTTGTACCACTACAAACAAAAAAAAAGACTTTGTAGGAAGCTCCTATAATAAAACCCCTTCTGCCCAGAGTTAAAACTCCTCTCTATATAAGCACAGCTTCATATCTCCAGCCACCACTCCTTCTATAAAGCGCCGGTAGACATTCTTTCCTACACCAATTTCTCTGACATTTATTCACATTCTTTCTAGTTTTGGACAATGATCTAATCTGGATTACGCGCCATGTATTGTCTTGCATAAAGCTCTATTGAGATTAAGTCTACTTTCTTTGCATATAAAGAGTGCTTGGTTGGATAAAGTATGGTTGGCATAACTCACTTCTAGTCACGCCAACAAAGATGCATTCTCACGCGACCCACCTCATGAAAGGCCAACTCTCTTAAGTTTTGCCGTAAAAGCTATACAGCTCTTGGGATGCTTGATAGATGTGCTTGTTGCGTCCATCTTCTCGAAGGCAAAAACGGCAATATCTTTTCGCTCGTGGGGTTTGTAATGCCGCAATATGCTTGAATAGGGATGGCTCTTCACGCCTGGAACACTGTGTAACGTGAACACAGGGCAACCACGAGCTTGTGCCGTACTCGGTTCCTGTACTGCTGAGCTGACTGTATAACTAAATGGTCCTAGGTCAAATATTGTTGACTTCTTTGGTAAAGTGGCGTTTCCTTATATCGCTGAGTTTCCACTTCCTCTCGAAACACAGGAATTGGTAGCTGTAAAAGGACTATCGTGTGCGATTGCTGTAAATAGCAACGGTGACTTTTATTCGCATCTACTAGCGGAATACAGTCGCCTAGTCTGCGGCAGAGCTTGTGCTCGCATGGGAGTATGGCGTGAAAAGCGTGCGAGCATGCTGTTTGAAGGCCTACTCGTCGTCCAAGCTGAAATTTTCATGCATACTATGGTAGAAAATGTGAGCTAATGCACAGGGGGGCGACCCACGATAAAATGCACCCTTACCTAAAAGTAACGCAAACGATGACACTTATCGGACGACGTCAGACCAAAATGCTGCTTGCAAACAAAGTGGCACGCTCAGCCTTTCTTTGGCAAGATTTTGCCGTCGACTCGTTGTGATTAGCAGCAACTTTGATTACACAACTTTCAGGTCAGATGTTGCGGCTGCCATCAAGTGCTCAAACAGCACGGCTTCTTTCTACCCTCAAGAGGACCGCATGCCCGTAGTGGGCAACGTCGCTGGTCCATGCAAAGACCAATTGCTCTTTGTGCGTAGCTTTTTTAAAGATAGGCACGTACTGATGAAAGCCGCAATAATGTTTTTGGCCCTGGTCAGGCGAGCTGCTCGATCGTCTTTATTTATTGAGTTACACTAGCTCAACCATAGTTTCCAAAATGTTTCGTAGTCTTTACTCGTAAAAGTGCTCGTTGCATTCTGCTTTGGTTTTTTTTTGACATGCCAAAGACAGATATAATTGATGAGTCCAGCAATGTCGTTTAAAGTACCAAAATTTGAGCAAGTTCCCGCCCAACCAATTTTGTAAACATTTGCCCATTTAACATCGAGCAAAAACTATAAAAAGAAGAAATGGTCTAAAACCCAGCTATAATCCAATCCTTTCTCTGCTGACAAGCTAATTCAAATAGAAAAAACACATCATTAGCTTTCCTTTACAGCCAGTAAAGAGACTCTATTTGGCGTACCTTTTGTTTTTCTGAGTTCAATATATGATGAGAATTGTGTTTGTACAGAAAATTCTGCCACGAAAAATGCCGTATTTGGCGATATGAACAAACATTGGAGCCTATGCTCTGTACTTTATAGTATTCCTTATTTGCTTCTCATTGTTTCAGCAACGATTTACTTGGATTTCGGCCTTTCAATCTTTCCTGGTTTAGTCTAAACGACATGTTTTATCAAAAAAGTGCCGAGTGAATCGTTGTGCAACCTTTGTCTTTCGTTGTTAGAATCTTTTTTGAGTACGAGACAAGGAGGATCCTATTGATGTGGTGCGGCAAGGATATTAGGAGGGTGTGTGCCAGCTTTGATCATCGTACCAATGATTGCGTTTTTTTCGAATCCAGCGCCCGGTTTGCCGCATAGACTGTCGTGTCCATGCCAACTTTAGATTACGTAGCTACCAGATTGCTGCAAGACGCGCTTCACAACAGCTAGCCATCAACAGCTTGTTGTGAAAGTAATTGTGCATCGTATGCAGTACCCTTTTTTATTGTAACAACCACTGTAAAGCATCCGATCCAGACCTTTCCCGATTCATCTTTTTGGCTTTTCTGGCCCTACTTATTCTCACAGCAAAGCCGTTCAATTTGGCAAAAGCCTGAAAAAAGCGTCTCACTTCTTGAAAAAATCGCTTTGATGGTGTTTACTTGGTAAAGCAATGACAAAATAGTCTGAGGTATTGGTGATAGTAGGAATGTCCACCAGAAGAAGCGGTTGCTGGATATAGAATTTAATTCTATTGGTCAGCATTGAGAGGCGGGGGGGTAGCTTCAGGCAGAGGGGGGTGTAACTATAGGCGCTTTTTTTAAATATCGCCATTTTCTTTATTATATCATCATCGTCTTTTGAAAGTCTACGAGTTCGCCTTTATTTTAGTAGGTTTTGCAACATTTGGCCAACTTTGTCTAGTTATTGGCTCTACTAAGACCGAATTTGACGAGTACTTGAATATAGATAAAAAACCTACGCTCAGTCGAATAAACACCACAACAGTCAGCTGCTGTCGTTTGTATTCCGCTTGTACTACGCAATGGGTGCAATAAATGACTTGTCGTAACAAAAGACCTTATTTTCCAAAACGTCCACGTACCGAAGTCTTGTGAGATCAAAAATCTGTATGAGAGTGTTGTCTTTTCGAAAGCTGCGTTTCCAAACCTATTCGCCAAACACAAGAAAGGCTCAAAAAGAGCCTTGAGCTCCACCATGGAGGTACGCCTATCATCACTCCTCGTTTAGTGGTCCACATGCGTCTCCACTTTAGGCAATGACTATGGCGAGGAGTGCCACGTGTGCTCGGGTGCAAAATGTCAAGTGTTTACTCGCTATGGCTGCAAAGAAGTTTTGGGCTTACAGTGACATTTTCGGTTAACCCCGTTATTAAAGGGCAAGGCCAAAGACTCCAAAGTCGGTATTTTCTTGGATAATTTCTGTTCCCGAGGTAACTAGCACAGAGCTATGTGACTCACATAGATGCAAATCGCCGTTCCGTGCGAGTCCACTTACCCTCTTGTCGAAAAATTTGTGCCCTGGGAAAGGATACCACCCAGTCGAGGCAGGTCATTGTGCTAAGCAGTATACTATCTGGTTTGAAAGATGCAAGGACCAACTATCCATGAATACCTCTTTTCTCAAGGGGTTTATTGGTTCAGCGTAGCCTTACGGCGGATCCGAGCGCATATTTTACGCAGTACAAAAAAGCTTTCACTCAATATCGTAGAAAACGTCCGGAAATAGTCTCGTGAGTTTTTCCAAGCGCTGGATTGGTACGCATCAATCCAAAATCTATTTTGCGACTTAGTGAAGTCCCTTTCAGGCAGGATCGCGATACAACAATTTACAGAGCCAGGCCATAGAGCAGCCTATTACTACGAGTTCAGCGTTAGTATTAAATACTATGTACATCTCAGGACTCCTGGTCAACAAAGACAAATTTGTCAATGCTTTGTTTTGATGATACTCAATCCTTTATGGACTTTTCTGCGTTGAGCGCATCAAGATGTATGCAACCAAAAAACTGTTGGTGAACCGGCTACTTTTTATTGAAGTAAAGACATTACAGCATATATAAGCTGTGAGCCAAAGTTTAGAAAAAAGTCATAAGTCAATAAGGTCTGGTTTGAAAAGCTTCAATCTCAATGTCTCAGATCGTGCGCACAAGCCTGACTTTAAACCTGTAAGGCGTTCTTTGAGAATTTCAAAAAAAGGATAGACAATAGATGTCGACTCACGAGCGTCAATTAAATGCTTAAAACGTTGCCGTCGAACTCGTCATATGCTGAGGCTCTTTGAGACATCAAATGAAAGTATTACCATTTACTTTAAGACAAAAACATAGTCGTAAAGCTTCTCAAATTTGATGGCGTCAAGCCTTGAGCATAGGTACGTAAAATGACTCTGCCATGATCTCGAATCGGGTGCCATTGGCATCGATTCTCCCGCAGGCTTAACGAGCCATTGATCCATCTTGGTTAGATAGCAGAAATGCTAATGGCTCGGATGGTCAATGTGCTGAGTTTTGAAATGAAAGAGCTGAACACCATTGGTGACGAGAAGAAAAAGAAACGAAGTGCTATTTTCGGGTAGCGCGAGAAATCTACGTAAGATCAGAAGCGGTGTTTTTTTAAGATGGCACTCGCCATCTCATGTAAGTGGCATATGCGGCTTTAAGCTGAGAAAATAGTGCATAAACCTTACGACTGCACGTTGAGTGGCATGCGGATACCTGGAGATTGTTTTGACAAACCAGGACTTTCTGCTTACCATAAGTAACTTGAAAGACTTTTGCTAAGGCATCAAGGGAAAGCCTTGTGGATGCACGTGAATCTGAACATTTCACACTGAGCAACCCCGGATACGCTGTAAATTGTGCGAATTATTTTTACCTAATGTTTGACGGGCAAAAATTTAAGCGTGCATGTGGACTAACTGAGGAACGCTTGTCGTAGACAGCATTTGCTGTCAGTCATTCGGTATGTAGTCGGTCAAATGCTGAGTCGTCCAGAGTGCTGCCTTTTCGATGCGCCTACAGATGAACACATTTTTCGAAGCGGATCAGTGTGTAGTCTTGCTGCATTGATGGAAATCACCATGTCGGTACAATGGTGCCAAGCCAATTCCGGCAAATTTGACGCTTTAAAAGCCACAAGTCGCTATGGGGGCTTAAAACACTTGGAAAGAAAGACAGCAACGCAAGGTACCTATTTAGAAAACGCTCTCGGATTGCACAGAAGGGACAAGAATAGACCTTAAAGCCACTAGCGTTTAATTATATTAAAAGGGGAGAGGCCAGTATAGCTTAAAGACATAATAGACATCGGGCATATCCTACACGTGGATTCTCTGCCTCAGATGGAAAAGCTATCCACGGCTGAGCTTAAAATGTACTTAAGCTTAATGGCATTGCCGAAGTGGTAGTCATTCGACCTACATAGGACATTCATGTCTTACTTTTGCTTGCTCAAAATGCAAGAGAAAAACACTTAGGACTCAGAGAAAATCCTTGCATTATCTGTTCCGTATCATAACCGGTAAGGTATGTTTATGTGAGCCCCTTCATCAGCCTTACCGTCTCAAAAAGTAAGCATTATAGTACTGACTTGGTTCCATGAACAAATTCCGCGTAGCATGGCAGTAACATTTAATACGAAGAGGGTATGACTTCGTCAACATAAGCGTCCGTGAAACTTACGAGAAAAAGTAGTTCTAGGCGAGCAAGTCTCTCCGTTTGACGACAATATTTTGTGGTAGAAGACTTCATGGCACTTGTCGCATCGTGAAAACTTTTGAGCTAAGTTTGCCTTTATCCTGTACTGGCGCTTATTTTAGAGAGGGTGCGATGTAAAGCAACAGGGTGGGATGTATTATGTACAGCGTCTCGGCCTTGTCGATGTATATTATCCTATGGAAAAGTGCCATTGACCACGGTCAGCACTCCGTGCGTCTTGCTCTGGGAGTATATTGTCATGTCTTCAGACTATTCGAATGCGTCTGCAGGCTCAATAAGGCGTTTGTACCGACCAATTCAAAGATATCGTTTTTTGAAAATCATACAGAACACGGAAAGAGAGGTAATATCGTAGACGCTTAATTTACCTTGTACTTCAAGATCTTTTACCCTATTACGTCGTAATATTCGTATCAAAATCATGAGCACTTTCTCGACAATATCCGGAAAAGATCTTATTACACAAAAAGCTTTCGATTCGTCATCAAAATTAAGGTCAAATACTGCGAAATTTACCAATTTTACATTAGTAAGACGGTTGCGAGTAATGCGCAAAAGAATACGAATTGCAGCTCGTGTATCTCTCTTGATTTTTACGAATCATTAAGAGTCAATGGGCGCAGATATAGCCGTACATACATTTGCGCAGGCGAAATGTTGGATTTCATTTTTGTCACTGTCGTTGTCTTGTCCAATTTAATGTTATCAGTGTTTTGATGTGTTTTGAATATATAAAGTGTTTTGTGTGACGCAATGATTTATTTCGAAAGGACTTGGCTTAATTACATTCACTTATGTTATCACTCTTCTAATCTTTTATCAGGATAACAAATAGAATACCGTAAATTGTCGGTAGTGCGTAAAAATTTAAGCCTCATATTGTAATGTAATGTATTACGTTATCGCGTTGCCAAAGTATGCACGTGCTAGGCTCAGTCTGGCTAGTCCACGGCATAAAGTGGTGTCCGCATACGTCGGGTCTCGTTCGGCAAACAGTGCATCCAGCACCGAGGTCGTGAGGGTCTTCCATTTCTTTCGGTCTTGTGCAAGGGTACGTACCACTTTGAGGTCTTGTGCTATCCGGAGTCGAAAGCCGGAGCCCTTGGGTGAGATGAGCGTGGGGCGGAGCCAGACGGACCAGAGGCGGTGGAGCGCGAGGGTGGCCAGGGACTTGCGCCGGGATAGATTTTTAATATCGCCGAGGAGTGTTCCGAGCTTCTTAGTGTGGCGCCAGGTTTCTTCTCGGGATCGGGCGTGTCGAGTGGCGCCCGACGGGTTGCAGTGGCGGCGGATTTCGGTGACTTCGGTCTTGGCTTCGTTTTTTTTTTTTTTTTTAAAGGTTAGAAGGAAGTCATCAATGCGGTGCTCACCTCTATCGTAGATCTTGGTTTCTCGGAGGCCAAGGATATCGACGCGGTAGCGCCGGAAATCTTCGGGGACGCAAAATGAGACTTTACTCTTCAAGTTAAAAAATGCGTCTTTGTGGCATTGGCCTAGAACTCCTACCCATTTCCTTTCTTTTTGCAAAAGCCGACACTTCTGCGAATGCAGCAGCGTCCTCCGCACCCTCAGAGGATTTTCCATCAATTGGGGAACCACCTGGTTCCCTCATTAAGAACTCGCCGTATGCTGCAGACGAGGAGAGAGACAAATACAATAAATTTTTTGGCGAAAAGAATAAATTAGCTTCCTTACTGACCAAGTCGCAGAACGAACAAGATGCTCCTTCTTGGCTTGTAAAGACGTGGCGGTCGATGAAAAATTCAGATTCACACGATATCTACACCACTAAGCTGAAGCTCAACGAGTTTCCATGCTTGGTCCAAGTACGTGGAAAGCTACAATCGAAAGCATCCTTAGAAACAAGTGTCTGCATTTCAAACGTTGCGGACGCAATTCGGGGACAATAGATTGGCACTGATGCTGGAATCGGCAAAGAGAGAAACAGACACGTCACACGAAAGCTACTGGCACGACACTGCAGAGGGAGCAAATGGCGTATTGAAAAGACGAGCTTGGATCGAGTGCAAGCCAAGTCTTCGAATTTTTGGAGTTTGACCAGAAAAATCCGACCTTGTTTGCGGGCATTGCGCACGATGTATGGAATATGTATTTCAGCAAGATCTACGGGGTTCATTCCATGACGCTCTTTGAGCAGCTTTGCGACAGCCTCGATGAAGTGAGTTTGTCTATGGTACCAGTTACGGCAAAAAGTCAAAAACGACTGAAGCGCTGGCGACAGATCTTCAACGCCAACTACGCGACGTCTGGTTGGAGAATTTAGTCGAGCCGAAGCCTGTGTTTCGACATCCAATGCTATACAAAAACCCAGATCGTCTTCTTGATCAGCTTGAAATGAAAGTATGGATGAGGTTTGTGAAAAAATATAAAGCAAGGACAAAAAGGGTGTGGATCTCAAAAGGGTGCTTAGGCGCTACTACAAGCGAGACAACATTGAAATTATTATTAATTCAGCCACGACAAAGTACGGAAAGCATTTGGCGAAAAGGACCGAGACCCCGCAAGCGAAAGAGGTGCTTTTATCAGCAATTGTGGTTGAGTCGTTGCAGTTACAGCGCTGAAAGACTGAAAGGAGTAATGGCGTGCTAATTGGAGCGTTTCAACATGACGTATGACTGGAAAGTATAATACATTCAGTCATTTGTGCTGTTAATTCAAGTCAGTCGGATTTTGCTCTATAAAGCATGTGATTTTACAAGAGGGAGTTGATACGCAGCCTCCACTTTTGTGTCCAAATATGAAATAAATTGTTTGGCTTTCCTGGCTTCTAATTGGCTAAACGCTTAATCGTCGCCGCCTGTCAAGGACTGGCAACGTATTGGATTTACCACTTGTTGGGCCGTTTTTACGGGCAAATGACAGTCTTTTCATTCGTCGATCTTGTCGAACGGATCGTCTTGATCAAGAAGTACTTAAACAATACGTTGATGAAGTAGTAGACGATGGAAATGTCAATGAAATGTTTGTTGATGGGTCTCACCCACGGCATGGTCGAGTGTACAAACCGCGTTTGATTCCATTCGATTCCGACAAAGTGGACGAGGTCAATGGATCTGCCAATCAGTTGCTTGGTAAAGCGTCGGAGGATTGGTTTGTTCGGTGTGGAATCTCTTGTTTCTGCGTCTTGGTCACTCGTATGAAAACCTCATTGACACATCTTTGGCCTTTGCCGGAACCATTTGCTCCATCTTTTTCCACCCGAAATGGCTGTATACATAGCTTTCGCCACGGTCCTCCATCAATGCTTGTAATGTGACAAGAGACATGGAAGTCAGCGGAGTGACAACATTGTGGCGGTACAACAAGAAGTATAGCCACTTTGGCGTTTGTCGCGTCACATTTGTCGTCATAAGGATATGGTACGTCCCCTCGTCCATGCTAGCTCTAGACACGGTGTATACAGTCCCGACATCTGGTGGCTCGTCTCACAAATGCGTCGATCGAGACCAGCAAGTACATGCAGCCTCACCAAGAACCAGAAGGCAACCGAGGAAAGTCAACGCGTGGAGCGGTATTCACCGTGTCAAATTTCATCGACTCTCGCTGTTGCCGCACCTCGAAGCCAAGTCACCCCAAGTCTTCCTAGCGCCTGTGTCGTCTGTTCCCATACCTCTACTTAACCCTCGCGACGGCAAAGGCTCGACGTATGTCTACGAAGCCGAGTTAGAAATGCTCATGGACAGCTACTAGTTGGGCAATTGGAGGTTATTTGAATCGAACGCAATCGAAAGAAGCGTTCGTCATTGCCCCCCATGACCGACGAAGCTAACGTTTATATACGCAAGGCCATGTTAGAAGCTCAGGAAACCTGGAGATGGGCAGATTGCGGATTGGAAGTTGATGCATTTCACGCTCAACGGGTTGCTCTGCTCGAAGTAGCGCTTCCAGAGCGCGAGAAGCCAAGGGCCTTGGGCGTCAAAGCCTGAGCGAAACCGAGCCATTCTTGCCGAGTATGTCACGCATGTACGCTCCTGGCATGCGTGACGGTAAGGGTGGACAGCTTAACGTCTTGGAACAAGGAAGTACCGAAAAGCCACCGTTTCTGGATGCCGACGACTTAGCGAAAGTGGTGCCAGCACGACTGCTGGTACTCGTCAAGATCGAATCAATTAGTTCCAATGGCAAGGAGCTAGAGGCGAACGCCGGTAAGGCCACAAGTTTCGGAGCTCTTGGCCGATTTCACGAGAAAGTTGGCAAAACTAGCCACCACGCCTACACCCGATTGTGTACTAGGCCGTGCCAATGATGCTTCAGGAGAACGAAGTCGAGGACGCAGTGCGCTTCTATTATAGACTCTTACTTGGTCGTGCCGTGCAAACCATGATGTTGCAAGGTCAAGAGAGACGGACAGAGCTGATTGCCGAGTGTTTGCACTGCAATGTCGCGAGTCGTTTGTTCGAGAGCAGGTTTTCACGAGTCGATCGCGTGACGTGGTAAAGAGGCGTGCTCTTGTTAATAAACCAATCGGTGAGCGGCGTGTCCGTAAAGTTGCAACAGAGCAATCGCATGCTCAGGCTTGGCAAGAGCTGCATCTTTGCAGTGGTGGTGTGTACACAAGCTGGAGAACAAGGTGGACAGCGACGAAAACGTCTAGTCGCAACCTTCTTGCTGTTGCATGTGCAGCAACAGCACGTACGCTGCAAAGCAGCTCAAGATATAAGGAACTTTGATACGGCGGCGCATGCTCTTTCGACAGAGATGATTGCAAGCGTGTAACGATGAGTTACTATGAGGTACTTGTAACGATGAGTTACGATGGGGTACTTACTACAAGAAATTATTGATACCACAAGAGCAGGATTTTTGAATGGCACTGCCTTACTGACTGACATATTGCACTTTACTGTGGAACACCACTTTATTTATCAGGTCCTTAATCGCTTCAGTCTTACAATACCAAAACTGCAACGACTCAAATGCAATCGCAACTCCTAAGCTTACGCAGCTGCCACCTTTTCCTTTAACATCGTCTCCAACTTCTCCACCAACTCCTTTTCGTCTTTAGTATTCGCTGTTTTGATGATACCCTTGACAACGTCTGGTTCGAAGAGGTTTACAAGGACCTGGGCAAGAGTCACGTCCTTCCCTTTCGTTTGCTGATACATTCCCGCATACCTCATCCACGATGTGAGCTCCGGGTTATCGAGAACATGACCAGGGTCTTTGTCAAGCATCAGATATTTGAAAACAACCTCCGGCTCCTTACCATACCGTAACCACTTCTTTTCCAACTTGAGTTGAAGGTTGGTCGCTAACGTCGCTGTTTTCTCTGACTGTTTTGAAGCAATTAGTAGCGAAGACAGACCTTGATGACTGAAAGTGTAATATAGCTGTCTGAATTGCGACCACCCAGGGCCCAAATAAGTGTTCCAGATATCATACGCACGGCCAGTAAGCAAAATTGGGTGGCTCGGATCCGACTGCAAACGATTGTAGACTTTGGCTGGGCTATATTCATGATTTCTCCAAAACGCCATGTGCTCTTTCTGTAGTATTGTGCCAAGAGCTTGAATAAATGGGTCTGCTTCACTCTTTGCTTCTTCCAGCATCATTGCCAATTTATAATCATCAAATTTCGCCCATAATTCTAGGAAAAGTGACACCTCCTTCCCGGGATGGTCCGAATTGTAGCTATACACGTAATCGACCCAAGCACGAAACCAAGCGTTTGATAAACTGTTCTTCTTGGCCCGGTGGAGCTGTAGATTGGTGAAGACAGTGGAAGGATGCACACCATTATTCCTCCACCACTGTAACATGGGCATAAGGTGAGCGTGGACTATTGGATCCACCACCGCCTGCTTGTCCTTAGTCGGTAACACCACCGCCTGCTTGTCCTTGATCAGTAAAGCGCCCAATTCAGCTCCCAAGCCGAAATCTTCGATATTAGGAGCCCTCTCTTCGTCTCTTGCGCTCGGCGGGTCCGAGAGGAGGGTGCCAGGTTGCTTTGCAGTGGATGAAAAGTTCCCTGGGGGTGCGGGGGACGCAGTCGCATTCGCAGAGGCATCGGCATTTGCAAAAAGGGAGAAAACAAGGAAGAGTGTCTGAGCAACGCAGCAAAGATGCATTTGTACACTTGCTGGCGAATTGAATAATGAAAGGAGTGGGCGAGTGGATTGCATTTATGTATCCGTATGCGCATCATTGATTAGAAGGATCAGTCTGGCAACCATATGGAGGTACCATAAACACTACGGGGACTGATCTGCTCTGTAGTGCCGGTTCAGCAACCATGCCGACATTTGCTCAGAGATTTGTGGCTTGCAACTCTGGCGCTCAGAACAAATTTTTGCGTAAATGCGAACGCGGCCCAAGCATTGGCTTGTATAAATCAGTTTTACCTCGACAAAACGACCACCTGCTGTAGTAGCAATAGTATCTTTTGGCTTCTACAGCATTTACCGTGGTAACTCTTGACTTTTTAAGACCATAAAAAGACTTCAACTCTTGCATATTCTCGTTTGACCACATTTACTCTCTTACGACCAATAATCACAGATATGAAGAATCGTAAGCTATCGTTAGACGCCTTGACTGCGTGTGCAGTACGACATTAAATTTTGGCCAACCGGCTTTGAGTTTGTTTTATAAGTGACTCTGATTTCTCGATTTGCCAGCTACACCGAAAGTGGATAGAGACAGGCCCAAGCTTGCTCCCCCTCCGGCTCTTGCTCCGCTCATACTGTAGGTTCTTCCCTGCTTAACGACAAAACTAGGTGCGCTAAAAGGTTTCGACTGGAATTGCTTTAAACTACATTGTAGTGAAACTTTCTAATCAGGATAGGACGCTAGGCCGTACTGACGTAATGTAATGTATTACGTTATCGCGTTGCCAAGGTATGCACGTGCTAGGCTCAGTCTGGCTAGTCCACGGCATAGAGTGGTGTCCGCATACGTCGAGTCTCGTTCGGCGGGCAGTGCATCCAGCACCGAGGTCGTATGGGTCTTCCATTTCTTTCGGTCTTGTGCAAGGGTACGTACCACTTCGAGGTCTTGTGCTGTCCGGAGTCGAAAGCTGGAGCCACGGGAAACAAGGTTGTAGTCGAGTGTTGAGGGGAGCGTGGTGCGGGGACGTCCGCGCCATTTTGCTGCGGTGGAGAAGAAGTAGACACGCATCTGGAGGTTAGCTGGAATGTCGGGATTGCGGCGAAGTACATGGCCAAACAGGCGCCAGCGAGCTTGTGTCAGTCGTAGTCTCAGCGGCCGCTCAACACAGAGGTCGTAGAGCCTTGCATTCGAAATGTGTCGGGGGTAGCGATAGCCAATAGCGTAGCGAAGCTGGCGGCGATGGAAACTCTCGAGGCCGTGGAGCTCTGACTTGGTAAGAGCCCAGGTGGCGCACTTGTACAGCAGAATTAGTAGAACGTAGGTGCTGTACAGTCGAATGCGGGTCTTGGGTGAGATGAGCGTGGGGCGGAGCCAGACGGACCAGAGGCGGTGGAGCGCGAGGGTGGCCAGGGACTTGCGTCGGGATAAATCTTCAATATCGCCGAGGAGTGTTCCGAGCTTCTTAGTGTGGCGCCAGGTTTCTTCTCGGGATCGGGCGTGTCGAGTGGCGCCCGACGGGTTGCAGTGGCGGCGGATTTCGGTGACTTCGGTCTTGGCTTCGTTTTTTTTTTTTTCAGGGTTGGAAGGAAGTCATCAATGCGGTGCTCACCTCTATCGTAGATCTTAGTTTCTCGGAGGCCAAGGATATCGACGCGGTAGCGCCGGAGATCTTCGGGGAGTGTTTCGTGCTTCTTGCGCTTAGAACCTAAAGAATTCACATTCAAGGAGCCAATCCGGATGCGGTTGGCGCGGTTAAGGGCGTGGAAGGGGGTTTGGCCTGGTGCTGGAGACCGTCGCGTCGAGGGTGAGACTCGTTAGAGACCTGCAGATGCCCGAGAGCACCTGCCCGAAGCGCGCGAGCATTTAGCCCCCGCGCTTGAAAGGAGGGCGTCACCCCAACCTTTTCCGAAAAAAAGCGCTGTAGATGCCAAAGAACTACTAATGCTACTACGTGACAGTGCAGTGGTCTTCATCGGTCTGGATATATAGGAGCAGAACTGATTTATACAAGCCAATGCTTAGGCCGTATTCGCAATACGCAGCAATTCAGTCTCAGCGCCACATTTGAGCCTTATTGTATTCGTAGCCAAGCCACAAATCGTCGTGCAGACGTCGGCTTGGTTGCTAAACCAACACTACAGGGCAGATGGCAGATATGGCTCACAGACTGATCCTTTTTATCATTGATGCGCAAACGGATACTCAAATGCAATCCACTCGCATTCCCCTTTCATTATTTAATTCGCCAGCAAGTTTACAAATGCATCTTTGCAGCGTTGCTCGAACACTCTCATTAGTCTTCTTCCTTGTATCAAAAGCCGATGCTTCTACGAATGCGACTGCGTCGCCCGCACCCTCAAGGACCTTTTCAACCACTGTGAATCAACCCAATGCCCTCCTCTCGGACCCGCTGAACGCAAGAGACGAAGAGAGGGCTCCAGGTATCGAAGATTTCGGCTTGGGAACTAAATTTTCCACTTTACTGGCCAAGACCAAGCAGGCAGTGAAGGTTCCAATTGCCGACACTCAGCTTCTGCTCAAAGTAGGTTGGTGGAGGCTGAAAAGTGCGGATCCTTCCATTGTCTACACCAATCTAAAGCTTGATCAGGTCAAGGAGAACATTTTGTCGAACTTTTGGTCTCGAATTTGGGTCAGATACGTGGATAACTATAATCTGTACCATCCCGGGACGAAAGTGTCAGTTTTAGCAAAGTTAGAGGAGCAGTTTGATGATCATAAATTGGCAATGATGCTGGATCAAGCAAAGAGTAAGGCAAATCCGTCAATTAAAGCTCTTGGCACTAGACTACAGAAAGAGCAGATGAACAGTTGGAGAAACTTTCTCCTTTCTCCAAAAGAGCTCTACAACCGTTTGCAGTCGGACCCGAGCCACCCAATCTTGCTTACCGGCAGTGAGTATGAAATCTGGAACATTTATTTGAGCGAGTACAACCCTGGTTGGTCAATGACGCCCTTCGATCAGCTGCTCCACTTCTTCAGTTTCACGAGTCTGTCTTCGCTACTAATTACTTCGAAAAAGTCAGAGAAAACAGCGACAATGGCGTCCAACCTTCAGCTCGAGTTAGAAAACTTCTGGTTGAGTAAAGATGAAGCGCCGGAACTTGTCTTCAAATATTTAAGGCCTGACCAAAACCCTTCTGATGTTCTCGGTAACCCGGAACTCAAATCATGGATGAGGTATACGGGAATGTATCAGGAAAAGACAGGGAAGGACGTGACACTTGCCCAGGTTCTTGTAAACCTATTCGAAACAGACAAAATCAAGCTTATAATCAAAACAGCGGATACTGAAGGCAAAAGGAAGTTGGCAGAGAATTTGGAAAGAATGTTGGCGAAAAAAATTAGGGAGGATTTGAAGATGAAGTTGGCGGGGAAACGGCAGACGCGTTAGCTTTGGAGTCGCGTCTATTGGCGATCGTGTTTAAGTTGTTGCAGTTTTAGTATTGTAGGACTGAAGAGATTAAGGACTTGATTGAATATAGTGGTGTTGCATGACTTAAGACAGAAAAGCACGATATGTTAGTCATTTAGGCAGTGCCGTTAAAAATCCTTCTCTTGTGGTTTTTGTAATCTCTTGCAGTAAGCACCCCAAAGTAACTCATCGTCGCACGGCTGCAATTATCGATTCCAAAGTAGCTTACATCTTGGGCTGCTTTGCAGCGTACGTGCTGTTGCTACACATGTAACTAGACGTTTTCATCGCTGTTTACCTTGTTTTCCAGCTTCTGTACACACCAACACTGCGAAGATACAGCTCTTGCAAAGCCTGAGCATGAGATTGCTCTGTTGCAACGTCACGGACACGCCGCTCATCGATTGTGTTGTTAACAAAAGCACGCCTCTTTGCCACATCACGAGATCGACTCGTTTGATAAAAACTAAAGCACTTCACAGCCTACTTTACCTTCCATGCAGTTTTGAGCTGCGCGATCTACACCGTCAGTATTGAAAACCTGCACGACTCGCGACATTGCAGTGCAAACACTTCGCGTAGCTCAGCAATCAGCTCTGTCCGTCTCTCTTTACCTTCAATGATCGTGGTTTGCACGGCACGAAAACGTATCAGTCTCTGAAAGAAGCGCACTGCGTCCTCAACTTCGTTCTCCTGGGGCATCATTGGCACGGCCGAGTACACAATCAGGTGTAGGCGTGGTGGCTGGTTCTGGCGAGCGCTTCTTGACCGTGAGGCGCCAAATTTATCGTGAAATTGCGCAAGAGCTCAAAAACTTGTGGCATTGCCGGCGTTAATCTTGCCATTGGTACTAATTGACTCGATCTTGACGAGGTGCGCCTCAATAGCCGCTTCTTTCCCATCCTTGAAAGTACGACCACCTTTTCCACGACCATCATAGCTGGTACTAGCAGTCGTGCTGGCACCGCTTTCTCGAGGTCGCGCACAACTTCGACATGCAGAAACTGTGGCTTCTTGATCTCTTGTTCCAAGGCGTTACTCTGTCCAGCCTCACCGTCACGCACGACAGGAGCTTGTTTCGTTTTTGCTCTGGCTTTGACGCCCAAGGCAATTTCCTTCTTGCGCTCTGCAAGCGCTTTTTCGAGCAGAGCAACCCGTTGAGCGTCGGATACATCGATTTCCAATTCGCGATATGCCCGCTCACGGGGTGCCTGCGCTTCGCACATGGCCTGACGTACAAAAAGTTGGCTTTGTCGATCACGGGGGGACCATGACGCCTCAAGCGCACGCTTCTTTTGATTGCGTTCGATACGAATAAACTCCAATTGCCCAATTAGCAACTGTCCATGGGCATAGCTTACTTCTGCAAGCGTCTCTATCGCAAAAATTTGACCAGTGGTACCGCCTACGAGTTGACTTCCCTCTGTTGCCTTCGGGTTGTTGCGAATGCTGCATGTACTTGCTGGTTTCGAAAATGCGATCGAAGCCTTTGCGAAACGAGCCACCAGAGTTTGGGACTGTATCCACCGTGTCTAAACACGGTGTGTAGTCAACTCGTAGACAAGCCACACTGTACGACTCTTGAGCATTGTTTCGATCGTGTACGCACGTTTCCAAATCAGTAATGCTGACCCAATCGCACTTGACGTTACCGTGCCCGACGTTTGCATCTCTTTGACTACACGGTCGATTGTTTGCAAAGATGTGTTGATGAAAGAAACAGGCTCGCCAAAGCGTACGTCCGAGTGACCAAAAAGAAGAATGAAGATATATCACACCAAAGGAAACAATCCTCTGACGCTTTCCTTTTCTTTGACTTTACCTAAATAACAGCCAGAATTAGCACTCAGATGCTGTGGCGTTGATATATCAGATTTGGTCACCACCTCAAAAACAATCAATCAGTCATTTTGTACCAGTGACTACATCAACTATACCGTATTAATTACGATGGGAATAACTTTTATATATATTTCTTCGATGCTGTACATTATTTCCTCTACATTTCGATAAGGGGTATATTTTGTATTGACCCATTTACCGTATACGGTGTGCTACAAGAAAATATAGATATCGCATCTGCGACCTGGCCTAAACAACTATATTAATTTTACTTTGCTGTCATGAAATCATGTCAAACCACTATAACCAACAAAACATTAACTTTTTCAGTCTCACAACGCTAAAACTACAGCGACTTAGACACAATTGCCAACAGAGCTGCGCGGCCGCCAGCTCTTTCGCCAAGCAGAGTCAATAATAACTTGATCAGGTGTGCGTTGTAGTAGCTCTCAATGATCTCATAGAGAGTCACGACCGTCTCTTTCTTTTCTGACTACATTTTCGCATACCTCAACCATACTTTGACCTCGTGCTGATCGAGAAGACGATTTAAATTCCGTGTCAGGCATTATAAGCTTAAAAATAAGCTTTGGCGCCATACCTTTACTCAACCAGTCATTTTCAAACTCGAGTTGAAAATATTCCGCCAGCGTTGCCGTCTTCTGAGACGGCCTTGCCGAAATGAGTGGCGAAGATAGACGCGCGTCACCGAAAGTGTGGTGGAGCTGATTATAGGGCTTCGTGGACTCACCAGGCACGAACATGCTGAAATAAACATTCCAACAATCGTACGCACGGCCAGTGAGCAAGCTCGAGTTGCTCCAGTCAGGTTGCAAAAAGTCGTCGAGTTGGCGTGCGCTAGCCTTACCGTCTCTCCAATACGACATGTGCTCAATCTGCAGTGCTGAGCCGATCGCTACAAGTGATGTGGCTGTCTCTCTCGTTGCCTGTTCCAGTATCATTGCCAATCTATTATCCCCGTAATGATTTCACATTTTTTCAAAGATCGACACTTGCTTCTCTGGATGTTCCAAATTGTAGTATCTCGCGTACACGAAAGATGAAAGTTGAAATTTGACAAAATGTCTTGACCTTACCCAGCTTTAGCTTGGCGTAATTGTCGTATGGATTTGCATTTCTCATCGACACCAAGTTACTCTAAACTCATTTAGACACTCAGCATCTTGGTTTTGCAACACCTGCTGGAATTTGGCCAGTAAGACGGCACCTCTGTCCTTCCAGCCTAAAATTTCAATACTATTCACCCTCTCTTCTTCGACTCCTGCATGCGGCGGTTCCAAGTTGAAAATAGCAGGTATTGAAAGAGGTGTGAGGGATGCGGTCGTATTTGCAGAAGCGTTAGCTTGTAAGATGCCAAAGAGGACTGTTACAAGTGCTATAGCACCGTCACAAAGACACCTTTGTAAATTTGCTAGAGAATTGCATCCCTTGTCTCCATTTGCGCATCACCGAGAAGTAGCTTCAGAACGAGAGCCATCTGGTACCTCGAAGCTGGAAACAAAAACGCTGCGAAAGCTGATCCGCTCCGTAGTGCCGGATCAGGAAACCTGCGTCTGCTCGACAACTTGCGGCACGGCTAAAAAGAGTGAATAAGCGAACCCTAGCCTTTATTGCTCAAGTATTAAATGGTGTTGCTCAGTTTTAAGCTTGGAAAAGGTTGGGGTGACGCCCTCCTTCCAAGCGCGGGGGCTTAATGCTCGCGCTCTTCGGGCAGGTGCTCTCGGGCATCTGCAGGTCTCTAACGAGTCTCACCCTCGACGCGACGGTCTCCAGCACCGAGCGCCACCTGGGCTCTTACCAAGTCAGAGCTAAGCAAAATAATTGAAGACCCTCACGACCTCGGTGCTGGCTGCACTGCCCGCCGAACGAGACCCGACGTATGCGGACACCATTCTGTGCCGTGGACTAGCCAGACTGAGCCTAGCACGTGCATAACTTGGCAACGCGATAACGTAATACAATACAATACAGAGCTTGTCCGCCCGCGCCTCCCGGCTCTTCGCTATATGTCAGATAGCCGGCTGGCTAATCTTTTTGGATTTGGAGATCTTGGTGCGCTTGGTGGTGATATTTTTTCTATTAAAAAATTGCGGGTATCATCAAAATTAAAGAATTGGCAAATTCCTCTTTGCTAATTGACAAATCTCTTTTTGCTAAGCAGAATTTCAGAGGTCTGCGTCCAAATTCGTTACCAAAACTAAGTCACATAATAATTGGCCCCTTTGTGAGCTCTAAATACTGTTTTCTACTTAGACCGCTTTTCGGAAAAGGTTGGGGTGACGCCCTCCTTCCAAGCGCGGGGGCTTAATGCTCGCGCGCTTCGGGCAGGTGCTCTCGGGCATCTGCAGGTCTCTAACGAGTCTCACCCTCGACGCGACGGTCTCCAGCACCAGGCCAAACCCCCTTCCTCGCCCTTAACCGCGCCAACCGCATCCGGATTGGCTCCTTTAATGTGAATTCTCTAGGTTCGAAGCGCAAGAAGCACGTAACACTCCCCGAAGATCTCCGGCGCTACCGCGTCGATATCCTTGGCCTCCGAGAAACCAAGATTTACGATAGAGGTGAGCACCGCATTGATGACTTCCTTCTAATTCTAAAAAAAACGAAGCCAAGACCGAAGTCACCGAAATCCGCCGCCACTGCAACCCGTCGGGCGCCACTCGACACGCCCGATCCCGAGAAGAAACCTGGCACCACACTAAGAAGCTCGGAACAATCTTCGGCGATATTAAAGATCTATCCCGACGCAAGTCCCTGGCCACCCTCGCGCTCCACCGCCTCTGGTCCGTCTGGCTCCGCCCCACGTTCATCTCACCCAAGACACGCATTCGATTGTACAACACCTACGTTCTACCGATTCTGCTGTACAACTGGGCTCTTACCAAGTCAGAGCTCCACGGCCTCGAGAGTTTCCATCGCCGCCAGCTTCGCTACGCTCTTGGCTATCGCTACCCCCGACCCATTTCAAATGCAAGACTCTACGACCTCTGTGATGAGCGGCCGCTGAGACTACGACTGACACAAGCTCGCTGGCGCCTGTTTGGCCATGTACTTCGCCGCAATCCCGACATTCCAGCTAACCTCCAGATGCGTGCCTACTTCTTCTTCACCGCAGCAAAATGGCGCGGACGTCCCCGCACCACGCTCCCCTCGACACTCGACCACAATCTTGTTTCCCGTGGCTCCGGCTTTCGACTCCGGACAGCACAAGACCTCGAAGTGGTACGTACCCTTGCACAAGACCGAAAGAAATGGAAGACCCATACGACCTCGGTGCTGGATGCACTGCCCGCCGAACGAGACTCGACGTATGCGGACACCACTCTATGCCGTGGACTAGCCAGACTGAGCCTAGCACGTGCATACCTTGGCAACGCGATAACGTAATACATTACATTACATTACTTAGACCGCCAAGAAGGAGTCTCAAAATTGATCTTTTAACGAAATTGTGGTCATACAGCGCCAAAAAAATCCTAATAATCCTACACGCACACACCCGAACGTAAGCTACAGGTTTCTTTTATACGGAGTCAAAATAACGCGCGTATCCGTCATAAGTTGTGCTCGGAATTGGCTGATTTTGAAGGAAGTGCCGTGCATTGGTGCCTGAACCTTGTGGCACGCAAAGCAGACGAGCATACTGCTCAACACCATGGCCTGTATCGACCGGGTACTATCCACCTTAAAGGGTCTCCACTTTCTTGTCGGATCCACTTGTACTAGAATAAGTAGATCTCACACGGGTGGCTTACGGCGGTTGCTGGCTTTAAGCAAGTCGCATAGCCTTTAGCTCACTATGCTGGTTACTTCGACCACTAAGCCTACCTTAGAAATACACCGAATTTGTCGTCTGTGGCCTTGCCCATTCGTCCTGGCTTCGTGGTCTCATTGACAAGTGCATATCCACTTAACTTTATGAAAACACAATATTTTCTGTAATTTCGTCTGAGACATTTTAAATGGCCGATACACAATCAGATTTTTTGGACTTCGGGGCAGTAAGACTAATTGACAGCATTGTTGCTAGGCCAAGGTCCTTCTAATGCCCAGTGGCTAAATCTTAGGAAAGTGTGCGTCAGTGCGCACGTGACATACTCATCGTCTAAAGGCGGAGGTGCTTGTGGATCACCCGACTAGGGAGAATGTTAGACGCATCGCTGAACCAAGAAGCCTTGCTAGCCTGGCCCATTGTCCGGCAAACGAAGTTTGGGCAAGCGCAAATTTCGAAAGGAAGGTCTTACAAGATCGCGGACGCACGGAAAAAATGATACCTTTCTATATGGTACATCGTTTTATGTACCCATCGCGTAACGGGAGGCACATCCAAACGACAGGAATGTACGTCTCGTGATAATGATTTGATCGGGCTTTGACATTCGACCTTCGCGGCCGAAAACCAACGATTAAGTACTTCTTTTTAATTACCATTGACTAGGGAAAGGTCGTTAATTGTGAACAGGCGAATTAGTTGGCTCCTAATAGAGAACAAAATGACATTTTAGAAAAGATGGCGATTACACAATAAATACAGTGTGCTTCAAAAACTAAGGTTAATGTTCAGTCGCCTACAGCCGGCCACAATGACTTACATATCGTACTTTTTTGTTAAATGTCATGTCAACTCGCTTTATTCACCAGACAATAAATCTTTTCAGTCTTACGACGCTAAAACTGCAACGACTTGCGACCATAGGCACCATTTAAGGTCGCGCGGCTGCCTTATTCTTCTCAGCTCGCGCGGCTGCCTTCTTCTCTGCAAACTTCTTGCTCAACGCCTTCGCCAATTCCCTTCCATTTTTAGTCCTTGCTGTTTCGAGAATAATCTTAATCTCGTCTTTGTTGAAGGAGGTTCCAATGATCTCGTTGAGAGGCACGTGCGTTCCTATCGTTTCCCGATACAATTTCGCGTACCTCATCCATACTTGGATCTCCCACTTATCAAGAAGATAATTTGGGTTTTTGGCAAGCATTAAGCGTTCGAAAAGATGCTTTGGCGTCACACGTTGATCCAACCAGAGCTGTTCTAATTGGTCGTGAAGCTCTTGCGCCAGCGCTACATTTTTTTTGGCTGGTTGGCCACAATTAGTAGCGAGGGTAGACCCGCGTCACCGTAGGTATGGTACAGCTTCTCAAAGGGCGACATTGAATTACCAGGGTTGAGCTTAGCGAAATAAATGTCCCAGATATTATACGCACGGCCGGTAAGCACGTGCGGGCGCATTCGGTTTGGCTGCAGAAAGTCATAGAGTAGGTCTGGGGTAATTCCTTTACTCTTCCAAATATCCATCTGCTCCCTCTGCAGTGTCGCACCAATAGCTCGAACTACTGGTTTTCCCTCTTCCTTTGCCTGTTCCAACACCATCGTCAAGTCATAATCATCGTATTTCTCCCGTAACATTCCAATAGCCGACACTGTCTTCTTGGGATGCTTCGAATTGTAGCTTTTCACATACTTAAACCAAACATGGAACCAGTGATTCGACAAAATGTTCTCGTCCACCTTGTCGAGCTTCAGTCTGGTGTAGACAGTGTCAGGATGCACATTTTTCACCCTCCACCAAGCTACTTTAAGCTCAAGCCGAGATGTGGCATCTTGTCTCCAAACAGCCTGCTTGGCTTTGGCCAGAAAGGTGACATATTTATTCCCCCAGCCAATTTTTTTGATACCATTCACCCTCTCTTCGTCTCTTGCAAACGGCGGTTTCGAGATGAGAGTACCTGATCGATCGCCAGTTGACGAAAAAGTTTCTGGGAATGTCGGGGACGCTGTCGCATTCGCAGAAGCATTGGCTTTTGCGATAAGGGAGAGGATTGGTAGGAGTGCTATGACAACACTGCCAAGACGCATTTGTACACTTGCTGGTCAATTGTGTAATGAAAGAGAAGTGCTAGCGGATTGCGTCCCTCGTCTTCCTTTGCGCATCGATTAAGAAGGATCAGTATTGAGCATATGGTACCAAAAACGCTGCGGGGACTGATCCGGTGGTATGCGGCTCAGTAATCTGACGATTTGAATAGGGAGCCCCACAATATTCGTTAACGCCACTTTTTATAGCAACCCAAAGACAGGGCTAAGAACCCCTTTTATAAAAATTTTGAGCGTTGATCGGCTGCAGCAATCAGATGGATTTGTAAGATTATATATAACCTTCAACCTTTCAATATTAGTATACATTGCGCCTTTAAAGAGCTGAAAAAGCTTATAATATTCACCGCCTCCTGTGAAGCACTCGACGCGGCTCTACGACTATGCGAATGCTCCGTGCATCGATCGGGCTAGTGCGAATACGAGCACCGTTTGACCCATCCACCGATTGTATTTCTTGGGACTGGATAGCGAGTTGAGCAGGGCAGCAGAAGGCGGGATAGTACTAGTTCCACCGCCTAACAATCTCTGCAATTAACAAGCCCAGGCGCTCGCATCGTCGTCATTCGATTCAAAGCAGACAAAGAAAAATCTCTACCAGCTGCATCAAAACAGAACGGTCGCTTGGGTCTTAAAAGCGTATAAGCAGCATGCCATCTAGCAAATGCATTCTCCACGTAGCTTGCCAAAGTTGCTGTCTTTCTAGTATTGCAGCAATGCAGTAATCTCCTGTTGCTACATTGGTTCACCAATTCAGTGTCGTTTACACCTTTTTTGAAAAAATTTCAAGTTAATGCAGATTTTCGCAAACGAGACTCTACGCTCATGACATTCGCCTGTTTGTAAAGCTAGCTACTGCGTGCCAATACTCGGTCAATACGTATAGACGACGTGCTTCCCATCGATCTTTGCAAATTGTTGTTTGAATGCCTCGACATTGAATCTGTATCGTAGACATACTTAATGAAGTCTCTTGATCTGGTACGCAATCTGACTTGTTAATAGGAAGTTCTCGCCTAGCCAAAGCTCTCCACGAAAACTTCTTACCGCCCACCTATCAATGGTTTCGTTGTGCGTCCTCTTCGATATGCAACAGCGGCACTAATTCGTCCTCCTCTGCGTCGTACTCGCCAATCACGAGCTTGGCGTCAGCTCGTCCTTCGTCTCCAATTTTTACTTCGTTTTCGTGCTTTTTTGTGTCTCAGCAGCTAATCAAATACTGAGACGATGGTGTAGGGGTGCTATGAAAAGTAGGGGTGCGATGTGGATGACTAAAATTGTGGAGGGGGGAGAATGCCTTTGTTTCGCTCCGTGCAAACACGATAGCGCAAAAGTCGCGCAGCACGAAGTCGTTCTCTTCATTACTGACAAAAATAAACATCTCGATTCAAACATAGTGGTCGTCGTGACGGCATCAAGCGGTAAGCCCACGCCAAACACTACTTTTGCTGCTGTTTTTCAATGTATGCAACAGCAATACTTATGTTACTAGTACAATAGTCACAACGGACGGCCAGCCTCTTAACACATTGTTCTTTCAAATGCTGCCATTTCAATCAGAACACATCTTGGAAAGGTGTGGTTAATATTTTATTTCATCATGGCGACTCGGTGCTTACCGCCCTGATCATCACTTGGAGCAATATTATCGAAACATTGGTAAGTGATTTCTTTTATCCAAAAAATGGTGTGTCACTGCATTAATCTGGATATGTTTTGTTCTTACAAATTTTTGTTTTTACAAATTTTCATCGTGCGTTATATTGTAAATATTATAAGGGTTATGACATACTTAAATGACCACATTAAGGGAGCCGTTAACCCCACACCATCTTCTCGGTATTTGATTGGCTTTGAGACACAAAAGTGCATAAAAAGAAGCGCGGATCGAATAAAGACGAAGGAGAAGCTGAAGCCGAGTTTGTAGTTGGTGAGCAGGACGCAGAGGAGGTGCAGAGGACGCACAACGAATTCATCGATAGTTGAATAATAAAAAGTTTTCGTGGCGAGATTTGGCTATGCTAGGTGTTCGGTCAATTCGCGTACCAGATCATGAGACTTTATCAAGAATGTTTACAAGAGATACAGAGTAAATCTCGAGACATTCGCACAACGAATCGCAAAGATTAATGGGAGGCTCGTCGTCTATACGTATTGACCGAGAGTCGGTACGCAGTGGCTGACTTTACAAGCACGCATATGTCATGTACGTATATGTATAAGAGTCTCATTTTCAAAAATATGCGTTACTTCGTACTGATCGAGAGAACGAATGTAGCAATGGGAGAGTAGTGGCTATCGCTGCAGTACTACAAAGGCAGCACCTTTGGCAAGCTACGTGAAGAAATGCAGTTGCAGGATGGCATGCTGTCTGTACGCGATTTGAAGCCCGATGATACCAAGCGACAGTTTTGCTTTTAGGTAGCTGGTGAAGACTTTTCTTTACTCTATTCTGGATCGAACGACGAAGATGCGGGCGCCAGGGTCTGTCTACTGTGGAGTTTGTCAAGAGGTAAAAAACGGCACTGCCTCCCTTCAATTATTTGTTGCTGGTATTACAAATGTGATTTTTTATGCTTGGCGCAAACTTTGGCCCCAGGACTTTACATATGACGAATACGGCCAAAGCATTACCTATCTTTATCAAAGGTAAAGTAATATAATTACATGACTTTTATGCGGTGCCATGGGTTTTGGTTTAAGTACATTTACTCTCTTACGCTCTTCTTCACATATTGTCACTCATTCAATAATAACAGAAGGAAAGTACCGTAAGGAATAGCAAATCAAATCTATTTTTTTGCCCAATTGGAGCAGCGACATTAAAACAGTATTACAGCGGTTGTGTCTGATTCGAAGAAAGGTATGTCACAACAAATTACCCCATAAACTATTTTCGAATAGTTAATTCTTGGCTCTTATAGTGTTCGTCCGCGTCGCCGCTATACGCACCACAGCGATATGAAGAGTCAATGGATTTCCATGTATCATTATAACTTACTCTAGAAGGATGATAGTAGAACCAGATTGACAAAAAGCTTTATAAAAAGTTGCGAATCTTATGCGTTCCAAAACCCGATCGATAGCAACACTAGCAAATAAAGCAAAACAACGAGGGTGAAACAGTGGCCCTGTTTCTGACCCTTTATCATCATTAGCACGAATGGTCGAGCAGCTATGTGTCCGCTTGAGTCTTGGAAGAGAGATTCAAGGTGCAAACGGTGGCCATTCAGCTTGCTTGGGTTCCAACTTCTTTGCCAACGCCTTACTTTCTTTAGTCAATGCTGTTTTGATAATGATCTGAATACTGTTTGCATCGTAGCGGCTCTTAATCACCTCAACAAGAGTCGCGTCCGTCTCTTTCTCGTTCTCAAACCTTGTCACATAGCTTTTCCATACTGCAAACTCTGGTTTATCGAGAAGTCTAAATGGGACTTTGTCAAGCTCCAAACGATTAAAAATCAGCGTCGGCAGCACACGATCTTTCAACCAAAAGTCTTCTAATTGGCGTAAAAGTTCTTCCGCCATCGTTGCTGTCTCCTGTGACTGTTTTGCCGCAATGAGTAGCGGAACCAGATCCACGTCACCGAAAGCGCGAAGCAACTGCTTGAAGGGCGGCATTGACATACCAGGTCTGAACTTTCTGAAATAAACATTCCAGATGTCATACGCAAGGCCGGTTAGCAAGGTCGGGTGGGTCGGGTCTGGTTGCAAATAGTTGTAGAGTTGGGATGAAGTTACTTTTCGTTCTCTACTCCAAACCTTCATCTGCTCACTCTGCAGTATCGTGCTAATAGCTTGAACCAACCTGTCTTTCTCTCTCGTTGCCAGTTCCAGCATCATCGCCAAACCTAAGTCACCGTATTTCTCTTGCAACTTTTTAACAAACGACGCTATTTCCGTGGGATGCTCCTCGTTATAGCTTTCCACGTACTTAAACCAATGATGAAACCAAAGGTTTGACAAAATATTCTCGTCGACTTTATCGAGCTCCAGCTTGTCGTAAATAAAGTCGGGATGCTTATTAATTACCCTCCACCAAGCAAGTTTAAGCTCAAGCTGAGAATCGACATCGTGATTCCACAGCGCCTGCCTAATTTTGGCCAATAAAACGGCAAATTTATTCCCCCAGACGAAATCTTCGATACTAATAAACCGCTCTTCGTCTCCTGCATTCGGCGGTCCCGAGAGGAAAGTACCGGGTCGATTCCCAGTTGATAGATGAGTCCCAAGGGGTGCAGGGGACGCTGTCGTATTCACAGAGGCGTTGGCTTTAACGACACCGAAGAGGATTGGGACGAGTGCTAACGCAACGCGGCAAAGACGCATTTGTTAAGTTGCTCGCCGAATCGATAATGAAAGAATCTAGTATCTTTTTGCGCATCAACGACTGACTGCAAGGAGTCTTACTGTAGTACCATAAACGCTGCGAAGGCCTGAATAGTTATGTATTATGTCAATGAAACTGCAATTATTGACTGATATAATTTTTTAGTTAAGCCTTTCAGTTGAAAGGTGTGGCCTATATAATGTATAAAAAATAACTAATTAGTACAATCAGACTAGTGGATATATCTCAAAAATGTGAAGATATATTCGGTTACAGCACATTTACTCGTTTATGATTTTGTTTACGCTTCTTACTCTATGCTACCACTCATTTATTTCAAAGTCGTGCAAATTATCTACAGACATATTAACTGCGTAAAAAATCAAGATATTTTTTTGGGTCTACCGCTCTTAATCGTAGCAATAATACCGAAACAGTATTACAGTGGCAGTGATTATGTTTTCGTCTAATTCGAAGGAAGGTGCGTCGCTACAAATTCCCAACGGTGCTCACATTGTTTGTCCATGCATACGCACTACAGCGAACCAAAGTTTTTCGTGGAAGTTTATGTATCGTTATGACATACTTACTTAATTACATCCGAAATAGATTGACAAAAAGCTTCATAAAGTGTCGGCGAATGTTAGGCGCTTCAAAACCCGATCGGCTGATACGATAATAAATGGTGCAAGACAACGACGGTATAACTGTAGCTCTGTTGTAATTTTTTTACCTTACCACCGCAAATGAGAGCGCGGCTAAATCTGCGCCCAACGACATTCTATGATCTAAGGGAGTCTAAAAAGAGAGACACAAGCTGCAAATCGTGTGCTATTGCGCACTAGATGCATGACCATCTATCCAACGTACAAGTGGCAAACTTTGTAAGTGATCGATGCTTGACTCTGGTGATGCGTCTGACCGCTTCATGTGCATTGAGATTTGTTTTTTGATTGTTCAGAACGTGCTTATAATTTTGGCACGGATAAAATGAGCTAAACGGGTTTCAATTAGAACACTAAAATTTAAGAAGGTCAATGATATGTACCCACTTTGTATGACTGCATAAACGACATCGTCAACATTTGTCGGTACGTACGCCGTATGGAGTCTACGGATGCATTCGAATGCTTTTAAGACATGACCAAATACTCCCACAGCAAGACACACGGAGTGCTGACAGCGATCAAGGGTACGTCACTCTTCTGTGTGAGAAACTGATCATATACGTCAACAAGGTCGATTGTACTATACATTGATCATTCCATCCTGTTTTTTTCGCATCACTAGCGTTTAGAAACAGCGCCGGTGCCAATGTGATGGCAAAACAAAGCTTACTATAAGCGTCCACAATGCACCACTTGAAAAAACTTTTCCGCCACTAAATACCGGCGTTGAATGAAAACATTTGCCGGCCCAAGTTCGACCCTTCTCGCGGTTTGCACGGAATCTTACGTTAATGTAGTCATACTTATCATTATATGAACGCTACTGTCGTGCCACGCGGTATTTGCTTCCTGGAATGATTTCATGGCGCCTATTTTAGACGGAATTGCTGATGAAGAAGCCCATAAGAGAGTATTTTATCGGATTCAAAAGGGTCCTTGTAATGTAATGTAATGTATTACGTTATCGCGTTGCCAAGTTATGCACGTGCTAGGCTCAGTCTGGCTAGTCCACGGCATAGAGTGGTGTACGCATACGTCGGGTCTCGTTCGGCGGGCAGTGCAGCCAGCACCGAGGTCTTAGGGGTCTTCCATCATTTTGCTTAGCTCTGACTTGGTAAGAGCCCAGGTGGCGCCCGGTGCTGGAGACCGTCGCGTCGATGGTGAGACTCGTTAGAGACCTGCAGATGCCCGAGAGCACCTGCCCGAAGCGCGCGAGCATTTAGCCCCCGCTCTCGGAAGGAGGGCGTCACCCCAACCTTTTCCAAGCTAAAAGGGCCCTTCTGAATTGAAATTCACTTTGAGTACTGAGTACCGTCTTTGTGACTTCTCAGGCAACAAGAGTGAGAAGCTGACCTCTCTATGTAGTTCAAAAGACTACCGCTGTGGCGATGCCATCTCCGATTTGGATATTTATTTAGCTCAAAAGTGAAGCTTATTGTGCCTTTAATATTTCCCAGTAAAGCTGAGCGCGATTGACCCTAAAGTTTATTCTAAATAAAACGAGACGTCTTGCGCTGCTCCATAAGCATTTTGCGTTGCTGTCTTCTATTTCAAGAAGACCGACACTGCCAAAGTTTTGGCACTATTGTACCCCATGCTGATGTCTAGTATGCCGCAATGCTATACAGTGCCTCGCCTAGTGAAATATGTCCGTTCATCTTTAAATGCATAAAAGGAAGCTTTTCAAATGCCTCGGCCTGCCACCGTCAATACTCTCAATGATATACAGCAAAGGCTGTCCACGACAAGCGTTTCTCAGTGGCTCCGTGTGCATGCTTCGAGTTTCACATTTTATATAGGCGTCTATAACTTGCATAGTCTACAGCAAACGCACGGTTGCTCAATGCATAACGTGCAAATCCAAGTGCATCTACAAGGCTTCTTCTTGATGACTTGGTCGAAAGTCGTACAAGTTGTTTATGGCACCCCAAGTGGAGATATAGGATTAATCATATAATGCTTCAGCTTTAAGCCATCTCAGCCACTTGTAGTAAATAGCGAGTGTTGTTCCACAAAAGCACTGCTCAAGATCCTGCGTGCCACTTTAACACTTCATCCAAAGCAAAGCTTTGACCCGTTGTCCTTGTCACCATTGGCCTAGCTCTGTCTATTATACGTTCAGTACATCAAGCGTCCGCGTGGATAGTTTTCTGCTCATAAGCTGAGGTGGGCCGATTACTCAGCATTCACGCAAGAAGCTTAGCGGATGGCACTAAACCCAGATACATGTTCTTTCTGCGTCATACCTTGCATCTAGATAATCAATTATGAAACGCACGACTATGACGATTCTTGGTGGCGATCATTTGAACATGTTTGATTGACGCCCAGAATTCGGTACTCGATTTCTGAACCTTTTCAAGATTCATTAAGTTCAGGCTTGCGCGCAGAATCTGAGCTATCAATCCAAAGCTCTTTGAGACTAGTGCCTACCAACTTACAAAAAGGTACAAGCTCGGCAGATCCTGGTCCCCGCGTCTAATGGGTGCTGTCCTTTCTTTGCTGTATGTCAGATAGTCGACATGCTGGCTTTTTTCTGGTTTGACGCACTCGACGCAGCAAAAAAGCTCTAAAAATGCGGGAATCTCAATCACAAAGCATTGGCAAGTTCTGACAACGTCGTCATCCATTCTATTACGAAAGCGGAGGCCCATAGTATAAGGTCGCCCATGGGCCCTACCTTTGCAAATCGTATCCGACCCTCCCCGTCCTGGAAGAAAATTTAATAGATCATCACAAATTCTTAATTTGATTGGTTGTGAGATAGCGCTGGTAATACTCTATTCCAGTGGTAGGCCACAGCCTTATTACTATTTCTTAGGATAGATTAAATACTGTATAAACTTTTCGGGCATAATCACAGTAAGAGGTCTTCCTGGGCCTTTTTCGAGAGAAGTGCCGTTCATGGTCCTTACAGCGCGCAAAGTGGACGAGCAAACTGCTCAGCATTATGGCCTGGATCAGCCGGGCAGTATCCATTTGACAGGTTCTTTCCATTCTTATCTGACCTGCTGTCGAGAACGTAAGTAGACCTTTTACGTGGCGACGACTACGAGGCTCGCTTCGAGGTCAATCCTGGAGATATTAGTCGAGGTATATTTACTTCCAATCTAGGCTTTCCAGGCAGGCATTTACTTCTATCAAGCGGCAGCAGCTGCAGCTACAGCGTCAGGACCAGCCGGTTCACCAAGTCATCTGCAAAAACCAATATAGCTAAACTGCGAGGACTTTATCGTCCAGGATTACGATACGTGCCGTGGATGATGCCGCAATCAAGCCCTCGACCATCGTTGAGTCCTTCCAGAGCATGAGCGAAGCGTATGACGATAATAAATGTCATTTTACCGCCGACGAATGGTATTTGATAGCAGCAAAGCTCTGTCAGACTTTGAAGTACAGGATCCTGACGTTTTGCGTGAGTGAAGGTGCTTAATTGGCTCATTAAAGAGACAACATTCTCGTGGACATTTACGTAGCGCGATCCATTACAATTTGAGGTTGTGGAAGCAACATTAAAGTCTCAAAGGCAATGACAGCGGTGTCAACAGGCTGGTCATAACATAAGATGTTGTCGTCAATCATGTGCGGCACGCCAACATGCAAGTTTCAGAGCAAAATTTTCTCGCGCCTAATTTTAACGTCTTGGGGTGCACAAAGTGCTGACCGCGGTCAAGGATATGTCATGCTTGAATGTATAAAACAGATCGTATAGATCGACTAGATCGAGTGCGCTGTACATCGATATTCTAATCGTGTTGATTCGTATCGCTGGCTTTTACGAAATAGCGCCAAGATCGATATGATGGCCAAATATAGCTAGTTATAAGCGTTCACGATGCGCCATTTGCAATGAGCCTTTCTGCCATAAAAAAACGGTGTTAAATGGAAAAATATGCGCGTCCAACTTCTTCCCTCGTCTTGGTTTGCACTAGAAGTTACGCTAATAAAGCCACGCTGCATCTTAGATTAATGCTTCTGTCGTGCTTCGCAATTTTGCTTTCTGAATTCAATTAATATACATAGCGCTTCTTTCACACGGGATTGCTGATGAAGGGGCTCATAAAAAGTAATTTAGCGGATATAATACGCATCAAATGATTTCTTTTTAATTGAGAACCTACTTTGAATACTAAGACGACGACGTGTGCCGTCTGAGCCAACAAAATCTTAAAGTTGATCTCTTCCAAAGGTCAAATGAATATTGCTGTGGAGATGCTATTGACCTCATAACGTTTTGAGCTCCGCTATGAATATTTCGTTCAGCTCAAGCACAGATTCTAAAAATGAGACTCATTGTGATTTTGAAACATACCGGTCTCTCCTTTTGGCAAAACCGAGCGCTTTTAACTCTAACGTCTACTTTAGACCCTACGAGACGTCTTAGGCTACTCAATAAGTATTTTGCGCTACTTTCTTATACGATCGACGCTGCCAAAGGTTTTTTTCGTGATGGTAGTGCTGTACCTCATGCTGACGTCTGCATGCTGCAATGCTATGCAGCGCCTCGCTTACAGGATATGCTTGTTTAAATTTGGACGCGCCAAAAAAGCTTCGTCCTGAATACCTCGGCCTTTAATCAACTATATTGCACGGTATACAGCAAGTGCATTCTATAACAGCGTTTCTTAGTGGTCCCCGTACAGCCTTTAAATGTTTAGCTTCTAGTATAGCCAGACCTGCATTGCATAGTCTACAGCGGACGCAAGGTAGCTCAAACTATAAAAGGCGGATCCACGCATATCTGCAGGACTACTCCTATATATCTTGGCTAGAAGCCTTTTAAGTTTCTAGTGGTACGCAGCAATTGCTGGCTTGTTAAGCCATTTTGCGGTTGTTCATGATTCACTGCACGGGCAGTGGTAGGGGTTTCCGATCCCGTCACAGAATAAATCCACCTAAGCCACTTATGGCAAGCAGCGAGTGCTGTTTCAAAAGAGCACTGCTCAAGGTCCTACGTGCCACTTTAACACTCCACTCATAAGCATCGTTTCGAGCATCAGTCTTCTAACTTAGTCCCTTAAATGCTCTGTACGTCGACCGTCCGAGACCATAGTGCTAATGCACTCTAGCCGAGTTGAGTCTATAATTCATCGAATCTACGCAAGGATTAAAGCGAATGGTACTCAATCATCACTCATGTGTCATACCTCTATCTACCTTTGAGATCAACCAAAACCGCTCGGCATATGATTAGTTCCTTTGATGGTAAGCATAATAACGAATTTGATCGACGCTTAAGAGTCGATGTATAATGTCCACCGATTATTGAGACTCTTGGCGATTTTTCACCAGTCAAAAAAAGCGCACGATCTAAGCTATCGAGCCCAGAGTTTTTCGGGACAAGGCCTACCGACTTACAATAATTATTTTGAGCTCGTCAGGGCTGGAACAACTCGCGTCAAACAGGTTCTGTCATCTCTTCACAGTATGTCAGATAGTCGACTTGATAGATTTTTTGGATCCGAAATTCTTGACGTGCTCGACGTAGGAAAAACCCATCGAAGAAATGCGGGAATCGTCAAAAATAAAGCATTGAAGAATTTATCGTTACTGACTAGTTGCTCGAAATATTTGGATAATTTCAAAACTAAAGCAGAGGCTCGTAATAGTTGGAACTCTTCAGGTTGTGGCTTTGCAAACCTTATTCTTCCCATCCCATCTAGAAGGAAGTCCAACTAAATCTCTTAATATTGATTGATTGTGAGACAGCACTGATAATATCGATATGGTAGACCAAACGCTTCCTACCAAGTCATTTTCTTTGATAAAAAATTATACTGTGTTAAAACAACTCGCATATCCGCCAAAAGATCATGCTAAACCAATAATCCTTTCAAGGAGAAGTGCCTTTCGTAGATGCCTTGTCCTTACAGCACACAAAATAGATGGCCTGCAACGACCGGATAGTAATCAGTAAAAAAAATTATACTTTCACATTTGAACTGCTGTCGAGAAAGGAGTAGACCTCTCGCGGGACGGTGACTTACATCGGAAGGCGAGTCGAATGCCCCTAGCCCACCGCGTGGGACTTTGGCCAATAGGCCTAACCTTAAAAATAAATCGAGTTTGTGGTCTTTGGTCGCAACCATTTCTCCGAGCGATAATCTATATTGAGACCCTATGAGTCAGAGCACCCTAATCCAGGTCGAGTCTTTGCCCCTGTGTAGCCTCCTCTGTCGATTTGTATGAGGTATTTCGCATTGCCAATACAAACCTTCAATCTTTTTTCCTTAGTGCTGATATTGACCGACATAGTTATTGATAGCTTCAAGCTTCTTTGCAGCTCTAGGGGCGAAGGCTAGACAACTGTGCCTAGCGCGCACAAAGCACGCCTTGTCATACTTATCGCCCATAGGTGGTGGTGCTTGTAGACCAAGATAGGATGATAGGCAAATCCACAAGGTAAAGCCTCTAGCAGCACCATGAAGGAGAGTTTTCCTTGTGTAAACGGACGTCTTGCGAACGATCTTTGGAAAATTGCACGTTCTGTAAAGAGAACTGTCTGCCACATAGCTTTCGGTCTTACAGGATGTCGATATGTGGACTAACTTTACCAGTCAGTCCACATCCCAATATTATTTTGCGCATATTGCGTAGTGAAAAGCAAATGCAAACAACATTTGCTGAAGTCATATGGTGATCTTTGCGGCCTTTAAATCAAAATGAAAAGCTTGTCGAAATTATCATGATAAGGCTATTGACTAGATAACGTTGTTGCCGCCGAACATAGTAAAATAAGACGCCTTTGTAGACTCGTAAAAAAAGAACAAAGTTGGCATAGTAGGGAATATGCGAATGGAATTCGCTACGCGGCCGTCACCCTCCAATTACCGGCCATTGCCCGTACATTAATGTTGGACATATGGCCATATGTAGAATCTTCAGATAGATACTTTACATTCTGTTTGGCTTTAGTTTTATCGTATAGCTATTAAAATCTATAAATTTTAATTTATAAGTTAGAAAAATAAAGTCTACTTTCGTTTATACTCCACACCAAAATAAAGTCGCAAAACATCAGTATCTTGACGCTGCTTTTACCCATTTAAAGTTTTATGGAAACGTACCAAGCTTAAATATCAGCCATTTACGCGACTAAAGAGCAAGCTAGTTGTGGCTTGAACCAATGGTATCCAGAAGACGGGCACATTGTTACTGTTTAGCACACCCGGTGGAGACAGCAACAGTGACGTCATGGATAGGTGCGTCGACAGGCGTACTCAAGATGATTGTGCCCGGATTGTAGGTCGTTGCATTTGGCTTAGTCGTAGCAAGTTGTTGCGATCTGAGGCACTTATAAATAAATCTACTTTGTCTACTGCACGAGTGATCGTATTTGTTAGGCTATAAGCCCAGGCCCCACAGACTCTAATTTCTTCGCCTTTACCCTTAACATCGTCTTCATCGCCACCATGGACGTCAGATCTAGCCGGATCAACAAGTTCGACAAAACAAATTTTCATACGTGGGAGTTAAGATGCAAATGGTGTTGGAGAAAGGCGACCTCCGGGAATTCGCGAGCAGGGGAATCAAGCTTGAGCAGCTGAGTAACCCGATGGAGCAGTCAACATTTGAGCGTAAGCCTTCAAAAACTTTGGTGATAATCTGTTTTGCGATGGAGGACTCGCAGCTGCCGCTAGTTTGCTCGACCAAGGATGCGTACGATGCATGGTCGAGATCGAAGTCGCATTTCGAGAAGGAGACTTTGGCTAACAATTTTTTCTTTGTCGACGCTTCTCCGCGACAATGATGAGTTAAGATGATGATGTGCTTGGGTGCGTTAACAAGATGAAGACGCGGGTGGAACAGCTCGGTTGAGTGGGATCTCCGGTCAGCGAAAACTATATGGCCATCAGATTTGAAAAACTCGTTTGAGTTTTTGATCACGGCCCTTCAATTAGACTCGGTAACGCGGGAACGCGTAAAGTCTCGACAATTCAATGAGGACATGAAGCGCAAACAGAAAGATAGTGACCTCAATCAAGCGTCGCTCATACAAGGTCAAGCGTTAATGTCAAGTAATCCAGGACGGCGTAAGAGTCATCAAGTGCCGGTAAAGACTCGCAACGTCTGTCATTTCTGCAGTAAAAGCGGGCCCTAGTTCGCCAATGTCCTGTAGGGATTCGTGAAAACGCAGAGCGGGCATGCGAACATCGCACAGCCTGTAGATAACGCTGCTATTTCCTCTTTCCGTCTGGCGGAGACGCGAGTATCACCTGGGACAGTTACGTGGGTTTGGTCTATTTGGATGACTTGGATACAACGCAGCACATGACGTGCTCCAAAAAGTACATAAAACTACAGGGTTATCCATTCCCGTGGACGAATATCTCGCGGACGACGGTCTTATTCAAGTAGTTGGTAGGGGTGACATTGTCATCACCATGACAATCCCTCGTAAAAGATTTTCTATCGAACATGTGGCATATCCCCAAAGTTTCGCGCAATTTGTTCTCCGTCGGCCGCTTTACTAAGGATGTCAGTCCGGTGGCGGTTGAGAGCGACAAATGCTACGAGCACGCAAAAAGGTTTCGTTGAAAATTTGGCCCACGAAAAGACGAAGAGCTGTTTAGATTGTACATGAAGCCACTGTTCACGAATGAGGCCAATGTGATCAGTACGTCGGAAGTCATGGATACACCACTTCGTGCCTCTGGCACCCTCGACTCGGTCATATTGGTTATGGCGACCAAGATGCCAATACCAAAAAGGACTATGACACTGGCATCGGCTTGACCTCGGTGAGCCAGTGAGAGCTCTGTTCAGGTTGTGCGCTTGGGAAAACGGACAAGGGCCAGCTATATAAAGTCATTCCCAGGTCGCGCCAAAAAATTGTTAGAATCATACACAACGACATTCTTTGGCTTATGCAATTATCTCCATTCGGTGACAAGCGCTATAACGTCACGTTCATCGACAAGAAATCGCGTTTTTGTGTCGATTTTCTTCTGAAAAGCAAATCTGAGGCGGCCGACAAGCTTGTCAAATTTGTCGCATTGGCCGAGACAAGAGACAAACAAGCGGGTCAAGACAGTTTGATTTGACAATGGTGACGAGAACGGTTCTGGCGCAATGACCAAGTTCTGTGCGAGACGTAGCATCATTCAAAAGTTCACGCCCCCGTACACTCCTCAATTTGTTTAATTAGCGGAATGGATGAACCGTACGCTTGTGGAATGAACTTGCTGCATGCTGGAACATGCTGGCTTATCTAAGTCAAACTGGGGCGAAGGTAGTGATGGTGACCAGAATTCTTCGAATTCGCATGCTGTCAGTCACAACAAGTCATCGCACTATGTTTGGGCGAGCAAAAAAGCACTGCTAGCAAATTCGGTTGCCACGCGTACATTCAACTTTTACAAACGAAGCGCTTCAAACTGATATATCGATCGGAACGCTGTCATGTTCTCGGATATTTAGATTGTGAGAAGGCGTACCGTTAAAAAGATATGGCAACGGTCATTTGTTGGTCAGTCGGTCGCAATGAGCAATTAATGGAGTACGTCTTCGACGATGGAAGATAAAAATTTCAATAGTGAAGTTTTGGCGTTTCGAGTCAAGAAAAATCAAGCTGGCGAAGTTGAGCGGTACCACGCACGTCTGGTAAACAGAGACTTTTCACAAAAATATGGCATTAACTTTAAGGAGACCTTCACGCCCGTTGCCAAAATTACTTCCATCAGGTTTTTGCTCAGTTTGTCGTCCAAATACAGTCTCACCGTCCATCGAATAAATATGAAAGCGGCTTTTTTCAATGGCTTCCTCGATTACAACTTCTTCATTGTGCAGCCGGACGGATTTGGTAAATCAATTTATAAGTGCGAGTTCCAGCGATCATTGTGTGGTCTCAAGCAATTACCTCAAATGCGGATCAATATAAATCGAGGATTTTATGCTTGATTTGAACTTCATGAAGTGCAAGTCGGGCCACCGCTTATATATGAAACGTGACAAACTCATCATCATTTTGTTTGCGCCTTAGTTGAAGACTTATCCTCGCAAGAAGATAGGACGAGATGCTCCAAGAAACTAAGCGAGCGCACAACAAATTTTGAGATGACCAACATGGGCAAGCTGAGCTACTTTCTTGGAATGGAGATCATGCAAGGCACCACAAGCGGATCAGTCACAATGCGGCGGACCAAATGCAGAAACGATGTCCTGCAAA
The DNA here is from genome assembly GCA_001695595.3 of Plasmopara viticola. Lineage (NCBI taxonomy): Eukaryota > Oomycota > Peronosporomycetes > Peronosporales > Peronosporaceae > Plasmopara > Plasmopara viticola. The sequence continues at coordinate 524,313 of MBPM02000032.1, forward strand.
ATTGAAGACGGATGAAAGCAAGCCCGTACGGACACCGCAAGATCCAGGCCTTAAGCTGACAAAGTCAATGTCTGAAGGCGGCTGCAAGCACGATGTGAAATGGCGGGTGTGCCGTGCCAAAATTTGGCGGAATGTTCCATGCATATTACGACCGAAACGCGTCCGGATCTCGCGGCAGTACGAATGCCTAGCCACTTCTCCGCGAACCTGTGCCCGAGTTAAGTTTAGGCGTGCTCGAAGAAAGCTGATTTAGGTTTGTCGCTGTGAGATAGGCCTCCGGGGTGCTCTAAAGCCCAATAACGCCAAACTTAATTGATCAAGAAATGGCTGCATTTATCATATTCTTTTGCAGTAAGTGCTGACAAATAAAAAACTTGTCCGCAGATGAACGCGCTAATGTTGCTGCTGCTTTTGTTGAGCTGGTTGCTTGCAAGAAAAAAAAACACTTGAGCTGTAGATGGCAAAACGCAAAGTGAACATATTTATAGAGGTCCTACACGGCAAATAAGTTCAAAGTATCGCAAACGGCTCGGGAGCCCAGGGATGACTACGCACGATCGATGCAAATTGTCCAATAGGTTTTGTCGACCAGCCATATGGTCGTCACTGGTCGGAAATCGGCTTTGATGGACGCCCTGGACAATGCTTTACCAGAAGCATCAGTATAGCGCCGACAATGATTCTCGTTTCTATCACAGCTCTGACAGACTTGAAAATACAGGCTCCCGCCGTTTTGCGCGCCCGATCGGCTCATTAGGAAGACCTACATCCTCGCGAACATTCACGCAGCACGATCTATCACAACTTGAGGTTATAAAAGAAGCTTTACGGCCTTTGGGGCCGTAAAGCAGTATAATGGGTTTGCTTTTAATTTGATTTTAGGCTGTGGACTCGAATGCTCTTCGATCAAAAGCTGTTGGGAGTATAATTGTAATTATGTGATCACGGCACCCAATCGAAAGTCTATAAATGATGCAGTGCTCTACAGATCTAACATGCCGTGTAGCAAATCTCTATTCTGATGTATAGTCAAAGCCTATATGGTGTGTTGCAAGAAATTATGAGCATTACATGTTAAAAAAAGTATCTTTGGCTAGTTGTACCTTTCTCGGGTCCGAGAGCGACTACTCACTACCTGCACACAAATCGATCAAGCTGATTCGTCAGTGAACAAGTTGTAGCATTGATAAGGTTTTGGCATCCACCCGAATCAACGTGGCAACTCACCGCATTTACGGTCTAATTGATGTTCAGATCTTAAGTTTGGTGTAAGTACATGTACGACTTCGTGATTCCGTCTACGCTTTTACTCAGTGTTGTCTCTTCAACCTTTATATAAACAGCAACAAAGTAATGTAAGCTATCTTTAGACATACTAAGTGCTTTGAAATTAAGTAGGTATGCCTTAGATTTTGTCTTACTGCTCTCACTTGTAGGAATAATCTTGAAACAACAACGATGCAGTGGCAGCCATTTGTATACATTTCTGCTCTTTATGGGGGTAATTTGCCATGACATACCTTCAATCTTCGTCCGTGCTCCAAAGCGTTTCATTGAATCATTTAAGTATGTCCTGTCATTAAATTCTCTGATATATTCATCATAACAGGCTTACCAAAATCTTCATATTGTGTTAGCAAATATTAGGCGCTACAGAAATGATCTATAGCAACAATAATGAATGAAGCAAGACAACAACGGTTAAACAGTGGCCGTGTTGCGAACCCTTCTTCGTACCAGCGCGGATGTATGTACAGTCAAATTACTTTTTACAGTCTAAGAGAGTCTTGAACGAGAGACACAAGCTGCAAACCAAGTCATAATGTGCACTACACGCGCCACCTACCTAGCGTACAAGTGACAAATTGTGGTGTGATCGGTCTTTGACTTTGGTGATAAGTCTACCGCCCTTTGTGCACTAAGACCTTTTCTGGCACGAGTTATACGAGCTAATAGAAAAAGACGTAGTAAGCCTTTCGAATCACGTCGGTATAACAAGATGGGATGTATAATGTCCAGTGCACTCGATACAATTTATAAGCTACCTATGCTTATACTGTTAGCAAGTACTCAATGCTCGATAAAGATGTGATACCATAAGTTCCGAATTTGGCTCGTTATTTACTAGCACTGGCACTTAGCAGTTTACACTAAAAGTTTGAAAGCTGCTTTTGCATATTATCAGCTTTTCCTATGGAAAAGTGACGTACCCTTGACCATGGTCTGCACTCTGTGTGTCCTGCTCTGGTAATTTTGGTCATGACTTTAGAGCTATCGAACGCGTCTGCAGGCTCTACAAGGCATATGTACCACATGTGGATTTCAAATCGCGTCAGTGCCAAGAAAATATGTATACCTTGCTTACTATAAACGTCCACGATGTGCCACTTGCTATAAGGCTTTCTTTGCCACAAACAATCGGCCTGGAATATGAGGAATTGCCCGCTCAAAATTTTTACTCCTCATGGCTTGCACGGTAGCTTGCGTTGATGAAGTCGCACTTCTTTATAGATACAAGATACTTCCGTACTATGCGTTACATGCTTCTTAAAACCATTACTAAATCATAGTGCCTTTATTAATTACACTGATGAAGAGGCTTATAGACAATACTTTGTCGGATATCATACGAATCAATCGAGTTCTTCTAAGTCAAGAATTTTGTCTGAGTACAAAATTCCTTCTTTGTGTCGTCTGATTAAACAAAAGTTAGAATCTTATCATTTCTGTCGGTCGAATGACTACCGCTGTGGCGGTGCCATTGAGCTTAATAATATTCCGCGTTCCTTTATGGACATTTCATTCAGCCCAAGTAGAATTTTTGAAAATGAGACTGATTGTGTCTTTGATCCTTACCGATCTTTTCTCTCGGTAAAGAAAAGCACTATTGACTTTATGGTCTACTTTAGACCCCCCCCCTGTCAGTACGTGATGTCCTACGCTCCTCGATAATATCTCTGTGTTGCTGTCTTTAATCTTAAGAGATCGATGCTACCAAAGCGTTTTGTCGTGTCATGGTCACAAATACTCGTCATCATTGGCTTCAAATGATGTAAATTGACCGTCTGCGCCAAAAATTCTTTTTCTTTCTAGCCAAAGTGGGTCAATAACACAGTAAAATCTGCGCAAGGACCAAAGTGAACAAGCTCCTAGAATGTTTTAAAACATATTTTCCCGAAAAAAGACAAAATTGACATTTTGGAGAGATAACATTAACGTCACATGGTGTGCTGCAACAAGAGAAGGACATTGCCTAAATGACTTACATACCGTACTAAACAATCTAGAACCAATATATTCATCCAGTCAATTATCTCTTTAGTCGTACAATGCTAAAACTGCAACGACTCGAACACAATTGCCATTAAAAGCAATTCCTGAGCTTACGCAGCTACAACTCCTCTGCCAGCTTCTTCTGCAAATTCTCCGCCAACTTTTTTCCATCATCAGTCTTTGCTGTTCCGATAATAGTCTCAATCTCGTCTTTTTTGAAGACGCTTCCGATGATTTCGTTAAGAGTCACTCTCTTTTCTTTCTCTACCCAATACTTATCCGCATACCTCGTCCACACTTCAAGCTCTGGGTTATCAAGAAGAGCGTCTGGGGTTTCGTCAAGCTTTAAATATTTAAAAACAAGCTTTGGCGACAGACCTTTTTCTAACCATTCCTTTTCTAACTGGAGTTGAAGGTCCGTCGCACGCGCCGCTGTCACCTTTGATTGTTTTGAAGCAATAAGTAGCGAAGACAGACTCGCATCGTCAAAAGTGTGGAGTAGCTGATCCAAAGGAAGCATCAGCTCACCATGGTTGATCTCGCTGAAATAAGTGTCCCAAATGTTATACGCTTGGCCAGTAAGCAAGGTCGGGTGGCTCGGGTCCGGCTGCAAAACGGTGTAAAGTCGGTGTGAGTCATATCCTTGTCTTCTCCAAGACGCCATCAGCTCACTCTGTAGTCTCATGGCGATAGCTTGAAGTGACTTGTCTGCATCTTCCTTTGCCTCTTCAAGCATCATTGCCAATTTATAATCACCAAATTGCCCCCATAAGTGTGCGGAAATTGACACTTGCAACTCGGGATGGTAATAATTGTAGCCTTCCACGTATTTGACCCAAACGCGAAACCAAAAATTCGACAAAATGTCCTCGTTGACCATATCGAGCCCTAGCTTGGTGTAGATAATGTAAGGATCCTCATTTTTCAGCATCAACCAAGCCACTTGGAGCCCATGCTGAATGCTGACATAGTGTCCCCACACCGCCTGCTTGCTCCTGGTCAGGATAGTGGAAATATGGTTTCCCAAGCCGATATCCTCGATACCATGCACCCTCTCTTCGTCTCTTGCGGCAGGCGATTCCGAGACGAGGGCACTAGATCGACCTCTGGTTGACGATATTGCCCCCAAGGATGCAGGGGATGCTGTCGCATTCGCAGAAGCGTCGACTTTTGCGATAAAGAAGCAAAGTGGTAGGAGGGCGAAATGAATGGTGCAAAGGCGCATCTGTTAACTTGCTAGCCAAACGAAGAATGGAGGATAGTGCTAGTGGATTGCATCTTTAGTCTCCATTTGCGTATCATTGGCTTAAGAGGAGCCATATAATACAGACAAGCAGGTATCTTTGCTGGTACCATAAATGTTGCAGGGGCTGATCTGCTCTGTGAGCCGGTGCAGTAAATATGCTGACGTCTGCTCGACAATTCGTAGCCTGGCTACAAAGACATTAGCGAAGCCTTCATTATCACATACAAAATATACAACCAAGCATCGGTCAGTTTCATTTATAACCGGACCGATAGAGACCACCCACTATCCGCAGTCGAAGTGATCAAGCTGCACTGTCAGTGTACAAGTAGTAGCACTAGTAAAGTTTTGGCCGCACATTCCTCTCTTTGGCTGACTGACATTGCATTACTATTATTCCGATATCATTGCTACCGTAGGCCAAAAAATAATATCATACCTCCTTGATTTCTTATGCAGTTAGTATGTATGTGGCTACTTTATTCCTGTTATTATTAAGGCTGGAAGAGTGATGACATAAGCGCAAACAAAACCATAAAATAGTAAATGTGCTCAAAACAAAACTCTACTATTCTGTTAAAGAGTGAAAGTCACAAGTGGATTACTATTGCTACTACTTGTATGCTGACCGTGCAGCTTGTCTGGCTATAAGTGAAACTGATCGATTGCAGCCGATGCTTGGGTTCTGAATGTTATATGTGGCAATGACGTCTCAGCCAATATATGCCACAAAATGTCGAGCAGACGTCAGCTGAGTTGCTAAACCGGCACTACAGAGCAGATCAGCTTTATGGTACCAGTTTAGATACGGGCGTGTATGTACCCTATCCTATGGTTCCTTTTATAACAATGGCACACAAATGGAGACAAGAGATGCAATCCACTAGCAGTGCCCTTTCAATATTCTGGCCAAAAAGTCTACGAATGCTTCTTTGCAGCGTTCCTTAGGCACTTCTACCAATTTCTTCTTTATTGCAAAAACCGACCCTTTTGCGAATACAACAACATCCCCCGCATCCTTAGGAACGTTTTCTTCCACTAGAAATCGATCTGGTACCCTCATCTCGGAATCTCTCGCAATAAGAGACGAAGAGAGGTTCAATGAAATCGAAAATTTCGGCTGGGTAAATAAATACGCCAATTCACTGGCCAAAAGTAAGGGGGTCGAGATGTCAATTCTCAGCTTGAGCTCAAACTTGCTTGGTGGAGGGTGATAAATTAACATCCTGGCATGGCACTGCAGAGTAAGCTGTTGACGTATTGGAGAAACCGACATAGCCCATACCGACTTCACCACATTTTACGGTCCACCCGATCTTGCTTACAGGCCATGCGTAAAAATTTGGAATATTTATTTCAGAGAGGTCGACCCTGGTACGCCAATGTCGCTCTTTGGTCAGCTGCTTCGCACTTTCGGTGACGTGTGTCTGTCTTTGCTACTCATTGCATAAAAACGGTCGAAAGCAAACAGCGGCGCTGGCTGCCAAAAGTCAACTCGAATTAGAAAAGGTCCGGTTAAGTAATGGTGAGACGCCAGAGCTTTTTTTCGAACATTTGATGCTTGACGAAAACTTATATGATGTTCTCGTCGAGAACATCAGAGAACTTCTCGATAACGTCGAGCTTAAATAATGGATGAGGTATGCGGATATGTATCGGAACAGACAAAAAGGGACGTGACTCTCAACGAAACCATTATAGCAACTTCAACGCAAACGAGATTAAAAATAATTATCGAAACAGCAGCGACCGAAGACGGATAGAGTTAGGCGGAGAAGTTGGCAGCCGCGTAAGCTTAGGAGTTTCCTCTGTTGGCAATTGTGTTTGCGTCGTTGCAGTTTTAGCATTGTAAGACTGAAGAGATTAATGACTTTATGAATAATACGGGTGAACATGACGTATGACAGGAAAAGTAGAGGCGAACGCGTAGGTCAGCATAGTGCTAGCGAATCAGGCGCTTCAAAATCCGATCGATAACAACAACAGTGAACGAAGCAAGACAACGACGGTGAAACAGTGACCCTGTTGCAAACTTTTTTTAACCAGCGCGGATAAATGACCGTCTATCTCTGCACCCAATGACTTTCCCATTATCGGAAAGATGAGAAACAAACCACAAACCGCGTGCTATTGCGCTTTAAGATTTGTTTTCTGGCACGAATAATACGAGCTGAAAGGATAAAAAGCAGTAAGCTTTTTCGAATCACGTCGGTACATACGCCTTTATAGGGCCTGCAGACGCGTTCGATAGCTCTAAATACATAACCAACTATACCAGAGCAGGACACACGTGCTGACCATTGTCAAGGGTACGTCTCTCTTCCATGTGAGAAGCTGATAATATGCATCAAGTAGGTCGAGTACACTGCACATTTTACATCCCATCTTGCTATTTTACATAAAATCGTTTTTAAATCGCGTTAGTGCCAAGATAAATTCCGAAGGCTTGCTTACTATAAAAGTCCACGATGCGCCATTTACGATGAGGCTTTCTTTGCCACAGACAATCGGCGAGAAATGAGAGAAATTGCCCGCTCGAATTTCTTACTTCTCATGTTTGCGTGGAAGCTTACGTTGATGAGGTCACACTTTCGCATACACGCTTCAACCGTGCTGCGCAGTCTCTGCTTTCTAAAACCATTTCAAATTCATAGCACCTCTATTTGTAACACTGATGAATGAGCTTATAAGTCACTTCTTTATCGGATATGATAAGGATCAGATGAGTCTCCCTGAATCGGAAACCTTCTTTGAGTATAATGTTCCTTCTTCGTTCTTTGAGCAAACAGAAGCTATGAGGTAATCTCTTCTGTAGGTTGAATGACTACCGCTGTGGCGAGTCTCACGCTATTCATTCCTTCCATTAAAGACACACGTATCATCGATTCCAAAGACCGCAAAGGGCATGACGTGCTCACTACGGAACAAAGAGGACTGCGTTTCAACAGCGTATTACGGGCGAAACAACGATGCCATTAAGCTTGACGACTTTTCGAGCTCCTGCATGGACTTTTACTCAGCACGATAAGAAATGAAAAAATGAACTTCTGAACCTTACTGATCTCTTCTCTTGGTAAAGAAACGCTTCATTGACTTCAAAGTCTAATTTTGCTTTCCTGTTCAGTACCAGACGTCCTGCGCTGATCAATAATCATCATGCATTGCCATATCCCCTATTAAGAGATCAACACTGCCAGATATTTTGTCGTGTCGGCACTATTGTACTTCATGGTGTCGTCTAGCGCTTCGCAGTGCCTCGCCCCGTAAGATATGTATATTTACCTTTAGACGCATGAAATAGGCAGCACCCTGAATGCCTCGGCCCTTTACCGGCTAGCAATTCTCAGCGGATCCACCTGCATGCTTAGAGATTTTCTCGTAACACCCAACCGTCGCGGACCATAATTTATATTTTGAACAACAAACGCAGGTTGGTCACTATATGATGTGCCAATTAACTTACATAGCAGGGGGCACAAAAGTGCTGGCTTGTCTTGTCACTTCCCAGTTATCCATGCGCCGCTCCACGTGAAGATACACACTATCATAGTTAATCTCCTCATAAAATTGTTCAACATCTTAGGAGAGGCAGCTCCCAAATACCCCGGTCTTTCACCGACTGTGTCCTACTTTACACAGAGCAAATGCTGTCCACGACAAGCAACTCTCAGTGGCCTCGCCTGCATGCTTGTAGTTTTTCTCGTCCGTAGACGACCATATTTCATATTTTGATCAACAAACGCAAATTGCTCAGTATATAACGTCCCAATTTACTTACATGTCCGAAATACGCAGAGTCACTTCCCATTTGTTCATCCGCCGCTCCACGTGGTAATACCACACTATCTTAATCTATGGTCACTAATACTCGTCACGCGCCAAAGTAGGTCAATAACTCACCAAATCTGCGCAAGGACCAAAGTGGATGACACCCAATCTAAGCTCATGACATTTTGAGCGTCACACCTCGTGTCTACACCCAAGACCAACTCAACAGCGTTTAACTCTATCAAATCGAGGAATTACTTAATCACATCCAAATACAATACTCTTGTTTTCATTTTACGGTGTAATTGACATTTTGATGTGCTTAACGGACCTCAGCATATGGCATGTATATTTCGACGGTGAGCGATATAACGCATTTAAATGATGCCCGTGGGTCATTTAGTTTTGTCCATCGTTAATTTCAAATCTGTAAAGGATGCGAAAGATATCAGGCTTGCTCGCACGACTTGTGATATTAAGCTGAAATCTAGACCTCACCGACTTATAACTTCTTCTTTAGGCTCATCAAGGCTTGTTCCGTCCCGCAGCTTACGGATGTAATGATCTCTTCTCTGTGTCAAATAGCCGTTTGGCTAAAAGTATTCTCGAATCGAATCATCTTGACGCGCTTGACGCAGTTGGATTGAATAAAATCTATGAGGGCGTCATTAAAAAGAAAGCACTGGCAAGTTTTTCTTCGCTGACCAGTAGCTCAGAAGTCTGCATCCTAATCGCGACCAAATCTTAGGCTCGAAGAAACAGGTTGCTCTATGGGCGCTGGTTCTACTAATTGTTGCCTATTCATCTCGCCTGGAAGAAAACTCACAAAATGCAGACTAGATATTTGAAGTGGTCTTAGTGAGACAGCGCTGCAAGGAACTCAAGCGACCCTTGATTCGGGTGTAGGTCACAGACTTCTTACGATTTTAAAAAAAGCTTAAGAGATATTTGGTACTTCTCGAAGGTCACGTGCATAGCCTCCGTTAGATCGTTCTCTAAAAATGGTTCTTCCTGAACTAAGTGTCGTTCATAGATGCCTGGCCCTTGCGGCGTGCAAAGCAGATGAGTTTGCTGCTCAGCAACATGGTCTGCGTCAACCAGATAGCATCCAGCTAGAGACCCTACACTTCCTCGCCAGGCCCTTTGTCAAAAAAGGAGAAGATCTCACACGGGTCGGCGGCGACTTACGTCGGTGCCTGACTGTGGGCGAGTCCCATAGTCCTTGGCAGTTTGTGGTTGTACTGGACTCCCCAAGGAATGTACCGAGTCTGTCGTCTTTGGTGTTAACCATCACTCCCAGCTCTTAAATCTTAAGTGACCTAATTACCAAAGGCACCCTAAAATTACCGAGTCTGTGCCTTGAAAAGATAGCCTTTCCGGCTCATTCGTATGAGACGTATCGCGTGACCGATACGAGTCAAAACTTTTAAGGCATACCTTCGAGTGATGAATACAAGGAATATGTTGATGTTGGCCCAATGCATCTTTGCGGCCCTAGCTCTTGTAGGCCAGGCGAGTGTGCGACGGAGCGCACGTACCACTTCTCGTTCTCCTCCATGTCAAAAGGTTTAGGTGCGTGGAACTAGGGAAAATAATCGACGCACCTGCACGGTGAAGTGGGCAGCCTTCCTGACTTGAGCGGTTGTTTGGCGAATGAATGTCAGCAAAGCGCAGTTTTTGAAAAAGCACCTGCCTGCCACACATTTTTCGGATTAACGAGGCGTTGGGATGGTACGTGTGACGTACACAGATCGAGGTTCTGTTTATAGTAAATCCATTGCATAGGAGAAAATTAATATTAAAGCGCAATTTGTTTCAAATATATAAAATCAAGGCAAGTAGACTCCTGAAAGAGGACAAAACTGACACACAATCGGATGTAGGCGAGGTGGCTGGTTTTGGCGAGCGCTTCTTGACCGTGAGCTGCCAAAGCTCTCGTGAAATCGGGCAAGAGCTCCAAAACTTGTGGCCTTACCGGCGTTCACTTTTAAGTCTTTGCCATTGGTACTGATTAACTCGATCTTGACGAGGTGCGCCTTGATAGCCGCTTCTTTCCTATCCTTAAAAGGACGACCACCTTTTTCACAAAGCTTGTTTTCGTCGTAGCTGGTGAGCATGTCGTTGCTCGCGAAGATGCGCGTAAAGGTTGGAGAAAGCGCTCCATTTCTCCACAAGAACTTCTCAACGAGATTCCAAAAGACCGTCACGAAGCTCGTGAGGAGTAAAGCTCCATCGTTCGATCAGAAAACAATGAGTGTCGCTGCTGCCCCATTGGCGACGTGAGTCAAGGCCAATCTCAAGTACTCGATGGTACTTAACAAAATTGACCACCTTAATTTGGATCCAGCCGAGGCTTTTGCAGTCAGACCCGAGCCATCCAACCTTACCGGCCGTGTGCATGATATCTGGAACACTTGTTTGAGCGAGTACAACCCTGGTTGGTCAATGACGCCCTTCGAGGAGCTGGTCCACACTTTCAGTGACCGGAGTCTGTCTTCGCTACTAATCGCTTCAGAAGAGTCAAAGGAAACAGCAACACTGGCGACCGACCTTCAACTCGAGTTAGAAGAGGAATGCTTGATTTATAATGTGGCGCCGAAGCTTGCCTTCGAACACTCCTCCATTAACTCTTAGCCAGCGTCGCCGTTTCCTTTGACTCTTTTTAAGCAATTAGTAGCAAAGACAGAACATCGTAAGTGAAAGTGTGGGTCAGCTGTTCGAAGGGCGTCATTGACCGATCAGGGTTGTACTGGCTCAAATAAATGTTCCAGATTTCATACTTACGGCCGGTAAGCAAGATTGGTCCGACTGCAAAAGGTTGTGAAGTTCTTGTGGAGAAACCGAGCGCTTTTTCCAACCTTCAATCTGCTTTTTCTGCAGTCTCGTGCCAAGAGCTTGAATTGAAGGGTTCGCTCCACTCTTCGCATGTTCCAGCATCATTGCCAATTTACAATCATCAAATTGCTCCTGTAACTTTGCTAAAATTGACACTTCCTTCCTGGGAGGATACGCTTTGTAGCTTTCCACGTACCTGACCCAAACTCGAAACCAAAAGTTCGACAGAATGTTCTCCTTAACCTGGTCGGGCTTTAGATTGGTGAAGACAATATAAGGATCTACAATCAGTATCCTCCACCAACTTAATTTGAGCACAAGCTGACTGTCGGCAATTGAAAGCATCACTGCCTGCTTGGTCTTGGCCAGCAAACTGGCAAATTGCGTTCCCAAGCTGAAATCTTCAATACCAGGAATCCTCTCTTCGTCTCTTGCGCTCGGCGGGTCCAAGAGGAGGGTACCAGGCTGATTTGCAGTGGATAAAAAAACGTACCTGAGTGTGTGGGGGACGCAGTCGTATTCGCAGAAGCATCGGCTTTCGATATTAGGAGGAAGACAGAGAAGAGTGCTCGAGAAACGCTGCAAAGAAGCATTTGTAACCTTGCTGGCGAATTTGAAACGTTCGGATGGATTGCATTCTAGTATCCGCATGCGCACCATTGATTAGAAGGGATGGTTTGGAAGCCATCATGAGAATCTATAAACGCTGCGGGGACTGCTACGAATACGCTTAGACTTGATCGGTGCGTATTGCGAATACGGCCCAAGCATTGGCTTTTGAAAACCAGTTCTGCTTCTCGATATTAAGACCGATAAAGACCCTGTCAAGCAGTAGCAATAATATTGTTCTGGCATCCACCGCGCTTAACGTGGCGACTCTTCACTTTTTAATATGTATAGCTATTTAAAGAGACTCTAATTTTTACATGATCTCTCATAGGTTTGCATTTTCTCGTCTATGATTTTGCCTACGTTTTTACCACTCTTTCCATCTTTTTTATTAAAGAGATAAAGTATAAATAGACACCCTGACTCTGGCGATGATGCCAAAACAAGAGTTGTGGTGATACCTATTCACTTATATTTCTGATCCCTAAAAAAGGAATGTCACGGCAAAATGGCTTGATTCCTTACAGTCAACCTAGTATCAAAATTGTTAATTGATCTGCCTTCTTCAGTGGTTATGTTAATTTGCACACACAATGTTCCCCGTCGTCGCGGCCATCAGACTGCTCGATACCAGTCTCAATACATACCTTGCATTGGACCATCTAGAAATACTCCCATGTTGACACCAGCATTGATCAAATATTTTTTGTGAACGTACTTAAATCAATAAATTCTCATTTTTTTGTATGAAACTTGAATAATGGCAATGTCAAAAGTGCGTAGGTCTGGCGAATCTAAAAAAAAAAATTGATAGCTATGTTCACGTCGGTAGAATCCTTTAACCATCCGAATATAACACTTCTGTACAGCTATAGTACCAGATTTAAATTTTTCTTTGTAGATACAGTCATGATAGCTTTAGAGTCGGGGGATTGTGGCTTCAAGATCATAGAAAAATGGTGCGACCTTTACTCATGTCGATCATTATGGTCCAGCAAAACCGTATAGATACCCTTTTGACTCCATACGGTAATAGAAACTGAGCTTTGATTTGATTAAGCTTGCATTAACTAGTAGCGGCGTGTACCGTCAATGTGCCTGCTCCATCACCACGCATCATCTGTGAAATTCGTATCTGTTAGACTTGCGCCACCAGGAGTCCCACCTTGATCCTCCTTGTAGCGGCTGAGGCCACCATAGGCCAGAAATTGAAATCATACCGGCACGCGGAACGAATATCATAACGGCTTGACTTCTCACGCAATTGATATGCATTATTTCTGTTAGAATGAAGGCTAAAGGAGTGAATGAATTGTGTATTAATATTTCTACAAATGATCACATCGCAAACAAAACCATAAAAGAGTCAGAACAAAACCTAAATATCCTGGTAAGAGTTTAAGATCACTTAAGACATAAAAGTGAGTGAATGCCAAACAATACTATTGCTACTACTTGTACACTGACAGTGCAGCCAGAATTTTGGGTGGTCTTTATCGGCTCGGATATAAGTGAAACTGGTCGATAGCAGCCGATGCGTGGGTTGTATATGTCATATGTGGCAATGAAGGCTTAGCTAATGTGTTTGTAGCCAAGCTACAAATCGTCGAGCAGACGTGAGCATAGTTAATGAACCGGCACTACAGAGCAGATCAGCCCCTGGAATGTTTATGGTATCAGTCTTAAATACCTGCTTGTATGTACCATATGGTTCCTCCTTTGCCATCGATACGCAAATGGAGACTAGCGGTGGCACGTCCCATTCATTATTCAATTGTCCAGCAAGTTTCCAAATGCGCCTTTGCAGCCTTCTTTTAGCACTCCTACCACCTCTCTTCTTTATCGCCAAAGCCAACGCCTCAGTGAATGCAACAGCTTTCCCCGCGCCCTTAGGGTCATTTTCTTCCACTGGAAATCGATCTGGTACCCTCATCTCGGAATCGCCAACTGCAAGAGACGAAGAGAGGATTAATGGAATCAAAGATTTCGGCTGGGAGAATAAATATGCCAATCTACTGGCTAAATCCATGCAGTCGTTATGGGATCGGAAATACTATTCTCGGTTTGAGCGTAAACTTGCTTGGTGGAGGGCAACGAATAAGCATCCTGACATTATTTACGAAAAGCTGAAGCAGGATGATAGCAGCAAAGACATTTTGTCGTGGTCTTGGTTTCAAGATTGGTTCAGGTACGTGGAAATGTACAATTCGGACCATCCCAGGAAAAAAGTGTCAATTTATTTTAGGTTGAAAAAACAATTTACTGAGTATGAAATAGCGGTGATGGCGAGAAAGGCAAAGAGTAAAGACGACTCGATCGCTCAAAAGATTGGCACGACACTGCAGGATTTGCAGCTGACGTATTGGAAAGAACAAAACTATAGCCCTTCCACTGTCCACGAACTTTTACAGTGGCTTCCGAGCCACCGGATGTTGTTATACAATAAAGTGTATGATATTTGGAACATGTATTTGATCGACTACCTCTCTATGGCGCCAATGCCGTACTTCGATCAGCTGCTCCACAGTTTCGATGACCGGAGTTTATCTTTGCTACTGGTTGATTCAAGACGGTCACCTTTAACAGTGACGACGGCAGCAGAATTTCAACTCGAGTTGGAAAAGGTTTGGTTAAGTAAAATTGTGGGGCCGGATCTTGCCTTCGACTATTTAGGGCTTAGCCAACGCCCTGTTCGTCTTTTCGACAACAAGGAGCTTAAAACGTGGATTAGGTATGCGCATCTGTATCGGGAAGAGTTCGGAGAGGACGTGACTCTCGACGAGGTCATTGCAAGCCACTTTAACGCAGACGAGGTTGTGGAAATTATCAAAACAGCAGAGACTGATGGTAGAAAGGAGTTGGCGGAGTTGGCGGAGCTTATAAGAAAGAACCTGGAGAAGAAGTTGGCAGCCGCGGTACCTTCAGAGTTGCCTCTATCGGCACGTGCGTCTGAGTCGTTGTAGGTTTAGCATTGTAAGACTAGAGAGAATAATGACTTGATAAATAAAATGGATTGACATGACATGTGACAGGAATAGCAGAGCGGTCAGACTTTGCTTCCAAAATAATGATTATCACTTTGAAATTTACTACTTGTACGTTACTGAGATGGCCGTACACGTTTGCGGCTTGTGCACCATAAAAAAGTCAATGGGCACAGATATAGCCGTTTAGGTATTCGCGCTAGCAAGACAGAGGGGGTTTGCAACAGGGCCACTGCTTCATCGTCGTTGTCTAGTTTTATATGTTCTTTCTGTTAATTTGTTTTTCAATGTAATCTTTTTTAAGTATGCCATAATGATGAAAATTTTAGCCAAATAACTGTACGGACGACGATTTGGAAGAGGCAAATAACTTGAAAATATTTGGCGCCTGTTCATTACGATTACTAAGCACAATGGTCGGAGTATCTGGAATTGCTATGGCATTTTACGACCTTAGCAAGCAGTGCGAGCGTTATCTCCAGTATCCATCGACACTTCTAAGCCCATTTGCTGAATTTTTAAGGCGTACGGATCGACTCCTTGCGAGGGGCACCTCCACTCCGAACACTGCTTTGAGCTCGTCATCAATGCTCATATAAATCGTATTTTTTCATCATTTTTGAAACGTCACTCTGGCCTACTGTAACACAATGCTTGTCAACCGCTTCGTGCCGTTATCCACCATCCACTGTCTATTGTCAATTACGATGATATGCTCCCCAACCACGCATGCAATGTCTCGTCCAGAAACTCCGCAAAAATGTGTCTGTTCGGTTTAATGCGGTACACTGGGAATAAGTGAATGTATCTTTGCATGAAACAAAGTGAAGTTCCTTGAAAACGCGTTGATAGATTATACATGAGGCGCTGAGAGGCCTAGCAAGTTTTAAAAAAAAGATTATGTACTCTATGATTGCCTTACTTAGTAAGTGCTCACTGTTAAACTAAGTCGATCCGGAGAGAATAATGAGCTCTTGTGTGTTGAGCTTCTTCAAAGACTTTTACATCCGTACCGCAAGCTCTCCGACAGAAAGAGTATCTATCTTATCAAACAAAACTGCGATGGCATCGTGCGCATCCTGCGGCGGCTCTTTACCTTGAATCCGTACTACATGCTCAGTTCGGCACTTGGCGTGGCCAGTACCAGCGCACACGGGCAAGCCACAACGAGTGTCGCAATTACGAAGTTATAAAACAAATGTAGAGAAATTCAATTTTTCGGAACATACAAAAGACATACCATATTGTAAACGCCAAAAATGGAAACTTCTAGCTCTACTGGGATAGAAATGACGACAACATCTTTTGCATAGACTTAAATTGGCACTTTTGACGTCTGCTCGTCTCTTACGAGATAGATTAACGGACTCAGCGTCGTGTCGATCCCCGCCGGTACCCCTCATGTGGAACAACCCAATCAAATTCACTGTGTTCCAAGCAACCGATCACCTAGGACTTTTCTAATCATATCCGATTTATCCATCAGTGACTCGTCGATCCACCTTCGCCGTACATAACGACCCTATCGGCTGGAATGTTGGACCAATTCGATTGGAACATCTGTTCATCTCATATCCTCCTTCCATCAGCACTGAAAATCAAGGGTACCGATCCATTCAAATCAACATACTAAGCCAGATGAGCAGACTTTCTTAAACACTTTAGTAGTGGTGTTAGATTCAAGCTAATACGGAGCAAGTTGGGCATCGTCCAACCAGAGACAGGGCTGATAGCTTAAAGTTGCTTGATGACCTTGACAACTAATACGCCAAATTTACCAAAAGATCGTAGCACGCTTGCGCAAACAAGTTCCCACGAATAACAGCAAGCCTCCGTTTACTAGCTTAAGTCATGCACTGACACGGCGACGCCTTCGTAAAGATGAGAATGGAATACCGGCATGTCGCGAGTCATTTCTATTTTGTATTGGCCGGGCAATAGCATCTTCTCCCCCACGAGGAGAAGATGCTATTTTTGAGCTGAGACTGTCCGAGAACTTAAACATGGGCGTCAATCAAATACATTGAAGCACACACGCCGTCGAAGCATATCTGTCATGTGTTGATGCTCGTTGAATTCATTGAAAGAATAACATTACTGTTTGCTTAGAGATTAATAAAAGATCCCTTACATAGGAGACTAGAAGATGTACTTTTTAGCCTTTTCAGACTTGATAGCGCCGAGTGCTGTTTGGTTGGTCTTAGACCTAGAAATGAACCTGGGTTGATTATCGTCCGCTTTGCTCCCAAGGGTTTTTATGGCGAGTCATTGACCCAACTTGGCTGGAAGATAGAAGAACTATTGGCTAGGATGGTCAATGCGACCAGTATCGGAAACACAGAGATGAACACCAATGGCGACGAGACCAGCAGTTTTGGGCGATGCTTACGAGTTAAGTGTGAGAATGGTATGAAGGACTCCGAGCAGTCCTCTTTTACAAAGTACTCGCTTCTTGCCATAAGTGACGTGGGCAAATATAAGCTATGACAGGATGAGATAGCGCCTATTGCTGCACGTGAATGGATATGTAAAGAAGTATTAAATGATTTAAAAAGCTAGCACTTGCTGCATATGTGAATGACGTACAAACCTTTTAGATAAAACATTAAAAGGAAGTCTTGCAGATGCACGTATATTTGCACATTAGACTTCAGGCAACCTTGCATCAAGTGTGAATATGAGTGTGTGCGGAGGGCGGCGCTTGGCTGCAAGATGACGATGACCTGGACAAGATGCTACACAATAAAGTTGACACATCGAAGATGAAGAAGCTGTGCGGGTCGTGGAAGTTGAACAAGCCGGACCTGTTTGGACCAGACGTTTCGCTTGAAGAGGACATGGTTCACGTGCTGGTGGTGGTTCCGAAGCAAGGGACCTCAGTTTCAACAGTCTCATAAGTGTGAATATGAAAAGTATGGCTATATTGGAAGCGAAGGTCCCAACATGTGCGCGAAACTATCGAGAAGGACCTGCCGTGGACAGTATTTGCAGAATGTCATGCGAGATAAAGTCGTGTAAAGGTCAAGGCATTTAGTGCAATGCCTTTTTGATCCGTCTAAAGTTAAAGAAACTTTCTTGACTGAGCAAGACACTGCGTAGGATTGCTGAACGCTAAAAGCCAGCATGCCGGTACAATAGGGTCGACACGACGAATGTTTTACGTAGCGTCGATCATGTAAGAAAGAAGGGAGCAACGAAAAATGCATATTGAGCAGCGCAGATATCTTGTGCTTTAGAGAAGGGTCAAGAGTCGACGTTAGAGTCAATAGCGCTCTAATTTATCAAAAAAAGAGATCAGTAAGGCCCAAAGGCACAATAAGCCTCACTTCCTTCCCGCATATAATTTATCTATTTGAGATGAACGAGATTTGCATGGCAAAGCTTTAAAAGTCTGTACGATCCATGGCATAAACACAGCCCATTCCGAGTCTACAAAAATATTACAGCGGTATCCCGGGGAACCCGACCTTTCTTACCGGCCGTGCGTATAAAATTTGGAACATTTATTTCAGCAGCTTCAATCCTGGTGAATTAAAGCCGCCCTTCGAGCAGCTGCTCCGCAGTTTCGATGACATGGGTCTGTCTTCGCTTCTAATAACTTCAAAACAGTCAGACGAAACAGCGACGTTTGCGGCTGACTTTGAACTCGGGTTAGAAAAGGTCTGGTTAATTAAAGATGTGGCGCCGGAGCTTGTTTTCGAATACTTAATGCTTGCCGAAAACCCGTATTATCTTTTTAAAAAGAAGGAGATTAAAGCGTGGATGAGGTACGCGGAAACGTATTGGGAAAAGACAAAACAGGATGCAACCCTCAACGAGGTCATTGAAAACCACTTCGACCCAAACGATATTAACTTTATTATTGGAACGACAACGACCAAAGATGGAAAGAAGCTGGCGCACGATTTGGAGACGATGTTGGCGGAGAAGTTGGCGGACGATTTGAAGACGATGTTGGCGAAGAAGTTGGCAGCTGCGTAAGCGTAGGAGGTGCCTCTATTGGCGATTGTGTTCGAGTCGTTGCAGTTTTAGTATTGTAAGACTAAAAAGATTAGTAAAATGATGAATATAGTTTCTTAGCATGACGTAAGACAGGAAAATACATGCGGCTGTAGGTGACGGTGAAAAAGTATTTTCTTCATTTTTTTGCAGCACACCAACCATATTGTTATCGCCTTCATTCAAAATGTCAATTTTGTGGAGTCTATTTGCCTTATTTTTAATACTTTAAAACAGTTCTCTAATGGATAGCCCTATTTTGATCCGCTTTCAAAACCTCTTTAATAAATTGCCTTCTGTTATGCAATGGGCGCATTTAAGAAGTTGTCATAGGAAACGATTTCAGTTTTTGTACGTCACACGTACCGATGTTTGGTAAGACCGGAAAATATGTGGCAGGCAGTTGTTTTTTGAAAACTGCGCTTCACCGACGTTCATTCGCCTGACAAACGCACGGGTTAGAAAGCCTTCTCGCTTAACCGTGGAAGTCCGTCGATCATTTTCCCTTGTTCCAGGCACCTAAACCTTGAAACGAGAAGTAGAACGAAGAATGGTACTGGCCATTAAACGCTAGGGCTGAGAAGCCTTAGGCTAACAGCAATATTGTCGATTAATCTTATCACTCGAGGGTATGCCAAAAAATTTAGACTTGAATTGGCCATGCAGTATCTCTCATACGAACGGGTAGAAAAGACTATCTTTTCACGGCATAGAATCGACACCCTTGCTGGTATGGTAATATAACTTTAAGCGCTAGGAAGGGTTGGTAAGGCCAAAGATGACAAGCTTGGTTTACTTCCTGGGTGGGTCCAGTACATCTATAGCCGGCCAAGGGCTATAAGATTCGCCCATAGCTAGGATCCAAGTGAAGTCGCCGTCCTATGTGAGATCGATAAATATTCCTGACAAAAGGTCCGAAGAGGGATGGAGGACCTTTTAGGTGATATCATTCATTCATTACAGGCCATTTTGCTGAGCAGTGGGCTCATCTGCTTCGCCCGCCGCAAAGGCCAAGCATTTATGACCATAACTTTGTTCCGAAAGTGCCATTGTTCCAGCGCGATCTTACGGCGATTCTACGTCTGACTTAAGCTTAGTATCAAATCCAGTTAAAAGTATTTTTTCGGTATCGTAAGAAGTCTGTGGCCTACACTCGAATCGGGGATCGTCTGATTTCTTCGCAGCGCTTAAATTTCAATCTGAGGATTTGTGAGCTTTTTTAAGTGGGTTGGATGAGGAACGGTAGGTAGTGCCAGCGCGCATAGAGCGGTCAGATACTATGAGTTTGAGCTTTGGCAATGATTACGATGCAGACCTCTGACCTACTGGTCAGTTTTCAAAGAAACTCGCACAATGTAAGGACTTCATTTGCGTCAGGAGCGTCAATACGATCAGATCCGACAACTATCTGATATTCAGCAAGGAGATAACAATACTCGCTAGGCGCGGGGAAGGACAAGCTCTCTTAGCCTAAAGAAGGAGTCATAAGAAAGTGGGGCCTGGCTCCGACTTATACATCACAAGTCGTAAGTAAGCCTGACTTTCTCATGTTGCAGCAATCTTTACAGATTTTCGAAAACGATGAGGAAATTTTAGCGACACACGGGCACCAATCAGATAGTTTGTCATGAAAAATTTACTGCTTACTTAGATGCATAAACAAGAGTTCCGTGTTTGGATATAAATAAAAGTTTTTCGAGGCCGAATGCGTTAAGCGCTGTCGGGTTGGTTTTGGGTATAGATGCGAGGCATGACGCTAAAGTTCAGTAACCTTTTTTGAAACACGTCGGTACATATGCCTTTAGAATCCTGCAGACGCGTTCGATAGATTCAACGACATGACCGACTACACTCTGAGAAAGACACACAGAGTGCTGACCGTTGTCAAGGGTACGTCACTCTTTCATGTGAGATCCTGATAGTATGCATCGACGAGGTCGAGTGCGCCGTACCATATACATCCCGTCTTATTGTTTCGCATGACGTCTTTCTTAATGCGTCAGTGCCAGGATAAATCTCAACCTTAGCCTTCTACAAACGTCTACGATGTGCCACTTGCCATAAGGCTTTCTCCGCCACAGACAACTGGCGTAGAATAAGAAGAATTGCTCGCACGAATTCACGGTTTGCACGAAAGTCACACTTCCTTTTAGATTAAAGCTTCTGTCGTGCTAAACAGTATTTGCCTAGTGGAAATAATTTAATTATATGGCGCATCTTTTGGACGGTATCACTGGTTGATGTTGATCAAAAGACAGTATTTCGTCGGATCAAATACGTCCCTTTTATTCAAAATCCAACTTTGAGTTCTAAGTACTTTCTTTGTGTCTTCTGATCAAACAAAGGTAAGAAGCTGGTATTGCATGTATGTTGAGTAATTACCGCTTTGACGACGTCATGGAGCTTATAAGCTTCTTGAACATCACCATGGAAGTCTCGCCCATCTCAAGTACAGACTTTTTTGTGCGATGAAATTGAAGCTTATTGTGCCATTAAACCTTTCCGACCTTTTCATTTGATAAAGCCGAGCGCTATTGACTCTAACGCTTACTTTAAACCCTTCTCTTCAGTACGGGACATATGCACTGCCAAAAAAGCTTCTTTGTGTTGCTTTTTTCTTTCTTATGAGATTGACGTTGCCATGGAAAGTCGTCGTGTCGGCACTATTGAACCGACATGCTGACTTTTAGCATGCAGCGATTCCTAGCAGTGCCCCACTAGTAAAATATGCTACCTTACCTTCCGACGCATCAAAAAGGCAGTACAACCTCGGCCCTTAAATGACTACATCCCGCATGACCTACAGCAACTACTATCAGAGATACATGTACTTTTTGATAGCTACATGCACGTGCTTAGAGCTTTGTATTTAATATAGCCAAGTCTTCACCTAACGCAAGTTTGCTCAATGTATAATGTGAAATTCGCGTCCATCTGCAATGATTTCCCTTGATGTTTGGCAGAATTTTCAAGTGACTTATTGTATGCAGCAAGTGCTAGCTTATTAAGTCATTTCCCACTATTTCACATCTCACTCCACGTGCAGTGGTAGACGCTATCTCATGCTGTCTACGTTCAAAGTCACCTGTTTCATCTATGGTAAGAAGCGAGCACTTTGTAGAAAAGCACTGCTCCGTGTCCTTTGTGTCATTCTAACACTAAACTCGCCTTGTCCTCGTTGCCATTGGTGTCCATCTCTTCCCTTCAAAGACGCAATACATCGACGAGCCAATTGTTCTTCTACCTTTCAGCAAAGGTGGGTCAATAACTTGCTGTAATCGCACTTAGGAGCAAAGCGGATAGCACCCACCTGGGTTCATGGCATTTCAGCACATACCTGCAAGTCCAACCAATCAGCACTCGACACTATCAAACTCGAGGAGATTCAACTCCGCACCGCTTCGTATCCTCTAAACAGGGTATATGTCTTTAAGCAAATAGTAGCGATATCTTTTTTGTATGTTCTCGAGGAGCATCAGCATATCGCACTTTCCTGCGATGATGAGCGTTACAACGTGTTTGTTTGAGACCCATGAACTGATAAGTATTGTCTATCGACATCTAAGGTACATATAGCTGAAAAAATATAAGTCAATCTTTTACGCACGAACTGCGCTATTGAGCTCTAACACACCGTCTTAAAGCTTCTTCTTTAAGCTCCATAGAGTTTCTCCCGCCCCACACCTAAAAGTATTGCCATCAATTCGCTAGTCGGCTCTCCAATGTTTTTTATCTGGTCACTGTGACGCGCTTGAAAAATATTAATTATATTGTAAAATGTGCGGGTACCAAAAACAAAGGTTCAGCTACTTCCTCTTTGCTGAAACAATATGCATTCTTATCATCACCAAAACCTTATGGTGATAGGCCGCCCTATGGGTCCTGTCTCTGGGCCTAAAAATATAATCACAAAATCTCAGATAGGAATCTCAAACTGTTTTGTGGCGCAGCAAAGTTATCTAGAGATCTCCAATCCGGTTGTTGGTCCTAGACTTTAACAGTTCCGAGTAAAATTTTTCAATCAATTTTGACTGGGCCAAAAGACGCGCATATCTGCTGTAAGGTCGTGCAGAAGCAGAGCATCTTTTTGAACGAAGTGCCACTCATAGATGTCTGATCCTTGTGGAGCGCAATGCAGATGAGCATACTGTTCAGCACCATCGCCTGGATCGACAGAGTAGTATCCATATGATAAGTCTTCCACTTTCTTGTCCGATTTCCTGTTTAAACAGGTGTGAGAAGATTTCTTACGAGACTGCGATTTTCGTCGGACCTGGCCGTGAGCGAGTTAAATAGCTTTTGGCCTACTGTGTCGGTGACTTCGACCGCTGGGCCTACCCTCGAAATATATGGGATTTGTCATTTTGGTCTTACCCTCTTCCTTTTAACATTATCGATTTTGTGACCCCATTGACGAATCGAATGAATGCCCCAGCATATACTTCCCTGTTCTTTTGTATATGGCATTTTGTATTGCCAATACAGACCTAATGTTTTGATGTCCTCCGTCCCCGAGTGGTAAAATAAGTTTACACTCTTAATGATGGCCTAGGGCTTCTTTACAGCACCAGGGGGTGGAAGCTCAGCAAGTGTGCGCCTAAGCAATATTAAAAATCCTTGTCATACTTCTTTTCCATAAACTAAGATCCGTTGCGATTTTTTTTCCTGCGCATACTGATTAGTGAGAGGCAAATTTAGCTCAAGTTTATCGGTGATCATTCAATTGAGGTTCGATATAAAATGCTTGTGTCCTTTTAATGCCTACAATATAGTACTTAAGGGAATAGATCGTGATAGAACTTTAACCTAATTAAAGTTCTTTGCTACAAAACATTGTGCATTTAAGATAAAACGTAGACTCGATTTAAAAGAGCAAAGCTGACATAAAAGCCAAAGACTGTACTGATGATTTTTTGCTACGCGGTCATCACCCACGGTTTACAGGACAAAGCAGCCATCGGTATAGCTTCTAGATCAACGTTTTCCAACGGTTTTCATGATTGGCTGTACTTTCATCGTATCTCACTATAAAGACAATTGTAACATCTTCCGCAAATTATAAAAAAGAGAAAGTGTAATCAAATGGAAAAAGTTTGAGGGAAACAGCAAAATTGGTTTTGCAGTTCAAAAGCATCCGAGGAATCATTTAATAGGCCAAAAAGATCGTCAAGAAATACCGCGAGCCTAAAATTTGTGCTACAACCGTATTCTCAATAATATCCATGACCTCACTTTCTTTCTTACGCCTCCACAAACACAAAAGCTTGCAAAAACTTAGCTATTCGACGCTAAGAATTGGGCTGCAACGTAATTGTCAAGCACACCAGGCGTGATGGTCATCGTAGAAAAGGGACGTGAAGCTGTAGAATTAAGTAAGATCCTGTGCACGGTGCATTAAGCAGTTCACACAACAAGCATAGCAGCAACAGTAGCACGTTCGTGTGCGGACAAGTCGCATTACCAACTGCTTGTTCATCTTCCAGCTCATACGGCAAAAAGAACGCGGTAACTGCAGTTTTTTGGTCAATTAAATTTGGCGCCGCTGGTCACAGTCACGATCCTTCCGTTGACTCGTCAGTGGCCTCTAAAATTGCGCTCATGACATGAACAGCGACAGTCCAGAAACGGCTTTCTCCTAGCACGTCTAAACCCTACATGTATTGTGGTGCATATGCGCACCGAGAATATTGACAACTCGTGACATATACAACTTTGCCAACACTGAGTACTGACGCGCTTTAGCTCGTTGAACCCCTCCTATTGCCCTCCTTAGTAAATTGAAATGCTTGAAAGGACCTTATAACACCCGTTTGATAGCGAAAAAAGAATTATTCACCTCAATATTGGGTACCCGTCTACAAATAAGATCATTTAGCGCGTCAAAGTATTTTTGATCGACGCTACCTATTAGACAAAAATCTTGAAAAAGCCGCTAATGCACCTTATTGGCGTCAGTACCACAGCTCAAATATTCACTTTCGCCAATTGCTTTATGGCTGATGAGCGTAAAGATGACTATAAATGACCGATGCAGCTTATTCCACAGATCTTTAAAGACTTCTATGGTCAAGCAAACCTACGCTTGTCACTTGATGAGCGCTCTTAGCAAATTTTAAATGCCAATATGCTTCTTTATTGCTGGCATATTTGCTCAGGTATCAGCGCGAAAGCTCGCGGCATGCATTCTTCCAGAAAGCCTTCCAGCGACTCCTGCAGCAATGGAGTTACGTGATAAATTCCGGTACGTTCGAAAAAGTATTTTACAGCTTACAACAATGCAAACAGCAGTGCCACACCTTGTCATAAAGTAATTGAAAGCATCTGTCTGGTCTTTTAGGATTGGTTTGTGGTCACTGTCGTTAAAGGGAAAGATGCATAACGGTCATATAACCACGCTAAAGACCGAGAGTGCCCATTCAACCTTGAAAAAGTGGATTTTTCTTTCCACCAGCGATTCATTTATGGTACCTAACCCTTGTCGTCTTGCTTGTAATGGGCGGCTTGCCGCTATACAGCACCAAAATGCCGAGGAGCGCGCGATCTGCATTCTCAGCAGTCATTGGTAAAATATCGACCGCGGACTTGTAGGCTGCCTCTGTCTAGTACGAGGCTCGCTTGTGGGTAAACCCCGGAGCTATTAGTTGAAGAACGTTAACGTCCAATCTCGGCTTTTCATTCTCCAATTCCAAACGGCAGCAGCGGCAGCTGTAACTTCAGCACCAGTCGGCGCAACAAGTCATCCATGGTCATCTCCAATACCAAGATTGCTAACCTGCGAGGACCTTGACATGCATTGGTGGTTGGTGTAGCCATTCCGTGAAGCGGCTAACGCTGCATCCGACCATCGATGAGTATCTCAAGCGTATGCATAAAAAGTATGATGAAGATTCAACGTCAGTATACCGCCGACGAATACTCTCCTATCAAATGGCAGCCCTGCAAGACGTAAGAGTACAGAATCATGTCGTTTTGCGTGAGAAGAAGCGCCACATCGGCTCTCGAGAGAAGCCAACATCCTCGTAAATCTCTCCGCAGCGCGGTATATTGCAATTTGAGGTTGTGAGAGCAGCTTTACCGACTGAAATGCGGTGCTGGCGGTGTCAATAGGATAATTTTAGCAAATGAAGTTGCTGTTAATTTTCTGCGACACTTTCGGCGTCGCAAGATCTATCGCAAACATTTCTCGCGCCCAATCTTAACGTTTTGGGCGGCATATAAGACTGGTCAGTTTTTGTTGCACACGAAGGATAAGATTTTACCGCCCCCTCACTCAACATAGAAGTCATTGCTTAATAAATGGAAGGTTTGCTATCTATTGAGAGTTTACAATTCTTTATTTCTGCCAGTATAAAAGCTGATTAGAGCCTTGACAAAATCTTTAGAGCAATTCCACAAAACTATACAAGAATCAAAGTTTTTTCACAAAAATATAGCACAAGGTGACGCATGTAAAATTTTCACCAGAATGTGTATACAAACTACACTTGGTTGGGTATTTCTTAACAGGTAGTCATATGGTATGATGCTAGTGTGAGTTCAACTCTCAATTGCGAAACACTCGAAAGCAATGACTGACGAATTCGACATCAAGCGCTTGCAGAAAGAGAGGTGGGCAAGCGACAAGGAAGTCGGCGATTACTAAAAAGGGCGCATGCTCACTGATAAAATGCAATCAACTTAAATGCATCGACAGTCAAGAAAGTTGTGGATGCAACTCAGCGATTATAAAGTGTCGATGATATGTAACACGGTCGCGCCTATTGATAGTCGGTCGTCCGACGAGGCTTTAGAGCGAGCGGGGAAAACTCGGTGAATGAGAATGAGTGTTGATTGCTTGAAGCGAATTGGGAAGTGATATTAAATGAAGAGCTCTCTCAATTCATTTTCTTGCTACAGCTCAAGCGGTGGCTCTAAGCCATCTACTGCTACCATCCAAAAGTCTATCGTTCTTCTTTACTCCATCTGGCTTTTTAGACATCCTGAAATATTCTCAGCTAATAAGGTCTCTCGGTTATCAATGGTTACGGGATACCTGAAATGTGTTACTGGACTAAACTGCATAATCGCCTACTACCTATGGATAGTGCAAATGCATATGTATTTCGGGAATATTCAAATATATTGCGTGAAAGCCGTCTCCGGCTAATCAGCCGGTGACGACGGTTACGTCATATGACCTCCCTAGAAGAAGATGCCGACTATTAGAAGATCCGGTTCATCTATTTTTTAGTTTTCCAGTAGAGTTCAATGACTCCAATGTTCTGCTTTAGATTATCCACGGACTTTTAAGTGGTTTCCTGAGAATCTCGCGAAGATTTCTTTACAATCCGAAACGCGCCGATATCTTGGCGCAAGCTTCTTTGACTCAGCAAAGTCTTTGTGACGTCAATCCAAACTCTTGCCGTCCAAAAGCACCATACCGCCACCTCGGAAGTCTTTAACAAGCCTATTTTGTTATAATTGTGAATTATATGCTCTTGCTCTTCGATCATTCAGTCCTGAGAGACCTTGAGTAACGTTTCTCTACGTAGTAAATCTGGACCTGACATTACATTGTCGGACATATAATTAAAAATCGCTTTGAACGGCGACATTTCGATCGTAGGCTGTACTCGTCGTTTATCGGCTGTCCCAGCCAAATACAAAAAAAAACATCACAATCATTCTGTGCTGGCTTTACGACACCTCGGGGGTAATCTAAAAAAAAGGCTCAGTTCTTTCCGTATGTCCATCCGTATGTGGCCTAAAAGCCGGAGCCAAATTGTGTTGCGTTCCTACAGCAGACACAATTGCTTGGCAAAATCAAGATGCAAACTTGGTATCTCGGTCAGACACAATGCTCTTTGATATGCCATTATCCTTCATATATTTCTTCATGAAGACCTTTGCGATTTCTGTGGTATCGTTCGTTGTCTTCGTGGCGATGAACCTGGCTCTTTTTGTCCGTAAATCAGCAATCACCGCGACTACATAATAACCACTTTTGGTCTTCGGTAGAGACCCGATACATCCATTTAAATGTTGACCCTGTTGCCTCGATAAACATCCAGGGAATGAAGTAATCCTGGCGGTTTGGGCAGTCTAACCTGGTTGCACTGACACGGTTCCCATGTGTTGATATAGCGCTATATGCATTTCGTGAATTCTTAAAAGTTGTACTCTTGACGATCGGCCGGATAGACCTTGTTAAATTCTGGGTGGCCTGTCGATACAAAAACATGGTTATCACAGATGACGCGACCTTTCAGATCTTCGTCGTCCAATGTCGTGGAGTTTCATCTTCGCCTGTTTGGTAATACAGAATACCATCCTGCAATGAGTACTCAAGCAAAACATCTCCTTTTTGATGATTTTGTGAAGATCTCGGACACTGTCTTTGCAGATTGAGCAACTGTACTTTGTTTGTCCTGATTGTCACCACAATCTCGTGATTCTTAGCCGCTTCCAGTACCTTTTATAATCGCTTGCTTTACTCTCGAAACCCGAGTTGCGAGACAGTGCATCAGCCATAGTGTTAGCCTCACTGGCAAATTACTTAAACAAAGGCTTAGATTCAGCAAGCTCATTAAATCATCTAGGTACTCTGCGATTGGCAGTCATCAAGATCATCTCAATACTTTTGTGGTTCGTTTCGACCTTGAATGGTCGTTTGAGAATTTTCACACGCCATGTTTACCCGCTTCTCAGAGACGTTTTGACTCAATCTTGATGTTAATTTGTCCTGCGAATTGCGCAAAGTTCTTGACGAACCCTGATTTATATACTGTAGTGCCTCAAAAGCACTCAATTCGCTTCTTTGGCTTGGGCACAGGCCAATTTGCGATGTTTTTATCTTGCTGGGTTCCATTCGGACGCTTTTTTCTGACAAACTCTTTTAGGCATGGAATTTTGTACACGCAGAGTTGACACTCTGACCCAAAAGTTGTTGTTTCTTTACACCGTTTGAGTACACGGTCCAAGGCCGTAACGTCATCTGCGGCATCTTCACTTAGTGTGAACCCGTAGGTGTCGTCAAAGTAGATTCTCATCACACCCCTTAATTCTTGAATGACATTTTGCAAAAGCCGATTAAACGTACGCGGGCTTCCACTTATACCCATGGGAAGCACTAGACACTCAAATTGACTATCTGGGGTCGAAAAAGTGACAATTGAGAATTCCATTCACGCAATTTAACCTGATAGAAACCCCGTAGTAGATTTATGCACGAAAATCAATGACATTCGATCCTAGCGTCAGAGGTGTCTTATTTATGCGGCATCGGTATTGCCGGCAAGATCGTCGCTAGATTTAGCTGACAATAATCGTGCACAATGCGTTAAGCTACAGGCTTCTTGACACAAAGCGTTAGTACCAGAAAGGCGTGACTTGTTCGCACGATATCCTGATTCTGTAGGCACCGGCTTGAACGACTTGGTCGATCTATAATTTGGGCTACCTGAGTAATGGGCAAACTCGAAGTTGGAGGCAACTTCAATGGCCTCTTTGAAAGCGCTCTGACACTCTTCCTTGATCTTCTTTGCTGTTTCTTCTCGTAATCCATCTCGGAAACCGAACCTTCCTTCCAGTTCACTGGATTCAATTCATTTTGGCTTATCAAGTACTGAAACTTAAAAGATTACTCGGGGATACTTCACTTTCTTTTAAATTTAGAATCCACTCTAAAGGCTCATACTCGAGAACCTTAGGCCCGAAGCGTGTGCGCAACGGATTTTTTAAGGTAATATCTTCGCGAAATTTCCCTTCATAAGAAGGGGGATCTTATTTTCTTTTGCTTGCTTCTTGATGCAACGAGAAGCTCGAAGCGCTCATTAGCCTGTTGCATTTGGATTGCATTCAAGCCTGCACTGGGCTTGGTGTTGATGTTCTTGGTAAGTGAGATGCAACAGTAGTTGCGAAATGTACAGTGTATCATGTCCAGTCGCTGCACAAGAAGATACATTAGCCTGGGCGGTTGAAACTGGTCTGTCATTGACACTTGCCACACCTTGCGGAGTCGGAGCTTGTGACCTTAAGTGCGACGTTGGCCGTGTTGTTGCGAGCGCTTTATTCGGCTCTGTTGATGGGATGTCGGGTATGGAGATGAAGGCTCAGCGTAGGCCATACTTGCTACTTCTCAGCGCTCTTTATGTAATCTACCAGACCCAAACAAAACCTCGAGAAAAATATGGAATTGATTACATTTTGCTTTACAGCTCACGCTTTCTTTATAAATGGATATAGAGGTCTAATGAATCTTACGAAAGTTCTTTGGCAGATTTGGCGCTATAATTTTTTAGTGATGTTGGGCACTAAATTTTTGGCCCCTGAGTTTGTCTGTTTACCGTTGATAATCGCACGTTTTTTAAGCTTGTCGAGCTCCTTTTTACCGCTTGTTAGGAACTTATGATCGGGTTTGTGGGTTTACGAGTCTCTTGTTTTCTCATGCAGCTAAACGAAACATCTGAGTGAAATTGTTTGCAGTTTAAGCAGAGCCAAATAACTAATTCGTCTGGTAGTTATTCTCCGGGATCACAGTAGCGGGAGAGGGATTAAGCAAAAGTTGAAAGCACTTAACCACAGACCAAGTAAAGGAGTTTCAGATGTTTGAATCACACTAGCGTGCAGCCGAACCAACAAAACACTGAACATTGAGTTCGTGCTAAAAAATAACCTTCTATAAGCGTGTACGTTTCGCTATGTGACTCGTACCAATTACTATGGCATGACTCGCTTTAAACTATGTGACCACGAGCACCTTTGCTTTAAGCTTTTGAACTTGAAACGCCAAGTGACACAAGCTTACTGAAAGCCGGTCGTCGGACGAGGCTTTGGGGCTAACGGGGAAGACTTATGTTCTTGCTACAGCCCAACTGGTGACTCTAAGTCATCAACTGCTTTTATCCAGAAGACTATTGTTCTTCTTACTCCATCTAGCTCTTTAGACATCCTGAAATATACTCAGTCCAAATAGTCTCTCGATTCCCAAAGATTATGGGACACCTTAAACGTTCTTCTCAATGAAAACTGCATAATTGCATATTTTCGTTGGATAGCACTTATGCATATGTATTCGAAAATATTTGAATACATTGCGTAAAAGCCGTTCCCGGCTACCTGCCGGTGACAAAGGTTACGTCACGTAATGCTGGAATAGGAAAAGAGAGGGACAGACCTGTCACTTCAAGCAGTTGGTGCGAAACTGCAGATTGAACATTTTCAAGAATAAAAATGGTTCTTTAGCATCAAAAGCAAATGTCAGTTTAAAGACATGATGAAGTCAGCGCACGCCAACTCTACGACGTTTTGCAGATTGACCAGACCAACCCGAGCTTGCTTACGAGCCGTGCTTATAATATCGGGAACAATTTTTAAGCGCGTGTAGACTTGGCAAGCTCATGACAAGCTCTAACACACTTTCGTCGACGCAGATTTTACTTTCCTTTCAATAGCGGCAAGAAGACAGCAACGCTAGTGACAGATCATCGACATCAATTGCGCAACGCCTGGTTAAGAAAAGGTATGGAGCCGAAGCTTCATTTCAACATTTCATACTTGACAAAAACCAAGGCATCTTCTCGATCAACCCAGGTTAAAGTATAGATAAAATATTCAATGGTGTATTGGGCAAAGACAAAGACGGACGTGATCTCAACAAAATTACATAGAGCTTCAACGACAAAATCAAAACCAGGTATATATCATCTGCAACGATCGAGTATGTAAATAATTTGGCGAAGGAGTTGGCAAACGCGCACTCTTAGGAGTTGCCTGTATCGGCAATCGCGTTCGAGTCCTTGTAGGTTACGATCGTTACACAATAGTAAGATAGAAGTGATAAAGTAATGACTCAATGAATAACGCGATTTGATTCTTTTATACAATGCTAAATTTTTAGGCATTGCCAAGCGTGGCTGTAGGATTAGTGACTTATTTATTGGAGGTGGTATTCACATTTTTTAGCAACACCATCTTGAGTATTTCTATATATGCATAACGATTCGCCATGCGGCCCATCAGAATTAACCCCTTATCACTTTTGAACGTTTGATTGGCTGTAGTAATTTCTAAAATCACAAAGTACTCTCAACAGTTTTCTGGTCAAGAAGTAAACCCTTTACACCCCATGTGCTTAATCATTCATAGCCTAAAGTCAATTTGTGAAGATTTTATTCTTTTGCCAGTTGAAACAACGATACCGAAACAGTATTACAGAAGGAAGGGATGTCACTTCAATTTTCTAAATGTTTGCGCGTACTCCAATCAAGCTACTTACGCAAAAAAGCTTTTAATAGTGTTGGTGAATGTGAAAATTCAATCTTTAGAGGCTATAATTAAAAAAGCACGGCAACGATGGTAAAAAGTGATCTGCTGCAAAGTCTTTATCTCATTAGATCAGATGTATATCCGTGCCCAATAACACTTTGATGATCTGAGAAGGCTTTGAAAAAAAACAGGCGCTGCAAGCCGTGTGCACTACACGCCCGATCACTTTTTCAACGTTTGAGCGTTTGATTTCGAAGTGATTGGTAAACTTTTCTGATGATGAGCCTGATATACGAGTCCGCTCTATGTGCAGCAAGATTTGTCCAATTGATATTGATGAGATAGTGCTTGTGATTTTGACTTGAATAGTACATGCAATAGGGTAAAACATACAATATTTCTAGGACTGTGATACTTATCTGCTCGCTTTGACTACAAAAACAAAGTCATTTGAGTATGACGGTGCAAGCTGCAGACGCGTTCGATAACTTTTAGGACATAACTGCGTACCCCCAAAACAGGACATAGGATGTGCTAGCCGCGATCAATGGCACTCGTTAATGTGAGAAACCGATTTCATACATCGATCAAGTCGAAAGAGCTGTTCACTATACAGTTTATCCTGTCGTTTTGCATCACGTAGCGCCCGTGCCAGGATGACGACCAAACAAGCTCATAAAAAGCGCTCACGATTTGCCACTTGCCATGAGGTTTTCTACCAAAAAATATAGAAATGTAAAAATTGTTTGCCTGAATAAATTTCTCCTCGTGGTGTGTACAACATCTTACGCTGATAAAGTAATAGTCCTCCTTGCATTAGTTCTACTGTCGTGCGGTGCGGCATTTGTCCTCGAAAACCATTTCACTTTGTAGCATTAACTCTTTTTAGGTGGAAACGCTGATGGAGGGGCTCATAAGACCAAATTTTGGGAATACTTTACCGGATTTTAAACGGGTCAGATGAGTCGTACTGAGTAAGTGAATTTATTGTGTCTTCTATGAAAGCAGAAGCAAGAGACACATCTCGTCTATAAGTTGATTAAATACCGCTTCAGCGATGCCGATGAGCTTACGGGCTTTTTGCATTCGACATCTCTACTAGCTCAAGTGGAAAATCTTCTTGTGAAATAGAATCGAGGTCTATTGTAGCATCTAATCGTATCGGTCACTCTGTTTTGATCAAGCTGAGCGCTATTTGATACGAATGTCTACATTTTCTTCAAAACGAGACGTCGTCCTTCGCTGCTTGATACGCATCTTCCGTTGCTTCCCCTTTCAAGAGATCAATGCTTTCAACATTGTTTGTCGTGTGGTAAATAAACCTCCATGCTGACGTTCAGCTATGTATCAAGGCTTCGCAGTACCCCGCTCAGAAAAACATGTTCATCGTTGAACGCACCAAAACGACGAAAGTCTGGATGCCTCGACCATTATCCGAATATATCTCGCATGACACACAGCAAATACTGTCCACAACCAGCGTCTCTGGGTGGGTTCACGTGGATGCTAACATATTCGCTCGCAATACCTTAACCTGCACCCAAACGTACCTCACATAGTATCCAGTTAACGTGGTATTGCTCAGTGTATAGCGTTCCAATTACTAACACATGCAGGCTACGCATCAAGTGCCGACTAAAAATGTCACTTCCCCTTTGTTCATATCGTGGATGATGACATACTGTCTTAGCTCAAAGCCACATATACTCATCACCATTGACTCTGGCTTTCATTCCAATGATGTACATTTACGGTCCGCACCAGTAGTTCTTTTGCTATCTAGCCGAGGTGAGCCAATTTCTTAATAAATTTACTCAAGGACCAAAGCAGATGACATATCACACAGGTTTATGTCATTGCTGCATCATACCTCGTACCGAGCTTTAAGACCAACCAAACGGCGCTCGACAAATAACAATTTCCTGCATTCTAACGTACTCGATCGACGCCCATTAGTCGATAAGCATTGTCCATCGTTTTTTTAAATCTTCACATGTAGATTTAACAGCCTTAAAGTCAGGCTGGCGTTAATAATCTATGCTGCTGAGCCCGGAGCTCTATGAGGAAAGGACCTACCGACTTATCTTTTCTTTCTTAAAATAGAAACAAATCACGGATACCACTTATGGCAAGCATTGAGTAATTTTTCAGAAGAGCACTGTTTCCTGTTCAATGTCCCCCTATCAACCTTCACTGAAAAGCATCACCTCGGATCTTTGTCCTTGTCACCATTAATTCACATCTGTCATTTCAATATCCAGTAAATTGACCAGCCCCACCGACTTATAATTTTTTCTTGAAGCTAGATAGATCTTGACCCGACCCGCGCCATTGTCACCTCTCTGCTGTGTGTCAGATAACTGGTTGGCCAACAGTTATTTTATCTTGATGCGCTTGACGCAAATAACTCTCTTTAATAATGTGCGGGTATTATCAAATGCAAAGCATTGGCGAATTTCCCTTTGCTAAACAGTAGCCCATAGGTTCGCACTCTAATCATTGCCACAGCTAAGGCTCGCAGTGACGAGTCGTTCTATGAGCCCTGATTCTGCGAACCGTTCCCTTTTTATCCCACCACGAAGCAAGTTAACAAAATCTCAGACTTGATTTAGAATTGTCTTTATTTAGACGGCGTTGCGAAAATGGATACTACCCGGCGATGCAGAATATGACACTGGGCAGTATGATCATCTGCTTTGCGCACTGTAGGAGCCAGGCTTCAACATACGGCACTTTCCTAAAAAAAAATCCTGCACGACCTGACGGTCGATATGCGCGTAGTTTCGTCGCAGTTTTTAATTTCTTTGAGTGATTTAGCTCGAGATCGCAACAAGCTTTAGCTTACTATCGGATTAGGGATCCCTTGAGTATCACCAGCAGTGTCCCACAGCATATTTGTTCAAGAACCTAGTCTCAGATTTGGAGAAATTTGTTCTGAACGGAATATATTAGAAACGGTTCGCAAAGCTTGGGCTCCCAGAGTGGCCTAAAACAAAGAGCCTCAGCGTATATATGTAGACCGCCAAGCAAAGGGTCAGCAAAAAAAAAATTGTCAATTCTTTGGTTTCTCGATACCCGCAAAAGTTTGATTTAGGCTTCCTTGGTCGCGTCAAGATGTTCATATCCAAAAAGATTTAGCAAGTCGAACATCTAACATACATTGAAAAAATGACAACACACGTTAGACGCGGGGTGGGTCAATATCTGCTGAGCTTAAAGAAAACCTAAGGGCCGAGCTCTAGGCTTAATAGCTCAAATCGTGCGCGCAAGTCTAACTTTAAGGCTGGTGCAACAATCTAAAAGGTTTCAAAAATCGATGATAATCAAATATTGTCCCATACGAGGCAATCAGATTCGGTATAACGCTTGCAGTCGGAGAAACGTGTTATATGTCGTGCGCTGTCTAGTTATTCTTAATTTCAAAACGAGTTATGGGGCATGATTGACATGAATTTGGGTTACATGTCAACCGCTTTATTCCTTGCGTGGATTTGGTGAGTTATTGACCAACCTCGGCTGGAAAGCTAAAGCCCTATTGGCGCGGACGGTCGATGCTCTGAGCATTCAAATGACAGAGATAAACCAATGGTGACGAGGATAGTAGTTCAAAGTGCTGCTTTCGTGCGAAATGTTTAAGTGGCTGAAGGACCTTGATCAGTGCTCTTCTGAAACAAGCTTCGCTGCTTGCCATAAGTCGCATTAGCTGAGAGACGGATAGTCTTTATCAACGCACGTAGAGAATTATAAAGGCATACTTTTCAGCCAGCATTTGCTGCATACTTTAAGTGACTTAAAAGTCTCTTAGCCAAGACATTAAGGGAAAGTCTTGCAGACGCACGTGGACTTGCACAAGTTACGCTGAGAAACCTTGCCCTTGCTGTAGACTATGCGAGGTATGACTGGCGACTTTAGATTAAACTTATAGCATGCATGCGGAGTGTGGTCGGTAAAAAGCCGAGGCATTTATAGTGCTCCTTTTTTGATGCGTCTAACGATAAAAAGAGGATCCAACCAAAAGGATACATTAAGCAAGGCACTTCGTAGCATTCCTTCATTGCTGGACTTCAGCATGTCAGTACACTAGTGCCGACAAAACAAATCCCTTTAACAGCGTCGGTCTCTTGAGAGGAAAGACAGCGACGCAAGATGCTTATTGAGCAGCATAGGACGTCTCGTACTAAATAGGAGGGACAAAAAATCAATAGCGCTCGGCTTTATCGAAAGAAAAGACCGGGAAGGTTCAAAGTCATAAAAAGTCTCATTCTTCAATTTTTGCTGGAGCCGAACGAGATGTCCATGGCAGATCTCTAAAGATGTAAAGCTCAATGACATCGCCACAGCGGTTGTCATTAGACTTTCAGAAGAAGATCAGCTTCTTACTTCTGTTGGCTCAGAAGACAGACATAAGGCCCATACCACTCAAAGTGAATTCTTGATTCAAATTTTTATCTGATCAGTATAATATCCGATAAAGTACTATCGAGATAAGGTCTTATTAACCTTCTAATCAGCGTTACCGTCTGAAAAAAGCGCTTTGAAATTACACTGGTTTCAGAAAGCAGATTCCGCATAGCACGGAGTTATCATTTATCTAAAAAGAAGTGTGACTTCATTTCCGTAGAATTCGCGCAAAGAAACATGCTCGGGCAAGCAAGTCCTCTTATTCTCATTCCCTAATGTGATTTCCGGTGATGTAAACCTCATGGTCAGTTGCGCATCGTGGACTATTAAAGTAGAGTAAGTTTGGTCTTCATACCTGGCACAATTTCAAAAAAATGTGGTGTGAAACAGTTAGATAGGGTTTATACTGTACAGCGCAGTTAATCTTTTTGATGCATATTCATAATTTTAGAGTGACATATGATCAGCACTTCATCTTGTTCTGGGGGTATTCAGTCATGTCTTTCAAGCCATTGAACGCGTTTGTAGCCGAATGTACCGACGTCGTATATTTTTTCTACATCTTTATCCTTCAAGCTCGTATAATTCGTGCCAAAATTATAACACTTATTCAAACTAATTTTAATGCTCAAGCAGGGTCCGACTCATCACCAAAGTCAAAGATCGATCACTTCGAAATTCACCACCTGTGCGTTTGTTAGGCGTTCGTGCGTATAGCAATGCGCAACTGAACACAGCTTACAGCTTATATCTCTTTCCAAGACTCTCAGATCACAAATTTGTCTCTGGATGCAGAGAAAGCCGCTTATACATCCGTAGTGAAAAGTTAAAAGGTTTGCACCAGGGTGACTATTTGTATTGCTTTGTTAAATGTTATTGCTATGGATCAAATTTTGAAGCGCCTAACATTCGCCAATATTTATAAAGCTATTTGTCAATCTGTTTCTTAAATTATATTCTTAAGTAATGGTGTAACGACATCCCCGCTGCCCCCAATATAGACTCAGTGAATTTGAATTATCCGTGAAGATGCGGATTTTCTATAGTTAGAGCGTGAACCTTTACTACATCTTTATAGTGTTATTTTATCTAATATGTGTAGCATAAATGGTAATTGTAATTAGACCTTTACGCCAGTATATTGTTTAAAAAATCCTAAAATACCATTCTTATTTAGTAAATAACAAATATTAATTGATTAGATAGATTGGTAGTTTGACTGGGGCGGTCACCTCCTAAAGAGTAACGTAGGTGCACAAAGGTAAGCTCAAATTGGAAAATAGTATCAATTGTGGGTAAAAGCTTGCTTGACTGTAAGATAGACATATCAAGCAGGGACGAAAGTCGGTCATAATGATCCGATTTGTAGAAAGATCATTGCTCAACGGATTAAAGTTACTCCGCGGATAACAGGCTAATGACTCCCAAGAGCTCATATCGGCGGAGTCGTTTAGCACATGTCATTATGATAAAAGAAAATTGTTTGGATCTGTACCCGACCCAAAATAATTATTTCTTTTAGGTAATTTGTAGTGACGTACATCAGACTCAAATATAACCACTTCAATTGTAAAACTTTTCCGGAAAAGGTTGGGGTGACGCCCTCCTTCCAAGCGCGGGGGCTTAATGCTCGCGCGCTTCGGGCAGGTGCTCTCGGGCATCTGCAGGTCTCTAACGAGTCTCACCCTCGACGCGACGGTCTCCAGCACCAGAGCGCCACCTGGGCTCTTATCAAGTCAGAGATAAACAAAATAATGGAAGACCCTCACGATCTCGGTGCTGGCTGCACTGCCCGCCGAACGAGACTCGACGTATGCAGACACCACTCTATGCCGTGGACTAGCCAGACTGAGCCTAGCACGTGCATAACTTGGCAACGCGATAACGTAATACAATACAATACAATACAACCATAATACTGTCTCAATACTACGACTGACACAAGCTCGCTGGCGCCTGTTTGGCCATGTACTTCGCCGCAATCCCGACATTCCAGCTAACCTCCAGATCCGTGTCTACTTCTTCTCCACCGCAGCAAAATGGCGGACGTCCCCGCACCAGGCTCCCCTCAACACTCGACCACGACCTCGTTTCCTGTGGCTCCAGCTTTCGACTCCGGACAGCACAAGACCTCGAAGTGCTTCGTACCCTTGCACAAGACTGAAAGAAATGGAAGACCCTCACGACCTCGGTGCTGGATGCACTACCCGCCGAACGAGACCCGACGTATGCGGACACCACTCTATGCCGTGGACTAGCCCGACTGAGCCTAGCACGTGCGTAACTTGGCAACGCGATAACGTAATCCATTACATTACATTACTGTCTCAATATCGCTGCTACAACCGGGAGGTCTATTGATACTTTCTTTTTTCTGTACTCATAAAAACTCGAAGAAAGAGAACATAAAGTGACAGCGGAAAAAAATAAATGTGCTTAAATAAACAAACCTTCTGTATCCAAAAAGAAATATAGCATTTTTAATTACTAAAACCATAAAAAAGGGATATTGCTACGTTGAATTAGGTGCTGAAGATACTAAAGCAATAATATTGCTCATACTATTACACTGTCAGTGCAGCTTGATCACTTGGACTGCAGGTTTAATGCTTAGGCCGCATTCGCTATATCTAGCAATAAAGTCTAAGCTGATGATAAGGCCACAGTTGCAACGTATAATTTATAGCTCGTCGAACAGACGTCGGCATTATTACTAGTCGATGGACAATTAAAGACTAGGAATGTAATCCACTAGCATTCCCCTTTTTATTCATTCGGCTGGCAAGTTCAAAATGCGTCTTTGCAGCGTTGCTTCAGCACTCCTACCAGTCCTCTTCCTTATCGCAAAAGCCGACGCTTCTGCAAACTTTTCATCTTCACTCGTTGCTATTGCTATTCAGAAAGTAATCCCAATCTTGTCTGCGTTGAAAAGGCTTTCAATGATCTCGCTGAAAGTCAAGGCCGCCTTTGTCTTTTCCCGATAAATTTCCGCATACCTCATCCATACTTTAAGCTCAGGCTTGGCGCCAGCGCTGCGTTTTCTTTTGACTGTTTTGCCGCAAATTGTAGGTCAAAAATACCTGATGCACCGAAGGTATGGTACAGCTGGACGAAGAGCGGCATTGACTGAATTTGCCAAAATTAATGTTCCACATATTATACGCCCGGCAGGTAAACAAGCTACGGTGCCTCGGTTTGACTGCAAATGGCATAGAGGAGATGTGAGTTAATTCCAACGTCTCTCCTCAGCGTCATCCACTCAAGTGTCGTGCCAAGAGCTTGAACAAACGCGTCTTCCTCTTTTTTTGCCTAATTTAGCATCGTCGCCAATGCATAATCACTGTATCGTGTCAGCAACATTACAAAACCCGACAGTTTCTTCCTGGGACGCTCCGCATTATAACTTTCCACGTACTCGACCCCAAATTTAAATCAAGACTTCGACAAAATCTTCTCGTCGACCAGCTCGAGCTCCAGCTTGGTGCAAAAAAAGCAGATTTTCATTTTTTGCCGTCCATCATACTTTTTTAAGCTCATGCTAAGAGTTGAAATCTTGTTGCCACAAAACGTGCTTGGTTTTGGTCCGTAAGGTGCCGCAGTTATTACCCTCGCCGATATCGTTTATCCTCTCTTCGTCTCTTGCATGCAGCGGTTCCGAGATGGGCGTACCGAATCGATTGCCGGTGGATGAAAACGTCTCTGGGGGTGCGAAGGACGCTATCGCATTTGCAGATGCGTCATCCTCTGAGGTAAGGAAGAAAAGAGGTATGAGTGCTGGAGCAACGCTGCAAAAGCCGCATTGGTAAACTTGCTAGCCGAATGAATATAGTGCTGGCGATTGGGTCCCTCGTCGTCCTCGCGCATCGACCGAGAAGGATTAGAACGGAGCATATGGTACCATGTACGCTACGGGGCCGATCAGCTCTGTAGTGCCGATCAGCCCCCTCAGCGACGATATGAAAAACTTTTGGCTCAGCTACTTGGTATGACAATATGAGTAATTATAAGGTCAGCCCTTACTAAAGCAATGTATACAACTTGGCTCGCACATAAACTCATATAACTCTGATTTATAGGTCGCCAAACCTACAGTCGCGCATGGCATTGCCTAAACGACTTGATTCAAACCTTTCTGCCATAAACATGTCAAACTATTAAATTCATCAAGTCATTAATCTTTTCAGTCTGACAACGCTAAAACTGCAACGACTCAAACCTAATTGCCGACCGAGGCAACTTTATGCTTGCGGGGCCGCTAACTCTGCCGCCAATATCTTCCCGTCGTCAGTCTTTGCTGTCCTGAAAATAGTATTTATCGCGTCAGCGTCGTAGTAGCTTTTAATGGTTTTTTTTAGAGTCACGGCCTTTCCTGTCTCTTTCTTAAAATTCCTCGCATACCTTATCCAATTATTCATCTCCGGCCGCTCGAGAAGATGCTCGGGATGTTTGTTGAGCATTAATATTTGAAAACAAACACCGGCTCTATACCTTTCCTCAACCAGGCGGCTTGCAATTCGGCTTGAAGCGCTCTCGCCTGCCCTCTTGTTGCTGGTAATCGTCTTGCCGCAATAAGTAGCGAAGATAGACCCTCGTCAACGAACATACGGTACAACTGATCAAAGTCCGAATCCAACTCACAAGGGTTGAGCTTGCTGAGATAAGTGTTCCAGACAGTGCACGCACGGCCCGTAAGCAAGCCCAGCCGCTCCTGGCCAAACTGCGAGAGGGCGTAGATATCATGTGGGCGAACATTTGTTGTAATCCAAATTGACATCTGCTCATTCTGCAGTGTCGTGCCAATATTTTCGTCAACGTGTCTCCCTCTTCCTTTGCCTGTTGCAACATCATCGCCAATTTATTTTCACTGTATTTCGTCAGCAAGTGCCTAACAATCGGCACTTGATCATTGGGATGCTCTGCATTGTACCTTTCCACGTACTTGAACCACACATGAAACAAAGGTTTCGACAAAATGTTCTCGCCGATCTGATTGAGCATCAAGTTGTCGTAGACAGTGTAAGGGTCCACATTTCTCATCCTCCACCAAGCCGCTTTGACCTCAAGCTGAGACTTGGTATCTCGTTTCCACAACGCCTGCATGGTTTTGGAGATTAAGGTGGTAAATTTATTCTTCCCGCGAACATCTTCGATGCCAGGAGCTCTCTCTTCGTCTCTTGCATTCGGCGGTTCCGAGATGAGTGTATCAGATCGAGTTCCAGTGGATGAAAAGGCCTCTGAGGATGCGGGGGACGCGGTCGCATTCGCAGAAGTGTCGTCTTTTGCAATAAGGAAACAAAGTGGTAAGAGTGCTAAAGGAACATTGCAAAGACGCATTGGTGGCTGGATGAAATATGATAGGGAAGAGTCTTCGTTTGCGCGTCAAGCATATGGTACCATAAACCTTGTGGGGAAGTAGGACGGGCACAGTATGTATCCCGACGTTCGACGATTTGTGGCTTCCTGTAAAACAGATATATAATTACTGTAGCGCATCGCAAAACTTTCCCTATCATTAGCTGGTACCTTTGATGCGGATGAGAACACCAGAGGAAGAGACGTTTTGGCCCGCTTATCACTGGAACGATAACCCAGCCATTATAGAAGAGACCGGAGCGATGCTAACGAGCAGGAAATACGATAGAATCGTGAGCTGCACGCTGGAGGAGCTCCAAGAAGGAGCGATCGATTGCATACGATGCACATATCATACTCGACGAACATTGGTCATCATCAACCAAAACTGCGCAGATGGAGTATAGCCATCCTCAGCAGACGCCCTCCTTTGGCAGTAGGAGAAACCCTGCGAACCGGGACCGAAGCACTACAAAAATGCTAAATCTGACCAAGTGAGTGAAAATTGAAGAAAGGGTGAAGAAATATTAAAGTTTCCCTACTTCCTTTGGCCAAAAAATAGACTCATTCTGATCAAAGGATCTCCTGTAAGTACTAAGTGCTTTTTTGCCTTCCAAAATAATGATTATCACTTTGAAATTTACTACTTGTACGTTACTGAGATGGCCGTACACGTTTGCGGCTTGTGCACCATAAAAAAGTCATTGGGCACAGATATAGCCGTTTAGGTATTCGCGCTAGCAAGACAGAGGGGGTTTGCAACAGGGCCACTGCTTCATCGTCGTTGTCTAGTTTTATATGTTCTTTCTGTTAATTTGTTTTTCAATGTAATCTTTTTTGAGTATGCCATAATGATGAAAATTTTAGTTCAAAAGTACTTTAATATTTGCCTTCTTTACTATGGCAACGGTAGCATATATAGATTGACTACAAAAGGATCTCTTTTCGTGTACATCACACGTACCGACGACTGGTGAGACCGAAAAATGTGTGACATGCAATTATCTTTATGAAGACTTTGCTTCGCCGACGTTCAATTGCCAAACAACCGCTCAGGATCGGAAGGCACCGAGGAGGTGCGTCGATCATTTTCTCTTGTTCCAAGCACCTGAATCTTTGGATAAGGAGTATAACGAGGAGCGGTACGTGCGCTTTGGCGCACAATCTCCTGGCCTTTAAACGCTAGGACTGCAATGAATCCTCAGGCTAACCGTCACATTGTCAATAATTTTCATCACTCGAGGGTATGCCGAAAGTTTTTTTTTACTAGTATTGGCCATGCGAAATGTCTCATACGCATGGACAGAAAAGACTATCTTTTTACGGCACAGACTCGACATTTAGGGCAGTTGTTAATAAGGTCACTTGAACTTTAAAAGCTACGAAAGATGGGTAAAGCCAAATACGACAGACTCAGTATAATCCTAGGTTGGGTCTAGTACAACCACAAACGGTCAAGGATTGTCTGACTCGACCACATCCAGGTACCGACGTAAGTCGCCGTCCTATGTGGGATCATCTCACTTTATTGACAAGGTTCCGACCAGAAAGTGTAGGATCTCTAGACGGATGGTATCTACTCGACATTGGCTATGGTGCTGAGCAGCAAGCTCATTTGCCGCAAGGGCCAGGCATCTATGAAAGACACTTCGTTCAGATAGAGTCATTGTTATACGGAGATCTAATTGGGGCTATTCAAGTGACTTTCAAACAAGTTCAGTCATAAGGTTTTTCCTCGGAATCTGTGATCTACGCCAATTTACTTACATATGCAGGGCACGCAGAAAGATCTAAATTTGTAAAGTCACTTTCCAGTTGTGCATACGCCGCTCCACTTGGGTGATACCACACTATCTTAGCTCATAGCCACAAATACTGGTCACCATTGGCTCATGTCTGTCCTTCAAATGATAAACATTGAGTGAATGTCTACGCCAAAAGTTCTTCTTCTTTCTAGTCAAAGTGGGTCAATTAATTACCAGATCTGTGCAAGGATCAATGTGGATGGCACCCAATCTAAGATCATGGCATCACACACTCTTATGCAAATCTTCATCGTGTCTACACCCAAGACCAACTTAACAGCGCCTGACTCTATAAAATCGATTTTTTTCA
The DNA here is from genome assembly GCA_001695595.3 of Plasmopara viticola. NCBI lineage: Eukaryota > Oomycota > Peronosporomycetes > Peronosporales > Peronosporaceae > Plasmopara > Plasmopara viticola. The sequence goes on from MBPM02000032.1 coordinate 568,140, forward strand.
ATTAAATCCAGATACAGAACTCTTTTTAACGCCTTTAAGTAAAGGGCGTCATTGCCATTTTGTCGTACCTAACGGACGTCAGCATATGATATGTATCGACGGTGAGCAATGTAGCGTAGCCAGTGGGTCAATATGTTTTGTTCATCGTTTATTGAGCTTCATCACACGACTCATAAGCTCGGAAATCATTTAAAGAAAGCATCGGCGACTTTTTTTTCGCGAATAAGTAACTCAGAGGTCTGCATCTTATCCATTACGAAAATCTGGATTAAAGTAACACGTCGTTCTATAGGCGCTGACTTTCCTTTTATTCGCTATCCATTACTTCTAAAAAGAAAGCTCACGCAATTTCAGACAAAAATTTAATGCTTCTAATATGACAGGGCTACAAAGAACTCAAGCGATTTACGCACGTCATGTTGTAAGCAATTTGCTTTTGTTGATCAAAATATGATTCATGGTCAGTTGCGCATAGGCATATATATTTCGACCAAAACTCTAAGCATGCAGGCGGAGCCACTGAGAACTGCTTGCCTTGGACAGCATTTGGTGTATATCATGCGGGACACAGCCGGTGAAGGGCCAAGGCATTTGGGTGCTACCTTTTTCATGCCCCTTTTAAGGTGAACGAACGTATTAACGGAGTTAGGCACTGCGAAGCATTGCTGCATGCTAGACGACGGTATGAGGCACAATATCGCCGACACGACAAAAGCTTTGGCAACATCGATCTCTTAAGAGGGAAGACAGCAACGCAAGATGATTATCGAGCAGTGCAAGACGTCTAGTAATGAACAGGAGGGGATTAAGTACCCCGTATGGTCAATAGTGCTTTCCTTTACCAAGAGAAGAGACTGGTAAAGCTTAAAGGCACAATAAGTCTCATCTTTTAGATATCTACTAGAGCTGAATAAAATGCCCATGAAGGATCTCGAAAAGTCGTTAAGCTCAATGACAGCGGTAGTCATTCGACCTACGGAAATATTCAGCTTCTAGCTTTTGTTGGCCCATAAGAAGCAACGGAGGCACTTTGTACCAAAAAAAATCTTGATTAGAAAGGACTTATCTGATCCGTATCATATTCGATAAAGTACTGTCTCCTCAGCCCCTTCAAATGCGTAACTGATAGAAGCAATATAGAGTTAAATTGGTTAAAGAAAGCATATACTACGTAGCACTGCATTAGCATTTATCCAAAAGGAAGCGTGCCTTTATCAATGCAAGTTTTAATGCAAACCATGAGAAATTAGGATTTCGAGCGAGCAATTTCACGCATTTTACGCCGATTGTCTGTAGCAAAGAAAGCCTTGTTGCAAGTAGCGCATCGTGGACGTTTATAGTAGCCTAGCATTCGTATTTATCTTGGCAATGGCGCGATTTGAGAAAAAACGTCAAGTGAAACAACAAGATGGTACGTATGATGCACAGCGCACTCGACCTTGTTGATGCATTATATTAGCTTCTCACACGAAAGAGGGACGTACCCTTAACCATGGTCAGCACTGTGTGTGTCTTGCTCCGGGAGTCTTCAAAGCTATCGAACGCGTCTGCAGGCTTTATAAGGCGTATGTACCGAAATGATTCGAAAAAGCTTATTGCTTTTCATCCTATCAGCTCGTATCATACGTGCCAAAAACCAAATCTTAGTGCACAAGGGGTGACCAGACCCATCGCCGATCATTTTAAAATACACCACTTGTACATTAAGTAGGTGTAGTGCGCAAAATCACACCGTTTAAGGTTTGTCTCTCAATTTTTAGACTTTCTCAGATCATCAGAAAGTCATAAGGCGCATATAGCACCCGGGTGCTATAGCCGGTCATTCATTTGCGCTGGTAAGTGAAAAGATGTGCAACAGGGCCATTGTTGCACAGTCATTGTCTAGCTTCATTTACTGTTGGCATCGATCGGGTTTAAAAGCAGCTGATCCGCTGAACTATACAAAGCTGTTTAGTCAATCTGTTAAATGAAGGGATCCGTAACCCCCCAACACACAGCACACCCTTCAGATACTAATTACAGGGCTGAAAACCCTTTAAATTACATCCAGAACGTGGAATGGCAGCTTTGTAAGATTATATCCTCAAACCTTTCAGTATTCAGAGTTTCGTGAGATTTGCTCAAAGAGCACGTAAGTTTCGGAAATCGAAAGAGCTAGTATAGCTTTTGAATACCATCGCCTCCGAAGGCTTGCTTGTGTGAAGGACTCGCCTTGGAATAATTCCACAAAGCGTTTCCCGAAGCTAACAACTTGCCATTCCACCAGTATCCAATTGATACAGCAAGATAATTAAAATGCTTGAAAGGCAATTTGACTCGAGTCCGAGCAACGGTCATTCTGTTGCAATGCTTGCGACTTTAGTAACTCAGCAGTCACATGCAGCTCTGCGACGATGCGAATGTTTCGTGTATCGACTGTATTAGTACGAGTACGAGCACCGCTTGATCCATCCACCGATTCTAATTGCTTGGAACTGGATAGCGAGCTGAGTGGAGCAGCAGAAGGCGAGATAGAGCTGTTTCCACCGCCCGACATATTCTGCAGTAGACAGACCATGTTATTCGTTCGATCCAGATTAGACAAAAGAAAAGTCTTCACCAGCTACCTCAAAGCAAAACGGTCGCTTGGTATCATCGGGCTCTAAAACGCGTACAGACAGCATGCCATCCTGCAATTGCGTCTCTTCACGTAGCTTGGACAAAATTGACGTTTTGGAGAGATAACAATAACGTCATATGGTGTGCTGCCCCAGAATATAAACACCGCAAGAGAAGGACATCGCCTATATGACTGATCTATCGTACTATAATGTCTTGAGTCATGTTACACCACTTTATTCATCAAGTCATTAATCTTTCCAGTCTTACAAAGCCAAAAGTGCGACAACTCGAACACAATTACTAATAGAGACAACTCCTAAGCTTACGCGGCTACTGGCTTCTTCTACAAATTCTCCGCCGACTTCTTTCCATGTTCAGTCTTTGCTGTCGTGATAAGGATCTCAATTTCGTCTGTAGCGAAGAGGTATCCAGTAATTTTGTTGAGAGTCACGTCCTTTTCTGTCTTTTCCAAATATATATGCGCATACCTCATCCATGATCCGAGCTCCAGGATATCGAGAAGACCAATAGGGCTATGGTCAAATTTTAAATATTTGAAAACAAGCTCCAGCGCGTCGTCTTTACTAGACCAAAACTTTTCGTACTCGAGTTTGCAGTTTAATCGCCAGCGTCGCTGTTTCCTTTGCCTCTTTTGAAGCAATCAGAAGCGAAGACAGACTCGTGTGACTGAATGTGTGGAGCAGCTGCTCCAAGGGCGTCATTGATCTACCAGGATTGTACTCGCTCAATAAGTGTTCCAGATATCATACGCACGGCCGGTAAGCAACGTTCGGTGGCTCGAGTCCGACTGCAAAAGTTTGTAAAGTTGTTGTAGAAAAGTGAGAAACATACTCCAACCTTCCACCTGCTCTTCTATAAGTCTTGTGCCAAGAGCTCTAATCAGAGGGTTTCCCCTACTCTTTGCTTGTTCCAACGTCGTTGCCAGTTTATAATTATCAACCCCCCCCCACAACTTTGCTAAAAGTGACACTTCCTACCCGGGATAGTACGGATTATAGCTATCCACGTACTTGACCCAAATACGAAACCAAACATTCGACAAAATGTGCTTTTTGACCTTTGAGTTTTAGATTGGTGTAGACAATGGAAGGATTCACCCCAATCAGCCTCCACCAACCTACTTTAAGCACAAGGTGCGTGTCGATTGGAATTATCACCGCTTGCTTGGTCGTGGCCAGTAAAGTGATAAGTTTAGTTCCCAAGCCGAAATTTTCGATACCATAAACCCTGTCTTCGTCGCTTGCGTTCGGCGGGTCCGAGAGGAGGGTACCAGGTTGATTCACAGTGGATAAAAAGATCCTCGAGCGTGTGGGGGACGCAGTCGCATTCGCAGAAGCATTGGCTTGTTGGAAGAGAAGAGACTAATGCGAGTGCTCGAGTAAGAACCTTGCTGGCTAACGGAATATAAAAAAAGAAAGAGCGGGTGGATGATTTTTTTTAACATTCGCGCATCGTTGATTGAGAAGGGTCGGTTTGACGGCCATAAAGAGGTACCATATAAGACTCATTTGATCCATAGTACCGGAACAGCATGGTTTGGCTACGATTACAATATGTTTCGAATGTGGCGCTAAGACTCGATTGCTGCGTATCGTGAGTACGGCCGAAGCATTAGCTTGTCCATATATGTCCATATATCTGGATCGATGAAGACCCTGGCAAGCAGAAGCAATATCATTGTTTCGACATCTACAGCGCTTAATGTTCACTTTTTAATACGTTTAGCTATTTAAAGATTTTAACTCCTACATGATCTCATAGGATTCGTCTATGATGTTGCTTACGATTCTATTGTATGTTATCACTCTCAAGTATCGTGAGCTATAAATAGACACCTCGTCTGCGGGTCGATTTTTGGCTTAACGTAGACTTAAACTTCTCCGACAAGAAAACAGCTATTAATTTCTTAAGAGACACCAGATGAATCGACGCTGATTAATCGCGCAACTTTTATTTTTGGCTGGACTATTTCCGACGCACTTTTGACATTGCCATTATTCAAGGTTTTATGCAAAAACAAAGAGATTCTAGCGACTTTAGTACGTTTACAAAAAAAGGTTTGATCAATGCCGTTGTCAATATGGTTATATTCTTGGATGATCCAATGCAAGATATGTATTGAGACTGGTATTGAGCAGGTTGATGGCCATGACGAAGGTACCTTGTGTGTGCAAATTAACAACGACTGAAGAAGGCAGACCAATTTACAATTTTGATAATAGGTTAGACAAATTTGCCTGTAAGGAATCGCCGCGACATTTCTTTTTTAGAATCAGAAATAGAAGTAAATAACTGACACAGTACTATTGTTTTGACATCATCGCTGCAGCAAGCCAGAAGCAAAAATCTAACCGGCTTGATTTCTAACGCAGTTGAATTACATTATTGTATTGTATTGTATTACGTTATCGCGTTGCCAAGTTATGCACGTGCTAGGCTCTATGGCTAGTCCACGGCATAGAGTGGTGTCCGCATACGTCGAGTCTCGTTCGGCGGGCAGTGCAGCCAGCACCGAGGCCGTGAGGGTCTTCCATTATTTTGTGTACTTCTGACTTGGTAAGAGCCCAGGTGGCGCCCTAGTGCTGGAGACCGTCGCGTCGAGGGTGAGACTCGTTAGAGACCTGCAGATGCCCGAGAGCACCTGCCCGAAGCGCGCGAGCATTAAGCCCCCGCGCTTGGAAGGAGGGCGTCACCCCAACCTTTTCCGAAAATTGAATTACATTATCTCTGTTATTATCGAGGCTGAGCAATAGCGCAAACAAAACCATAAAAGAGTCAAATCAGACCTAAATATACGGGTAAGAGTTTAAGATCACTTAAAACAGTGCAGCCCGATCACTTCGGTGGGTGGTCTTTATCGGCCTCTATACAAGTGAAACTGGTCGATAGCAGCCGATGCGTGGGTTGTATATGTTATATGTGGCAATGAAGGCATAGCTAATGTCTTTGTAGCCAAGCTACAAATCGTCGAGCAGACGTGAGCATAGTTACTGAACCGGCACTACAGCCTTTGCAATGTTTATGGTACCCGTTTAAATACCTGCTTGTATGTACCATATGATCCCTCCTTAGCCAACGATACGCAAATGAAGACTAGCAATGCAATCCACTGGGACGACCCATCCATTATTCAATCGTCCGGCAAGTTTTCAAATGCGCCTTTGCAGCCTTCCTTTAGCACTCCTACCACCTTTCTTCTTAATTGCAGAAGCCATCGCCTTTGTGAATGCAACAGCTTCCCCCGTGCTCTCAGGGGCATTATTTTCCACTGGAAATCGATCTGGTACCCTCATCTCGGAATCGCATACTGCAAGAGACGAAGAGAGGGTTAATGGAATCGAAGATTTCGGCTGGGGGAATAAATATGCCTATTTACTGGCTAAAATCAAGCCGGTGTTATGGGATCGAAAGGCCGATTCTCAGCTTGAGCTCAAACTTGCTTGGTGGAGGGTAATAAATAAGCATCCTGACAGTCTTTATTTCCAGCTGAAGCAGGCTGATAACAGCGACCAAATTTTGTCGCAGTCTTGGTTTCGTCTTTGGTTCAGGTACGTGGAATTGTACAATTGGGACCATCCAAGGAAGAAAGTGTCAGTTTTTCATATGTTGAGACGAAAATTCACTGAGTATAGAATCGCGGTGATGGCGGAAGAGGCAAAGAATAAAGGAGACTCGATCGCTCAAAATATTGGCACGAAGCTGCAGAGAATGCAGATGACGTATTGGAAAGATCAACTGCATAGCCCATCCAAAGTCTACCAAATTTTACAGTGGCTTCCGAGCCGCCGGATGTTGCTTTACGAAGAAACGTATGATATTTGGAACATTTATTTGAGTGAGTACCTCTTTATGGAGCCAATGCCGTACTTCGATCAGCTGCGCCACAGTTTCGATGACCGGAGTCTGTCTTTGCTACTAATTGATTCAAAACAGTCAGATTTAAGAAAGACGATGGCGACAGAATTTCAACTCGAGTTGGAAAAGGTCTGGTTACGTAGAGATGTGGCGCCGGATCGTGTTTTCAAATATTTAGGGCTTGACCAAAGCCCTGTCAGTCTTCTCGACAACGTAGAGCTTGAATCGTGGATGAGGTATGCGCGTATGTATCGGAAAAAGATCGAAAAGGACGTGACTCTCGACGAGATTGACAAGGACGTGGCTCTCGACGAGATCATTGCAAGCCTCTTCAACGCAAAGGAGGTTGCGAAAATTATCCAAACAGCAAAGACTGAAAGTGGAAAGAAGTTGGCGGAGCATTTGCAGAAGAATCTCCTGGAGGAGAAGTCGGCAGCTGCGGTACCTTAGGAGTTGCCTCTATTGGCACTTGTGTCTGAGTCGTTGCAATTTTAGCATTGTTAGACTAAAGAGATAAATGACTTGATAAATAAAACGGGTTCACATGACGTGTGACAGGAATGGGAGAGCGGAACGCGTAGGTCAGACTTTGCCTTCAAAATAATGATTATCACTGAAATTTACTACTTGTACGTTAGTGTGATGGGCTGCTCAATAATACACGTTTTGCAGCTTGAGTCTTTCTATATAGACTAGGGATGGGGACGTCAGCTCAACGTTAAGCACGTTAAACCGGTATCCGTTGACGTATTGCAAACGTTTTGAGACGTCCCGGCGATATAAATGTATAAAACACCACACGAGCACAGGATAGAAGAAAGAGCTTACAACGCATCGTTCCCGGATGAAGCCTCCACCATTAAATGATCCTGCGCCGCCGCCCCTGTTCAAGATGCGCCGTATAAAGAAGGACGATTACTGGTCGTTCATCCGACTTGTAGCTCCAAACGCACAGCTACCACCGGAAAAGAAGGCGTGGGAATCGTTTGATACAAACTTGGCTTATTGTCTATAGTGCAAAAGCTCTTTCAGCTTTAAATCAGGAAGTAGCGCCAGCATTTGAAAGCACATGGATTAAAAACATCCACAAGATCTCAGCAGAGCTGGGCGTGAACAAGCATCCAAGCGAGTGGCAATCGCACTTTGCGCAACGCGAAAATCTGATGCAATGATGTTTTCTCCGACAAAGAGAACAAGAAAGATCGATCCAGCTGACGAAGAGATGGCCACAAGAGCTTTCATTGATTGGATTGCCAAACGACTGCGCCCACTAAGTGTTGCCGACGACTAGGTGCTTTGTTTTCTTTTGACGTTGATTCAGACGATGAGAGGTCTGTACGAGCTACCCTCTCGCCGCACTATTACTGAAAAAATGCAAAATCACTGTCAGTTCAAGCGATCGCTGGTAAAGACGTAGATTGCTGAAGATGCAGACTTCTATTCTCTCACATACATGTGGATATCTCGAGCAACAGATAGCTGTATTTCGCTTACTATTCATTTTGTGAATATCAATTTTGAGATGATGGCGTACACTTTAGAAGTTTAAGTTTTGTGGGAAGCACACTGGCATCAGAATTGAATGCAAACTGGGCGTGCTCATGCGCAAGTGGGGACGCTACATTTGATTGTATCAGGAGCTCTCTCGAAAACAAGTGTCGAAGTGACAAATGTGGAAGAGGATAATGACGGGAACGAGGAAGTTAGAGAGGAGGTTGAAAATATTGCTGACAGTGAAGATGATGAGGAGCAGTGGATTGAGAACCTTGCAATTGAAGTGGAAGCTATTGCGTTTTCGAAGCAAGAAATGGTAGATATCGAATCCCAAACGATTGCAAGTTCTATAGACAGCGTTTCGCATGAATATGACCATCTGGACGTTAATGCTGATAACACGCTGGATGGAGGTCTTCTTGATGGTTGTCTTAGTGTGCGGACAACAACTTCAATTCTAAACGCTATGAACTAAGCCATGAGTGAAACAAGAATGCATGTTTCTAGCTTTCGCAAATTTGTTCACTACTTCAACAAAAGTTCTAAAGGAAAAGACAAGTTGAAGTCGCTACAAAATGTGGCCGTACCTCTTACCGTTATTTCAGATGTAGCCACCCGCTGGAATAGCACGCATCACATGCTTCAACGCCTTCTGCATTTTCGTCCTAGTATCCAATCGTTTATATTGACAGCGAAAGGCAAAGAAGAGTTCAGCGACGCAAGTATTGTGAGGCCCACTGGAGAAATGTGGTTTAGCATCCAATGCCTCGACAAGCTTCTCGTGGTTTTTGAGCTGGTAACTAAGACACTATCAGGTGGAATATACCCCACTGCTACATTGATTTATCCATGTATACGCCTTCTTGAAAAGCGGCTATTAAATCAGAGGATTTTTGCCAAAATATCGCCTGCTCACGCTGGAGAATATTACTACAGCTCGGTGCTGGAACGCATGCATCTTGTCCGTCGGTTTTTCTTGTTTTTGCTCCGAAAATGATCCAAGCAATTACCTTTGGATGTGAAATATTGCTGCTTGCTTGATCCTCAATTCGTGCATGGTAAGTCACTGAACGCAACAGAAAGAATAGAAGGGAGGGAGTTCTTGGTGAGCGAGGCAATGCGCTCTGCTGGTGCTGATATCTACAGCACGAGCTTCGATGAGGTTAGCGATGAAGAAGAGAACTTCATAAATGATCTCCTTGGACGCAAGCGAAGATCGCCTCATCCTCAAGTGCAAAACGGGTTGTCGCTTCGTGCAAAAGTAGAGGCAGAGGTGAATCGATACTACGATAGATCCCATCAAAAAGCACAAGAAAATACGTGCCGAGAGCAGAAGTCCAAAACACAGAAACTTGTCGATGGTCTTAAGTGGTGGCGCGAAAATGGCAGTGATTTTTCGCTCTTAGCTCCTATTGCGAGGAAATATTTTGGCATGGTAGCTACATCAGTACCTTCAGAGCGCTGCTTCTCGTGGGCAGGAATCATTATTACAGCACGGCGTAATAGGTTGTCTTGTTACAATCTAAGAGATCTCATTTTTCTTTACAGCAATACGATTGGCGAGGAACCAGAGGAGTAGCTGAAGACGTACGGTAGAAACGTGCTAAAGAGTTACATGTTGTAAATAGACTTTTTGCACAACTCACATCAGCTTTAATGTGCCAGCAGCCGAATTGTTTGACAAAATTCTTCTCCCGTCCGTTCTTATGTTTGTGCAGCTTGAACATGGTATGATTTCAAACCAATGGTTTGTTTGTCTCTCTGAGACGTCAAACAACGTCTAAAAAACGTGAACGGGAACTCCCGGACGGGAACGGGAACCACATTTTTTTTACGTTAACACCGTTTACGTCCCCATCCCTAATATAGACCATAATGAAGCCATTGGGCACAAATATAGCCGTTTGATTATTCGCGCTGGCAAGACAGAGGGTTTGCAATAGGGCTGTTTCATCGTCGTTGTCTTATATGTTATAGCTGCTCTTTTTGTTAATTTGTTTTTCAAATGTAATCTATTTTCAGTATGCCCTTCCTAATAATGACGAATAATTTTTTTTTCGGAAATAGCTAAATAACTGTACGACGAAGAGCTTGACAATTTTTGGCATCTGGAATTGTTATGGCATTTTACGACCTTAAGCAAGCATCGCAAGAAATGGTATAGGCAGTGCGAGCGTTATCTCCGGTGACCATCGACACTCCAAGCCCCATTTGCTGAGTTTCTTAAGTGTACGGATCGACTTCTTACGAGGGGCATCCGCAACTCTAAAAACTGCCTTGAGCTCGTCATAAATGCCCTTATAAATCGAGTTTTTTTTCAGCATTTTAAAACGTCACTCTGGCCTACTGGAGCGCAATACTTGTCAACCGCTTCGTGCTGTTATCTACCATCCACTGTCTATTGTCAATTACGATGTTATGCTCCCCAACCACGCATGCAATGCCTCGTCCAGAAACTCCGCGGAAATCTGTCTGTTCGGTTTGATGCGGTACACTGGGATTAAGTGGATGTATCTGTGCATTAAATCAAAGTGATTTTTTTTAAGGCGCGTTAATAGATTATACAGGGAGCGCTGAGAGGCCTAGCAGGTATAAAAATAACTAATGTACTCGATGATCGCCGTACTTAGTGGGTGCTCACTGCCAAATTGAGCTGATCCGGCAAGAATAATGAGCTCTTCTGTGTTGAATCTCTTCAAGAGCCGCTATATCCGTGCCGCAGGGACTCCTACAGTAAGAACATCTGTCTTATCTAACGAAAGTGCGATGACATCATGCGCAGCCTGCAGCGAGTCTTTACCTTTAATCTATACTCCTGGCTCGGTTCAGCAGTAGGCGTGGCCAGTGCCAGCGCACACGGGCAAGCCACAACGAATGTCGCATTTTTGAAATTGAGCTCAAACACAAATGTACTGTCACTTAGAAGGATTCAATTTTCGGAACATACCATATTGCAATCGCCAAAAATGGAGACTTCTAGCTCTACTGGGACAGAAATGAAGACAACGTCATCTGCATGGACTTGAATTGGCACTTTTGACGTCTGCTCGTCCTTTACGAGATAGATTCTCGGACTCAGCGCCGTGTCGAGGTCCCCGCCGGTACACTTCATGTGGAACAACCCAAGCAACTTCACTGCCGCTCCAAGCACCCGATCACCTGCGACTTTTTAAACCATATCCGATTTATCCATCAGTGACTCGTCGATCCGACCCTTGCCGTAGGCAACGACCCCATTGGCTGGAATGTTGGACCAATTCGATTGGAACATTTGTTCGTCTCATATTCTTCTTCCATCGGCACTAGAATTCAAGGGTACCGATCCATTCGAATCAACCTACTAAGCCGAATGAGTAGACTTGCTTAAATCTTAAGTAGCAGTGTTGGGTTTAAGTTATATCGGAGCAAGTTGGGCATCGTGCAACCAGAGATAGGACTGATAGCTTAGAGTCACTTCATAGCCTTGACAACTAATACACCAAATCTGCAAAAGAATCTTAGCACGCTTTGCGCAAACACGTTTCCACAGATAATTGCAAGCCCCCGTTTTCAAGCACAAGTCTCGCACTGACACGGCAACGCCTTTATATTTAAATATGGCATACCGGCATGTTGCGGGTCATTCCTGTCTTGTATTGGCCGGGCCTCGTGGGTGACGAGCACGAGGGAGAGGATACTATTTTTGAGCTGAGACTGTCCGAGAACCTAAACATGGCAGTCAGTTGTATACATTGTAGCACACACACCATCGAAGCATATTTGTCATGTGTTGATGCTCGTTAAATTTATTGAAAGAATAATATTACTGTTTACTTAGATTAATAAATGATCTCTTAAATAGGAGACTAGACGATGTACTTTCGGGCCTCTTCAGGCTTGATAGCGCCGAGTGCTGTTTGGTTGGTCTTGGGCCTAGCTATGAGGCATGGAACTAAATTGCCGCGAACCTGGGTTGAAATCGTCCGCATTGCTCTGAAGCGTATTTATGGCGAGTCATTGACCCACCTTGGAAGGCAGAAGAACTATTGGCTAGGATGGTCAATGTGATTAGTATCGGAGATACAGAGACGGACATCAATGGCGACGAGGACAACGGTTTCAGGCGATGCTTACGAGTCAATCGTAAGAATGCCATAAATGACCCGGAGCAGTGCTCCTCTACAAAGTACTCGCTTCTTGCCAAAAGTGATGTGGGCAACTCTAAGCTTAGACAGCATGAGATAGCGTCTATTGCTGCACATGGATGGACATGTAACGAAGTGTCAAAGGATTTATAAGCTAGCACTTGCTGCATACGTGAGTGACTTAGAAAACTTTCAGCTAATACATTGAAAGGAAGTCTTACAGATGCGCGCAAATTTGCACATTTAAAAGGAATTCTTACAGATGCGCGCAAATTTGCACATTGAATTCTAGGCAACCTTGCGTTTGGTGAGAATATGCAGTTATGGCTGTATTGAAAGCGAAGCTCTAAGCATGTGCGCGAAGCTATCGAGAAAGGCCTGCCGTGAACAGTATCAGCTGAATGTCATGCGAGGATAAGTCGTTTGGAGGTCGAGGCATTTAGTGCACTGCCTTTTTGAAGCGTCTAAAGTTGAAAAAAAAAACAGTCTTGAGTGAACAGGACACTGCGTAGCATTGCCGAACGCTAAAAGCCAGCATGTCGGTACAATAAGGCCGACACGACGAATTTTTCACGGTAGCGTCGATCATGAAAGAAAGAAGACAGCAACGCAAAAGCGTATTGAGCAGCGCAGACGTCTTGTACTTTAATGAAGGGTCTAGAGTCGACGTCAGAGTCAATAGCGCTCTGGTCTATCAAAAAAAAGAGATCGGTAAGGCCCAAAGGCACAATAAGCCTCACTTCTATCGCGCATATGAACTATTTTCTTGAGATGAACAAGATTCATGGCAAAGATTTAAGATTCTATACGATCCATGGCATCGCCAAAATGGTTTTTTTCGACCCACACAAGATTCCAGCTTCTTACTTTTATTTGCTCAGAAGACACAAAGAAAAAACTTAAATAAAAAAGGACTAATCTGATCCGTATCATATCTGATAGAGTACTGTCTTATGAGCTCCTTCATCAGTGTTACGGATAAAGGCACTAGCAATCTGAAATAGTTTTAGAAAGCAAATACCCCGTACCACGGCAGAAAACAGTTGCGTCATCGCTAGCAGAAGGGCTGAAAAGGACAATAAAGCAAGAATTGTTCACTGATTGGTACAGCGCTGGAACTTATCCAAAAGTAAGTGCGTGTTTAATGATAGCTTACGATACCTTATCTCCGTTATTATAAAGGTTGGTGAGAAATAAAAATCACAAATAGTAATAATCCAAGCAAAATCATAGAAGAGTAAACCCCAACTTATGAAATTAAGTCAGTATTAAGAGCTTATTTCAACTGATTTAAAGTATTAAAAGTGAAAAGTTGTCACGTTAAGCGCTGTAGGTGCCAAAACAATACTATTGCTACTACTTATTACACGGAATTATTGAAGTGAAGCTGATTGATACCAGCCAATGCTTGGACCATATTCGCAGTACGCCGCAATTAGGTCTAAATGCCAGATTTGAAACTCATTGCGTTTGTAGCCAAGCCACAAATCTCTGAGCAGACGTCGGCATGGTTGCTGAACCGGCACTACAGAGCACATCAGTCCCCGCAGCGTTTATGGTACCTCTTTATGGCTTCCGATCCGACCCTTTTAAATTATTGATGCGCAAACGGATACTAGAATGCAATCCACTCACACTCCCCTATCATTATTCAATACGCCAGCAAGGTTACAAATGCATCCTTGCAGCGTTGCTCAAGCACTCTCATTATTCTTCTTCCTTATATCAAAAGCCGATGCTTCTGCGAATGCGACTGCGTTCCCCGCTCGCTCAGGGATCGTTTCATCCACTGCAAATCAACCTGGTACCCTCCTCTCGGACCCGCCGAGCGCAAGAGACGAAGAGAGGGCTCCTCGTATCGAAGATTTCGGCTTGGGAACGCAATTTGCCACTTTACTGACCAAGGCCAAGCAGGCAGTGATGCTTTCAATTGTCGACACTCACCTTACTCTCACATTACGTCGGTGGAGGACATAAGGTGTGCATCCTTATAGTGTCTTCACCAATCTAAAGCTCAACCAGGTCAAGGAGAACATTTTGTCGAATGTAAGATTTCAGGCTTGGATCAAGTACATTGATAGCTATAATTCGGAGCACCCCGGGGAGAAAGCGTCAATTATCGCAATTTTGAAGCGGCAATTTGGTGATTGCAACTTGGCTATGATGCAAAGAGTGAGGCAAAACCGTCAATCAAAGCTCTAGGCACGAGACTACAGAAAGAGCAGATGGAGGATTGGAGAGACCTTAAACACAGCCCATCCCGAGTCTACAAAATGTTACAGCGGTATCCGGGCGACCCGACCTTGCTTCCCGGCCGTGCGTATAAAATTTGGAACATTTATTTCAGCAGCTTCAATCCTCGTGAGTTAATGCCGCCCTTCGCGCAGCTGCTCCGCAGTTTCGATGACATGGGTCTGTCTTCGCTTCTAATAACTTCAAAACGGTCAGACGAAACAGCGACGCTCGCCTGGTTAAGTAAAGATGTGGCGCCGGAGCTTGTTTTCGAATACTTAATGCTTGCCGAAAACCCGTATTATCTTTTTGAAAAGAAGGAGATTAAAACGTGGGTGAGGTACGCGGAAAAGTATTGGGAAAAGACAAAACAGGATGTAACCCTCAACGAGGTCATTGAAAACCACTTCGACCTAAACGAAATTGAGATCATCATTGGAACGACAACGACCAAAGATGGAGAGAAGCTGGCGGACGATTTGAAGACGATGTTGGCGGAGAAGTTGGCGGACGATTCGAAGACGATGTTGGCGAAGAAGTTGGCAGCTGCGTAAGCCTAGGAGGTGCTTCTATTGGCGATTGTGTTCGAGTCGTTGCAGTTTTAGTATTGTAAGACTAAAAAGATTAGTGAAATGATGAATATAGTTTCTTAGCATGACGTAAGACAGGAAAATACATGCGGCTGTAGGTGACGGTGAAAAAGTCTTTTCTTTTTTTTTGCAGCACACCGTATTGTTATCGCCTTCATTTAAAACGTCAATTTTGTGGAGTCTATTTGCCTTATTTTCAATACTTTAAAACAGTTCTCTAATGGGTAGCCCTATTTTGATCCGCTTTCAAAAGCTCTTTAATAAATTGCCTTCTGTTATGCAATGGGCGCATACAAGAAGTTGTCATAGGAAACGATTTCAATTTTTGTACGTCACACGTACCGATGTTTGGTGAGACCGGAAAATAAGTGGCAGGCAGTTGTTTTTTGAAAACTGCGCTTCGCCGACGGTTATTCCCCTGACAACCGCACGGGTTAGAAAGCCTTCTCGCTTCACCGTGGAGGTCCGTCGATCATTTTCCCTTGTTTCAGGCACCTAAACCTTGAAACGAGAAGTAGAACGAAGAGTGGTACTGGCCATTAAACGCTAGGGCTGAGAAGCCTTAGGCTAACAGCAATATTGTCGATTAATCTTATCACTCGAGGGTATGCAAAAAATTTTTGACTTGAATTGGCCATGCAGTATCTCTTATACGAACGGGTAGAAAAGACTATCTTTTCACGGCATAGATTCGACACCCTTGCTGGTATGGTAATATAACTTTAAGCGCTAGGAGGGGTTGGTAAGGCCAAAGACGACAAGCTTGGTTTACTTCCTGGGTGGGTCCAGTACATCTATAGCCGGCCAAGGGCTATAAGATTCGCCCATAGCTAGGATCCAAGTGAAGTCGCCGTCCTATGTGAGATCGAGAAAGTTTCCTGACAAAAGGTCCGAAGAGGGGTGGAGGACCTTTAAGGTGATATCATTCATTCATTCATTACAGGCCATTTTGCTGAGCAGTGGGCTCATCTGCTTCGCCCGCCGCAAAGGCCAAGCATTTATGACCATAACTTTGTTCAGAAAGTGCCATTGTTCCAGCGCGATCTTACGGCGATTCTACGCCTGACTTAAGCTTAGTATCAAATTCAGTTAAAAGTATTTTCTCGGTATCGTAAGCAGTCTGTGACCTACACTCGAATCGGGGATCGTCTGATTTCTTCGCAGCGCTGAAATTTCAGTCTGAGGATTTGTGAGCTTTTTTAGGTGGGTTGGATGAGGAGCGGTAGGTAGTGCCAGCGCGCATAGAGCGGTCAGATACTATGAGTTTGAGCTTTGGCAATGATTACAATGCAGACCTCTGACCTACTGGTCAGTCTTCAAAGAAATTCGCATAATGTAAGGACTTCATTTGCGTCAGGAGCGTCAATACGATCAGATCCGACAACTATCTGATATTCAGCAAGGAGATGACAATACTCGCTAGGCGCGGGGAGGGACAAGCTCTCTTAGCCTCAAAGAAAGAGTCATAAGAAAGTGGGGCCTGGTTCCGACTTATACATCACAAGTCGTAAGTAAGCCTGACTTTCTCATGTTGCAGCAATCTTTACAGGTTTTCGAAAACGATGAGAAAATTTTAGCGACACACGGGCACCAATCAGATAGTTTGTCATGAAAATTTACCGCTTACTTAGATGCATAAACAAGAGTTCCGTGTTTGGATATAAATAAAAGTTTTTCGAGGCCGAATGCGTTGAGCGCTGTCGGGTTGGTTTTGGGTATAGACGCGAGGCATGACGCTAAAATTCAGTAACCTTTTTTTAAACACGTCGGTACATATGCCTTTAGAATCCTGCAGACGCATCGATAGATTCAACGACATGACCGACTACACTCTGAGAAAGACACACAGAGTGCTGACCGTTGTCAAGGGTACGTCACTCTTTCATGTGAGATCCTGATAGTATGCATCGACTAGGTCGAGTGCGCCGTACCATATACATTCCATCTTATTGTTTCGCATGACGTCTTTTTTAATGCGCCAGTGCCAGGATAAATTTCAACCTTAGCCTTCTACAAACGTCTACGATGTGCCACTTGCCATAAGGCTTTCTCCGCCACAGACACCTGGCGTAGAATAAGAAGAAATGCTCGCACGAATTCACAATTTGCACGGAAGTCACACTTCCTTTTAGATTAAAGCTTCTGTCGTGCTACACAGTATTTGCCAAGTGGAAATAATTTAATTATATGGCGCATCTTTTGGACGGTATCACTGGTTGATGTTGATCAAAAGACAGTATTTCGTCGGATCAAATACGTCCCTTTTATTCAAAATCCAACTTTGAGTACTAAGTACTTTCTTTGTGTCTTCTGATCAAACAAAGGTAAGAAGCTGGTATTGCATGTATGTTGAGTAATTACCGCTTTGACGACGTCATGGAGCTTATAAGCTTCTTGAATATCACCATGGAAGTCTCGCCCATCTCAAGTACAGAGTTTATTTGTGCGATGAAATTGAAGCTTATTGTGCCATTAAATCTTTCCGACCTTTTCATTTGATAAAGCCGAGCGCTATTGACTCTAACGCTTACTTTAAACCCTTCTCTTCATTACGGGACATTTGCACTGCCAAAAAAGCTTCTTTGTGTTGCTTTTTTCTTTCTTATGAGATTGACGTTGCCATGGAAAGTCGTCGTGTCGGCACTATTGAACCGACATGCTGACTTTTAGCATGCAGCGATTCCTAGCAGTGCCCCACTAGTTAAATATGCTACTTTACCTTCCGACGCATCAAAAAGGCAGTACGATGTCGGCCCTTGATTGACTACATCCCGCATGACCTACAGCAACTACTATCAGAAATACATGTATTTTTTGATAGCTACATGCACGTGCTTAGAGCTTTGTATTTAATATAGCCAAGTCTTCACCTAACGCAAGTTTGCTCAATGTATAATGTGAAATTCACGTCCATCTGCAATGATTTCCCTTGATGTTTGGCTGAATTTTCAAGTGGCTTATTGTATGCATTAAGTGCTAGCTTATTGAGTCATTTCCCACTATTTCACATTTCACTTCACGTGCAGTGGTAGACGCTATCATATGCTGTCTACGTTCAAAGTCACCTGTTTCATCTATGGTAAGAAGCGAGCACTTTGTAGAAAAGCACTGCTCCGTGTCCTTTGCGCCATTCTAACACTAAACTCGCCTTGTCCTCGTTGCCATTGGTGTCCATCTCTTCCATTCAAAAACTCAATACATAGACGAGCCAATTGTTCTTCTACCTTTCAGCCAAGGTGGGTCAATAACTTGCTGTATTCGCACTTAGGAGCGAAGCGGATAGCACCCAACCTGAATTCATGGCATTTCAGCACATACCTGCAAGTCCAACCAATCAGCACTCGACACTATCAAACTCGAGGAGATTCAACTCCGCACCGCTTCGTATCCTCTGAACAGGGTATATGTCTTTAAGCAAATAGTAGTGATATCTTTTTTGTATGTTTTCAACGCGCATCAGCATATCGCACTTTCCTGCGACGATGAGCGTTACAACGTGTTTCTTTGAGACCCATGAACTGATAAGTATTGTCCATCGACATCTAAGATACGTATAGCTGAAAAAATATAAGTCAAGCTTTTACGCACGATCTGCGCTATTGAGCTCAAACACACCGTCTTAAAGCTTCTTCTTTAAGCTCCATAGAGTTTCTCCCGCCCCACACCTAAAAGTATTGCCATCAATTCGCTAGACGGCTCTCCAATGTTTTTTATCTGGTCACTGTGACGCGCTTGACAAATATTAATTATATTGTAAAATGTGCGGGTACCAAAAACAAAGGTTCAGCTACTTCCTCTTTGCTGAAACAATATGCATTCTTATCATCACCAAAACCTTATGGTGATAGGCCGCCCTATGGGTCCTGTCTCTGGGCCTAAAAGAATAATCACAAAATCTCAGATAGGAATCTCAAACTGTTTTGTGGCGCAGCAAAGTTATCTAGCGATCTCCAATCCGGTTGTTGGTCCTAGACTTTAACAGTTCCGAGTAAAATCTTTCAATCAATTTTGACTGGGCCAAAAGACGCGCATATCTGCTGTAAGGTCGTGCAGAAGCAGAGCATCTTTTTGAACGAAGTGCCACTCATAGATGCCTGATCCTTGTGGAGCGCAAAGCAGACGAGCATACTATTCAGCACCATCGCCTGGATCGACGAGTAGTATCCATATGATAATTCTTCCACTTTCTTGTCCGATTTCCTGTTTAAACAGGTGTGAGAAGATTTCTTACGAGACTGCGGTTTTCGTCGGACCTGGCCGTGAGCGAGTTAAATAGCTTTTGGCCTACTGTGTCGGTGACTTCGACCGCTGGACCTACCCTCGAAATATATGGGATTTGTCATTTTGGTCTTACCCTCTTCCTTTTAACATTATAGGTCTTGTGACCCCATTGACGAATCGATTGAATGCCCCAGCATATACTTCCCTGTTCTTTTGTATATGGCATTTTGTATTGCCAATACAGACCTAGTGTTTTGATGTCCTCCGTCCCCGAGTGCTAAAATAAGTTTACACTCTTAATGATGGCCTAGGGCTTCTTTACAGCACCAGGGGGTGGAAGCTCAGCAAGTGTGCGCCTAAGCAAACCTAAAAATCCTTGTCATACTTCTTTTCCATAAACTAAGATCCGTTGCGATTTTTTTTCCTGCGCATACTGATTAGTGAGAGGCAAATTTAGCTCAAGTCTATCGGTGATCATTCAATTGAGATTCGATATAAAATGCTTGTGTCCTTTTAATGCCTACATTATAGTACTTAAGGGAATAGATCGAGATGGAACTTTAACCTAATAAAAGTTCTTTGCTACAAAACATTGTGCATTTAAGACAAAACGTAGACTCGATTTAAAAGAGCAAAGCTGACATAAAAGCCAAAGACTGTACTGATGATTTTTTGCTACGCGGTCATCACCCACGGTTTACAGGACAAAGCAGCCATCGGTATAGCTTCTAGATCAACGTTTTCCAACGGTTTTCATGATTGGCTGTACATTCATCCTATCTCACTATAAAGACAATTGTAACATCTTCCGCAAATTGAAAAAGCGAAAGTGTAAACAAATGGAAAAAGTTTGAGGGAAACAGCAAAATTGGTTTTGCAGTTCAAAAGCATCCGAGGAATCATTAAATAGGCCAAAAAGATCGTCAAGAAATACCGCGAGCCTGAAGTTTGTGCTACAACCGTAGTCTGAATAATATCCATGACCTCACTTTCTTTCTTACGCCTCCACAAACACAAAAGCTTGCAAAAACTTAGCTATTCGACGCTAAGAATCGGGGTGCAACGTAACTGTCAAGCACACCAGGCGTGATGGTCATCGTAGAAAAAGGACGTGAAGCTGTAGATTAAGTAAGATCCTGTGCACGATGCATTAAGCAGTTCACACAACAAGCATAGCAGCAACAGTAGCACGTTCGTGTGCGGACAAGTCGCATTACCAACTGCTTGTTCATCTTCCAGCTCATACGGCAAAAAGAACGCGGTAACTGCAGTTTCTTGGTCAATTAAATTTGGCGCCGCTGGTCACAGTCACGATCCTTCCGTTGACTCGTCAGTGGCCTCTAAAATCGCGCTCATGACATGAAGAGCGACAGTCCAGAAACGGCTTTCTCCTAGCACGTCTAAACCCTACATGTATTGTGGTGCATATGCGCACCGAGAATAGTGACAACTCGTGACATATACAACTTTGCCAACACTGAGTACTGACGCGCTTTAGCTCGTAGAACCCCTCCTATTGCCCTCCTTAGTAAATTGAAATGCTTGAAAGGACCTTATAACACCCGTTTTGATAGCGAAAAAAGAATTATTCACCTCAATATTGGGTCTCTGTCTACAAAAAAGATTATTTAGCGCGTCAAAGTATTTTTGATCGACGCTACCTATCAGACAAAATTTTTGAAAAAGCCGCTAATGCACCTTATTGGCGTCAGTACCACAGCTCAAATATTCACTTTCGCCAATTGCTTTATGGCTGAGGAGCGTAAAGATGACTATAAATGACCGATGCAGCTTATTCCACAGATCTTTAAAGACTTCTATGGTCAAGCAATCCTACGCTTGTCACTTGATGAGCGCTCTTAGCAAATTTTAAATGCCAATATGCTTCTTTATTGCTGGCATATTTGCTCGGGTATCAGCGCGAAAGCTCGCGGCATGCATTCTTCCAGAAAGCCTTCCAGCGACTCCTGCAGCAATGGAGTTACGTGATAAATTCCGGTACGTTCGAAAAAGTATTTTACAGCTTACAACAATGCAAACAGCAGTGCCACACCTTGTCATAAAGTACTTGAAAGCATCTGTCTGGTCTTTTAGGATTGGTTTGTGGTCACTGTCGTTAAAGGGAAAGATGCATAACGGTCATATAACCACGCTAAAGACCGAGAGTGCCCATTCAGCCTTGAAAAAGTGGATTTTTCTTTCCACCAGCGATTCGTTTATGGTACCTAACCCTTGTCGTCTTGCTTGTAATGGGCGGCTTGCCGCTATACAGCACCAAAATGCCGAGGAGCGCGCGATCTGCATTCTCAGCAGTCATTGGTAAAATATCGACCGCGGACTTGTAGGCTGCCTCTGTCTAGTACGAGGCTCACTTGAGGGTAAACCCCGGAGCTATTAGTTGAAGAACGTTAACCTCCAATCTCGGCTTTTCATTCTCCAATTCCAAACGGCAGCAGCGGCAGCTGTAACTAAAGCACCAGTCGGCGCAGCAAGTCATCCATGGTCATCTCCAATACCAAGATTGCTAACCTGCGAGGATCTTGACATTCATTGGTGGTTGGTGTAGCCATTCCGTGAAGCGGCTAACGCTGCATCCGACCATCGATGAGTATCTCAAGCGTATGCATAAAAAGTATGATGAAGATTCAACGTCAGTATACCGCCGACGAATACTCTCCGATCAAATGGCAGCTCTGCAAGACGTAAGAGTACAGAATCATGTCGTTTTGCGTGAGAAGAAGCGCCATATCGGCTCTCGAGAGAGACCAACATCCTCGTAAATCTCTCCGCAGCGCGGTATATTGCAATTTGAGGTTGTGAGAGCAGCTTTACCGACTGAAATGCGGTGCTGGCGGTGTCAATAGGATAATTTTAGCAAATGAAGTTGCTGTTAATTTTCTGCGACACTTTCGGC
This sequence comes from Plasmopara viticola, assembly GCA_001695595.3. NCBI lineage: Eukaryota > Oomycota > Peronosporomycetes > Peronosporales > Peronosporaceae > Plasmopara > Plasmopara viticola. The sequence goes on from MBPM02000032.1 coordinate 590,192, forward strand.
GTCGCAAGTTCTATCGCAAACATTTCTCGCGCCCAATCTTAACGTTTTGGGCGGCATATAAGACTGGTCAGTTTTTGTTGCACACGAAGGATAAGATTTTACCGCCCCCTCACTCAACATAGAAGTCATTGCTTAATAAATGGAAGGCTTGCTATCTATTGAGAGTTTACAATTCTTTATTTCTGCCAGTATAAAAGCTGATTAGAGCCTTGACAAAATCTTTAGAGCAATTCCACAAAACTATATAAGATTCAAAGTTTTTTCACAAAAATATAGCACAAGGTGACTCATGTAAAATTTTCACCAGAATGTGTATACAAACTACACTTGGTTGGGTATTTCTTAACAGGTAGTCATATGGTATGATGCTAGTGTGAGTTCAACTCTCAATTGCGAAACACTCGAAAGCAATGACTGACAAATTCGACATCAAGCGCTTGCAGAAAGAGAGGTGGGCAAGTGACAAGGAAGTCGGCGATTACTAAAAAGGGCGCATGCTCACTGATAAAATGCAATCAACTTAAATGCATCGACAGTCAAGAAAGTTGTGGATGCAACTCAGCGATTATAAAGTGTCGATGATATGTAACACGGTCGCGCCTATTGATAGTCGGTCGTCCGACGAGGCTTTAGAGCGAGCGGGGAAAACTCGGTGAATGAGAATGAGTGTTGGTTGCTCGAAGCGAATTAGGAAGTGATATTAAATGAAGAGCTCTCTCAACTCATCTCCTTGCTATAGCCCAACCGGTGGCTCTAAGCCATCTACTGCTACCATCCAAAAGTCTATCGTTCTTCTTTACTCCATCTGGCTTTTCAGACATCCTAAATATTCTCAGCTAATAAGGTCTCTCGGTTATCAATGGTTACGGGATACCTGAAACGTGTTACTGGACTAAACTGCATAATCGCCTACTACCTATGGATAGTGCAAATGCATATGTATTTCGGGAATATTCAAATATATTGCGTGAAAGCCGTCACCGGCTAACCAGCCGGTGACGACGGTTACGTCATATGACCTCCCTAGAAGAAGATGCCGACTATTAGAAGATCCGGTTCATCTATTTTTTGGTTTTCCAATAGAGTTCGATGACTTCAATGTTCTGCTTTAGATTATCCACGGGCTTTTAAGTGGTTTCCTGAGAATCTCGCGAAGAATACTTTACAATCCGAAACGCGCCGATATTTTGGCGCAAGTTTCTTTGACTCAGCAAAGTCTTTGTGACGTCAATCCAAACTCTTGCCGTCCAAAAGCACCATACCGCCACCTCGGAAGTCTTTAACAAGACTATTTTGTTATAATTGTAAATTATGTGCTCTTGTGCTTCGATCATTCAGTCCTGAGAGGCCTTACGTAACGTTTCTCTACGTAGTAAATTTGGACCTGACATTACATTGTCTGACATATAAGTAAAAATCGCTTTAAACGGCGACATTTCGATCGTAGGCTGTACTCGTCGTTCATCGGCTGTCTCAGCCAAATACAAAAAAATCATCACAGTCATTCTGTGCTGGCTTTACGACACTTCGGAGGTAATCTAAAAAAGGCTCAGTTTTTTCCGCATGTCCATCCGTATGTGGCCTAAAAGCCGAAGCCAAATTGTGTTGCGATCCTTCATATATTTTTTCATGAAGACCTTTGCGATTTCTGTGGTATCGTTCGTTGTCTTTGTGGCGATGAATTTGGCTCTTTTTCTCCGGTAATCAGCAGTCACCATGACAATATAATCACCACTTTTGGTCTTTGGTAGAGACCCGATACATCCATTTAAATATTGACCCTGCTGCCTCGATTAACATCCAGGGAATGAAGTAATCCTGGCGGTTTGGGCAGTCTAACCTGGTTGCACTGACACGTTTCCCATGTGTTGTTATAGCGCTATATGCATTTCGTGAATTCTTAACAGTTGTACTCTTGACGATCGGCCGGATAGACCTTGTTAAATTCTGGGTGGCCTGTCGATACAAAAACATGGTTATCACAGATGACGCGACCTTTCAGATCTTCGTCGTCCAATGAATACAGTCGTGGAGTTTCATCTTCGCCTGTTTGGTAATACAGAATACCATCCTGCAATGAGTACTCAAGCAAAACATCTCCTTTTTGATGATTTTGTGAAGATCTCGGACATTGTCTTTGCAGATTGAGCAACTGTAATTTGTTCGTCCTGATTGTCACGACAATCTCGTGATTCTTAGCCGCTTCCAGTACCTTTTTAAATCGCTTGCTTTACTCTCGAAATCCGAATTGCGAGACAGTGCATCAGCCATAGTGTTAGCCTCACCGGCAAATTACTTAAACAAAGGCTTAGATTCAGCAAGCTCATTAGATCATCTAGGTACTCTGCGATTGGCAGTCATCAAGATCATCTCAATACTTTTGTGGTTCGTTTCGACCTTGAATGGTCGTTTGAGAATTTTCACACGCCATGTTTACCCGCTTCTCAGAGACGTTTTGTCTCAATCTTGATGTTAATTTGTCCTGCGAATTGCGCAAAGTTCTTGACGAACCCTGATTTATATACTGTAGTGCCTCAAAAGCACTCAATTCGCTTCTTTGGCTTGGGCACAGGCCAATTTGCGATGTTTTTATCTTGCTGGGTTCCATTCGGACGGCTTTTTTCTGACAAACTCTTTTAGGCATGGAATTTTGTACACGCAGAGTTGACACTCTGACCCAAAAGTTGTTGTTTCTTTACACTGTTTGAGTACACGGTCCAAGGCCGTAACGTCATCTGCGGCATCTTCACTTAGTGTGAACCCGTAGGTGTCGTCAAAGTAGATTCTCATCACATCCCTTAATTCTTGAATGATATTTTGCAAAAGCCGATTAGACGTACGCGGGCTTCCACTTATACCCATGGGAAGCACTAGACACTCAAATTGACTATCTGGGGTCGAAAAAGTGACAATTGAAAATTCCATTCACGCTATTTAACCTGATAGAAACCCCGTAGTAGATTTATGCACGAAAATCAATGACATTCGATCCTAGCGTCAGAGGTGTCTTATTTATGCGGCATCGGTATTGCTGGCAAGATCGTCGCTAGATTTAGCTGACAATAATCGTGCACAATGCGCTTAGCTACAGGCTTCTTGACACAAAGCGTTAGTGCCAGAAAGGCGTGACTTGTTCGCACGATATCCTGATTCTGTAGGCACCGGCTTGAACGACTTGGTCGATCTATAATTTGGGCTACCTGAGTAATGGGCAAACTCGAAGTTGGAGGCAACTTCAATGGCCTCTTTGAAAGCGCTCTGACACTCTTCCTTGATCTTCTTTGCTGTTTCTTCTCGTAATCCATCTCGGAAACCGGAACTTCCTTCCAGCTCACTGGATTCAATTTCTTTTGGCTTATCAAGTCCTGAAACTTAGAAGATTACTCGGGGATACTTCACTTTCTTTTCAATTTAGAATCCACTCTAAATGCTCATACTCGAGAACGTTAGGCCCGAAGCGTGTGCGCAACGGATTTTTAGAAGGTGCACTTTTTTGTGCACGTTCATTCGGCTATAGAGGCATTGTACCAATTTAGTACGAATTTGCCTAAATTACTTGAGATAAGCCCTACAAAGTCTGACGACTCTGTTGTCATCTTTTGGCGCTTAATGACGTAGTACTGTTCCGTTTCAAAGGTCTATAATTCAATATCTTCGCGAAATTTCCCTTCATAAGAAGGAAGATCTTATTTTCTTTTGCTTGCTTCTTGATGCAACGAGAAGCTCAAAGCGCTCATTAGCCTGTTGCATTTGGATTGCATTCAAGCCTGCACTGGGCTTGGTGTTGATGTTCTTGGTAAGTGAGATGCAACAGTAGTTGCGAAATGTACAGTGTGTCATGTCCAGTCGCTGCACAAGAAAATACATTAGCCTGGGCGGTTGAAACTGGTTTGTCATTGACACTTGCCACACCTTGCGGAGTCGGAGCTTGTGACCTTAAGTGCGACGTTGGCCGTGTTGTTGCGAGCAATGGGATGTCGGGTATGGAGATGAAGGCTCAGCGTAGGCCATACTTGCTACTTCTCCGCGCTCTTTATGTAATCTATCAGACCCAAACAAAACCTCGAGAAAAATATGGAATTGATTACATTTTGCTTTACAGCTCACGCTTTTCTTATAAATGGATATAGTGGTCTAATGAATCTTACGAAAGTTCTTTGGCAGATTTGGCGCTATATTTTTTTAGTGATGTTGGGCACTAAATTTTTGGCCCCTGAGTTTGTCTGTTTACCGTTGATAATCGCACGTTTTTTAAGCTTGTCGAGTTTCTTTTTACCGCTTGTTAGGAACTTATGATCGGGTTTGTGGGTTCACGAGTCTCTTGTTTTCTCATGCAGCTAAACGAAACATCTGAGTGAAATTGTTTGCAGTTTAAGCAGAGCCAAATAACTAATTCGTCTGGTAGTTATTCTCCGGGATCACAGTAGCGGGAGAGGGATTAAGCAAAAGTTGAGAGCACTTAACCACAGACCAAGTAAAAGAGTTTCAGATGTTTGTATCACACTAGCGTGCAGCCGAACTAACAAACACTGAACATTGAGTTCGTGCTAAAAAATAACCTTCTATAAGCGTGTACGTTTCGCTATGTGACTCGTACCAATTACTATGGCATGACTCGCTTTTAACTATGTGACCACGAGCACCCTTGCTTTGAGCTTTTGAACTTGAAACGCCAAGTAACACAAGTTTACTGAAAGCCGGTCGTCGGACGAGGCTTTGGGGCTAACGGGGAAGACTTATGTTCTTGCTACAGCCCAACTGGTGACTCTAAGTCATCAACTGCTTTTATCGAGAAGACTATTGTTCTTCTTACTCCATCTAGCTCTTTAGACATCCTGGAATATACTCAGTCAAAATAGTCTCTCGATTCCCAAAGATTATGGGACACCTTAAACGTTCTTCTCAATGAAAACTGCATAATCGCATATTTTCGTTGGATAGCACTAATGCATATGTATTCGAAAATATTTGGATACATTGCGTAAAAGCCGTTCCCGGCTACCTGCCGGTGACAAAGGTTACGTCACGTTATGCTGGAATAGGAAAAGAGAGGGACAGACCTGTCACTTCAAGCAGTTGGTACGAAACTGCAGATTGAACATTTTCAAGAATAAAAATGGTTCTTTAGCATTAAAAGCAAATGTCAGTTTAAAGACATGATGAAGTCAGCGCACGCCAACTCTACGACGTTTTGCAGATTGACCAGACCAACCCGAGCTTTCTTACGAGCGGTGCGTATAATATCGGGAACAATTTTTAAGCGCGTGTAGACTTGGCAAGCTCATGACAAGCTCTAACACACTTTCGGCGACGCAGATTTTACTTTCCTTTCAATAGCGGCAAGAAGACAGCAACGCTAGTGACAGATCATCGACATCAATTGCGCAACGCCTGGTTAAGAAAAGGTATGGAGCCGAAGCTTCATTTCAACATTTCATACTTGACAAAAACCAAGGCATCTTCTCGATCAGCCCAGGTTAAAGTATAGATAAAATATTCAATGGTGTATTGGGCAAAGACAAAGACGGACGTGATCTCAACAAAATTACATAGAGCTTTAACGACAAAATCAAAACCAGGTATATATCATCTGCAACGATCGAGTATGTAAATAATTTGGCGAAGGAGTTGGCAAACGCGCACTCTTAGGAGTTGCCTGTATCGGCAATCGCGTTCGAGTCCTTGTAGGTTACGATCGTTACACAATAGTAAGATAGAAGTGATAAAGTAATGACTCAATGAATAACGCGATTTGATTCTTTTATACAATGCTAAATTTTTAGGCATTGCCAAGCGTGGCTGTAGGATTAGTGACCTATTTATTGGAGGTGGTTTTCACATTTTTTGGCAGCACCATCTTGAGTATTTCTATAAATGCATAACGATTCGCCATGCGGCCCATCAGAATTAATCCTTTATCACTTTTGAACGTTTGATTGGCTGTAGTAATTTCTAAAATCACAAAGTACTCTCAACAGTTTTCTGGTCAAGAAGTAAACCCTTTACACCCCATGTGCTTAATCATTCATAGCCTAAAGTCAATTTGTGAAGATTTTATTCTTTCGCCAGTTGAAACAACGATACCGAAACAGTATTACAGAAGGAAGGGATGTCACTTCAAATTTTCAAATGTTTGCGCGTACTCCAATCAAGCTACTTACGCAAAAAAGCTTTTAATAGTGTTGGTGAATGTGAAAATTCAATCTTTAGAGACTATAATTAAAAAAGCACGGCAACGATGGTAAAAAGTGATCTGCTGCAAAGTCTTTATCTCATTAGATCAGATGTATATCCGTGCCCAATAACACTTTGATGATCTGAGAAGGCTTTGAAAAAAGACAGGCGCTGCAAGCCGTGTGCACTACACGCCCGATCACTTTTTCAACGTTTGAGCGTTTGATTTCGAAGTGATTGGTCAACTTTTCTGATGATGAGCCTGATCTACGAGTCCGCTCTATGTGCAGCAAGATTTGTCCAATTGATATTGATGAGATAGTGCTTGTGATTTTGACTTGAATAGTACATGCAATAGGGTAAAACATACAATATTTCTAGGACTGTGATACTTATCTGCTCGCTTTGACTACAAAAACAAAATCATTCGAGTATGACGGTGCAAGCTGCAGACGCGTTCGATAATTTTTAGGACATAACTGCGTACCCCCAAAACAGGACATAGGATGTGCTAGCCGCGATCAATGGCACTCGTTAATGTGAGAAACCGATTTCATACATCGATCAAGTCGAAAGAGCTGTTCACTATACAATTTATCCTGTCGTTTTGCATCACGTAGCGCCCGTGCCAGGATGACGACCAAACTAGCTCATAAAAAGCGCTCACGATTTGCCATTTGCCATGAGGCTTTCTACCAAAAAATATAGAAATGTAAAAATTGCTTGCCTGAATAAATTTCTCCTCGTGGTGTGTACAACATCTTACGCTGATTAAGTAATAGTCCTCCTTGCATTAGTTCTACTGTCGTGCGGTGCGGCATTTGTCCTCGAAAACCATTTCACTTTGTAGCATTAATTCTTTTCAGGTGGAAACGCTGATGGAGGGGCTCATGAGACCATATTTTGGGAATACTTTACCGGATTTTAAACGGGTCAGATGAGTCGTACTGAGTAAGTGAATTTATCGTGTCTTCTATGAAAGCAGAAGCAAGAGACACATCTCGTCTATAAGTTGATTAACTACCGCTTCAGCGATGCCGATGAGCTTACGGGCTTTTTGCATTCGACATCTCTACTAGCTCAAGTGGAAAATCTTCTTGTGGAATAGAATCGAGGTCTATTGTAGCATCTAATCGTATCGGTCACTCTGTTTTGATCAAGCTGAGCGCTATTTGATACGAATGTCTATATTTTCTTCAAAACGAGACGTCGTCCTCCGCTGCTTGATACGCATCTTCCGTTGCTTCCCCTTTCAAGAGATCAATGCTTTCAACATTGTTTGTCGTGTGGAAAATAAATCTCCATGCTGACGTTCAGCTATGTATCAAGGCTTCGCAGTACCCCGCTCAGAAATACATGTTCATCGTTGAACGCACCAAAACGACGAAAGTCTGGATGCCTCGACCTTTATCCGAATATATCTCGCATGACACACAGCAAATGCTGTCCACAACCAGCGTCTCTGGGTGGGTTCACGTGGATGCTAACATGTTCGCTCGCAATACCTTAACCTGCACCCAAACGTACCTCACATAGTATTCAGTTAACGTGGTATTGCTCAGTGTATAGCGTTCCAATTACTAACACATGCAGGCTACGCATCGAGTGCCGACTAAAAATGTCACTTCCCCTTTGTTCATATCGTGGATGATGACATACTGTCTTAGCTCAAAGCCACATATACTCATCACCATTGACTCTGGCTTTCATTCCAATGATGTACATTTACGATCCGCACCAGTAGTTCCTTTGCTATCTAGCCGAGGTGAGCCAATTTTTAATAAATTTACTCAAGGACCAAAGCAGATGGCATATCACACAGGTTTATGTCATTGCTGCATCATACCTCGTACCGAGCTCTAAGACCAACCAAACGGCGCTCGACAAATAACAATTTCCTGCATTTTAACGTACTCGATCGACGCCCATTAGTCGGTAAGCATTGTCCATCGTTTTTTAAAATCTTCACATGTAGATTTAACGGCCTTAAAGTCAGGCTGGCGTTAATAATCTATGCTGCTGAGCCCGGAGCTCTATGAGGAAAGGACCTACCGACTTATCTTTTCTTTCTTAAAATAGAAACAAATCACGGATACCACTTATGGCAAGCATTGAGTAATTTTTTAGAAGAGCACTGTTTTCTGTTCAATGTCCCCCTATCAACCTTCACTGAAAAGCATCACCTCGGATCTTTGTCCTCGTCACCATTAATTCACATCTGTCATTTCAATATCCAGTAAATTGACCAGCCCCACCGACTTATAATTTTTTCTTGAAGCTAGATAGATCTTGACCCAACCCGCGTCATTGTCACCTCTCTGCTGTGTGTCAGATAACTGGTTGGCCAACAGTTGTTTTATCTTGATGCGCTTGACGCAAATAACTCTCTTTAATAATGTGCGGGTATTATCAAATGCAAAGCATTGACGAATTTCCCTTTGCTAAACAGTAGCCCATAGGTTTGCACTCTAATCATTGCCACAGCTAAGGCTCGCAGTGACGAGTCGTTCTATGAGCCCTGATTCTGCGAACCGTTCCCTTTTTATCCCACCACGAAGAAAGTCAACAAAATCTCAGACTTGATTTAGAATTGTCTTTATTTAGACGGCGTTGCGAAAATGGATACTACCCGGCGATGCAGACCATGACACTGGGCAGTATGATCATCTGCTTTGCGCACTGTAGGAGCCAGGCTTCAACATACGGCACTTTCCTAAAAAAAAATCCTGCACGACCTGACGGTCGATATGCGCGTAGTTTCGTCGCAGTTTTAAATTTCTTTGAGTGATTTAGCTCGAGATCGCAACAAGCTTTAGCTAACTATCGGATTAGGGATCCCTTGAGTATCACCAGCAGTGTCCCACAGCATATTTGTTCATGAACCTAGTCTCAGATTTGGAGAAATTTGTTCTGAACGGAATATATTAGAAACGGTTCGCAAAGCTTGGGCTCCCAGAGTGGCCTAAAACAAAGAGCCTCAGCGTATATATGTAGACCGCCAAGCAAAGGGTCAGCAAAAAATAATTTGTCAATTCTTTGGTTTCTCGATACTCGCAAAAGTTTGATTTAGGCTTTCTGTGTCGCGTCAAGATGTTCATATCCAAAAAGATTTAGCAAGTCGAACATCTAACATACATTGAAAAAATGACAACACACGTTAGACGCGGGGTGGGTCAATATCTGCTGAGCTTAAATAAAACCTAAGGGCCGAGCTCTAGGCTTAATAGCTCAAATCGTGCGCGCAAGTCTAACTTTAAGGCTGGTGCAACAATCTAAAAGGTTTCAAAAATCGATGATAATCAAATATTGTCCCATACGAGGCAATTAGATTCGGTATAACGCTTGCAGTCGGAGAAACGTGTTATATGTCGTGCGCTGTCTAGTTATTCTTAATTTCAAAACGAGTTATGGGGCATGATTGACATGAATTTGGGTTACATGTCAACCGCTTTATTCCTTGCGTGGATTTGGTGAGTTATCGACCAACCTCGGCTGGAAAGCTAAAGCCCTATTGGCGCGGACGGTCGATGTTCTGAGCATTCAAATGACAGAGATAAACCAATGGTGACGAGGATAGTAGTTCAAAGTGCTGCTTTCGTGCGAAATGTTTAAGTGGCTGAAGGACCTTGATCAGT